>JANFAF010000037.1:0-611188 GCA_024663475.1 Pisolithus thermaeus
CCTGTATAGTAGCAGTTTCACAGAGGTAGTATTAGATATGGTTTGTAGTCCATGGACAGGCTCGGCCTTGAGTTCAGGGTGCAGCACTTTGTGTGCACATGAGTAGTTACCAGATTTGGGAAGTCACATCATGCCTGTGGCAGGCGTGTTATGTCTGCATGCATGGTTGCCTTCAAATAGCTGTAGAGACTTCATTTTCTTGTTTTGTGCCCTGAAATTTTGTACATAGCTTCCATATGTCATATAGAACATTTCCGTCGACTCAGATTTACACGCTTTGGATTCTATTTGGTGTGAGAGTGATTCTGCTCGATTTCGAGCCTTGGAATGCAAGACTCAGTATGGCATGTGAGTGTAGGCATCAGCAAAACTGTAAGTCACTGTATGGCACTGTACAGCTTGTGACAGCCCACTACAGTGCCCACAGTGCCACAGAAAGGTCCCTCCCTGTACAGTACTGTCACAGTGCTGTACAGTCCTGTACAACTACTACACTTTTTTGCTAATGCCACTACCATTTTTTGCTAATACCACTACTACACTTTTTTCCTAATCCCACTACTGTTTTTCACTAATACCACCACTATGCTTTTTTTGCTAATCCCACTACTGTTTTTTGCTAATACCACTACTATGCTTTTTTCCTAATCCCACTACTGTTTTTTGCTAATACCACCACTATGCTTTTTTTGCTAAGCCCACTACCTTTTTTTGCTAATACCACTACTATGCTTTTTGGCTAATCCCACTGCTGTTTTTTGCTAATACCACTACTATGCTTTTTTCCTAATCCCACTACCATTTTTTGCTAATACCACTACTACACATTTTTCCTAATCCCACTACACTTTCAAGCTAATAGGACTATCACTCCATCACACAGTGTCAAGTTCAGTCCTACTCTGATGATCTCTGATGCTCACAGAGGCCAGGGGACGTGTCCGGAGGTTGGCCGATGTGTACCGATGAAGAGCAACAATGGCTGAAGGGTGGCTGACAGTCATGACAGAGGTTCAGGAGAGGGCATCGGGTTCAGCTCGTGTGCTGCCCCCTTGTATGAGCCCAGCCCTTGGATTTCAGAGATAGAAAAGAGCCAGTAGTAAGCTGACAATGGAGGAGGAGGCCAGTTGGAGACCGCAGAGGAGGGAACTAAGTTGATATTCGTACTGAAGAGACACCACTGAATGTGGCAGGCTTATATACAGTAGGTGCACCATTGAGGCAGTTCAGTATCAGAACAATGGAACTAACATACAGAGTACAGTAAAACTTCAAGGGGCAGAAATGTCAGAAAATTTCAGTCAGAGTACAAGTGCAGACAGTGGAGGTGAGGGACAGGATAGGTGGACACAGCTAACGGCAAAAATGAACTAATGCTAGCCTTCGTAGATGACACCACTATTCTAGCAATCGGCAAAGACTTCATCAACACCCACGCAACACTGACCAATATAATGGAGAGGGAGAATGGAGCCTACAACTGGTCCACTAAGCACAATTCCTGCTTTGAAACCAATAAGTTTGCACTGATGGACTTTACTCAGAGCAGATCAAGACTAAGATTCCCAATCACCCTACGCAGTGTCAGAATAGACCCATCACCCACCCACCGCTTCCTAGGGGTCATGCTCGACCACGAACTTTGGTGGAAGACACACGCAGCCCATGCGATAGCCAAAGGAACCAGGCACGCAATGTTGCTACATAGACTCTCATCAACAACCTGGGGCATCCCCCTCAAGCTAATGCGACAACTACTCAAATCGACAGTACTTCCCAAGATAACCTACAGAGCGAGTGTCTGGATACACCTGACCTACTCACCCAACCTAACCAAGTCCAAGAGAGGCTCAGTTGGCATCGCTAGAAAGATCAACACCGTCCAACGTACAGCAGCCATTGCAGCCACAGGGGCGATGCGATCCATCCCCACCGACTCCCTCCTTGCCCACACAAATCTCCAGCCGGCACCCATTCTCCTCCAACGAACAATACACAACGCCTCACTATGGCTAGCCACCCTACCAGCCAAGCACCCCCTCCACCCTCTCCTATGCAAAGCAGCGAAGAGGGACATGCGCAGACACTGCTCTGCCCTGCACCGACTCACACACGACCTAGGACTCTCCCCTGATAAGATCGAAACTGTACACCCATGCCCTACATTGCCCTGCTCTCCCCCCACACACACCACGGCCATAGCAGCCAACAAGGACGATGCCACCAATGACTTCAGAAACCTCGGGGATCGCACCATGATCTTCACAGATGGATCCAGCCAGGATGGACGTGTAGGCGCGGTGGCATCACTATTCATGGACTCGGTACACATAGCTACCCTAAGGTACCACTTAGGATCGGATACAGAACACACCGTCTTTGAGGCAGAGGCCACAGCGCTAATATTGGCAGCTCATCTGTTATCAACAAGGGATGAAGTGATGTATCCAGCCTCCATCCTGGCTGACAATCAAGCAGTCATACTCTCCAGTGAGCAGCCCACTTCGAAACCCGGACACTATCTGCTGTCACATTTCAGAACGATCCTACGTAAGGTACTGAGGGAGGGCAAAATCCCCTATGACAATATCAACATACGCTGGATAGCAGGACACAAGAACATAGCAGGGAATGAACATGCTGACAAGGAAGCCAAGGCAGTGGCATCAGACAGGAACAACTCCAGCCCAATGCACACCCTACCTGCAAAACTACACTCTCCACTACCGCATAGCATTTCAGCCATTAAACAGAGTTATAACAAAAGGCTAACTGCACTTTGGTCTAGGGAATGGAAACAATCTCCAAGATACAGACACGACACTAACATCATGTCCGACCTCCCATCCAACGTGTTCCTGGACCTCACAGGCGCACTCTACAAAAAGCAGGCTGGATTGTACATACAACTACACACCGGGCATGCCCCCCTCAACCAGCACCTGCACCGCATCAAAAAAGCTGACTCGCCAACATGCCTGCAGTGTGACAATGCAGCAATAGAAAACGTCCACCACTACCTGTTCCAGTGCCCAAGATACACTAGAGAACGCCACATGCTACACATGGCGCTAGGAAGAAAGGCCACACAAACTGCCTACCTGCTCAACTCACCAGAAGCAAGAACTCACATACTCCGGTACATAAACTCAACGAAGAGACTGCGCATGACATTCGGTGAGATACCAATCACCCCACCCGCTCAGGAGTAATGCACACCGCAGACACCCCCTCAACATTATATGATGGTGAGCACATGGTCATGCAGGACTCAACACACATTCCCCACTCCCTTTACCCCCGGCAACGTGCTGAAAGCAAGACCCCCCTCCCACCACGGTCAGGGCCTTCACCCCGCAACACTCCCCCAATGCTACCCACATCAAGTCCACCCCATGGCCAGCTGGCCAAACATCAGAACTCACCACCGGCACTCAGAACTATAGTCAGGGTCACATGGAGCAGAGCGGTTCGCAAAACTTTCACAGCCCCACCTCACCCCAAGGTAGCCAGGAAATTGTAGGATAGAAAGTAATAGTTAGACAGACATCCTAAGCCCACTCCACCACACAAGGTGCGGCGTCTAAAACAGCTGGCAGGAACAGAGGACTGCAGGGGGCCATAGGCTTGCCTGCAGGGCATTTGCACACCGGTGGAGCAGGGCTGGCCACAGGGGGCCCAAGTCGGCTATTACATACTCAGAGTAGTGCAACATAGGGCTTAATGCCCTCATGCACTTAAATACAGAACAAAAAAAAAAAAAAAAGGGACAGGATAAGGAGAAAGTACCTAAAAGGAATAGTACAGAACAGAGTAGCTTTGGAGTGCTCACCAACAGCCAATCAGGTGGTAGGCTGAAAGCCTAAAGAAGAAGCAGCCCTGCGCCATCCCATGTGGTGCAGCAGCTGTGCCATGCCTGGACCAGAACATCGACCCAAAAGGAAGGTGACCCCTAAGTCAAGGGAGGATGTCACCTGACAGAGAGACATTAGTCATGTGGTAGTGCCGACAGAGTCCAACAGGGTCCAACAGAGAACAGGGCAGGAATGCACCATACGAGTGCTAGAGCGAGTGGACAGGGGTGGAGTGGAGTGGACAAGGGCCAGATGGTTGGTGGTGGCCTGGGTCGGGTTTAGAACAGGAGCATGGTCATGACACACAGAAATCAAATCAAAAGTAGTAATATATTCAAATTCAAGTACTACCACATAATAGCCTAATAGAACTACACTTTTTTGCTAATAACACTACCTACTACACTTTTTACTAACTGTACTATGCTTTTTGCTAATACTACCATGCTTTTTGGTACTACTACTACACTTTTTACTAATACTACTAGGCAATTTACTACTACTACTACTACTACTACACTTTTTTCTAATACCATTACACTTTTTGGTAATCAAATGCATGGTAGTAGTGGAGTAATGGCATAACTACCCCACAGTAGGAATTGGCCTTTGTGTGGTCAGCTTTGGCCACTTGCACGAAACATGTGAGTTTTAGTGTCCACCATATTGCATTTTGGGGTATTTTTGTGACTTTGCAAAATTTCAAGCTATTAGTGGTTGTGCCAACTACACAACAAAGCTAATCATGACTATGCTTTTTTGCTAATCAGCACTACACTACAATGCCTAGTCCCACTACAAATATTTGGTAGTCAAAAAAGCAGCACAACACTACACTTAGTGCAAGAAATTTGCAGGTGACCTGCCCAAACAGGAAGGCTGGCTGCGCCCACGTGGGGTAGGGCTGTGGTGGGTGAGCGAGGCATCTGGTGACATCAGCTGTCATGCCCCTGCCAGCACCATGGCACCATCGGCACTGTCGGCACCCCTACATCATCGCCTGATTTGGACAAAGGTTGGTGACGAACGATGCAATTGCAATTGCAATTCAACATTCAAGCTTTCAAGCCTAATATAGATAATCAGGTTGGATTGATGCCATGGAGGCATATCAATATGTGACAACAGTGTGAAGCTCATAGTAGTTATGCCCATCACACCCCACCTGGGCCCACCTACATCCATTTTAGTAGTAGTAGTAGTACTAGTACACAAATTTACAGTAAGAGAAGCTGGCGACACGAGAGCATGGCGTATAATTAGAGGAGAACGAGAAAATAGGAAAATAAGATTTAAAAGAAAAGACAATCAGTTATTAAAGAGAACAACAAAATATGAGAATAACATTCAAAAGAAAAGAAAAAGAAAAGAGAATCAGCAGAATCAGTCAGTTTGTTTGTTTCTTGATTTATTTGTGAGGGAGAGATGAGAGATGACGAGGAGGTGAAGTCAGTCATGTCTATTTTTGATGGCCCGATGACTTGTGTGGTCGTGCATGATGGGTTCAAGTTCGCTATGGCTCGTTTGCGAGGTGGCTGCAGCGTTCTACATTCCCACGATGCTGCTTGTGAGCACCCAAGATGGCCTTGAGGAGTTTGGTGTGTCCTTCACGGGCAGCACCTCCATAAGCCTTCAGGAAGGTGTCCTCATCTCCTTGGAACCTGTGGAAGTCAGAAGCATCAGTAGGGTGTCATCAGTACCTCTCGGTGGCAGGCATGGCATGGTGTGCTGTGTGTGGGAGCCTGTGTGTGACTTACTCATCGAGGAATTTGGTCGCCATGACACTTTGCTGGTAGTGCTTCATGTTGAATTGCTGCCCGTAAGGCCTGTTGTAGTAGTGGTGAGGCCAGTCCTTGAGGGGAACATGCAGACCGAGCTGTGGTTCGCCCTCTGTCCAGTGCTGCACGATGTCCCTCCATAAGTCTGACTTGGGTGTGCACATCCCATCCACATGCAAGACGGGCACATTCGGGATCAGCAGTCCTGGGGGAAGGTTGGAGGTACAGATGCAGGTGTGGGTGTAGGCATGGGTGTGGGTGTGGGTGTGGGTGTGGGTGTGGGTCCTGGTGCCAGTGGTCCTCTGGGGTCCAATGTGCGAAGGGGAAGAGACGAACCTGCCAGGGGGTGCGCCCAATGGCTGGACAAGTTGTGGCACTGAGAGTCATGTCAGCTGTAAACTGATGGGCATGGGAGCAGGCTGGATTGTTGACAGTGTGGCTGAACTTCGCTGGCAGGCTGACACAGAGCCCAGTTGTCAGTGGGGATGGTTGGGGGCCACAGATTGAAGTGAACAGGCTCACCGAGTGATGCGATGGAATTGGAGTGGGACACTGAATGTGTGGGGGCTGCTGGGGTCGTGGTCCTCATGACCAGAGTGCCAATTTGCTGGTGCATCACCTTCATGTTTTCCTTCACAGTCGTGTGCAGCACTGCCATGTCTGCCATTAGTGCTGCCATGTCCGCTGTCAGCGACATGTGGGCCATATGGAGGGCCTCAGTGGATGCTGGCCAAGCAAGGGCAGCTTCACCAGTGAACGAGCCATTGGCTTCATGTGAGATGGGTTGCAGGGCGTCACTATGGTTGTTCTCGTAGCAGTGAAGTTTGTCGAGGAGGTATCGCATCAACATATCATGCTACACAGTATGTGCAGTGGTGTGGAGTAAAAAGGTAACTGGCATCAGCTTTGTGTACTTACATGCCCAGATAAGAAGTTGTACCACTCACATGCTCACCTTCTGCCCACCCACCCCACCATTGGATGCATGCGAGGGTCCATCGCTGGCCCACAGGGGCGAACATGAACTGATACTGGGCCCCACCACAATGGTAACAATGTGTCGAGAACATCCCATGAATCCCAGCACCTGCCACTGCTTTGTCAATCCACTTCTGAACTGTGTCATGAGAGAGTGGCTGGCCTGGCTGCAGCACCCCATTTGCCCCCAAAGCAGGGAACAAGAAGTCCTCATCGGCCATTGGTTGGCCAAGATGAACGAGCTCAACCCACTTCATCCAGAACATGAGTCGCAGGAATGCATCACATGCCCCGCCCATATCTGGGTGCAGGTAAACCCTGTAGTGGTTGGCTGGCATGCACCAATGGGGAGATTCGGGTAAGCATGGTGCAGCTTGCCACATCACAATGGACCTGACATGGACATATGGATGGATGTACATTGTAGGTCTGCCTCCTTCATCCCCTTGTCAAGCTTCCTCTGCCAACCCTTATGGTTTTTCAGGTGGATCTCAAAGTAGACATTGAGGTTGTTTATGGTGAGCAACTGTTCTTCGCCTTTCAGGTATTTCATGAACACATGGTCAACAACAGTTCGGTCGAGGTTGACGTCCCTGCACTTCAACTTCACAAGCTCATAGTTTCTACCACAAACTGCTGTCAAAAACCACCATCGACATCACAGGTAAGAACATTTGCTGGTACTGACCTTGTCCAGAGTGTGAATGCGGTTGCAGCACACCCCAGGTGTTGCAGGTGCTGCATGATCTTCAGCTTCACATCCTTATCCAAGAATTCGCCTGGGTGCAGCACTTGCTGCTCTGTCATTGCGAGATGAATACACTGGAATGGGATGTGCAATGAGCACTGGGATTCTGACCAGGTGAGTATCCTATCCATGCACTCCTTCTTCATGGCGCCCAAGTGCATCCTCTCAGCTCCTTGGGAACTGACCTTGTGCCTGATGGATGCTACAATGTCACTGACTTCTGCTGACAGTACTGGGTTACCCCCCCATTGGTGCTGTGCATCGTTGTGATGCCAGTCCCCACGGAATATTGCGCCATCGCTGTCAGGAGGGAATGTGTGTCAGGGGGGGGGACACATTAGTCAACAAGCCTACAGGGAAACCATGTGGTCACAACATGCACACTTCATTCCACAACATCTTAAATGCTGCTCAAATGCCATCGACCGTGCTCTGGCTGCAGTCTTCCGGAATCCTCTCCATGAAAGATGAAGGGCCAGCACCTTGTCTGAGCACTGATTTGGCACTTGCCCGAATGCGTCCTTGAAGCCCAGATCGGCATAGATGTCTGATTCATCCTCAGTGTGAGCTGGAATTTGTGGTGTCCCCTCTGCTGGGAAGTGACTCTGCAACCAAGAGCACACTTGGCAGATGTGCCTGGAGTATGTTTCCCTTGTCTTTGTCGCCCAAAGGTGAGTTTGCTTTCTGACTTCCTTGATTTGATGGATCGCTTGCAAGCTGAGCTGTTCCTTCCTGGCAGGAACCCTCATCCTCTTTTTGGGCTTCTTTGGGGACCCAGATGCACGCTTCATCATCAAGGTCTGCTGTCCTTCCATCACTACATGGCACTCCCCCTTGCAAGTGGTGGTGGGTGATGGGTGGGAGTTATTTCACATGCATGATGGACGGTAGCTGGCATGTCATGTTCACATAGTCATTAGTTTCTTTGGGATTTGATACAGTGTTTTTTGGGTATGGTAATGACATATGGAGGTGGAGACATGCAATGTACATGCTACCCAAGTGCAGCAAATACTACCTATGAATGACGTCGTGATATCATAGTGTATACATGCGCAGGAGCATGCCTGTGAAGCCAACCATCACTGTTCCTTGTTGCTCTTGGGAACCATGCTGCAGTGGTGTCTGACCCTGTCCATACCCTTTGGCATGAGTTGGCCAAGCATGGCATGTTCTGCAATGCTGTGACAATTGTCCTTTCCACCAACAGTGGCTGCTTCCATCAGAGTCTCCACTGTTTCCTCAAACGAGCAATGCATTAGGCCACCTGTATCAGTGTGGTTAATACCATGAGGGGTGACTGCCATGAGCATTCTGTGATGGGTCATGAGGTCGCAGAGCAATGCCAAATGACAGTAGTTCACATATGACCTGTCGAATTTGGTGACTCCTCGTAATTCTTTCATAATTGCTGCGTGTGCGGCTTCAATCCTGAGTATATTGAAGATCTCAATGCAGCTGTTTGAGTATGTGCGAGTGAAGTCGATGCCTGGAACGTGCATCACCGCCTTCAAGTTGACACTGTCAGTCTCCAAGGCCCACTCCTTCTTCATTTTGATGCCCCCTTCGTCACTGATGTATACCTTATCATGCTCCAGTAAGAATACCCAATGTACACCAGGCACACCACACAAGCTGACTGAGTTTAGCATCGTGTTCTCCAGTTGGTGGAGGAAGACGTCTTCTTCAACCATACCCAACCCATCGTCATCCTTGTCCCCACCACCTAACACATGACAATGAATAACAAGTTTCTCCAAGCTGTCTTCACTCCAGATGATGAAGAGATCCATCTGGAAGCTCTCAGCGATGTGGCCAGCAACATATACCATGGTAAGTTTCCAATCAATCATTCTAGTGTGGTCGACCACCAGCTGAAGGAGCCATAGTGACTGAAGGCGGAGCTTCAATTCGATTTCCTCATCTGGGATGGCAAAGAAGGATTTGACGAACAGAGTCTTCTTCAATAACGGTCAATGCAGGGTCGGGGTCATACCAAATCTCGACTGCAGCAGTAACAGTCCAAAGCGACATGTAAGCAAGTTCTTGTTGCACGTTCTTCACCAACATCCTGTCCTGCACGATATTGGACTCCAAGTACATGGAAAGTGAGGGCATTTTAAAGTTGGTGGTGACGTTGATAATTCCCTTCAGACAGGGCACACTGAGAGTGACATTTTTGCTGGAAACACCAGCACAATGGAAGGTATTAAGGGTCATCTGAGTAGCCAGTTCACCCATAGATTGTGCAGCAAGAGTACCACACATCTCTCCTGGGTTGACAAGCCATTGGTTGAACTTCACCTCGATCTCACCCAAGACCCACTCAAACACTTCGCAGTTGAGGTGGAACTCTTCCAATACGCAGTGGGGAGCGAGTGTGGCCCATATGTGCATGTGGAAAGTTAGTGAAGCATTTGCCTGCACTTCCATACTAAGTTTGTCATCACTGAGTACAGCTGGGAGCCTCCCTGTGAGCTGGTGTACTGCATTGATAATGTATGATGGTTCGAGGTCGCTAAGCTTGCGATGGTCGATGTGGAAATTTTGAATGGCATTTTGAATGATGTGGTGTAAATTGACAGGCATATGGTGGGGAGTAAGGCTGTCTGTGCAGGGGAAAATGAATGTCAGCAGCTCGCGATGATCCTGTACAAGGTGAGCATATTCTTCATCAAGCTTCGCTTGCAACTCCAGGGAGCTGTCATTGATACCGATCTGCAGGACTCCAGGAAGGAAGCTGCCTTCTTTATCTGAGATGTCAACATGGTATTTGTGCTTGAACTCTCTGTTGCTGAGCCTGAACACATCGATCCTCTGGCGCTCCAGCTGTGGCCCATACATGCATGCGGAAAGTTAGCGAAGCGTTCGCCTGCGCTTCCATACTAAGTTCATCATCACTGAGTACAGTTGTGCACTATATCAGCATAGCAGACCACAACATCCTCCTGTGCCCTGACAATGCATCGCCAAATATAGCTGGTCTCTGCCATTTTAATGGCAATATCAACGAGACCTTCTCAACCAGCCATGGCATGGAAAAAGAACTCTTGTGGGGTTAGACCATGCAGGTACGAGTTCTCCACAAATCCCCTCACCCCTGGACTGAAGTCATCCTTGGTAAAGTGAGGCAACATTTGATGGCAGAAGCTGAATGGTATATGCTTTCCCTCTACACTCTGCTGCCTGACACAGACGGACATCCATGAGACATTGATATATGAACCTTTTGACCCTGCAGTGACCATTTTCTTGACATCATTGTCCTCCTTCAAGTGCTCTTGTGCATATCAACCAGAGTGGTCATGAGCAAGGTTAAGTTTGCACTCAACCATACCTTCAAAGGACTCTCAGGTAGTCATGCCAGGCATGGCCTTCAAGCAGTCATGGTATGCATCATTGATAATCTCCTGGACTCTCTGCTTCTCCAAAATTTTTTCAGTGATGAAGCCCACCACCTTTGGTCCAGCAATAATATCACCTGTGCTGATACTGAAACTGTTGTGGAAAAGCCAATAGCTGATGACCATCTGTATACCAGTGAAGACCTGACACATGGCCTCAGGGCCTTTCTCATGGAAGATGACATGTATGAGGCTGCCTTGGGTTGCACTGACCATCTTCTTGTCAACAATACCATATAGAATTTCACCATTATCAACCATCATGCCATCATTGAAGACTGGATTCGATGTTTTCTGGTCTGGGGCATGATGATTATTGATTGCAATTTGTGATAGTTCTGCTCGAGTCTCCTCCGATTGGGGTATACTGGACAATGGTTGTGAGCCCACACATCTGGTAACTAACAGCCTTGGACTTACTGCATGTTCATTTTGTCACCATCAAAATCAGCATTATAAGGAGGCATCACAGAGAGGTTCAGGTGGAAGGCTGGGAAGTATGTCAGCACAGGAGACTCTGGGTCATCTACTGACTTACTCGAATAGGGCATTGGCTTCACCTGGTGACTCATCATACTCATTTTATGCAAACTTGGTCGATGATTGAAAAGAACGAAACTGTAAATGCACCCTCAGTGTCTCAAATACAAGGATTTGAAGATGTGACTGACTCTCCATCCTTCAAGTGTTGTTCTACTATCCAGCTGTATTGGAGAAATGCAACGGCACACTTGTTGTACTGCAAGTTGATACATTCCCTGGTATCTCGGACAACATATCTTGCTCCTGGATAAGTCGAAGGCCCATTTCAGATGAGTTCTTGCAAATAAGCAATGTTGTACAGTGAAGAATCTGAATAAGAAAAGCTGAGGATGGATGAGTGATCTGAGAGGGGAGATCTTCCAAAGGGGCTTCTATAGCCTGGAAGGGAATAGCTGTCTGAGAAAGGACGTCTAAGGCTGTCTGAAGTCTGTCTGAACACAGGGAAAGGCTACACACAGCCTTCTCGAACTCAAACTTGAACTCGTAACTCTCGGTACTTTGTTTTTTATTTCTTGTAAGTAGTTACAGTGGAGTGTAGGTGCGCGAGTGGCTTATATAAGCCACATCACGTGTCTAAACTCGAAACACTAAGTAAATATCTAAGGCAAATGAAGTGAAACAAAAGAAAGTAAGAACAATAAAATAAAACAAATCTCCTAGTAGGGAGAATACTCTCCCTACAATGGTGTTGGCTATACTTATGGGAATGCCAACTTTGTCCAGTTCCAAGTTTGAACCATGCAGGTGCAAGTTCTCCATGAATCCCCCCACCTCTGGACTGAAGGCATCCTCGGTAAAGTGGTGATAGGCAATCACTGCAAGCATTTCACAATGTTTCTTCAGAAAATATGCTGAAAAAAGGAAGGGAAGAGATACTCTTTTATTTTAGATGCTTGGAAAGAAAAAATACAGAAATAATGTTTTATTTTCTTCCAGAAAACATGAATTGATGCTAATGCCAATTAGTGTAGAAGCTAATAGGCATTACCATTAATCTGTGTTTCTGCACAGATAAGATAAAGTTATATTTGCATTTTTTGTGACAAATTATCCAAAATAAAAGAGTATCTCTTCCCTCCATTTTTTCAGCATACTTTCTTATGAAAAATTGTGAAATGCTTGCAGTGAATGGCATCTTTCCACATGTCAGTGTCAAGTGTCAGGTGTGACATCGAAAGCACCTGCTGCCCATCGGTAGTTACTGTGCAACCTAGGTGGAGTGGTGGCAGGCGACTGTGTGAACAGATAGAGCCACTGGTGTTGATGCAACCGCCAGGTGACATGATGTGAGGAAGATATAGGGTATGTCCTGGGAGGCCATGTGTTGCACACCTCGTTGATGCCAATCTGTGGGATGTCAGTAAGGAACACGTCCCACATCATCCATGGACAACCAACAGGGTCTGCACTCGAACTCTCTGTCACTGACTCCCCAAACATGTTGATCCTCTGATGCTCAACAGATGCACTGTCCATTCTAGCCTCTCCATACATGAACTGGATGAGGGGCCCCAGTAAGCCGGTATGCACTTGTCTGGTGCAGACGGCCGTCCATGAGATATCACTTTTCCCCCAGGTTGGAGTGTTCCCACACGGCTATTGGAATTTCATTATGCAACTTGCTAATGTCAGACATTTGTAAGGGACAATGTAGGCAGTGTACATGATGCATCACTCACAAACTGATACAACACTACAAAAATTGGGGGTGTGTGCAAGGCATGACGCATGACTAGTCCTCACTCATGGGGTCACAGACTCCAGCACTGAGATTCCCACCCACTGTCAGGTCAATGGCCCAAGGTTCTGGAGACAATGCAGCAATGTCATTAACCACCAAGTCAGGTGACTGAACCCTCGCATCCTCACCCTCCAACTCTACACAGGACAGCTGGGAGGATAGAGCGGAGCCTTGCACCAAATCAGGCCACATGTATTCCAAGACAATGGCTGGGATTTCCATCTCAAAAAACGTGTCGCTATTGCTGTGCTTGCCCGGTGGTGACAGATGTGCAACATGTGATGGACCAACATCTAGCCTCGGTACTGTGAGGGGCTGACTTGGCACAGATATCTTGTACATGGGCAACAACTTGTCATTGGAATAGCTCATGACCTGAAGGCCACATCGCAACCCCTCACTGTTGGCATTGCCCGGTAGCTGTACAAAGTGAGGAGTAAGCAGCAGGGTAGACATAATTAGCAATCATGGAACTCACCTGCAGAAGTGTGCGCATAACTGTACCGGCACAGATGTCCATCAACTCGGACTGGACAGCAGCCAGCGACCAAGAGAGGTGCTGCAAGCAAAATGCCGCCACAGACTGGAGATTGGGCTGATGAGAAGTTGTCGCAGTGATGGGGGAACGTCCATCCGACCAAGAGGTGAGGGGCAACAAGTACATTGCCAGGATGGCAGGGTCAGGGAACTCGATGCACTCCTCCTTGATGATGCAGGCAAGTTCATGGTGCCTACCACCAAGGAGACTCTGAGGATCAGTCCTCAGAACCTTACAGATGCTGACATGCCACTTGGCAACAAAGTTCATGAACTCAACAAATTGGAGTGAGATGGCAGCATCCAGGAGGGTTCTTCCAATGCCATAATATGCCAGATGATGAGCAACCTCCACACTGCACCAGCGGTGGCCATCCTATCAATTAGATAAGAACAAGAGCAGTGGCCTCGGAGTGCTGGGCAGAACACTTACATTGTCATCTGTGCAGCTCATAAGTGCAACTAGCAGAAGGTTGCCCCATTTGAGGGAGGGGTGCTTTTCTATTGCATCTGGGGTGTAGATGTGCACGTCTTTGTACCTGCCAATATGTGGGATACTACAATTCCAACAGGTAAGTATGACAGCAGCACCAGCTACAATCCTGTCGACCCTACCTACGGATGACGCAAGTTGCACCAAACAGTAGCACATCGTTATCTGGTGTTGCGACAGTGTCAATGAGTCCAAGCAACTGGAGGTAGGCCAGTTCTGCCTCAGCTTCTCCCAGAGCCTGGCGAGCTCTGTCAGAGTCTGCCCAGGTCCATGGTCAGCGGATCACTTACCACATGCCAGTTAAAACCGAATGCTGTCAGAAGTTCTTGAAAGCATTGTGCAAGGAGGCATGGACCAGACAAGCATACAATGTCCTTACCCCTCTTGAGTTGAGGATGGTCCAGTCCATTGAAAACAAAGTATGCATGGAGGAGTAGTTGAGATATGGCCAAGAGCCAACAGAATATTACCCTCATTTCATGTGACTGTCCCATACCAGCTTGGTGCCATGAGAAAATGTTCACTAATGAATACATCCATGCACTAGCAGCACATTTATGGAGATCAAAGACGGACTGTACACAGATACTCGACTTACCTCGCATTAAACCCTACAGTGAGCAATTTGCTGCCTACTTGCTTTCCAGGCAGTTTGAAGCTCTCAGCACCCAACTCGCTGAGTGAGGTGTGCCTTTCTGCAGGGGTGAGGATCTAACAGCAGTCTCAGCCCAGCTGCTACAACAGAAAATACAGAAGAGGGGAGAGAAACGACACCACTGACCAGCCATAGTTCACTGATTCCCATGGCTCTCTAACATTGTAGAGAGAACTCACAAAGGAGAAAATTCAAAGAGGGGGGAAGGGAGTGGGATTGAAATATTGGCAGGTGATAAACTCACCTAGGGCAATGCCTAGCTGACAAACAGTGTCATCCACTTGCCAATTCTGTGTTGCAGTGGACTGACTTTGAAGTCAGTGAATGTAGGAATGGACATGCTTGATGCGAGAGCCTTCAAAGGACTGACCTGATGTAATGGATGTACTCGATGTAAGATTGGATGGACTCACCAACACTGTAGTCTATCACCTGCAGTGCCAAGGTACTGAGCAGAGGAATGGCACTTGCCAAGTTGTCTGGCAAATGGTCAGCTGGGTGAAACACTTGGATGATCACAGGCAGGTACTTACCGATGGTATGGCAGCAACCAACAGCCAAGAATGAGGGGGCGACCATGAAGGATGGGGAGGGGAAAGACTAACTGACATATTGGGTGGCATGCAGCTGGGGGATGGTTAATGGCTGGCTACACAATTATGTACATTGTCACGAGGAGGCCCTTATCACCTCGAGGCTGCAGACCAGTTTGAGCTGTAAAGTCAGGAAAGCAATTGTAAAGTCCTGTAAAGTCACTTTATGATGGGGGATTTGCATGCTGTAGGGAGTGAGTACTCCCCACTATGATATTCCTTTTGTTTTATAGCTTTTACTTTTACTTTTACTTTACTCTTTTGTTTTGTTTTGTTTTGTTTTTGTTCTTTTACCTTAGACTTCTCTTAGCTTCGAGTTTAGGCACGTGAGGTAGCTTACATAAGCCCACGTGCACCTACACTCCTGTAACTACTTACAAAAAAAAAAAACAACAAAGTACTGAGTTATGAGTTAAGAGTTCGAGTTCGAGAAGGCTGAGTGTGGCCTTTTTCTGTGTCTAGACAGTCTCAGACAGCATCAGATGTTCCCCAGACAGCATCTCTCCCCAGGCTTTAGAAGCCCCTTTGGAAGATCTCTCCTCCTCTCAGATCATCACCACTCTCCTCAGTATCTATTTTTCTGATTCTTCATCTGGAGCCCACCGTGAGGGGATCCTGGTCTTGGGGAGGAGAACAATTCTTACTGACAGTTTGGGTGCTTAGGAGCGAAGCTAAGTATCTATTATTTCATTTTAGGATTTAACCTACAGTTTTAGAAGTTTCAGGGACGAGTTTACACGAGTTCAAGGCACCAGGAATAACCTTCAAGGTGAGATGAGAGAAGCTGTGTGGCGAGAATAGATTTTCTGGACAAAGCTACGTCATTTTTCTTCTTCTAAATTACTTACTATGCTCTACTATAGGGACTACAAAGGCTACGAGAGTCAGTCGAGGCACAAGAGTTCAGGTCGAAGGTCAGGTTCAAGTGCTGAAGGCCAGCTAGTGGTAGAGTGGCTGCGAAGTGCCCCTCGACCCCTCGATGGAATGCCTAGAGGGAAGGACGAAGGTGTCCTGAGGTTCTCAGGGCATCCAGACGACTTAATATGGTTCCTGGAGGATGTTCAAGACCTTTGCATGCAAGCCAGCTGCTTTGAAGATCACGAATGGGCCCGATGGTCCATTTTCTACCTTGGTATCAAGGAGTTTGAGTGATGGAGATGCTTACTTCGTGCTGAAAAGGACTGGGCTGACTTTCTTAAAGATGCATCTCGACTCTTTTCTTTGTTTAGGTGCCCCGCAGTTTGCTATTCGAAGCATGACCTCTACGACCTAGTTGACAAGCAGAAGAAGGTCAAGATCAATTCATGCAAAGCTTTACTCAACTACCGGTTATGTTTCACTGACATCGCTGCACAACTTCGAATTTCAAACCAGCTTTCATGGATCAAGAAGGATGACTTATTCCTCGAAGGGTTCGATCAAGAGTTTCAGGGCGAGATTCTTCAAAGGCTCAAGTGGAACAATCAAAGGGAGTATGCAGACCATCCATGGCCCACATGCCAAGTCACTCGAGAGGCAGAGAGGTTGCTCGAAGAAGGGTACTGCTTCAAGTTGAGGGAAGCACACCTTGCAAGAGATCAGCAGAGTGCTCAAGAGGCTCAGTATGAAGCTGAGATGCAAAAGTCAAGAGCTGCGAGGATGGAGGAGCAATGTCGAGGGCTGGAGAAATGCAGTGAGAGTGCGAGGCTAGGCTCGAAAGCCTTGCAATCCCCAAGTTCCACTTCATTTGAAATTCAGTTGCTTACTCACAATTCACAGGACTCTTCGAAGCTCTTGAAAGCGCCAGGAGAAGGCTCAAGAGGTCAGGCAGTCGAGATAGAAGGTATTGAGGTAGCTGCAGCTGAGCTGAGCAGCTCACCCCTTGTCAAACATCAATGCGAGCCCAGCTTTGATCATTTACAGGTCACTTCGTATATTGCTGAGGAGTCACTAACTGCAGAGTTACAGGAAGAGTGTCTATGAGGGAATCTAGAGGAACAAAGCGAAGAAAAACTACTGGGAGCGAAGGCATCAGCTGAGCTTGAAGTCACAGAAGCTTTGGGAGACTTACCAGTTCCCCAACCCGAGTATCTTCATCTTTCCCCGTCACCCTGTACTGACAATTCACCCCAGATTCCTCCCATCGAGCTTCGAGATGCTGAAGACAAGCTAAGAGTGGATGAGCGACCCATTGAGGCAGAAGCATGTGCCCCCGAAGTACTGAAGCCCATACCAGAGCCTAGAGGTGACCTATGCGAGGTCCCAGAGCAAGTAGGATGTATGGAAGTTGAAGAAATCAAGTCAGGAGTCAAAGTCAAGAGGCCATTGAAGGTGGTGACTCGGAGGAAGCCACCAGAAGCGAAGATTCGAAGAAAAACCCTAAAATCAGTTACTCGGATGATAAAGGAGATCTTACCTGAGTTTCAGATAACTCACAGCAGCAGTAGGTTAAGTGGATGGACAATTTTACTGATATTTTTGCAGCAGGGATGGACTTGGAGTCTTGGAGTAGAGACTTGCATGACGAGTCCGAGCATGCTTAGTCAGCCAGCTAAGCAAAGTGGCGCCACTACGCTACGTGTCAACGACGCACGCTCACTCGCACCTCACACCTGCAGTGATGCTGCTATGGAAATCTATGCCGGTTTGTCCCACAAGTCTGAGAACTATCTATTTGAAGGCTATGAAATACTAGGAGGAAAGGTACAGTGTTTTACAGGAGTGATTCTGATGCTACAGGTCAAGGCTCCCCACTCTGGTGGGTGGAGCACTATTCTCGAGCCTACAGCAATTTCCAACACTCGAAAACTGACTGAGGAAGTCATCTTAAGAGTCAGGACACCCCAGATTCTGTGCATGAAGAAGCAGACACCTCCCTGTTTCAAAGGAGGGGCTCGAAGGTTGCGAGAAGGCCCTCGCTCATGCGATGGGCATGTTCACATGTATTCCCCTTCTCATTTGTGTTCAGTTGACTTATGGTTCCTATACCCTAGGCTATATGGAGTGCTACATCAAGTTTCGAGGCTATGAGGCTGGGGATCGAGCCAAAGTGAAGCCCAGGGCCCCAGTTGGCGCTTGGGACAAGACCCAAAGTGCATGAAGGTTTCGAAGAGAGCAACAAGCACGAGACCCCCTCGAGGCTTGTTTGTAGGTCCTTGCAAGCAGTTTGACTCTCGACATCGAGCATTGAGCTCGAAGGCTCAAGTATTTAGTTTCTTTCATGAATATGTTACTTATGGTAGTTTGTTTACAGGTTTACTGTGGAGGGTGCTCTCGGTCTTTCTAGAAGACACTCTCTGGAGTGGTGAGCCGCTTTTGAGACCTCCCCTTTGATCTGGCAACCCAGCCTTGTCCCATTGGACCCTTACTCTCGTTCAAGGGCTCGTGTTCTTATGGTTAGTCATCAAATGGTGAGGGTGAGGATACAAGAAGGACCAGGGTGCCCTACACCAGGTTGTGGGTTGAAGAGGGGTACCCAGGTATAGTTGAAGCCTCGAAGCAACAGGTTGGAGCCTCGAAGTGACCAGCCAAGCCTCGAAGTGACAAGTCGAAGCCTCAAGGTGACAAGTCGAAGCCCCGAAGCACCTGCCTGAGAGCTCGAAGGCCCTCCCACCAGTTTTCTTCTGTTTTCCTTCTGTTTATTATATGCTGACAGCTTTTGTGAACCCACAGCGAGTATCTACGAGTATCTAGGACACCAAGAGAGAGCGAAGAGGTGGCAAAGCGAAGCCCCTCCTTAGTATATACTGATGCGAGCTCACCTTTCAAGCTCGAAGGCCCAAGTGTTCATTTCTATATTGCTTCGTTTGACTTACTACTACTTAATACAAGGATATTCAAAGCTCGAAGAACCCCTCGAAGGTCAAGAGGCAAGAAGAGTAAATATGCGACTTCGAGGTAACCTTTGGTCATACACAAGAAGCAAGAATCGAAGTAGAGGAATATAATCGGAGTTTGGTGCGCCTTTCCATGTTTATTTTTATTTAGTACATATATTAGTTTGTATGAGCTAAGCTATGAGCCTTAAGGGCTTACGAGGATGAGAGTGTGCTAGGCACAAATCATATATAAACTATTGACCAGTCTTATGATATTAGATTCGAAGCTTCGAAGCGTGCTCGAAGGCAGTCAGGCCAAGTGCCAATGCCACTTCCGATACATACCTACTGTCATGCACTGTTCTGGTCTTTTTCCTTTTCAGCCTGCTTATGATACATGTGACTTGTTATGAGCCTGACTCGCCGCTGTTGTCGTTCCCCTTTCCCGCGTCTTACCGACGCCTCATTGGACCGCTGCCTAGCCTTAGGGGCAAGTCCATGGACTTTACGTTTACAACACAGCCTCACTTACGTATGTTTCTCCTTTTGTTTTACCTTTCTCACTTCCCAGATCCCGATGGGATCTGGAGGCTTCCTTGACGGTTACGGTTTGCTTTCCGGCACATGTGACTCTGTTGCATTGCATCGTAGGAGATCTCTCGTTTGCTTTGTGCAAACTCTCCAGCACAGTGAGGAGTCATGATGAGTAGGGTGCATGCGTCACCTGTGACACAATGCTTGCATCATTGTGGGCACTCAGTCAGGTTGACTCGATACCCTGTGGAGGAGGTCTTGTGTATGCAAACCCCGTCTTGTTTGTTACTTATGCGTGTATGGTGAAGATACTGTAGTCGTCTCATCGCCTGTGGGGTATAAGTACCTGCAGTGTAGCGATAGAGACTCCTTGTATTTTCGCTACCTAGCTACCTACCTAGCAAGTAGGCCATTGCCTATAAATTCTCTTGCTTTACCCCGTATCTCGATAAAAAGGCGTCTATGGTCAACTGGGCTAAAGTACCCTATCAAAACATACCTCAAATGTCACTCTTCGACATACAAGGAGGTAGTCAAAGCAGTCCCTGTCGACATATCACTATTGACATATCAGTGATCGGCCCACTGTTATTATAGACAGTCTGCCTATTGCCTGTTTATAGGTTTACTTTACCGGAAGGTAAACAGCACGCGTCGGTCATTGCCTTGAACAAGCAACAGTGATCAGCGCCGCGCGACACCTACTACTTCATACCCCCTTCAAAGAAGGGGGATAGGTTTGCTTTCTTTTATGTCATATATTTCACTCGTAGTTGGCTGTCTAAAGGACACCATGGAGCGACTGAGGGCACTAGTTTAAATTACACATATCTGATAGTTTCATTTTCAGGTATATATGATGACTCGAGACTGTCGACCACCTTGTGCAGGCTTCGAGCCTCCCTTGCACCCCCTCGAGCTCTTCGAATGCAGCTGAGCCTGCTCGTGAACTTCGACCCCTTCGAAAAGGCTTCATGCCTCGATCGCAACCCTCGACCTCTTCGAAAAGGCTTTGTGCCTTGATCATGACCCTCGACCCCTTCATAAAGGCTTCATGCCTTGATCCAAGCCCTCGACCTGAGCTGGATAAGCTTCAAGACCATGTCCTGTCCCCTTCCTTCCCCTCTACCTAAGTCTTGGGTATGGGAAGTGACTGAGGACAGTCGAGATTCGAAGACCCCCTCAGATGTAGGGAGTGGGAGCTCCCTAGTAAGGGATTAGAAGGAAATGAGAGGATAGAGGTGTTGAGGAATTTTATTTACTTTTCTAAGGGGCTTGATCCCCATTTTGTAAGTGGGATTGGGACTTAGTGGCAAGGCGAGAGGGTGATTAGTAAGCATGTTCGGACTTGACCTTGAAGTTGTACTAGCTACAGAGAAGAAGCAACCACTATAGAGGCTGGGGATCACAGACTGGTGGGACCAGTCTGTGGCAGCTTCTTACTGCTACAGCCCTTGAGAGTGAGGTCTGAGCAGCCTTAGGGAAGTCCTAAGGTGGTGGTACAGTGAGTTACAGGTTGAGTTGTGCAGCTAAGTGTCTAGTTTCTTTTCTATTTCATTTTCTCTACTAGTTCTTCTCTTCAGCAGGATTCCCTATAGGGTCAAACTAGCCTTTAGAGTCCACTCCCTGGGATATCTCAATTATTTCTCTTCAACACACCTCAGCAATCAAGCTGGCCAGATTTACAAAGTTGAACCAGAGAAATTTGCAAACCAGACATGACCCTGGCAGTTGACAACTTTGTGTGTCCTGTCCTAGACAGCTGGTGTCATGCACCAAAGGTGTTTGGCAATGTGAGCATGGAGTCTTGCTGAATAAGGGAGATTGAGGAACATGGCCTAATGCAAAAAGATGACTGGTACATCTAGCAGTCATCCTTCGCACAAGAACAATCCTTAATGCTAGGGAAGAAACTGTTCAAGTGCCAATCAAACCTTTTTAGCGCTCACATACAGCATTCTGGTTTTTCAAATATCTTGGGCATTTCTAAAGATATCGACATCATTCCCACGCTCACACATAGCCCTTGATCACGCCATCCTTCCTTCCAAATTTGGTAACAATCCTCGCCCTCCATGATTTTCTACAGCATTTCTGCCAACAGACACCCATTTCACTATGTAAATCCCATCATAATGGCTGCCTCATCAACAATCTCTTTGCTCGTGTCCTGTGCTAGGGAGCATAACTACTTATATCTCCCAGGACTTCCCACTAGCTTCTGCCCTGAAGCATCCTGGTTCATCCCTTCCTCGTCCACTCCCTCCCAAGCCATCTCTTTGGGACAGTGTGTTCTCCTTGTCAGTATGACATCCAGGAGGACATTCTTTGGTCGTCTCAAGTCTGTTGTCAGACTTGAAAGGTCTTATGTGGTTGTATCAGTCTCTCCAGTTGAAGAAGCATATGGATCCTTCATTCCCACCCCCTGCAACATCTACTTCTCACTCTCATCATTTGTTCTTCCAAGGTTGCGACAGATTCAGTACCAGTTACTGTCATCTAGGCTATCTGATTGCATTCATGATGATTTTGAGGCACTTCTCCCTGCTCTCATGGGAGAGGACGGTCCCCCATCTTCCTCAGACCCTGCTGAAGACTAGCTGTCAATGTAGCACCCTTTTTCAGAGGAGGAAGAGGGGGAAAAATGCAAAATCCAATGCCCTGACACCTGTGGAGACCCCCAACATTCAGCCCCTGGCAGGATCCCCCACCATTCTTCATTTGGAATCACTGTGCCTTGACCTGTCACATCAAGATTTGCTCAGTCATACCCCTTACTCAGCCATGACCAATACCCTGACTCATTCTCTTGGCATGTTAATCATCTGTTCCTTCCATGACTCATACTTATTTGACATTGCTTACTGACATTCTTTGTCATGCTTACCACTTTGTTACCAATCACTTACCTGTCCTTACCAAGCCTTACTGATCATCACCAATCCCTTACCAACCCCTTTACCAATCGCTGACAGAGTGTTGCTTCACATTTGTTGGAGGCTATGCTCTGGTCTTGTATATAAACCCTGCAGTTCCAGATATCAGAGAGATAGCCCAGAGAGAATATATGTCACTTTCATACTTACTTCCAGGAGACTATCCTCCTGCAATATATCTTCATCTCCCATTGCTTTTGAAGCCCCTCCATCATCATCTTCAGTCTTCCAGTGGTTGAGGCCCCCTTAAGGGTCTATCCACTGATCTTCCTTTGCTCCCAGTCGTCCTCAGGCTCACAGGAGCCTATTATCTTCATCTCCCTTTGTCTCCCAGCTTCCTCCCTGTCCAGACTGTCCCCCTCCCTCTGCACTAACTGCACAGAACCCCTCCCCTTTCGATTTTACAGGTCCTTCAAGCAGGATACCACTTAGGAAAACCACCACTCACATTTTTTTTGTCTTTGTGTTGGGTTTTTGGTTGTTTTTGCCATTGATCCCAACATCAACTCACACCATTCCATGTGGCTTCAACAAAGACAGCTTCTCAATCCATCATGTTGACATCAAATACAGCGAGGAACTGACACTCATCTTCATGCCCTCCAACCAGATTAGTACTTTCTTCAACTGTCTGGAGGCTTGACATGAATACCTTTCCAGGTCCTTGGCATGGCCAATGATTTGATTATCACCAGTGCTCTGATCCTGTGGGTCAAGATGTCAAGCCCATTGTTGAGGTAGCATCCGACTATGAGGGTTATGACTACAAGAAACTGGACCTGGAGAACTCCAAAGACAAGGCCATCTTTGAGGGTGGGACTTGGAAATTGAGGGCAAGAAGTGGCAGGATGGAAAGAATGTGAGTTTGCATTTTTGGCTTGTTTATGTAAGATACTGATTGTCAGCATGATCTTCTCTCATTACAGTTCAAGTAAAGGAAGGAAGTTGGTTTGTTGTACCCTCACGATTCACATGTATCACGCTGTTCCTCTGTAGATTTTTTCATGAGGTTAAGACACTGAGGTTACTCATGGGAGGTGGGACTTTGCATGACATAGGGCTCAGGGGTTTTCAACACCATGATGGTGACCATTGTGCGACTTGTGCATGGAGATGAGATGCCCCACCCAGGCACTTGGACTTTCTGATTGCATCACGTCTCTCACATCTCCAACACTTGTTGATGACACTCATAGGATGCTCGATGAAGAAGTCGATGCCCCTGTTGAAGGATCTACCCCCTCCTAGGTCCAAATGTTGGCAATCACAGTATGATAGTCATGCATTCCTCCATCAATTCATTGTAAAGTCTTCAAATGGAACTCCTGATCCAAGGATGGACTCGGGCTATCCAGCACAGCAGATGTAACCATCGGTTAATCCTGGTTGGTCTTGATGCTTGATGCACCTTGGATTAGTGAATCCTATTAACCTTTTTATGAATGCTTTGTACACATTCCTCTCTCTCATCAACAGTGCCGTGTGTGGAGGTATTTTCCATTCCACCTCCAGATCTATCAGTACCAGGATTGGTGTCGGTGGACTCATTGACTCGGTTTCCGAAGTCAACAGATGTCCATCTCCTCCTCTCCACAGTTTGAAGACCACATTGTGTGGCCAGATCTGGTAGTACCCATAGACGTAGTCGGGATACTGTTCGAAGGCACATTTCACATTGACAAGGCAAATTAACAACAGTTCCAGGAAGAGCTTCATCAACATACTCAACTGTATGTGATTCTTCACTTTGAAGAACCGGGACAGGAGTTATTTCGTCGTTAAACCCTTCAAAATGGGAGGCATCGTCGATAGTGTTTTGTAAATTTATATGATAAGACTCATAGCCTTGATCATATTGTCCGTCGTATTGGTCATATTGATCGAAATCCTGGGATTCCTCAGGTTCATCTGTATAATCGGCTGCAGCAAACCTGCCACGACCATGACCATGACCACGAGATCGACGTGCACATTGCTTTCCCTTAGACTGTCCTTGAGTTTGTTGTTGTTGATTTTGGGGAGGATACGGTGTTCCACTTCGTGGTGGAAGACCTCCTCGACCTCTAAAACTTCCTCTTCCTCTTATATTCTGTTGCCTATCAATGTGTTGTTCGGTTGGATGATTTCCACGGCATTTTCGACAACGTGGTGGTTTAGAGAGACGGTTAATGAGTGGTTGTGAA
Organism: Pisolithus thermaeus; assembly: GCA_024663475.1. Classification (NCBI taxonomy): domain Eukaryota; kingdom Fungi; phylum Basidiomycota; class Agaricomycetes; order Boletales; family Pisolithaceae; genus Pisolithus; species Pisolithus thermaeus. Next base: position 24,775 of record JANFAF010000037.1, read on the forward strand.
GAAATCCTGGATGAACCGGCTTCGGCATTGTTGGTTTCTAATTTTGGCAGGTTAGACTGCCCAGTACGATGTGACGCTAACTCTTTTAATCTTGGAATGACGTCTGCCATTTTGAGATCTTGGGTTTTGACCGAGGATAAAATATTGTGATACTTGAAATGAACTACACTTGTTCCTCGAGAATTTGCATAAGCTGTGGGCTGCCCATTTCCTCATGGGTCATGTGAAGTGGGATCTGTTATACCCACATACATCTACCTCCACTAAGTTCTTTTGTTATTGACAGCGCAGGTTCCTTTCAGATTCCTGTGAATTATCAACTACAAACACTGTAGGGAAAACTCATTGTATTGCAGAAATACTTCTAACACTGTGTGAAGCACAGTACAAAATACCTGGTGTGGCATCAGATACATGTTTTGGGAAGTGTTTTTTGTGGATATGAACTGCCTGCATATTGCCTAAGGATCAAGGACAGAATATGAGAAAAGAATGAACCCTCTTTCTACTTATCCACTATTCAACATAGTGCATAATAAGCATGCAAATGAGAGACAACCAGACTAGGGAATTGGCTTGTAACATGTATGCCATTTATGCCCATGAACCATTTGACTCAAGTCCAACTCTATACAACAGCCTTTGGGAATGACTGCTGTGGTAAACATTGAGTACAATGGGTACCTCACTGATATAGGTATCCAAAGCAGCAATCTGCCTTTTGGACCCCTGATCCAGCCATCATGGTGAAGTTTGACAAATTGAGCCTGAGGTTCCTCACCTCCACATGAGAGTCCATTGAGAAGTTGTTCACCATCACAGAGTGCATGTGATGGGATGGATGAAAAGTGGATGTGATGTGGTCTAATGACTAAAATTGCTTTTAATGAGCTGGAATACTCATCACATGTCCACTATGCTTACCATCAGCTTTGTCAAGTAGAACAGGTATATTGCTCAGACTGGATGCAGACAACATCAACTGCTCATGGGTTTTGATAATATCTTCATAGGCATTGACATCCCAGACTCTCACAGTCTTGTCCCAAGAGCCTGTCACAATCTTCTCACCATCAAGGGAGAATGCAACTGAACAGACTGCATTTGTATGCCCCTCAAGATGGCCACCAATCTGGACTCCTCTTTCAGCATCCCAGATCCTCACAGTCTGGTCCCAAGAGCCTGACACAATCCTCTTACCATCAGGGGAGAATGCAACTGAAATGACTTGATCTGTATGCCCCTCAAGTTGACTACCAATCTGGACTCCTCTTTCAGCATCCCAGACTCTCACAGTGTTGTCCTCTGAGCCTGACACAATTCTCTTGCCATCAGGGGAGAATGCAATTGAATAGACTTGACCTGCATGCCCCTCAAGATGGCTGCCAATCTGCACTCCTCTTTCAGCATCCCAGACCCTGATAGTCTTATCCCAGGAGCCTGACACAATCCTCTTGCCATCAGGGGAGAATGCAACTGAATAGACTTCATCTGCATGTGCCTCAAGATGGCTGCCAAACTGGACTCCATTTTCAGCATCCCAGACCCTCACAGTGTTGTCCTCTGAGCCTGACACAATCCTCTTGCCATCAGGGGAGAATGCAACTGAATAGACTTGACCTGTATGCCCCTCAAGAGGGCTGCCAATCTGGGCTCCTCTTTCAGCATCCCAGACCCTCACAGTCTTGTCCCCTGAGCCTGACACAATCCTCTTGCTATCAGGGGAGAATGCAACTGAATAGACTCGACCTGCATGCCCCTCAAGATGGCTGCCAATCTGGACTCCTCTCTCAGCATCCCAGACCGGCACAGTCTTGTCCTTTGAGCCTGACACAATCCTCTTGCCATCAGGGGAGAATGCAACTGAACAGACTAGGTCTGTATGCCCCTCAAGATGGCTGCCAATCTGGACTCCTCTTTCAGCATCCCAGACCCTCACAGTCTTGTCAAAAGAGCCAGACACAATCCTCTTGCCATCAGGGGAGAATGCAACTGAAAAGACTTGATCTGTGTGCCCCTCAAAATGGCTGCCAATCTGGACTCCTCTTTCAGCATCCCAGACCCTCACAGTCTTGTCCAAAGAGCCTGACACAATCCTCTTGCCATCAGGGGAGAATGCAACTGAACAGACTGCATCTGTATGCCCCTCAAGATGGTTACCAATCTGGACTCCTCTTTCAGCATCCCACACCCTCATGGTCTTGTCCCAAGAGCCTGACACAATCCTCTTGCCATCAGGGGAGAATGCAACTGAATGGACTTCATCTGTATGCCCCTCAAGATGGTTGCCAATCTGAACTCCTCTTTCAGCATCCCACACCCTCATGGTCTTGTCCCAAGAGCCTGACACAATCCTCTTGCCATCAGGGGAGAATGTAGCTGAAATGACTGCATCTGTATGCCCCTCAAGATGGTTGCCAATCTGGACTCCTCTTTCTGCATCCCAGACCCTCACAATCTTGTCCAAGGAGCCTGACACAATCCTCTTGCCATCAGGGGAGAATGCAACTGAAAAGACTCCCTCTGTATGCCCCTCCAAGCCAAGTAATTGGGCAGCTCTCCAGTATTCTCGACCTCTTACAACTCTAGCAAGGGAAGCAAACTCTGGCATGACCATCCTTGATAGCATGGTTTTTACAGGGAGAAATGCCAGTGCAGAGATATACACATGTGGTGCACTGTGAGTGATAGCACCATTGAAGATGTCAATGAACCTGATTCCATCTTCTACCAATGCTAATGCATCCTTGAAGGCATCTTGGTTCTTAACATTAAGTTAGACCAAATTACTCATCCATCCACAGCTGTAGAAAGCTCACCAAAAGCCACCTTGCAACAGAGACAAGAGCCATGGCAGCACTTCCAACCCTCCCCAGAAGACTCATAGCCTCAAGCCAAAAGAGAATTCTTCCACATCCCACAAAGCCCTCCACCAACTGTGCAAGAGGTATATTAAATGGCAACTTTTCCAGATGTTGGGACCAAAATTGGCAGGAGTAGGATAAATGGGAGGAAATGCTCCTGCAGATTCTGCCTGGTCCATCAGCAACCTCTGCATTGCTCAAGTAGGAACTCTCCAGTCCACAAATGTTGAACTGAAGTTCATCATGAAGGATCTGCAGGGTGGCAATAGCTAAGTCATCCACACAAGAGGTGTCAATGAAGTAGATCCTACTCCGTGATCGGTTGGTTAGGAAGTCATAGAAGGATGCATGGAGAGGGCGGACAGGAGAAGTGTGGTCAAGGATGCCACCCAATACTGGGGACATAAACTCGAGGACGACAAAGACATCGTAGTGATCCTGCTTGTTGGGGAAGCACGTGCGCATGCGATTCAAGGCCGCCATAGGCAGAGGCTCAAGTGTCATCAAGACTTGGTGCATTACGGAACGGTATCGTTCAAGGGCTTTCCCAGCTTCTGGGACAGTACTCTTCAGGATCGCTGAGTACGTTGTGTCCAAGAGTGACCTTCCCTGTTCGGACTGTAGACTGACCAGGTCATCGTAACGTTCCTTCACAGTGGATCCCGCAGCATTCTGTTTGATGTAGTCGCAGGCCAGACAAGCCCATTCAAATAGGCATTCTGCCTTCTGGTAAATCTTCCGGATTTCGGCATCCCTGATGTCTGGCAGATGTCCAAGTTGTTTGTAAACGTAGAGCCGGATATCGCGTTCTGTCAACTCCATACAAACATCATCCAGGCAAGTTGCCTTCACATGTGGAGCGCCGCTCAACACAAGTTGAATATCAGGTAAAGGGCGGGATGTTACAAAGATTCGGATGTTACGGGGAAGATCGCTGGCTTGAGATGCGAGCACCGATAAGATGTCCTTCCGCGATCTTTCCAGACCGCTCTCATCCAGCGCATCCACCACCACGACCATGCTACCAATCGTAGTGCTCGATACCTTCAGCAATGGCTCCAAAATGAGCTTTTCCCACTGCAGCGTGACATCAGATGTTGTCTTGAGGGAATGGTCCTTCGCAACTACGTCAGCCAATGCTCGCCGGAACGCAGGGTCGTGGTCCGCCAGATCACGTGCAATGGTGGTAAATATCTTTTCTTCGCGATGCTCGGCCTGCCTATCCCGGGCAAAGCAAAAGCATGACCCAAACCCTCCGGCATCCTTGAGCCACAGAGCGATGGTATGCGCGATAGCAGACTTTCCCCTGCCGGCCTGCCCATGCAGCCAGAGAATGCGCGGAACGTTTTCATCATTGGTTTGGATCCAGCTGACGATCTCCGTGAGGATCTCGGTTCTGGTGCCGTCTAGACACCTCTTCGTCGTATTGACTCCCGTGCCCTCTGCATAAGCCATGCCTTCCAGGCTCCGATCTTCACGTAGGAAGTCCAAATCCCCATGTATGAGGTCCAGTTTCCCGTGCGCGAAGTGCAGATCTTCAACTATGTGATGCATGTTGGCGTGAATATCCCGGACCGCATGATCCCGGTACTGTTGCATCAAGTCATTCAACATCTTGGTATAGCCATCCGTTCTGGTCCGCGTCTCAGACCTTATATCCATTATATTCTTTCCAAATCTCTTCCCTGTGAATAATTTCAATCAGCCATTCAATGAAAGGTGCAGTCGACCTACAAAAGCTTGTCGTCTCCGAGTAATTCTTGACGAACCAGGCCGCGTCGTTTATCACCTGTGCAATCTTCCCCAAAGTTACTTTCATGCTATTGATACTCCGGATGGTATGGTCTTCCAAAAGAAATTCATAAACCGTTCTGACTGTATCAAGAAGGTCGGACACGTCGTGGTCTAGGTTAGCTTGATAGATAAGCAACTAAAGAGGGTCACGTGAGGTGAGCAACACACATAGCCGGAGCATGAACGTACCTGAGCAGCAGCTGTTAAGATCCCCAGTGAAATCTGGGAATAAGGATGAACCTGCACGCTTACATCAGTGCTGCTGAGTGGTGGGAGGATGAAACCCCTACCTGGGCGATAGTATTAACGACGGAGCTAAAGACTTTGAGAGGCTGAAGGTATGTGTCGCTGAAGGTTTGGACGTTTGCAACCGCGGCATCAGCCTGTGTAACGAGGTCGATGGCTGTTTGGCCGACGCGTGGTATGAGCGTCATGCGCTCGAGGCCTTGTTGAGCAGTATCGAGTTCACCGCCTACCGATGCCGGGACCGGGGTGGGTGTGGTACTAGGGCCACTGTTGGGATCAGCCGCATCTTTGCGGGTGTCGCCGATTGGCCCGAATGTAGTATCGACATTGCTGCCAGGCGAAGTTGGTACGACTCCTGTTTCTGAGTTGTCGAGTGGCCGCTCAACCTGCCCAGCACGGTTAATAAAGGCCGTCACGATAATGAGGTAAGAGAAATCACACACATCCTGAGTCGGAGCCGCCTGAGTTTGCTCTCCTTGCTCTTGGGCATGCCTAGCGGCACCCGCGATGGCACCCCGGTTCGACCGGTGGAAGAAGTGCCTTATCCGTGCAAGCGCCCTCTGGGAGGTATCACCCGATGTTCCAGCAATCGAGGATACATCACGAGCGGGAGCCGTAGAGGGCCCTTTTGACTGTTCCTATGAGAATAAGTAACTGTGATCGCTTGTAACCGAGTTAACCGCTCACAGAGACAGGATTAGACGCATGGTCAGACAGGCTTCTAGTAGATCCAAAGAGGGGGTGTTTCTTTGACTGCTTGCGAGCCATTGAGGAATCGGTATCTCGCTCAAAGCTTCGGTATGAGGTCTGCGTTGAAGATGTCGACGTGGATACAGAAAAAGGTTGAAGTTGTAATAAACGCCTACCTGCCGCAAACACCTTGCAATAACCGCGGACGCACGGACCGCTCGCCCACCCATAGTAAATGTGATGCCCCAGTTTCCGAGCACGTCAATATGTACATTATACGGGTATTGGTGACTAGTCAGAGCGGGGATCGCTTTGGAAATCAAAGGCAAACGGCTGACATCGATAGCAGTAAACGGATGAGGGCAATCAGGTATACCAACCATAGCTTTCTTCGGTTGGAGAAGCGGCGGCTGGTTCTGAGCAATTCACCGTTGTGTCGAAGAGACAAATACTGAATGAGTCGTCATAAGCCCAGTCCCAAATGCCATGCGACAGCCGCAATCTATCGTAAGATATCTACAGGACAGGTCTGAGATGTAAGAGGGAAAACGAAGCTATCTTGTTTTGATCAGCACATCTACGGTGGAGATGCGTGTAAGCTAGGGGTAGACATACCCGTATATCATTCTTGCCATGGTCGTTCCGATGACTCGCTTCCGCTTGCTCCTGGGATTGTATCCGGAACGATACCCAGAACGAATAACCAAGGGCACGCCTAAACACCACCCAAGTCCACCTGTTCGCTAGGCGGACTGTGCCATCGGAAGAGAGGGTCCGCTTGGCGAATACGACAAGTGAACGGGTTAATCTAATCATTCACTGCGCTAAGCACCTAAGGTTCGCTCACTGAAAGTGGCAGTCGATGTCTCGTTCGCTCTATCCGTGAGTGGAGCGTGAAGGTAGAGGAGTTGTCCTGAAACAGAGTTAGCTCGGTAGCATAGTCTCTTCACTCCCTCCCAATCTTAACTTGCATTGGTGGTCGATAATGACATGCAAGAATGCGGACGTTGGATGGGGACGTTGCACAGCATAGAAAGTGTAGGCAGACGACGCAGTCAGTACCATGCCTCACCTGACAACACTGCCGAGAGAGAGGCCATCATACTGGTGTTCGTGTAGTTTCATGTACAGACAGGACCATCGACTACTCGCATTGCAGGGTTATACCACGGCCATCACACAGAGTGTCGTTGTTCCATCCGCTTCCCAATCGGATCCGCGTCGTTATTTTGGACTGCCGGCGGCATTGCCTTTTCGGGACTTGCCCACGGGCACCGCCACCTGCGAATTTCTCTGCACGTACTTCCGAAAGGATGCGTCACTTGTCGATAACTCTACACGGAATACCCCGCCTTGCTGGCAACACACACTGCTTTTCGTCTTCTTCACTGTTCCCGCCATCGCCATCGTAGGGACCGGAAATCTCGTCCGTTCCTCTAGACCATCGTGCTAGCTCTAATTCCATGGCGATACAAGCTACAGATTGAAGCACTCGGCGAGTTCTCGTGCGTATCGGCGAAAGGCAGTGGCCTCGTTGCATGGGCCGGTCCATCACGTCTGCACCGTCTAATCCTGTGAACGCACCTTGTATGCTACGATGGCCGCACACTCGTCTGCACTTAGGGGCGGGACGCGCGACGACACCTACAAAAAATACACCTCAAAGGACGGCATCGACGTGGCCACCGGTGCACCCCACTCGGACTGCTCACACGTGTCTGAGTCGTCATCGCTGTCCATGGCGGTGAGTAAATTATTTCATGTTGTGGTTATCAAATCGATAACGCCTGTCCTAAGCTCTGATTAAGGTCGATTATCTGATCCGCCAATGCGATGATGACTTGGAACATTCATGCAAGAAAAAGAAACCATCGCTTCTTGTCCTTTCTCTTCCACCTTCCAGCTGCGAGGTCGAAAAAATGGCGCTTATTGGAAAGCTACAGTATATTCCGTCGCCGGGGTGGGTCAGACCACTGTCGTACGTGCTTCTCACGTCGCGCTGTATTCAAATCCAATCTTTACCTCACAGATAAAAGCCACCGCTGCCGCAGCCGGCGTAGAGCTAGAGGAACCCGTATACAAGCATTACGAAGATGACGAGATGCCAGAATTCCCCACTAAGTTTCCCTGTGGAAGGATTCCCGCTTTCGAGGGCGCTGACGGCTTCAACCTAACGGAAGGCGCTGCCATCGCTCGGTATAATACGTACCATTCTCGTATTCGTGATGCTTAGGGAAAATATCTTGACAGTTACCATGTCAGAATTTGATGTCGACAGATAGTAGTCCTTCTGACGCTACCATCCTTGTCGCTGAAAGCGTGTAGGCGAGTGATACTTACGGATAGCCAATAGTTGCTTCGATTTCCCCAAACTCTGACCTTCTTGGTGGCACGGTCGAGGACGCCGCACTTGTTGACCAATATGTGCACTTCGCTGAGACGGAGATACAAGAGTCTCTTCAGTTTATTTATATGTTGTAAAATGGATATATCCCTCATAACAAGGCCGTAAGTCTAGTGACCCTCCTCTTCCATCGCTCTGACGATCAGTGTCCAATAGATCCATGCAGCGCTTGCTGAGAGTCAACTCCGTGGGTTTAGCACCCCCGAGGCCATTCTTCTCATTCGTACCTACCTTGTTGACGAGCACCTCACCCTTGCTGATATCACTGTTGCTTCTGTCATTCTCCTTTCTGTCTTGTACACCCTCGATGCCCCGCTGCGCAACAGGTATCCAAATGTCCTCCGCCACCTCGACCTCATCATCGATCAACCAAAACTCAAGGATGTCTTTGGGCAACCTACGTTCGTCGAGAAGGCCGTACAGTATACCCCTTCTGCAAAGGAGAAGAAGGAAAAAGAACCTAAGCAACCTGTTGGCGCACCGGCTCCTAAGAAGGAGAAACCCAAGAAGGCGGAGGAGGACGAGAACCCTGTCCCTGAAGAACCCAAACCTAAATACCCTCTTCATCTCCCACCAAAATCGACATTCAATCTCGAGGACCGGAAACGCACTTATTCTGACAAGAACGCAAGCGGACCCGGTGGCTCTGGAGTGTTTCTGCGAGAAGTAAGTGTACGAAAAAATTCTTCCTCTCTGTGGAGTTGACTCCCGCTCCGGTAGCTTCGACAAAGAAGGTTTCTCAATTTTTATCGTGTTGACTTCAAATACAACGAAGAGGTGACCATCGTCTTCATGTCCTCCAACCAGATTAGCGGTTTCTTCAACCGTCTGGAGGCTTCACGTAAATACCTTTTTGGATCCGTGGGTAGCACCAGAGCGGCCAATGATTCGATTATGGCCGGTGTTCTGATCCTGCGGGTCAAGATGTCCAAGCCCGTCGTCAAGATAGCATCGAACTATGAGAGTAACGACTACAAGAAATTGGACATGGAGAATTCCGAAGACAAGGCCTTCTTCGAGCTGCTCTGACCTGGGACTTGGAAATTGACAACGAGAAGTGGCAGGATGGAAAGAATGTGAGTCCGCATTTTTGACATGTTTATGTGAGATACCGATTGCGGACATGTTCTTCTCTCGTTACAGTTCAAGTAAAGGAAGGAAGTTGGTTTGTTGTATCCTCATGATTCACGTGTATCACACTGGTGCTCTGTAGATTTTTTTTTTACCAAGTTATGATACTGAGTTTACTGATGGGAGGTGAAACTTTGCATGACATAGAGTTCAGAGGTTTTCAACACCACGGCGGCGACCGATAACTCCTGTGCGGAGATGAAATACCCCACCTGGGCACTTGGACTTTCTGACCATATCATGTCTCTCACCTCCATCTCCAACACTTGTCGATGACACTCATAGGATGCTCGACAGAGAAGTTGATACCCCCGATGAAGGATCTACCCCTCACCTAGCTCCAAATGTTAGGGTTCACAGTATGATAGTCATGTGGTCCTTCAAGTCATTGTAAAGTCCTCGAATGGAACTCATGATTTGAGTATGAACTCTGGTTATCCAACACAACAGATGTAACTATCAGTCAACCTTGGTTGGTCTCAATGCTTGGTGCATCTTGAATTAGTGGATCCTATCACGATATTTGAAAGGAACTATGCATGTTCCTGGAGAATTTAGACAAGCTGTGGGCTGTCCATTTCCTTGTGAGTCATGTGAAGTGGGAGGTGTTATACCCACATACATCTACCTCCACTAAATTGTTTTGTTATTGACAGGGTTCCTTTCAGATTCCTGTGAATTATCAACTACAAACACTGCAGGGAAAGCTCACCACATTGCAGAAATACTCCTAACACTGAAGCACAATACAAAATACCCAGTATGGCATCAAATGCATATTGTGGGAAGTTTTTTTTTTGGATATCAACTGCCTTCATATTGCTGATGGATCGAGCACAGAATGTGAGAAAAAAATGAACCCTCTTTCTACATAGTTCATAATAAGCATGCAAATGAGAGACATCCAGACTAGGGAATTGGTTTGTAACATGTATGCCACTTCTGTCCATGAACCATTTCACTCAGATCCAACTCTATACAACAGCCTTTGGGGATAACTGCTGTGGTCCACATGGAGTACAATGGATATCTCACTGACACAGGTATCCAGAGCAGTAACCTGCCTTTTGGACCCCTGATCCAGCCATCATGGTGAAGTTTGACTAATTGAGCCTGTGGTTCCCCACCCCCCCATGAGAGTCCATCAAGCAGTTGTTCACCACCACAGAGTGCATGTGACAGAGTGGATGAAAAGCAAATCTGACATGGTCTAATGACTGAAATTGCCTTAATGAGCCAAAATATTCATTGTAGGTCCAAAGCACTCACCATCTACCTTGCCAAGTGGAACAGCTGTATTGCTCAGATTGGAAGGAGACAATTTCAACTGCACATGGGTATTGATAATATCTTCATAGGCATTAACATCCCAGACCCTCACAGTCTTGTCCAAAGAGCCTGACACAATCCTCCTACCATCAGGGGATAATGCAACTGAAAGGACTGCATTTGTATGCCCCTCAAGATGGCTGCCAATCTGTACTCCTCTTTCAGCATCCCAGACCCTCACAGTCTTGTCCAAAGAGCCTGACACAATCCTCTTGCCATCAGGGGAGAATGCAACTGAATAGACTTGATCTGTATGCCCCTCAAGATGGCTGCCAATCTGGACTCTGCTTTCAGCATCCCAGACCCTCACAGTCTTGTCCCAAGAGCCTGACACAATCCTCCTGCCATTGGGGGAGAAGGCAACTGAAAAGACTCCATCTGTATGCCCCTCAAGATGGTTGCCAATCTGGACTCCTCTTTCAGCATCCCAGACCCTCACAGTCTTGTCCAAAGAGCCTGACACAATCCTCTTGCCATCAGGGGAGAATGCAACTGAAAAGACTTCATCTGTATGCCCCTCAAGATGGCTGCCAATCTGGACTCTGCTTTCAGCATCCCAGACCCTCACAGTCTTGTCCCAAGAGCCTGACACAATCCTCCTGCCATTGGGGGAGAAGGCAACTGAAAAGACTCCATCTGTATGCCCCTCAAGATGGTTGCCAATCTGGACTCCTCTTTCAGCATCCCAGACCCTCACAGTCTTGTCCAAAGAGCCTGACACAATCCTCTTGCCATCAGGGGAGAATGCAACTGAAAAGACTTCATCTGTATGCCCCTCAAGATGGCTGCCAATCTGGACTCTGCTTTCAGCATCCCAGACCCTCACAGTCTTGTCCCAAGAGCCTGACACAATCCTCCTGCCATTGGGGGAGAAGGCAACTGAAAAGACTCCATCTGTATGCCCCTCAAGATGGTTGCCAATCTGGACTCCTCTTTCAGCATCCCAGACCCTCACAGTCTTGTCCAAAGAGCCTGACACAATCCTCTTGCCATCAGGGGAGAATGCAACTGAAAAGACTTCATCTGTATGCCCCTCAAGATGGCTCCCAATCTGGACTCCTCTGTCAGCATCCCAGACCCTCACAGTCTCATCCAAAGAGCCTGACACAATCCTCTTGCCATCAGGGGAGAATGCAACTGAATAGACTTCATCTGTATGCCCCTCAAGATGGCTGCCAATCTGGACTCCTCTTTCAGCATCCCAGACCCTCACAGTCTTGTCCAAAGAGCCTGACACAATCCTCTTGCCATCAGGGGAGAATGCAACTGAAAAGACTTCATCTGTATGCCCCTCAAGATGGCTCCCAATCTGGACTCCTCTTTCAGCATCCCAGACCCTCACAGTCTTGTCCAAAGAGCCTGAAACAATCCTCTTTCCATCAGGGGAGAATGCAACTGAAATGATTCCATTTGTGTGCCCCTTATGATGGCTGCCAATCTGGACTCCTCTTTCAGCATCCCAGACCCTCATAGTCTTGTCTCCAGAGCCTGACAAAATCCCCTTGCCATCAGGGGGGAATACAACTGAATAGACTGCATCTGTGTGCCCCTCAAGATGGCTGGCAATCTGGACTCCTCTTTCAGCATCCCAAAATCTCACAGTCTTGTCCCAAGAGCCTGACACAATCCTCCTACTATCAGGGGAGAATACCACTGAGAAGATTGCATCTACATGCCCCTCAAGATGGTTGCCAATTTGGACTCCTCTTTCAGCATCCCAGATCCTCACAGTCTTGTCCCAAGAGCCTGACACAATCCTCCTTCCATCAAGAGAGAATGCAACTGAGTAGACTGCATCTGTGTGTCCCTCAACATAGTTGCCAATCTGGGCTCCTCTTTCAGCATCCCAGACCCTCACAGTCTTATCCTTTGACCCTGACACAATCCTCTTGCCATCAGGGGAGAATACAACTGAAAAGACTGCATCTGTATGCCCCACAAGATGCCCTCCAATCTGGACTCCTCTTTCAGCATCCCAAACCCTCACAGTCTTGTCTCCAGAGCCTGACACAATCCTCTTGCCATCAGGGGAGAATGCAACTGAATAGACTTGATCAGTATGTCCTTCAAGATGGCTGCCAATCTGGACTCCTCTCTCAGCATCCCAGACCCTCACAGCCCTGTCCAAAGAGCATGACACAATCCTCCTGCCATTACTGGAGAAGGCAACTGAAAAAATCAGATCTGTATGCCCTTCAAGACTGCTGCCAATCTGGACTCCTCTCTCAGCATCTCAGATCCTCACAGTCTCATCCCAAGAGCCTGACACAATCCTCTTGCCATCAGAGGAGAATGCAACTGAAAACACTCCACCTGTATGGCCCTTGAGATCATTGCCAATTTGGACTCCACTTTCAGCATCCCAGACCCTCACAGTCTTGTCTAAAGAACCTGACACAACCCTCCTACCATCAGGTGAGAATGCAACAGACCAGACTACATTTGTGTGCCCCTGCAAGCTAGGTAATTGGGCTGCTTTCCAGTACTCCAGACTTCCCACAACTCCAGGAAGGGCACAAAATTTTGGCATGACTATCCTTGATAACATTGTTTTTGCAGGAAGAAATGCCAGTGCAGAGATATACACATGTGGTGCACTGTGAGAGATTGCACCATTGAAGATGTCAATAAACCAGATTCCTTCTTCTACCACTGTTAATGCATTCTTGAAGGCATCTTGGTTCTGTAATGTTAAATTAGACCAAAATTAATTGCACATCCATGGCTGTATCAAGCTCACCAAAAGCCACCTTGCAGCAGAGGCAAGAGCAGTGGCAGCACTTCCAACTTTCCCCAAAAGACTCATAGCCTCAAGCCAAAATAGTATTCTTTCACTTCCCACAAAGCCCTCCACCAACTGTGCAAGAGCAACATTAAATGAGGTCTTCTGCAGATGTTGGGACCAAAATTGACAGGAGTATGATAAACAAGAGGAAATGCTCCTGCTGATTCTGCTAGGTAAATCAGCAACTTCTGCATTGCTCAAGTAGGAACTCTCCAGTCCACAGATGTTGAATCGGAGTTCATCATGAAGGATCTGCAGGGTGGCAATGGCTAAGTCATCCGCACAAGAGGTGTCAATGAAGTAGATCCCACTCCGTGATCGGTCAGTTAGGAAGTCATAGAAGGATGCATGCAGAGGTCGGACAGGAGAGGTGTGGTCAAGGATGCCACCTAATACTGGGGACATAAACTCGAGGATGACCAAGACATCATAGTGATCCAGTTTCTTGGGGAAGAGTTTACGCATGCGATTCAAGGCCGCCATAGGCAGAGGCTCAAGTGTCATCAAGACTTGGTGCATTACGGAACGGTATCGTTTAAGGACTTTCCCAGCTTCTGGGACAGTACTCTTCAGGATCGCTGAGTACGTTGTGTCCAAGAGTGACCTTCCCTGTTCGGACTGTAGACTGACCAGGTCATCATAGCGTTCCTTCACAGTGGATCCCGTAGCGTTCTGTTCGATGTAGTCGCAGGCCAGACGAGCCCATTCAAACAGGCAGTCTGCCTTCTGGTAAATCTTCTGGATTTCGGCGCCCCCGATGTCTGGCAGATGTCCAAGTTGTTTGTAAACGTAGAGTCGGATATCGCGCTCTGTCAACTCCGTAGAAACATCATCCAAGCAAGTTGCCTTCACATGTGGAGCGCCACTCAACACATGTTGAATATCAGGTAAAGGGCGGGATGTTACAAAGATTCGGATGTTACGGGGAAGATCGTTGGCCTGAGATGCAAGGACCGACAAGATGTGCTTCCGCGATCCTTCCAGACCACTCTCGTCCAGCGCGTCGACCACCACGACCACGTTTCCAATCATAGTACTAGATACCTGCGACAATGGCTCCAAAATGAGCTTCTCCCATTGTAGCGTGACGTCAGATGTTGCCTTGAGGGAATGGTCCTTCGCAAGCACATCAACCAGAGCTCGTCGGAACGCTGGGTCGTGGTCCGCCAGATCACCCGCAATGGTGGCAAATATCTTTTCCTCGCAATGCTCGGCCTGCCTATCCCGGGCAAAGCAAAAGCACGACCCCAACCCTCCGGCATCCTTTAGCCACAGAGCGATGGTATGTGCAATAGCTGACTTTCCCCTACCGGCCTGACCGTGCAGCCAGAGAATGGGCGGAACATCTCTATCAGTGTTTTGGATCCAGCCGATGATCTCCGCGAGGACCTCAGTCCTGGTACCATCTAGGCACTTCTTCGTCTTATTGACACCCGCCCCCCCTGCGTAAGCCATGCCTTCCAGGCTCAAATTCCCATAGATGAGATCCAGTTTCCCATGCGCGAGGTTCAGATCTTCAACTACGTGATGCACGTTAGCGTGAATATCCCGGACTGCATGATCTCGGTACTGTTGCATCAAGTCATTCAGCATCTTGGTGTAGCCATCTGTCCTGGTCCGCGTCTCAGACTTTATATCCATCATGTTCTTTCCAAATCTCCTCCCTGGGCATAATTTCAATCAGCCATTCAATGGAAGGTGCGACCGACATACAGAAGCTTGTCGTCTCCGAGTAATTCTTGATGAACCAGGCCGCATCACTTATCACCTGTGCAATCTTCCCCAAAGTTTCTCTCATGCTATCAATATTCCGGATGGTATCATCTTCCAGAAGAAATTCATAAACCGTTCTGACTGTATCAAGGAGGTCGGACACGTCGTGGTCTAGGTTAGCTTGATTGACAAGCGACTAAAGAGGGCTCTGTGAGATGAGCAGCACAAATGGCTGGTGTGAATGTACCTGAGCAGCGGCTGTTAAGATCCCTAGTGCAATCTGGACATAAGGATGAACCTGCACGCTTACATCAGCGCTGCTGAGTGATGGGAGGATGAAACCCCTACCTGGGCGACCGTATTAACGACGGAGCTGAAGACTTTGAGAGGCTGCAGGTATGTATTGTTGAAGGTTCGGATGTTTGCAACCGCGGAATCAGCCTGTGTAACGAGGTCGCTGGCTGTTTGGCCGACGTGTGGTATGGTCGTCATGCGCTCGAGGGCTTCCTGAGCAGTATCAAGTTCACTGCCTACCGATGCCGGGACCGGAGTAGGCGTAGTATTAGCGCCACTGTTGGGATCAGCTGCATCTTTGCCGGCGCCGCCGATGGGCCCGACTGTAGTATCGACATTGCTGTCAGGCACAGCTGGTACGACTCCTGTTTCAGGGTTGTCGGCTGGTCCTTGAGTCTGCCCAACACGCTCACTCAAAGTCATCCCAATGACTGGATAAGGCAGATTACATACATCCTGAATCAGAGCCGCCTGAGCTTCTTCTCCTTGCTCTTGCCCACTCCTAGCGGCACCTGCGACGGAATCCCTGTTCGGCCGGTGGAAGAAGTGCCTTGCCCGTGCAAACACCCCCTGGGAGACATTGCCCGATGTTGCAGCAATCGAAGCTACATCACGAGCGGGAGCTTGAGACGGCCCTTTTGACTGTTCCTATGTGAATCAGTCACTGATCGCTTGCGAGAGGACTATTTACAGGGACAGAGTTGGACGCAGAGCCAGACGGGTTTCTAGATGCAAAGAGACGGAGTTTCCTTGAGCGCCTACGAGCCATCGAGAAATCAGTAATTCGTTCAAAGTTTCAGTATAAGGTCTGCGCTGAAGATGTCGACGTGGATACAGGAAAAGCTCGAAGTTGCAGTAAGCGCCCACTTGCCGCAAACACGTTGCACAGCGCCACTAACGCACGGGCCACTCACATACTTGTAGTACACATCATATCCATAGTTCCCAAGCACAGTCAATATATACATTATATAATTGTTGACTAGTCAGAGCCAGGATCGCTTTGGGACTCAAACGCAAATGGTAACAAGATTTCCCCTGACGCCGATAGCAGCAACGGATAAGGGCAGCCAGGTATATCAACGATAGTTCTCACCGGTCGGGGATGCGGCAAGTGGTTGAACAACACACTATTGTGCTGAGAGACATATTCAAAGAGTCGTCACAAGCTTGGTCCTAAATGCCATGCGACAGCCGCGATCCGTTGCAACACCGTCTATTGTGTTGAGAGACATATTCATAGAGTCGTCACAGGCGTCCCAAATACCATGCGACAGTCGCGATCTGTTGCAAGACATCAATAGGACCAAGTCTGAGAGTTAAGAGGGAAAACAAGGTTATCTTTTTTTGATCAGCACATCTGCGGTGAAGACGCGTGTAAGCGAGGGGTAGACATTCCCGTAAATCATTCTTGCCATGGTTGCTTCGATGACTCGCTTCCGCTTGCTCCTGGAATTTCATCCAGAGGGATACCCACAAGGAATAGCCAAGGACACGGCCAGACACCACCCAAGCCTACCTGTTCCCTGGCCAAACGCTGCCATCAGAAGAGAGGGTCCGCTTGGTAGTTATGACAAGTGAACGGGTTAATCATCCGTTGCAAACACCTAAAGTTCCCTAACTTTAAGTGGCAAATTGACGTCTCGTTCGCTTTCTGTCCGCGAGTGGAGCGTGAAGGTAGAGGAGTTGTCCAACAATGTCCTGAAACAGAGTTAGCTCGGTGGTATGGGAGTCTCTGCTTCACTCCCTCCCAGTCTTAACTTGCATCGGTGGTTTATAATGACATCTGGACTACTCATGTTGCGGGGTTATATCATAGTCAGTACAGCGTGTCGTGTCGATGTCCGATGCCCTCTCCGCTCGTCGTTCCGCCCGCCCAAACGGATCAGCGTCGCTATTCTGTGCTACCAGTGGCATTGCCTTTTCGGGCCTTCCCACGGGCAGATTTGAATTCGGCCCTACTCGGCACATATCAACGACGCGTCGTTGTGAATAACTCTGCACGGAATGCTGCCTTGCTGGCAATACATGCTGCTTTTGTTTTCTTCACTGTTGCATACCCTGTCACCGCAGTCGTAGGGAGCAGAAGATTTCGTCCGTTCCTCTAGACCATCGTGCTAGCTCAAGTTCCATGGCGATACAAGCTGCAGACTGAAGTCCTTGGCGAGTGCTCGTGCATATGTGCAGTACACCCCGCCTGCGGAGGAGAAGAAGGAAAAATAACCTAAGCAAACTGCTCCTGCGCTGGCTGCTAAAGAGGAGAAACCCGAGAAGGCAGAGGAAGATGACGAGGATGAGAACCTTGTTCCTGCACAACCCAAACTCAAAAACCTCCTTGATCTCCTGCCAAAATCGACATTCAATCCCGAGGACTGGAACGCGCTTATCTTAACAAGGACACGCGTGGGCCCGGTGGCTCTGTCGAATGGTCTACGAGAAGTAAGTTTACGGAAAATGTGTTCCTCTCCGTGGGCTTGACTCCCGCTCCGTGTAGCCTCGACAAGGAAGGCTTCCAATCTATCATGTTGACTTCAAATACGATGAGGAGCTGACCCTTCTCATCATGTCCTCCAACCAGCTTGGTGGTTTCTTCAACCGTCTGGAAGCTTTCACGTAAATGTCTCTTCCGGTTCGTAGAGTGTCTTCGGAGCGGCCAGTGATTCGATTATCGCCGGTGCTCTAATCCTGCGGGGTCAAGATGTCAAGCCCGTTGTCGAGGTAGCACCCGATTATGAGAGGTACGACTACAGGGAACTGGACCTGGAGAACTCCAAAGACAGCGCCTTCTTTGAGGGTGCTCTAGCCTGGGACTTGGAAATTGACGACAAGAAGTGGCAGGATGGAAAGAATGTGAGTTTGTAATTTTGGCTTGTTTATGTGAGATACCGATCATGAACATATTCTTTTCTCGTTACAGTTCAGGTGAAGGAAGGAAGTCGGTTTGTTGTATCCTCACGATTCACATGTATCACGCTGTTACTCCGTAAATTCTTTCACGAGGTTAAGATACTGAATTTACTCATGGAGAGTGAAACTTTGCACGACACACAGCTCAGGGTTTTCAACACCCGGCGGCGACCCTTGCGCGACACCTGTGCGGAGATGGGATGCCCCACCCCGGTACCTGGACTTTCTGACCGTATCCTGTCTCTCGCCTCCATCTCTAACAGTCGACGATGACACTCATAGGATGCTCGACACCGAAGTCAATGCCCCCATTGAAGGTTCTATCCCCCGCGACGCTCAGAATAGTAGGGACCACGGCATGATAGTCATGCGTTCCTTCTTCAAGTCGTCGTAAAGTCCTCGAATGGAACCCTGGATTCAAGTACGAACTCGGCTTATCCGACACAACAGACGTAATCATCAGTCACCCCGGTTGGTCTCTTATGCTCAATCCATCTTGGGTCAGTGGAACCTACCGTGATATTCGAAAGGAGCTACACGTACTCCTCAAGAACTTGCGTAAGCTGTGAGCTGTCTATTTCCTCGTGAGTCATATGAAGTGGGAGGCGTGTGCAGATCCCGATAGCTCACAGGCCAGGTGGCGCAGAAGAAAGTTTTTGTGATGTCCAGCTACTTGAGGTTCTAAGTAGTTATATTGTCAGCAGCTGCAGACGCATTTGCAGTGGCTGTGCGCTGCCTCTTATGTAAACGTCCCAGGATCGAATATTTCTTCAGTGTGCCCCTTTTTCCGGACGCATGTGCGGCCGTCCTAATGTCAAGGTAATTCTGAAATTTCTTATCCAAGTAAGCCATTGACTCTGTAACTGAGTTAGTGTCTGTGATATCTACACGAAACTATCTATCGAGCATTTTCAGAACGCGGTCTCGAGATGTATTCACCTGGCTATCCCTTTATGCATGCGTCGCCAAGTTGCGGCCATCTTTATCCTTAAAAATCCTAGATTTCCGAACCACTTCTTGAATGGGTGCTACGTTGTCTTATGCCCTTCAGCCGAGCTGCCTCCACCACCAGGGTTACTTCCGCTCATTGGCGCGTCGTTGGAACATGGATTCCTACCTCGCCTATGCCGATCTGCATTGTTGAGGCCCCATGTTCCTTTCTGCTCGCGTTCACGGGTCATAGGGTGGCCTTCCCAGCTCGCATCCCAGCCCGCAGCAACATGGTCCTCCGAAGGCACTTCTCTTGCTCTTTCTATTATCCCAACACGTTGGCACCGCTTGCTTGCATTTTTGCGGTGCTATGCCACTCAGCTGCTCACCGGGTCACGTATCACTGATGGTGATGAATACTTCGCTTCGACATATCCGGCTAAGGCCAATCTTGTGAATCACGAGGTTACTTTTGCTTGGGTTTGCGGACAGACAAATACGCCCGTTGGATATGTCCAGCTCACGCACTTGGTCGATGACCAGGGGCATCTTCATGCTCTTATTACTAGGCTAGCTGTGGACGAGGCCTTCCGTCGACATGGTTTTGGTCGTGCGATGCTCATGCACGTCATTGCTAGAGTTCCTGCGAAGGAGATCTGGGTAGAGGTGCGGGAGGATAATCGCCCAGCGAGGAAGTTGTATTCCGAATGTGAATTTATGATGAGGAAGAAACAAGAAACGTTAACGCGAAGAATCATCATGCAGAGCCTTTCATAACTCTTCCCCAGCGAGCTTTAGTGAGTGGCGTTTGGTTACCTGATGGTGGGTTTCATCCGTGCAACTTAAGGTTCACTGATCAAAAGCACACTCGAAGACTCTAAACGGCCGGGACACTTGTCTCAGCGTCCAGGTCGGCTTACCCACGGCGATTGACTTGCTGTAACAGCTTTCTGTGATTGACAATTTCGGGTACCGTATCTACTGACAACTCCGTATATGCGGCAGCTTCCGTGGCTATGTTCCACGTTATATGTCTACGAGGAGGTGAGGTGTGATAACAACTGGCCTGCGGCGAGGACTGCACTCGGGGATGACATCGCGTCCCACAGGAATGGCATCCCTTCGAGTCGTGCGTAGTCTCACAATGCGCAGCAGGGATACCAACCACTCGTTGATCATGATGACATTGTTCCATGGGGGTGTTGACTGCGACAGGGGTATGCTTGTACCGAGGGATTCGGAGTTGCTCAGGGTCAGTGCTAAGTAATGTAAATTTGAACGATCGCAAGGAATGTTCGTCCAAAAGTATGTCCAGGGCGTAGAAGAAATCTTGCGGATGTCCAGAACAACTCAGTACCTGAACACTGAAGGTCAACAACTTCCTGTCCGGCAACGGTTCAACGTTGCACTATCAATAAGCTCACTTGAACTGCAAAACCTAGCCTTGTACGACCGCCGCTATATGAATCAGCAAAGAGGGTGGAAAAAACTGGTCATGACGTGTGTCTCTGACTCGTGTTGTACTTGTCCCGGCCTTAGGCGTATAATACTACCCACCGGTAATTTGAACCTCTTCGAGTTTTACGTGGCATTGTCGAGGAGTAATGGCCGTTCAACAATCCGTTCGCTCCGAAATTTTGACCGTAATCTATTTCTGGCCTCACACTCCACGGAACTGACAGACGAGGACGACTGCCTCGAACATCTAAACCAAGAAACGATGGCACTATGGAATAACGAAAAGGCTCACAAGCACATCTCTCCGTAGTAATGCTGTTCTCTGTACCAATGTATATGTTACCTCGCTTGCAAACGACCTCTTCTATAGCCAAGTCACTCGTACTGTCTTGCATTCTGCGCGGAGCATCTTCTACGGGCAAAAGCTGGTTAGGTGGATCCATTTCCCACGAGTTATGAGGGTGGAGAATTCTTGCTTGCAAGCAAGGAAAGTAATGTCGAAGAGACAAATGCTCAATCCTAGGGTCGGTCCCAAACGCCGCACGACAGCCGCAACCTGTTTAAGACATCTATAGGACCAAGTTTGAGATGAGAGAGGGAAAACGACGGAACTCTTTTTGCGATCAGAACATCTACGGTGGAGATGCGTGTATGCTAGGAGTAGACATACCCGTGATGGTTGTTACGGTGAGTTGCCCCCGCTTGCTCTCTGGATTTTATCCAGACGGATACCTAGATGGTATAACCAAGGACACGCGGTTTTTGCCCAAATACCACTCAGGTGCACCTACTCCCTAGGGAGACGCTGCCATCAGAAGAGAGGAACATTTGGGGACTATGACAAGTAAACGGGTTAATCATTCATTGCATTAAGCACCTAAAACTCCTCCACTGAAGATAACATTCCGCGTCTCATTCGCTATCTATGCGCGAGTGGAGAGTGAAGGTTAAGGAGTAGTCCAATAATATCCTGAAACAGAGTTAGCTCGGTGGCATAGTACGGGAGTCTCCTCTTCACTCCCTCCCAGTTCGAATTCGCATCTACCATGGCCGATAATGACATCCAAGGATGCGGAGAGGTCGGCTGCAGTCGTGGCATAGAGTAGATTGTGTAGGCAGATGACATTGCGGTCAAGGTCTAACGTGTGCACGACCCACCTGCGAGAATGCGGTCAGTACCATGCTTCACCTGACAACCCTACTAAGAGAGAGGCCATCATACCATGGCAGGGTCGACTTCCGAGGTCTCCTTCAGTTGTGTGCACCTAACCACATTCGCTCGTTGGGGGCAAAGAACCATTACCAACATCGGGACCACTCACAATGCGCGGTTGTACCACGGCTATTACATAGACAGTCCGTATTGCGCAGAGGGTTGTGGACTCAAGGGCAATATGGCAGAGCACTTGCCTTTAGGTTTCAGTTGGTGTTGGTCTTGGTAGGTAGGAACGTAGTTCTGAGAGAGGATGATATAGAGTGAGCTCTGTATTCCGCTTGTTACATCCTGTGGTGTATCCTACAGGGTATATATACCTCTATGGTGCGCACGGACCAGGTACATCTGCACCTACGATAGAACTACCATATTTGTAAGTAAGAGGACCTTCCATATAGGTACGACTCTGTCTTTCTACTAGGAACGTGTCAACCGGTAATACGGGAGAATAGAACATATCAGAATAGTATGGAACAACTATTCTTAGAACAACAATCACATGTGTGATAACGATAACCGGTAATGGATAATTAGTATTTCCAACACTCCCCCTCGCTCTAGATAGGTTGGTTTACCAATCCTAATGACGAGTGATTTTCTTCAAACTTTTGCCAGGTTAAGGACTTGGTTAATCCATCAGCCCTTTGTCGAGTAGTGTTAACATATTCAATGGCGAACAGGCCTTCTTCAACACATTCGCGGACAAAATGCCATTGTATGTCGATGTGTTTTGAACGTCCATCTGAGACTGGGTTTTCAGCAATAAAGCGTGCACCCATATTATCACAGTAGAGGATAGTTTTATCCATTTTGAAGGATAATTCTTTGAAGAGCATGTCTAGCCATTTAATTTGCCTGGCAGAATCGCACATCGCCATATATTCTGCTTCAGTGGAAGAGAGAGCGATTGTCTTTTGTTTTCGGGATCTCCACGAAATAAGGGAGTTGCCATAATACATGGCAAAGCCGGTAGTTGAATGACGAGTGTCTTTATTCGAGGCCCAATCGGAATCGGCAAAACCATAAATTCTAGCTTCGTTTCCATAATAGTGAAGGCAGAGGTTCGGTGTGGATGCCACATAACGAACTATATGCAATGCCTGTTTCAAGTGGAGATCGGTTGGATTGGACATATATTGTGACATTCGGATAACCGAGAAAGCAATATCTGGTCTGGTTCCCAGAGCCATATATAACAGTGATCCTATAACCGATTGAAAACGAGAACGAAGTTGTGAATTTGACTGGTATTTCTCAGGAGCTCTTTCAGGAATATATCCTGAGGGTAAAGGTGTACGAACAGATGTTGCATGCTCCATTCCGAAACGTTTAATGACCTTTTGGACATATGGGATTTGGTCTAACCAAATTTCATTGGTTCGGCGATTCCTTTTTATCTGGATTCCAAGATATTCTTTCACTTCGCCTAGATCTCTAGATTCCCATGTTTTCATGAACTCGTCTTTCTTTTTCTTGAGTAAATTCTTGTGTGAAGCGAGGAAAAGTCCATCGTCGACATACACCAAGAATATTACAGTTCCGGCTTTCGATTGATAATGATATACACTGGCATCGACTTTTGATCGAAGGAAACCCATCCGAAGGAGTGATTGATGTAGTTCCTTGTTCCACGAGAGTGCTGCTTGCTTTAAGCCATATAGTGCTCGCAGCAACCGATATACTTTGTGCTCTTGACCTTTGACTTTAAATCCTTCCGGTTGTTCCATATAAATTTCCTCATCTAGCTTGCCATATAAGAAGGCAGTTTTCACGTCTAATGCTTCCATTTCCCAATTGTGCTGCGCTGCGTGAGCCAGGAGGATTCGCACTGTTTCAAAGCGTGCGACCGGGGAAAAAGTATCTTCGAAGTCTATCCCATATTCTTGAGTAAAGCCTTTAGCTACTAGTCTGGCTTTGTGACGACCGTCGCTTTTAATAGCATAGACCCATCTTGACTTGACCAATTTACGTCCTGGAGGAGGATCCACTAACGTCCAAACTTTTCTTTCTTCGATCGATTTAAGTTCATCCTTCATTGCATCAAACCAAGGGGTTTGTTCAGTTTTTGGAGTTTTAACACATCCCTAAACTGTTCCGGAGCTTGTTTAATTTGCGCAGCTAATAATATCACGAATGAGGCTTCTTTGGTCTCATCGGTTTGTACTTCCGGAAAACGCGAAGGTCCTGCTTCTGGTTGTGTTTCCTCTGTTGTCTGAGGCGGATCCCGCTGAGGATGCTTTTGTCTGATCGCTTGGATACTGTCATCAACCATTTTATGAATAGCATCTCGTTTCTCTCGAATCTCCTTTTCAATTTCGACCGGATCTCTTCGTTCTCCATAAACATTTCCAGGTCGTCGTGGAGGAATTCTAATTCGAGGAACTCTTGGATTTTCACGAGCAATAACGAGAGGTCTTCTAGGTTCAGCAGGTACATTGAAGGGTCTATGAGGATGTTGTACCCATTCGTTTCTTATTTGTGGTACATTTCGATCGGTACACGGATTTGCCCTTGGTGGGAAGTCCCTTGGTGGTATATGCGGATTTCCAGCATCCTGGTCATCATCACCATTATTCCGCGGTGGGTCATTGTCATTGTTTGGAGTTTGTGGTCAAGATTGGGGTCTCTCGTCCATTGGCTGATCAGGCCCATTATCCATCCAATCATCGTTGGTAGGCACGTTAGTTTGTATTGGTTCTTGGTTCGTCACAGGGATAAGGTCTGAGTTATCGGATTTGTGTTCCTTTCCTAAATCCGCACTACAAAAAGGAAAAACTTCTTCGGCAAATTTGGCAGTTCTAGCAATTATAACTTTCTGGCCATGTAGGAACCAATATCCTTTGGTATTAGGTTCATAGCCAAGGAAGATCATTTCCAAGGCATGAGGTTCCAGCTTATCTTTCCGTTGATCTTTGGGAATCCATACATAGGCTAAGCATCCAAAGACTCGGAAGTATGATATATCAGGGATTTTGCCTAAGAATAACTCGCACGGTGTCTTCCAAAGGGATCTCCTCAATGGAGTGCGATTATAAACATGTAAAGCAGTGTCAAAGGCAAAATTCCAATATCGTTTGGGTACACAGGCATGATGTCGGATCGATCCAGCCTTTTCAAGAATAGTTCGATTGAAGCGTTCAGCTCGACCATTTTGTTGTGGTTGGTCCGCAATGGACAACTCATGAATAATGCCTTTGGAGTTGAGGAGTGATTTAAATTCAGTACCCATAAACTCTCCCCCTCGATCCGAACGGAAGGTCTTTAAAAGATAACCAGTTTGTCGTTCAACGATGGATAACCAATCGCGAAAGCGAGACAGAGTGTCGGATTTCAATCGAAGATAAAGGCAAAAGCCAAAGGAGGAGAAGTCGTCAAGGAGGGTAAAGACATAGCGTGCTCTATAATAGGATTCAACAGGCAACTCGAGTAGGTCGGCATGAACAAGTGCCAGTGGAGCAGAAGCTCGCTTGGAAGAGGCATGAAAGGGATCGGAGGACATTTTGCCAGAAGTACATCCACGACAAGTAGGTAAGGATTTCGCGATTAGCTCAGCAGGAAATCCAGAGACATGGCGAGAACAGTTTTTGATAACAGAAAGGCCTGGGTGTCCAAGGCGGTTATGCCAAAGAGTATATTTATCCAATTCAATAGTCCCTAGGTCTACGGTTTTTATGGCACTGGAGGAATGGATAGGTACTCCATAGAACCAGTGCAACCGTGAAGTAGACAAGCATGTCGCCTTGAGGACTTCACGACCATCGGGAGTATGGATCACCTCGTGTGTTTTCGTTGCATAGCTCTTGTATCCAGATTTCAAGAGCTGGTTTCGTGAACATAGGCATTTGGAGAAGTCTCCATGAATTACGTCTCGTAGTGTCAGGTAGTTGTTGGATTCCAACTTTAATACAACGGTCCCTTTTCCGTACAATTTAACAGGTTCATGTCCAGCGGTATGTCCAAAGGCTGGTTTAGGAAACGGCTTATAGCTTATAAAGTCAGCACGACAAGGGGTCACATGATTTGTGCATCCCGAGTCTAACATCCACATACAGTTTTTAGATTTGTTCCTGTCAGCGTGATTGGTTTCCAAATCACAAGGATAAGCATCAAAAACATCGTCATTAATACCGTAAGAGAAGCCAGAAGCACCCTCTATAGTAGGGTCTGGTTCATAATCATGAGGAAGTCGTACATATCGTATAGGTTTGGGATATTTATGCTCGGTTACCGAAGCATGAAACTCTTGTAAGGATACTGTTACTCTAGGACGGTTACGCCTAGATCCCTTAACCTTTTTACAAACGCTTTGTACGCATTCCTCTCTCTCATCAACAGTGCCATGTGTGGAGGTATTTTCCATTCCACCTCCGGATCTATTAACACTAGGATTGGTGTGGGAGGACTCATTGACTCGGTTTCCGAAGTCAGCAGATGTCCATCTCCTCCTCTCCAAAGTTTGAAGACCACGTTGTGTGGCCAGATCCGGTAGTACCTGTAAATGTAATCGGGATACTGTTCGAAGGCACATATCACATTGGCAAGGCAAATTAACAACAGTTCCAGGAAGAGCTTCATCAACATACTCAACTGTTTGTGATTCTTCGTTCTGAAGAACCGGGACAGGAGTTATTTGGTCATCAAACTCTTCAAAATGGGAGGCATCGTCGATGGTGTTTTGTAAGTTTATATGATAAGACTCATAGCCTTCATCATATTGTCCGTCGTATTGGTCATACTGATCGAAATCCTGGGATTCCTCAGGTTCGTCTGTATAATCTGCAGTGGCAAACCTGCCACGACCACGACCGCGACCACGAGTTCGACGTGCACGTTGTTTTCCCTTAGACTGTCCTTGAGTTTGTTGTTGTTGATTTTGGGGAGGATATGGTGTTCCACTTCGTGGTGGAAAATTTCCTCGACCTCTGAAACTTCCTCTTCCTCTGATATTTTGTTGTCTGTCAATGTGTTGTTCGGTTGGATGGTTACCACAGCATTTTCGGCATCGTGGTGGTTTTGAGAGACGATTGATGAGGGGTTGTGAAGAAATCCTTGATGAACCGGCTTCAGCATTATTGGTTTCTAGTTTTGGCAAATTAGATTGCCCGGTACGATGTGACGCTAACTCTTTTAATCTTGGAACGACGTCTGCCATTTTAAGATCTTGGGTTTTGACCGAGGATAAAATATTGGTAGGACCAGCTCCCCATTTTTCGGTAAAAGCTCCACAGAGCATCATGCACTGGACTGGTTCGGATAAAGTAATATTTTGGGTTGCAAGCGACCCGAGTATCATGTTCACTTCTGCAAGTTTGGATCCCAAATCGTCAGAGGGGTTGATCCGAATTTTGAGGAGTCTCAAAAAGTCCGTATATGCCGATACGGCAGTAGGAGCTCCATAGGAAGCTTGTAGTGCGGTCCACATTTCATAGGCAGTATCTTTGTTCTCCAAAGACACAGATATAACCGGGTCACAATATAACAAGATTGTGCCCATCCCTCGGCTGTTCTTTGTATCCCAAGCTTTTACGGCAGTAGCGTTCGTGGCTATAGCGCGGTCAGGACAGGTTTCCAGTCCGTTTACGACGTTCCAGACATCAAGAGTCAGAAAATATCCTTTGATCATGGCTTTCCAGGAAGAATAATTAGAGCCATTGAGACGTGGGATGTTCTTTGAGGCTGAAGTTTCCTTTTGATCAGCCATAGTAAAACTAGAAGAATTCTAGAATTAGTATGTCGTCAAGAACCTGATCGCTAGCAGTGGTTTCCAGAGCTGCGCGACGGAAGGACTGTCGTTGGTGTTGTGAAGGTCTTTTTTTGCGCTTCTTCTGGTTTCCAGAAGATTGTGGGTTATATTTCTTTACTGGAGTTGAGTTTCCCTTTCTAATATAGCGCCTTTTGTCCAAATTCAGCTTTTCGAAGTCATGAAAACCTAGTTCTTCGAAATAATGATATGCCAGTAGATGTGGATACCCGATTTCATGAAGTGAGTATGTAGTTCGTTCATCTCTCAAGGCTACTCCTCCATGGATACCAATGGAGTATGGGAGAATGAACTGACTATATCGCTGGCTTTTATGGCACATAAGCTGAAAGACATTTATAAACGGCATATCTGTTATGTCACTAAAGTGATATCCAGTTCGTCCGTATCCTGCATATGGTTCAGGATAATTTCCTGGAAGTGGATATATCCTTGGCAGCACAACTCGCATGTGCTCGCTGACGACGTCTCGAATAGAGTCCTCTGGAGGGCCGAGAGAACAGATCTTTTCCATCACCTTTGTCCATTTCTCGTTGTAAATCCAAGAAAATTGTCGACTTGCTGGGCCATAAGACCCAACGCGTAATTCTGCCATCAGATCTCCAATTAAGTTGCTGAGATTCTTCGTCATACCATACTTTCCGCTCCAGATAGATACTGTTTTTGAGATCTTGTAGGGATAATACGACCCTAGGATCTCTTCGCTGTTCACCGTTCTTTGTTCGACTCCGGAGATATCCGGGAGTGCACTCGAGGGTTGTTTTATCGGAATTCCAAGATCCTCGGAAAGTGCGTTCCAGATGGCAGTTCCAAACCCAAAGAGAGGGGATGAATCCGGCAAAGTCCTGGAAGTTATAGAACGGGTGGACTCTTCCTTTAAAGTAGAAGAAGATGTCGTTTGTGATCGTGAAAGCGGGAATGGTATGGACGGATGGATCTTCATACGTAAACGATGGAATATCTACACCGTTAAAGTTAGCGATGGCGTGAGGAGTTGACGCGGGAGAAAGTTTAGGAAGGCAGTCGACAAGATAAGAATGGAATGACACGTGTATGCGCGGGTCATAGAAGGGTGAGGAGAAGTCATAGTCGTCAGGTCTTTTTAGAATTGACCAGGAGTATTCCATAGCGATTGCAGGGACGACGGAATTTTGTGACGGTGTTCGTAAGAAGAAGGGTTTCTCATGGTCTCCATAGGCTACTCGTCTCCAGTGGTTGGCTTTCTCATGATAAAGCGCTTCGGTATATCCTATTATATGCTTGATGTACCTTGCATGTGAATACTCTTCCGTCGTACTCACTTTCTCTAAAGCGATGGCGGTCTCACGCTCAACCGCGATAGGGAAAGGTCGGGAAGGTAGCACAGGCTTGGTAATAAGTGCATTCCAGTTGACGACGACAGCGGACATCTGGATACCAGGATGTGCGTCAGATAATGAACTCATGAGGAGATGATGAAAAGGACGCGACTACAAGAGATCGAACTCGGCTAACCGGTTCGGATCCTCGTCATCCCCATCAGGAGTCGAAGGGAGAAGCTCTAAGAGGTCATTGGGACGGCCTCTGAGCAAGTCAGGAGCAACCGGATTTTCATGATAAGCACTAGGCCCAATTAGTCGTTGGGGCCAGTCCACGTAATGTTCGTGAACATTTATTTCCCTTTGATTTACGGGAAGATCAAGCAAATAAGGCGGAGGAGATAAAGGATACCGAGGGACTGGGTTGAGATCAGGTTGATAATCCAAGTCCCGAAACTCGTGTGCTTCATAAGAAGGCGGGGATATCCGAGGAGGTGTAACAATAAGTACTCAGTTCTTCAGTAGAAGCAACTGACATTACCTGTAACAATAAGTACTAAGGTAGAATTAGTACTACGAACAGGTGTGTGTATAGAGTAATAAAGCTCACCTCAGTTCTTCAGTAGAAGCAACTGAGGTTCAAGGAAATACGACGGCAGGAAAAATAGTAACATGATTATGTAAGCAGAAACGTCGTGTCAAACCAAGTATATATTGCAACACTCCCCCTCAAACACGCTGCAGTCCGAGGGCAGCTGCAAAGTGTTTGACTTTGAGGCTCGGGAGAGGCTTAGTAAGCGTATCAGCAATCATGTCGCCTGTAGGGCAATAAACTAAAGAAACGGAGCCTTCGTCAATAACGAAACGAATAAAATGGTAACGGATATCTATATGTTTGGTTCGAGCATGATATGCTCCATCTTTCGCAAGTGCAATTGCGGATTGGTTGTCGCAGTGTAACGTAGTCGGAAATACAAGCGGCCGGAAGGTTTCTTGCAGGAAACGTCGTAGCCATATGGCTTCTTTCGCAGCATGCGTAGCGGCAACGTATTCTGCCTCGGTCGTAGATAGAGTGACTAGTTCTTGCTTTTTCGAGGCCCATGACACCGCACCACCATCTAAAATGAATGCATAGCCCGAAACGGCATGACGGTGCTCTTGACTGGAGCCGTCTGCGTCCGTATAGCCTCGTAGTCCATCTGTAGTACCTCCGTAAGTCAGCGCCAGGTCTTTCGTACCCGCCAGGTAGCGGAATATTCGTTTTACGGCTTCCCAGTGAGCTATACCCGGATTTGAGCTAAATTGGGCAACGGTCGCGACTGCGAATGCAATGTCTGGGCGTGTTCCAACTGCAACATGCATTAACGACTCTACGGCTTCACGGTACGGTATGTGCTTCATGCGGGATGCCTCGGCAAGCGTCTTCGGACTCTGCGAGGCCGAGAGGTGAGCCGTCGTCTCCATTGGCGTAGCAGCAGGTCGAAGATCTGTAAAATTATACTTCGCTAGGATACCTTCTATGTATTTCTCCTGCGAGAGTGAGATCGTGTGGGCAAGACGATTGCGAGTGACTTTCATTCCGAGTAATGATGCAATAGGGCCTAGATCCGAGAGCTTGTATTTTGAAGCTATAGCATGCTTAAAATTCCGAATGCGATCAGGATTATTTCCGGTGACTGTGCAGTCATCAACATGAGCTGCAAGTAGTAGGATATCCGATCCGTCGTGCATGAAAAATACTCCCCAGTCAGCTTCAGAGCGCTTTAGGCCGAGCTCGTGCAGTGCTTTACACAGTTCGTTGTACCACTTCAAAGCACCCTGTTTCGAGCCGTACAGAGCGACATGGAGACGTGCGACGGGATGCTTGATGCTTGGGTTGGTATAATAGAGACCCTGGGGTAGCTGCATGTAAATTGCTTCGTCCTCGTCCAATTTTCCATTGAGAAATGCACTTTGGAAGTCAAAAACATCGACGTCCCAATCGTTGCGTGCAGCAACAGCTAGGATGGTTCTAAGCGAGGCGAGGCGAGCGACGGGGGCATAGGTATCGTAGTAGTCGACACCATGAACTTGTGAGTACCCTTTTGCGACCAATCGTGCCTTGTACTTGTCTATCTCGCCGTCTGCGTTTCTTTTGATTCGGAATACCCATTTACAGCCTACAACGTTTATGCCTTGAGGTTTCTCGACAATAGACCACGTTCGTGCATTTTCGAGTGCTTTGAGTTCCTTCTGCATAGCCTCATCCCACTTTGACCAATCAGACCGTGCACGGGCTTCCTCGACCGTTTCAGGGTCAGTCCCTTCTATCTCCACAGCACTGGTAACCATCGCAAAAACTTCCACATCGTCTTCGTCCATCTCTCCTTTCTCCCCCATCATCCCCAACTCTACTGCGAGGTTTCCGGTGGGTTTTGAGCTTGTCTGGACACCACGGGGCAGTGTTGATGACCTGGTACGACCATCATAGGTTCCTTCTCCATCTCGTAGGCGCTTCACATAGGCTGACTCAACTCTGAGCCTTCCAGTTCATCGTGGAGGGGCTGGAACTTCGAATTGCGAGCCTAAATGGTCCACAGTGGGCTGGGGTGTCGTAGGTGGTTCATTTGGTTGCTTAGTGCTCTGCTCGACATCTTGCATAGATGATTGGCTGCTTGGCGCTACCAGGCCATTATTTGTTGCATTCCCTCGCTCCCCCTCGAGCGGTGCACTAAGTGGGACTTCAACTTCTGCTGTGTCAAACTTGATGCTTCGCTCAACTCTGACCCGTCTTGTATCCTCGTAATAGATTCTGTGACCGTTGCTGTCCTTGTCATAGTCCACCCATCTTCCATCCTTAGCCCGCATGTCTAGCTTTGATCCATCCGTTGTATGTACCTTGACTCGGCTGCCCCATACTGGTAGGTTTGACAGTTCTGGTTTTGATTTGTATAGCATTTCATATGGGGTTTTGGCGCCAAGTGCACGAGTTGATGTACGGTTTTTCAGCCAGACTGCATGTGCTATTGCTTCTCCCCACAGAGACTTCGGCAGCCCAGTTGCATGTAGCATGGCCCGCACTCGTTCAATGAGTGTTCTGTTGAGTCATTCAGCCACTCCGTTATGCTCTGGAGTATCATGCACTGTAAGCTTTCATTCTGTGCCTTTAGATGTGAGGTGCCGACTGAATTCGTCACTTAGGTATTCCCCCCCGCGATCGGATCGCAAGCACTTGATCCGGACATCGAATTGAGTCTCGAGCCAGGCTTCATAGCGGCGATATGCATCTAGGGTTCCATCCTTAGATTTGAGGAGAAAGAGGTTCGTGTAGCGGGTATGATCGTCTGTGAAGGATACGAAGTATTGGCTTTTGCCATTTGTCTGGACGGGTGATGGTCCCCATAAGTCGGTGTGTACCTCTTGTCCAACTTTGTCTTGACGTGGGGGGTCACGAATCTTTCCGATAGGCTTTCGAGTAGCCTTAGCATAGTCACAGGAGTCGCATGATCCCATAGTGGGGAACGTGGGATCTAGGGTTATTCCAGCAATTGTTCCATCTCGTAGCATCTGACGGATTGCTTCAGGAGCAAGGTGGCCAAGCCGTATATGAATCTCTTCCATTGTGAGAGGTTCCTTAGCACTTGCTATGCCAGCTAGGAGTTTCTTCGAGGCACGGACGGTGTAGAGTCCCCTTGTAAGTGGTACTTCGCCAATCTTTTTCTTCTTTGAATTATATATCTGGCAGCGCGAGTCACGGAAAAGTGCTGCATAGCCGGCCTGGTCAAGGCGGCTTATTGATATGAGTGTTACCCCCATGCGAGGGGCATATAAAACATCTTTTAGCAGCACGCGGCTGTGTGCCTTGCCATTTGGGAGGTAGATATACATGTCGCCTTTTCCAACAGCATCAAAGGTTCGTTTGTCGGCTGTGGTGATGGGCTTTGGTGGGATCAGGTTGTAGGTGACGAACTTTTCTCGATATGAAGACATGTGGCATGATGCACCAGAGTCATAGAGCTCCACTTGCACACCTGCCCGTGCTCCTTCATTTGCGAGGAGTGCCGATGTGTAGGTGGTAGAATACACCTCGTCTTCCCTGTTCTCCATGACTCCGCATAGGTCAGGTAAATCTTCTTCGTCCACTTCGGACAGCCAGTCTGACTGTTCATCCCATCCTTCAGTGCATGCGAGCCAGACCCCATCCGGTTCGCCATCCCCATCACTGTTGTTTTGTGCAGCTGCAGCGTGCTCGCACTTGGATTTGGATTTGTCATCCTTTCCCTTGCCATCTTTTGAGGTTTCTGAGCCCTTTTCTCCACTTCGACATTCTTTGCTTTTATGCCCTCGCTTTCCACATTTATAACAGTTCCCTTTAAACTTGATTTTAGACTTTCCTGGTCCACCCGCTGAGTAAGCTGCATCGTCGGCATTGTCATTGCCAGAGCCTTTCTTTGACTTTGATGCCCGGCGGTCATAGTCATCGAGTATAGCCTCCATGAGTACTGCAGAGGTAAGCTTCATACCCGTGATTTTTGCTGATCCAGTGATAGAGCTAATGGCAGAGTCATAGGATGTCAGGAGGGAGGTCATGATGGTGGCCATGAAATTCTCATCAGAGGGGGCTTGGTCCATGGCTGCGAGTTGTTCGTAGAGTGCTCGGAGTTTGTCAAAGTGTTCACGAACATTGCCTTTGTCTGAGCACTTTGTGGTCTGTAGTCTGTGGAGTATTTCGACTGCGACCACCTGTGAACGCTTTTCGAAGAGGGCTGCGAGTTTGTCGAACATCTCCTTTGCGGTTGGGAGTCGTTTGACCTGCATAAATAGGCTTTCGGGGATTGTAGCAGCTATGTGCTGCCGTACATTGGCATCGTTCATGGTCCATTCCTTTACTGCAACTTTGTATGCTTCGACTTCCCGTACTTCATCTGCTGTTTTAGGTGACCATTTGTCTCCTCGTCCCGTTAGACTTTTTGGGTCCACTGGCTTGGTCTCAGTTCCATCCAGGTAGCTGAGCAGCCCTCGGGCGGTGACACATAGTAGGAGCCGATCCTTGTAGTTAACCCAATTTTCGCCATCTGCTGCGAGTTTAGGTAGACGGTTTAATATCTTGTCGTCAGAGCTGGACATGGTTGTTAAAATGCACGGAGTTGTTCTACTGGGTTTGGCTAATGAGCGGGGCTCATAACCTGTAACAATAAGTACTCAGTTCTTCAGTAGAAGCAACTGACATTACCTGTAACAATAAGTACTAAGGTAGAATTAGTACTACGAACAGGTGTGTGTATAGAGTAATAAAGCTCACCTCAGTTCTTCAGTAGAAGCAACTGAGGTTCAAGGAAATACGACGGCAGGAAAAATAGTAACATGATTATGTAAGCAGAAACGTCGTGTCAAACCAAGTATATATTGCAACAGGAGGTTCCAGATTCCTGGCCTCAACAAGGACACCGACACGAATGCGCAGTTGCTGATAGCGCCCCAAGAGAATATGATATTCCTGATAAGAGGAATATATGCCATGCCACGTAGGGATGCCTAAAAAAGTACCCCACATCACAGTGGACAAGACCAGCGCAAGATTGAAAGGACCTCCGACCGCATTAACGACATAGACCGCCTGACAAACGCCTAGAATGAACGAAAGCATCAAGGTGGCCAACGCCCAACCTAGCGCTTCAGGTCCGTTCAATGGCATAGTCAATGACGAACGTCTTCCTCAATGATCTATTGTCCGTTAGATGATAAGCACCCGATTATGCGGGGCTCATAACCTATTGCGCAGAGGGTTGTGGACTCAAGGGCAATATGGCAGAGCACTTGCCTTTAGGTTTCAGTTGGTGTTGGTCTTGGTAGGTAGGAACATAGTTCTGAGAGAGGATGATATAGAGTGAGCTCTGTATTCCGCTTGTTACATCCTGTGGTGTATCCTACAGGGTATATATACCTCTATGGTGCGCACGGACCAGGTACATCTGCACCTACGATAGAACTACCATATTTGTAAGTAAGAGGACCTTCCATATAGGTACGACTCTGTCTTTCTACTAGGAACGTGTCAACCGGTAATACGGGAGAATAGAACATATCAGAATAGTATGGAACAACTATTCTTAGAACAACAATCACATGTGTGATAACGATAACCGGTAATGGATAATTAGTATTTCCAACAGTCCGTAGAGGCGGGTTCGTGCCTTCTCTGCTCGTCGTTCAGTGTAATTTGATCTCGGACTCCGACCACGCACGTGACCTCGGCATTGGTATGTGCATCGTGCTTGGGTGCAGGTGCGGTGACCGCCAAGAGCCCTCGAGGCTTGCTCTCGTCCAAGTCGCCCCTTCCATCCCTCTCGTATCTGTTCTCGTTCTCGTCATTCCCGGAGTCCCGTTTATAATATATCCCTCGTCCTCTTCAACCTAGTAGTCTCCACTCCCATCGACCTCACTTCTCCGCGGTCCGGTTCCCCCGTCTCTTCGCCAGGCGACGGACCAGCACCATGCCCCTCCAGCCATCTCAAGTTACCGAACCGGTACCCCCTATCTCAACGGGGAGATACCTTCCCACTGCTCAGGACATCCTCACCGTTAGATCTTATTTTCTACTGCTCAAGACACCTCTTTGTTATGAACTCGTCGACATCATCTTAGATGAAGCCTGCTACTGGGCTCACAGCGCGGTCGAAGTGGAATATCCTGTTTGTGCAAACCTATCGAATGGAAAGGATCGCATGTACCTGCGCACGCTCCCCCTTGCTATACCCGGTACTGAAGGTGATTTCGTCTTTTCCCCTCAAGATATCAAGGATATTCGCCTCGGTGCGGGCCCTGAATGGAGTAACCTCTCCGTATATACCAGATTACATCCATGCCGTCGGATCGTCTTTGAGCTATGGAGCCATGACCAGGGCTGGTCTTCCAATAACCCCAATGATTGCGGAACGTACAGGGAGTCGTACACCTGGTGGGACGCTTCCGTGGAGACAGCACAGCCGGAGATTACTGGTAATACAGAAATCTCCTGGCCGTCCTCTCTAGTATTCGCAGATGCCAAGGCGATCCCGGATAGGTTCCCCGTGCGGTTCCACCAGCATGAACAGCGCCGTCCCCCCTTACCAAACGAAAGATCACTCCAGCGGAACTTACATGCGGTGGAAGAGACACAACACCATACAGTGGAGTGGAGTTACGCTGATACGGTTCCCTCGACAACGGATCAACAGGATCTCTATAATCGTGGACGAGGTCCATTGTCAGCCGATGGGAGGTTTGTGCGTAACCTGAAAGTGGGGGATTGTAT
This sequence comes from Pisolithus thermaeus, assembly GCA_024663475.1. Lineage (NCBI taxonomy): Eukaryota > Fungi > Basidiomycota > Agaricomycetes > Boletales > Pisolithaceae > Pisolithus > Pisolithus thermaeus. Next base: position 60,868 of record JANFAF010000037.1, read on the forward strand.
TGCACTGTGGGCAAGTGCGAGATTCCCGGGATGGGAGATGCACGCGGAGAAGGCAAAGATCAGTGTCTACTGGGCCATCTAACCGCCATGAAATTCTTATGCCATGTCCCTCACTTGAGTTCCCCAGCGCCATCTCCTATCCCTGATCATCTTGTACTCCTCGTCCCGATGTATGGCCTTTAGTATTGCTCCGACTCCGTATTTAATGACATGTCTCAGCGTAGACATCAGGCTCCTCTCCTTCGCCCATGTCGTACTTGTGTAACTTAGGTAAATCATCTGTTCTTGTTCTTGGAATGGGTGGAGGCGCGATTACCTGCAGAGTGGTGGCAGTCTTAAATGCCAACTCCAGACGAACGTTTCCTAGGGTTTCCATGATATCCTTCACTATAGCCTGTCCTCCACCGCCACTGCCTTCGAGCACCAACGACAGCGTGACTGACCGGCAACAGAAAAGTGCCTGCAAAACAAAATGTGCTACAGGACCTTGTTCATCTTCACAACGAGCAGCGTGCTCCTGAGAACATCGTTCACCGCGACCTCGTCTAGGAAGCCGTAAAAGGAGCGTGTTGTTGACTCAATGTTGCAGACGAAATCTGGGCTTCCAATGCCAAGTGGGAAAACCAAAAATTTGTGATCACGATGACGTCGATGCGCGGGGACGTTGGCCGCAACAGGCAAGTAGGTGATGGTCGGTACTAACGTATATTTGGATGGCCTCAAGGGACGGTGACATCGGTAAGAACTCCAGTAAACAGAAGGCATTCTGTGGATGTGCAGAACAAGTCAGTACCTGGACGCCGAAGGTCAACGCCTTCCTGTCCAACGTTTGTCCGCCATCGATAGCTTCATTCCAGATGCACAAAACCTCGCTGTGCGATCGCCGCTAGATGAATCCACAAAGGACGGTACACGTTGCAACAATCGGACAAAAAAATTTGGTCTTTGCATGCGCCTTCTCGAATAGTCATAGTAGGGCCGATGTTGATGTTTTCGTTCGGGTCGTTCGCAGCTGAGACAAGTGCAGTAGTCCAGTTACAGATATCCCGACCCTCCAAATTGGAGGTGGTTGTGCGGTAGCCGAATGCAGAGGTACGGTCGTTCTACGAGATTTCAAGGAGAGGGTGTCGGTCGTATGTACGGCACCCTGTGTATCTGCACCTTTCGATCGGGACACAGGGACTATGAGGAGTTAAGGAATGTTTCACACATTAGCTTTCGAGTATTGCCATGCTTCGTGGAAGGTTCCGCAGTCTGAGATGAATCCCAAGAGAAGCCACGAGATGGTTGATTGTACGGGACCCTTATAGATCATGCGGATGCACAACTTTTTCGTGGACTGAAGAGTGACAAAACCATCACTCATGAGGGAGTGGTACGCGTGAAGCTGGAGTGGCACCGGGGGAGATGACATGCACCTGGGAGCGTCGATCATGACATCTGGCGCTGTGACTCTTGAGTGGCAAGAAAAAGACAACTGGCTTCCCGCTGCAAGTATCCGTCGCGGGATACGCCACACCCGCGTGGACCCCTCGTCTGTATCAGATTGCGCAGTCCTCTTGAGCTCCGACACCATGATTATGTAATCTAACATTCCTTTGTTGCCACAAGCCAAACATGTGCAAATACAGCGCCTTTTCGTGCTCCGCTGTTTTTTTCATTCTTGCGTGTCTGCTGCCAACCACGACCAGCTAAGCTCGACGCCCGACGCGCGGGACAACATAAAAATGAGTAACCTGCGTAATCGTATCCTCTTCGTCAGTGGCTTCCACCCGTCGACCCGTGCCCGCGACTTGGCCTTTGAGTTCGAACGGTGAGTCGGCTCAACATTCTTTCTTCGGCTGAATATTCATCGCGCATTTCTTCAGTTTTGGACCCTTGGTACGGTGCGACGTTCCTGCTCCCCGCAATCCTCACGCTAGTTCCAACCCGTAAGTACCACTACGTGCCGTTTTTTTTCCAGCTTCTCTAGTCGACTTGGGGATCGAGGGACGATGACTCCGATACCGTAACGTGCCTCCAAAAAAAATAAATGGACGCGAGCCTGCATAGATGTCGCCCGTACGATTCGGTCCTCCGCTCGCGGGTTCGTCGTCATCGATTGCGATTGCAATTTCACGCACGCGGCATTGTTCGATGTCGATCGATGTTTTACGCGTCCTCTTCAATTTCCGAATTTCCCATTCGCATTTCGCACGTTCGCGTAACACGATCGCTCATGCTCAAATCTCGCATTTCGTGCCTCCCTCCCTCTCCGTCTTCTATAGCTATGCATTCGTCGAGTTCCGCAGCCAGCGTGACGCCGAAGACGCCTACTACGACATGTACGTGCCCTGCCCTCGCTCCGTTGTGTCTCCCCATCCGTTTACGCCCGCCCCTGCAGGCACGGACGATACTTCGAAGGCTGTCGACTGAGCATCCAGGTCGGTATACGTCATGTGTGATTTCTTATTTCACCCTTGCTGATCTCTCTGTGTCCTAGTGGGCGAAAAATCCTCCCTCCTCGGTTTGGCGCTACGACCGACGCTCCCCGCCTCACCGGTCTACTCGTGAACGCGAGCGCGAACGCTCCCGCAGTCCCCGCCGCCGTTCCGAGAGAGACTACAGGGATGAGAGAGATAGAGATACCGATAGAGGTAGAGACGACCGAGACAATAGAGACAGCAGAAGGAGGCGAAGCAGGACTCCCGACAGGAGGCGTAGCCCTACCCCCGAGCGAAGGAGGGACGACCGTGACCGTGGTCGCACGCCTCCCTTGGATGACGTCAAAAAGGACGACGATCGTGAAAGAGCTCGTGCTCAGACTCCTCCCTACGATCACTAAGGTTAAGTGCATTCGCCATGTTTTCTTTGCTACATTTTGAGTTAAAAAAATCGATAATGCCGTATACTTCCTGCGCTACTTGTTACATTTTGAATTTTATATTGAGCTTTCCTGAGTCCTTAAACGCGCGTCTGAGTCTCATAAGACAATCTCGTTCCGAACATGACTCCCACTCGTGAAGTGCGGGTCCAGGAGTTTTACCTGTATGTAAAGTGAGCGGACCTTTTTTCCGTAAAATTTCAGGAGACGGCATGACAACGACTGGCACTGCTGTTGTGTCACAGACTAATAGGACAGCCGTCAAGCAGGGGTGACATTTTAATCGCGGGTAATACACAGGACCCACCTTCCGTCGTACATAAACCGCCATCCGTTTCGCTCTTCCCGCCTCTGATCGTGCTCAATGATACCTTCTCTCGGCCCGGATCCACTAGCATCGTTGCTCGCACCTCCTGCCAATGAAAATCCACAGCAAAAGGCAGCGAGGGAGCGCGCAGAAGCAGAAGCGCGCAAGGTTAGCGAGGCCATTGATGAACAAATCCGCCAGGAAAAAATCGCCATGAAAAAGAGAGGTCCCGTGAAAGTCCTCCTCCTGGGCCAAAGCGAGAGCGGTATGTTCGAGTTTCTAACTTCCTCCCCCTCTCCCTCCTTCCTTGCATACGTTTGACATTACCTTTGCTCTCCAGGAAAGTCATCTACGATAAAGAGTGCGTTCTATTTTTGCTCGAGTCAATAACAAAACAGTTGATGAATGTTCCTCTCTCCATCCAGATTTCCAGCTTCGCTACGCACGAGACCAGTGGATGGCAGAGCGCCTATCCTGGCGAACGGTCGTCTATCTCAACCTCGTCCGAAATGTTGTAGAGGTCCTAGATATCCTCGTTCAAGCAATGGAAGCAAAGGGTAATGGCAGGCGCTCGACCTCATCCGCCGACGCCACAGACTCTGACAGAGAACGTCGCTCTCAATCCTCGAACAATAGTAACAAGTTCTCAGACAAGTACTCTCTGTTGAAACTGCGCTTGGCGCCGTTGCGAAGCGTCCTTACAGACCTCGAAAGACGCGTTGGACCTGGCTCGCTGGAAGTTTCCTCTCCGTCAAGCCCAACTTCTGAGAGGCGCATGCTGTTCGGACGAGAGAGCGGGATGGGAATTGGCTCAAGTAATGGTCGGAAGGTTGATAAGCATCGACCGCCAACAGGAGAGGGACGGACTAGCTCACCCAAGATGCCGAGAGAAGATCACGACGAAGTTACGGATATCCTTCTGGCCTGCAAGGATGACATGAAAAACTTGTGGGAGGATTCATTGGTACAGGAGCTCTTGAGCCAGAGGAAAGTGAGGATTGAGGATTCGTCCGGATTGTGAGTATTCAGGGTTGCCGCGACACCATTACTACATACTAATATCGGAGCCTAATAATAATATAGCTTCCTAAATGACATCGACCGCATCGTTTCGCGGGATTATGAACCTTCGGACGACGACGTTGTTCGGGCCCGGCTGCGTAGCGTCGGGGTCCAGGAATACAAGTTCACCGTGGCAGCAGGTCAGTGGTTTATTCCGTATCGCAACCCCCCGCTACGCCCTAGACATCAGCATATTAGATCAGGGAAAGGAATGGATCATGTACGATCTCGAAGGCACACGGTCAATGGTGAGCCGGATACGCTCTCCTTCAGTCCGTACTAGCGAGTACTTATGAAATGTAGCGCGCGTCATGGGCGCCATTCTTTGATGACGTGAACGCGATCATATTCCTCGCCCCAATATCATGTTTCGACGAACAGCTACGAGAGGATCGGAACGTTAACCGCTTGGAAGATAGCCTTCAGTTGTGGCGCACCGTCTGCTCTTCTCGCATACTTGCCAAGACGCAGATCATCCTCTTCCTCAATAAGTGCGATATTCTACGCAATAAGCTGCAGCGCGGAGTACAGGTGAAGGCCCACGTCCCAAGTTTTGGGGATCGCAAAAACGATGCCGCTACCGCAATGAAGTGTACGTAACATACGTTATCTCTCTCTTGGCGCTTCGTTTAGGCGCTTCGGAACAACTTCCTTTTTCTTGTTTTTATTTTATTTTATTTGCCACGGACGGACGGAACCTGATATAACATACCAGATTTCCAGCACCACTTCAAAGAGATTTTCAAAGCTAGCTCACCGGAACAACGGTCCCTATATGCATATTTCACATCGGTAGTAGTGAGTCAGGTATTGGCACTTGAAGAAGCTTTTTTTAATTACCACCTCTAGGATACCCAAGCAACTTCAGCTACGTTGACCATGGGTAAGTACCAATTCCATGGCATCTACTAATCCATGGAAAATAAAGATGGCAAATGGACTGACTGATCATTCACATGTCTTACAGTGCAAGACAGCGTCCTTCGTCAGAATTTGCACACCGCAAGACTCGTATAGGCCACGTCTGACTTGCTGGGTTTTTTTTTGTCTCCTTATTCATATTATGCTAGCATTAATCTGATGTTTCCGATACCATGTGTACCCTGCTGATTAAATACTGTCTTATTAAGTTTACTACACGTACGTCGATCATTAGACCGAAGTCGGGAAAGCTCCTGCAAAGAGTTACCGCTAGCCGTACAAAGTGCTCAAAGTGGTCGTCAGCGTGGAAGATGGGTTGACTGGATAACCGGAAGGAAGAACGTTGCAAATTGGCTTGTCCGCAGTAGAGGAGGGGTCGTCAGGTGTGGACGGCATGAGAGACTGAATATCGAGTGCATGGGCCGACTCCCGTCCAACCCGCCACGTCAAATCGTCTGTAGGTACTTTCGTAACGACGGAGCAACACCCGGGAGCGAGAAGACAGGCGCATGATCACAGAAGGTAGAAACAACTTACTCGATGTTGCGACCTGCACCCTTGCAGTTGCAGATAGTTGGTCCACAAATATAATACCCATAGAGGGATTTATACAAATCCCGCAGGAAGAACTCTGCTGCAAACAGTTTCCCTTCGTCATGGCCGCCGATCGCGTAAACCCGTCAGGCTACATGTTGACGGACGCGAACCCCATACGATCAAATGAGTTCTTGGGCACTGCTCGGTGAGACGCTAACTTGAAGCGAGGTGATCATCTTTCAGGCATGCGGGCAATCATGTCGAATGGATGAATTATTGCCCAAGACTTGCCCTTTGACCCGGGGGGTAATAGAGGTTTCCTCCATATCTATGGCCTCCCAGGGAAGAAAGAAGGGGAATAGAAACCCTTCTCACCCGGATTCTGACCGCACATAGAACGAAACCTATGAATTAACCTTCGATAATTGCTCCGCACACTCATATAGATGCGTATCTTCGACAACCATACCTATACGAACCTGCTGGTTTGGTTGGCCGCCGTGCGTCCAAGTTCAAGAGGGGGTAAGTTCAACCTGTCAGCACGACCCATATTGTAACGTCACGTACCTCTCCTGGGCGTAAGTTCTGCGTTGATCGGTCCAGGTCGTTATCCTGATCTTCTGCGCCCATGTCCAACCCAGACCTTTGCGAATGTCACGAATTTGGCCGCGTCTGATCATCTGCAGAATTTGGGTAGGTAAAGGTCAGACACGCTGAAGGGGTGTCGAGAGATAAACCTTTCCACAAAACAACAAACATGACGTTCTCTCGCAGTAACCAAGTCAACGTTCCGCGCCCACAAACACGGGCGTTCCGGATATTGTCGGAATGGTATCAACATGCTGAACAGCTTAAGTACACGTAGTCCGGTTCAAACGTGAAGTTCTGTTCCAGCATATCCTCGCCTCGCAAGTACTGGCGATCGGGCCTGACTTCACCAGAGAAGCTATGTATATCTGAACCTGGACAGTCACCCCCGTGGCACTCCTTTTGTTCGGGACATCGAACTAAACTTGAATGAGTTAAGTGTACGAGGCAAAGTTTTTTTTCATCGGCATCAAGGAGAAGCTCGCCGCAGCTTTTAAACGAAGCTTCTAGGAACTAAGTACATTCGGGAGGCGAAAAGGTGGTGGGTTGCGCAGTACTTACAGGTTTAAACGGCGAGATTTTTGCCATTGTATAAGGTTCGAAGTAGCCATCTGGGGAATTAGCTTGTGCTATCCTGACACACGGCCGAACCAGGAATCCTAGCCAAAGTATGCAATCTAGTGCCGCCCGAAATGATTTGGGAAATTTGCTTTGTTTATTTCATCTCAACTAAATTCGTGGCCTGATCCGTATCCAAAAGCGGTACACCTGTGTTGCTAGGCTGTCCGATACCGCCGGCGCTGACGGCATCAGGGAAAGTACCCAAAACCATGTCCTTTATCATGACTTCATCGGCTTCACGCCGAGCCTGCTTAGCACGCAGGAAGACTATGCACGAGCTGAACACCACGACCACACACCCATTGAGGATGAGCGCATTATGCATGTTGTAAGGCGGACTAGCGGTTGACGGAGCACGGAGAGCACCTTCCACTGAAAGGCGTACATAAACAAATATTAGTGATGGGGGCATACAACGTAAGGAGAAAGCAACAACTCACCCAGGATCAGCACGATAGCGCATAGATTCCCACTATCGCAGGTCATCAGGAAAACAACTCTTCAAAAGGAAGAGTGAGTGTACTTACGAACACAACAGAACAGCCGAACTTCCATTTGCATTCCTTGTCAATTCGACTCCAAGTTCTAACGCTAGGGGCAACATAGATATACTGCAGCTCCCAATCATGGCCATCAAAACAAAAAGAACTGCAGCGTTATTTGGTGTAACTGTACATCGGCAGGTCAGAAAAAGTACCCCAACAATAAAACACGGAAAGTCCGAGTTGCACGCAGGACTGTCACTTACCAGCCCAGATCAACGATAACCACATCAAAGACACAATGGGTACAAGGGTCCTGAGCGTCGCTCCCATACTGTGCGTGAACACACGATCAAATAGTGGGGCAGAGACCACAGCTGCAGTAATCCCGGATAGCAACAACGTCGCACCCAGGCGACCGCATGTAGCAGCTGAATAACCGACGGGTTCCTACTCGTGAGTTTTATCACGTAGATCAAACGGATCGAAGTTGAGACAAATTCCTGTAAATAAAGTTGAGAAAAGACGTACGAACCACTGAGCTGACAAGACGCTCAGCACACTAACGGCACCGTCTAGGCCTCCAAAGACGAGTGTCAAGATCACAAAGTCAATACGTTCGCGAAGTGATATATGTGCCTCTTTGGAGACTGGGAGGCCTAGTATGGCACGGCACATAGAAGCAAGAGATAACGGTCGCTTAGAGCCCGAGTAAGCTGTGACGTGGTGTCAGTGTAGTATCAACGAGGGTACGGTACCAGACGTACTTGGTGGTGAAGGGGGTGACTCAAGGATGAGAAGGATGGCTGGAAGCGCTGCAGTGGATATAACGCTGAGTACAAGAATCTATTTTATCTGGCCAGTGAGTAAACGAGTAATATTCCGAAACTCAGAAAGTAGCTCACCGATTGTCGTACTGTACTCATGAGAGGGGAGAGAAGTTGGCCGAGTGCCGATCCAATCGAGCCGGCTAGATGCCAAGATTAGTTGAGTCATGAGAGGTAGTGAATTTGGCCTACAGATAGCAATGGCCATCGTTGCAGTGGTGCGATTTCTGAGATCAAACCACCTCTCTGAAAACATCGGCCCCAGTATTTGGGATATTGGTTTCGAGAGAGCACCGAAGAACTATGACAATGGAAGTCAGAGCATGGGAGGGCATCGGATAGAGGTGACTAACCTGACCAAAAAAGAGGAGGATATATGCAGACCGTGGAGATAATGAAGGAATAGTGCCCGCATAGCGGAGCCAAGCAGAGATAAATAACATGACCCCTCCTATTTCTGACTAGAAGAGAAACGACGATGGGACAAGGAAATAAACCGAGCAAATGAAAAAATGCGCACGCATCGCCGTATTCCAAAGCGTGAGACAGTGAGAGGCACGAGGAATGCAGCAGGAAGGGATACACAGAGTGATATGTTGCCGAGCCAGTTAACTTGAGCTAATGAGATATTGAATTCATCGGCGGCTGAAGACGACGTCAACTCGCAAAAGTGGAGTGATTCCAGTAGGGCTCACTCTTGGTTGCAATCGGCCCGAACCATGACCACTGCATCCCAGCGACGAGTCCAAGTATGATCTGTTCCGAGATGTAGTTCAGCCAGAAAGAACGAGACGAATATGAGTATGTGACAGACAAAGCCTAACAGCCCAGAGAATCTCCGCTTATAGAGCTTGTACTCCGCAACATTCTTTTCAACGTGATCGAGGGATGGAGTATCCTTTGTATTTGGGCTCCCTGCACTTGACATGGCCCTTGAGAGTAATAGTGAGACGAGCCGAGAGCAGCATGGGTCGCCCCTAATTTATAGCAGCGCCGACACCGGTCTCGACTCCCTATGGTTTTCGGTTCAAAGGCCATTTCAAATTCAGAGCTTGGCAGAGTCGTTGGTTTCGTGCTCCCGCAGCCTCCGGAATTCTAGATCTTGCTGTCGGTATTGGTCATGTGGTATCACCTGTATCGCCGTCCAGACAACCTAAAACCATAATTATAGCCGCTCACGGAACAAACATCCATTTCGCACATGTGAACGTAACGCACGTTGTGGCGTAGGAGAGGATGAACCCACTGCTGCAGACTGGTGCAATCCTTGGTGGGCCATCTAAGAGTACGCGCCAGCGGGCAGCAACACATTGTGTAGCGACCATTCAACAGGCCGTCAGTACTTGCTGAACGAAACAGACTGGGTGTTTCAGCGCTTGACATTTAGTAACAGCACTTGCCGAGCACTCAAACTGTAGGAAGCGGAAGCCGTAATTCAACTGTCCTTACAGATAGGCGCCCACGGTCCATCGGACCCGCATAGGCACGGAAGTTGTGTAAAAACTTGAATGGCCGCAGCAATTGGATTGAAGTCAAATTGCTGCGGCCCGCCGCGTGGTTCCTCGTGACCCAACAATCTCATCCATGTATGAGAACAGACAGTCTGGGGTGTTCGTTTGGGGGAAATTCTGTTTGATCGCAAGTACCGTAGCCACGCTGATTTAGGCTGCTTATAGGTATTTTAACCTGCTTATGCTCTCTGCGGGCCGATACTTATCGACACCCGTGAGTGACTAACGGCAGGTTAACCTATACCCGTCTGCTGACCTATACCCGGATGGGGGTGCGGGCAAACCGCGGAGGTGCTGTGAACCTGCGGGTGTGACCTTGCTTAATCCACGTGAGCGTATTGACATAGCGACGCCCGAAAAGACAACCTTCCAGTTATCGCCGCCGTTGGTCAAGTCGTCATTTGATGTAAATCTGAGGTGGTAGTTGCAGATTTTTGGATGATGGCAAATCACGCAATGCCATGAATCGTAAAGAGCACGGTATATGTATGTTGGTGGTCAATTCGACTGAGATGTAGAGGCTCCCATTAATTCCATAGTAAGCGTATGCCCACCTGTCAGTTCAGAAGGAGGTCGACGAGTGGTCTTTACACTATACGTAGTGTTCTCATGGGTCGAATGAAGTTGTAGGAGCTGTGGCTGTGCCAACTGCTGCCATGGATGGAAGCGGTATTTTGGACTCCGGCGCCGTCACTGCCGCACTCGAGTCTTCGACCCATACCATCTTGATTCTTCCAACTTGACGATCATGGCACAGCGGCAGGTACCAACCATCGATGATCTCAGGGTACTTATGTCTCCATCGACTGTTCATGCTTTTGATACTAAGGTCTTCAGGTCAAGCTCTGCTACATCTGCAGGGAAGAAGAACGGTACGATGGTCAGTTGGCTGAGTCTTTAATGCGTGATGTCATTTCAGGAGTCACTCATTAAATCAATGTCTCCTGACCCTCAGCACCTGAGAACCCACCGCGAGCGTGGACGCACCCATGCAGATGTACACTGATTGCACACGAATCATGTCTCCTGCAATGGATCCAGTCCTCGCAGCAGAACAGGTCTCGTGCTCTAAATGCCCTCAAGTGTCCTCAGTGTGGCTCGCCTTACGAACTAGAGAGTAACAACCCCATCATTCTACGTCTCCTGGATGCAGGCAATAAGGGTCTTTCGGCGGTGGGAAAGATTGTCACTGTCGCAAGTTTCACGGTGGTCGTGGTGTCTATCGGAACAGGTGATTTTCTATTGCAGCTGTTCAAGAAGACTATCAATGACTCACCTCTATTTCCAGGTATATATATCCTCTGCACCGCGTATGGCGCCTATGCTCTTCGGGAGTTTCTGGGACCTGAGTTCGTTTGTTGCGAGTTACTCTCATGTGTGGACTGGACTGACCAAGCCTGGATTCTTAAGGATGTTCGACATACTACTCTCAGATGATCCTGCAAGATGGCCATGGCATAGTTTCATCAATCTCCCGCTCATCCCCCTCTCTCTTATCATGTCCAGACTCCCAAGAAAGTCCCCAATTACGCCCCTCGTGCCAGTTTTACTGGCGTGGCCGACTTCTACTCCCATCCATACGAACGACAGCATCATCCTCGACCGCTGGCGAAATCCATTTTTTCGCACTGACCCTCGAGAATTCTTGCATCCGCTCCCGCGCTGGCCCCCACCGCCGATGATCCTTGGTCTTTTCATATTCCCGACCATTCGCGAGGCATACAAGCGCATACTTGGTAGTCTCACCCGGTGGCTACTTAACTCGAACACCCCACACGGCCAGGAAATGCAGCGTGTTCTCAATGCCAACGACGACGAACCGTTCCTCCGGATTAGAGTGAATGCTAACATGGAGGAAGATCTGCCAAATGGGCAACCGAACGTACATGGACTGCCGGCGGGCCAACCAGGGCTTGATGCAAACAACGGAAACGATGAAAACCCGCCTGCCGGAGACGCGGTCGTGGCAGCGGAGAATACCATCCGTGTTTCCGGGACTTCGTTGGGTCGACTAATTGGTGGTGCACTCATCATCCCCCGTATATCCAGCTTCATGGGGTCATTGCTACTCCGCCTATCAAAGCACTCGGAAATATTAAGGAAGGTACTCGCGGTACGACCGCCACTTCGCCCTGGGGTGGTCCCCCCTGCGATACCGCGAACTCTTTTTAACGGCAAGACATGGTCAGAAATGGGTTTGCTTAAACGAATCGGCTATGTGGGGTACCTAGGTTTGACTGTCGCCTGGAGGGGCACCATGACGTGGGCTGAATGTGATCCTGTTTGGTGAGCTCACCCGTCTCGATGACAGCGAGTTGTTGATGTAAGCTAACGCTGCTGACAGGTGGAGAAATTCGTTGGGTCTAGGACTTTTCGTGATGGTAAGCTAGCTATTCGCCGTATCGTCAATGGCCTTTTTTTCTAAGGCCCCTTCAGGCGAAGGACTGTGTTCATCTCCTACATCTTTGGCTCACCAAGCGCGAGCTTGAGAGTCGCCGAGTGAAAAATAGGTCTTTCGACGATGTTGATATTCGGGAGCTGGACCTCATCGACCCATCCGCTTATTCATAATTTTGTCGCATGTTCAGCTGTTGTACTCTCCTTCCGGTCGTGATCGTCTCTGCGCAGTCCATGCACATAGTTCGTAGTTTAATATAATCATCCCCCGTCACTTTCTCGATCAGAGCTCTGTGGCTGATGCTACAAGATGCAAAAACGAATGTAGTGGGATACAGGTTGCAGATGTGCGAACCTCTAGGTCAGTCCAGTTCTAAGACCGTGCCACGCTGCACACTTCCCCATCCTACGTGAGAGAAACGTCAATACTTCGGAACCTACAAATAGGTGATACTCACCAACTAGTCGCCAATGCTTCTCGATACGACGCGATAGTGCAACCTTCTCGCCGATCTCGGTACAGGCTGGTGATGTGAGCTGGATCTTGGCAAGGTCTGCCTTAACATTCAATACACGGCCACCGGTCGACGTTGATCCAATGTTGATAAGTAGAAGTTCGTTTTTCGCAAGTTTGGAGACTTTGGTCTGTTTCTTGTCTTCCGTCCTGACACCAAGCAGTCGACGGAGTAAGAACAAGCTAATTTCCAACTCTAAGATTTGTCGTCGTAAACCATAAGCGTGCGTTCAACCGCAGAGGGGGGAACGACGCACTTACCGGTATATACTTTGGGCAACTTGCCAACTGCACCCAAGACCTGTCCCACCAAGCGATCGGCACGGCAAAGCGTAGGGTCAATCTTCGTCCCGACACCAATGAGACCGCCTGGTACGGCAAACGATAGATGATTGCTCTCCGCATGCAACGATACGATCTTGCTGAAAATCGGCTTGCAGCGATTCCGGCCAGCACTGTCTTTCGTGACAATTCCGGGCCGAATCTCAACCTCCTGGCCGATACGTAGGACACCCGTAAGAATAGATCCTCCTGCTACTCCTCCCTTTAGCTCATCCACTTCCGCACCAGGTTTGTTAACGTCGAACGACCGAATGACGATAAGCTTCGGATCCGAGGTAAAGTCGCGGACAGGTATTGGTATCTTTTTGACGATGTATTCGTTCACTGCGTCGATGTTGTATTTCAGCTGAGCAGAGATGGGGACTATTGGCGACGATTCCGCGACAGTGCCTAAAGAGATCGTGCTTGATTAGTGGTCGTAGAACGTTCGAAGGGAAAATATAAAATCAACCTTTAACGAAAGCGGCGATACTCTTCTGGTGCTCGAGGGCCTGGTCCTGTTTGATTAAGTCGACTTTGTTCTGGAGGATAATTATATTCTGCAATTTCATTATCTCGACTGCTGCCAAATGTTCTGAGGTCTGAGGCTGAGGACACGTTTCGTTGCCGGCAACCAGTAGAAGCGCCGCATCCATGACCGCCGCACCGTTAAGCATAGTAGCCATCAGAATATCGTGTCCTGGGCAGTCGACGAACGATACGTGACGTATGAGCTTCATGCGGTGCCCACAGCCTACTCGCTCGCATGGCGGATTATCCTCTTTATCTGAACGGTATGATCTATAGCATCCTGGACGTGGGCACGCTGGGTTTTCACATTTATAGATCTAACCGATGTGGAGAGGTCGGTTTGAGTTGGAGTCGGGGGGTGAGTTGTAACTTACTTTGGCGTTGGCATAACCGAGTTTGATGGTGATATTACGGACAAGCTCGTTCTTGAATCGAACTGTTTGCACGCCAGATATGGCTTTTACGACCGTTGATTTTCCGTGAGCTACGTGCCCTATGGTACCTGCAAGCAGCACACGTTTTTCTGATCAACACCCACACCGCCGGGTTTCAAGAATAACTATTACCAAGGTTGATCGTCGCCTGAACGAATACACGGTTCTCAGTTACATCCTCTAACACACTTTCCGGCCACATCGACGCACCTGTTTCGAGATAACCTCAGGCGAGAGAGGTGTTAGAGTTGATGGATCGACGTCAATCCGCGGGACGTCTTCGACCTCGTCCTCCGAGTCTTCTGACTCTGAATCATCGTGACGCTTTTGCAATGTTTCCTCGTCTGACATTTTTTGTTCTTGTTTCTGACCAACGCGTGGGGCTGGAGATATGACAGACGATGATCGTACAAGCGAGTCAAATCTTCCACAATGTCACACAAACTGATCGGATAAGGAAACCTCTCGTTGGGGGGTGCACATACTTGACTGGCTTCAAAGATGACCATAGAATAGGGGGGCTCCCTGGCATCGGGCTTGCCTCGCCAGACGAACCAGGTCTGTATCGACGAGTCCGCGTCAAGATGGAAACCCCTGGAGGGCACATCAAACTGCCTCTTTATCGGATCTCTCCTGTGACATGGCGGGCACTAGTACTCCACAGGCAGGGTTTGGCAGAACACTACGTCATATTTCACGGGGCTCTTGGGTGACATTTTCTGAACCGTCTCATCCAATTCCTCGACTTTTCCAATCACTTTTTTTTCTACTATCAAGCAACACACAAATCATGCTCGGTGAAGGTAGGACTTCGTGTGCGTTGACGATGAAAATTACCGCGGCGACTGACTGGTGCACCTTCCCTCCAAAGCGGACGCTAAATTTCCGGGTCAGGAAGGCGGAGGAGTCCCTCCCTCACCTTCTGCTGTTAATCCTGGCCAGGTGCGCTCACTTCATTTTTTTCAGGGATTCTTATCGAATTCTGCCCACGCTCAGGTGTATCCAAAATCCAGCCCCCATGGTAATTTCGATCATTGTGTTAGACAGTTCCCAGCTCATGCTTATAACAGCGGCGCCTAGGGGCTCTGTACCAGGTTCGGGGACCCCGCCCGGTACTTCCTGCGTGATTGGGAATCCTTATCTTTTCGAGGATGCCCTACGTAAACTGGAAAATTCATTGGATGATTTAATTCAAATAGTTGGAAGCGAGCAAAAGGCTAGCGGAGGCTCCCAGAAAGCCGCCGGCCTTTTACAGAAGTTTGAGAATTGGAAGGACGAGCTACGGGCCGTACGTGCGGATAAGTCGCCCGATTACCATGAACGGCCTCAATCCGGGGCATCCGGTGGTCTCTTCATTGACTGATTCCACTTTATGACTCGTGTAATTCGTTCCGTATGTAATACATTGTAGCACTCGGCCGTGCGGCGAAAATGGGGCAATACTTCACAGAGCACACAAACCAGTTCTTTACTCGTACAGCAGCTAGGCGTCCCCCTTTGCTTTAGAGCGATCCATAGAATGTAAGTAACAAGAAGAGCAAGAGATACAAATGATGCAGATTTTCGTGATGGACACGAGACCGTTTAGCAAGTGCGTTCCCAGTGCTGTTGAGGTCGAGGTTTTCCGGTGCAAAAAATGCCAAAGTGTCGTGGAGTGCGCGTAAAAATCCTGGGCGTACTCGGCCCAGCACTATCACCGGACGGATCAGGGCCGGGAGGCGGGTGGGAAGGGTGTTGTCGGTGGACAGGTCGCGAGTGACCAGAACTCAATAGAGTTCTCTTCTTTGATTGCCGGCGGTGCTTTTCTTCGTGAGGCAAGGGTTTCTGAGGGAACGCATCCGGTGCTATGCAGTGTTAACTTGATTCGTCCTGTTAACCCATAATATAACCTACGGGGCATCGATGCGGAAATTTTATTAGTTGGCCATGGTGGCATATGCCTGTGTTGCTCTGTTGGCGTTTGCAGTGCAGGTGCAGTGTGCTTCGCCTGAGGGGCGGGGAAATTCCTCATCGACTCCGCTATGCCAAGCTGTGCATATGGATCGCTGTTATGGAAAATGAACAGGCGGGTTGTGAGCGGCAGAAGTAGTCTATCTACTCGATCTGCAAGGAGTTAGGGTACACTTCCGAAGGCCGTGGCGGATTCTCTACCTAGTAGTTCGACTGGAAACTCTTCCCGATGTTGTCGTAGAAGGACAAGCATCTTAAAATAAGCAGATTTGAATGGCTGGTGGTTCGTCGAACACGATGTAAATAGATGAAGCTTGAGGCCGACTCGAGTGAGAGTCATGCGGGCCACCTTGAATTTACCACGGTTATACCACGGTAGTGGAGGTGCGCATTACATACCTCAACTATGGCGAGTAGCTGACGACGTCCGGTGGTGAGAAGAGTTCACCTGACGTGGTGATAATTATTCCTACCTTCCTACCGTGGTGATTGATGACGGCGTCAGTAAATAAATCGTTACGATTCATGAGATGCTCCGCCGCCTCTAAGAAATCCCGTAACGAAGACAAACGGTGTGCTATATCTATAGCCAAGTTGCGAATGTTTGGAGGGGGAAGCATGTCGTTGGATTGCATGGAGTAAAGGAGGAGAATGAAAGTTGGGCTGAGAAAGAAGGAAGAGTCAGGAAGAAGAGGTGTGCTGTGGCACAGTGTCCGGTATTAAAAGCCTGCAGCAGGCACCGAGATATTATAATAGTTGGCACACAGTCGCGCGGTACATCCCGAAGAACGAGCCTGAATGACACCCACTCGGCGCTACTGGCTGACCGGCCAACAACTCGCGGTACTTTTCATTATTTCCCTGTAAAGCGATCACCATTGCCAAGGGCCCTCCCTAGCACAGGTTTTGTTCCTCAAGATGGCCCTTGTCCATCGAGCACCCTCGATTTCAAGGTTTCTCAAGTCTCAGAGCCCTGTTGGGCAAGGCAAGTCACGTGTTAATCGTCGCGGACAGATCTTGTTTCCCAAGATCTCATTGGTCAGACGCATTTGTTTATGTCACCCATCGCATTGTGTACTATGCCCCAGCCTCACAAGTCACACAGGGAGGCAACAGCGTGTCTTTCGGGCATTTGAACGCACACAGTTTCATCGTTTCTGCATCAATTTCGGCTTTGGTAAATACGGCCATTTGTACGTGTTATAGGGGGGTATTGGCGGTGGTGTATGTAGGAAATCGTCCCGTGCGAATCGGGATTACGTACTTGTCACCAAACAACGCGTCGCTAGTGTTATCGATTTCAGCCCAGACGCGTGCGCCCACGTCTTCACCGCGAGCCAGCAAAGCCACCTCATCACACTGCCGTGAGGTACAGCACAGGTTGGAGGGGAGCCCACTGATAGGCCATGCAGTCGTCCACACACAGAGCCGAAACAGAGCGTCAACGGCAACTTGAGATTCGCAGGCAGATCAAAGCCTTGCAGACTCAGCTAACGGACCTCCCTGGTGGCAATGTCCTGCTGTCACCAGAGCGGAAACGCACCGGATCCGTATTGCTCGCACCGTCTACTCCATCTCCGAGTGAGTGGAGTTCCTTGGCCGTTTGGATGATTTTATATTCAAGTCGGCCTGGTGATAGGGAAGAAAAGGCGGCTCGGGAATTTAAATCAAGGACGTAAGCTACCTACCACAGGGAGCGCAAGAAATCCACGAGAATCAAATGGGCAGGCTAACGCGAACGGCCACACGTCCGTGCCACCGCCAGTCGTCGCTCAACAACTGCAGCCTCCATCATCAAGTGTCCTCCAGAAACTTTCGAATTTCCGCAAACAGCCTGGTAAACAGTCGTTAGCACCTTTGTATACCAGATCTTCCAGCCTATCTGAGAAGCCCCGACCTTGTCCCACTGTGACTGTGACAAGACAGCCCGACCATGAGGCTGCTCATGAATCCTCCCACTCAGTACCCGAAAGGGACGACAATTTCGCGATTGTGGAAGAATTGCGGATGGGCCCTATAGATCACAAAGCGCCACCAGATGATCCCCTTTTCGAGCACTTCGAACCCAATTCCGGCATTCGTCTTTCGTACGTACTACTCTGCTATCCCGTCCGGTAGAATTTAAACCCGAGCATCACAACTACAGCACGAGGTCACTGTCACATGAAGACCTCCAGGAATATCTCCGCGGCCGATACTACCTTTCTCCTTCGCGTCTGTATTCCTGTATACGTCTCCTTCCAAACAAATCAGGATATGATGTTCTTGTGGAAGGCGACTGGGTCACGATTGCCGTTGTCGCTGAGCGCGGGCCGGTTCGCGTCAGCCGTGCACCCGTCAGCGTTGAACCCAGGGATGATGGTCGTACTTCGGACAACGAAACTAGCCCTTCAATGGAGCCCCGTGAAAAGCCGACAAAGAAACAAACTCACCCTCTCAAATCCCACGGCAAGAAATACGTGAACATGAAGCTGATAGATTTTGGAGCGTGTTCGAAATCTTCTGCAACAGGGGGAAAGGCGACTCTGCGGGGGGACGCATTTCTATCGTTGCTATTGTTTGAATCAGATAGTTTTGATAAGGTAAAGCAAGACGATGGGACTGAACGCAAAATATACCAAGGTGGTAGTAGAGGGGCATTTGAGGCCATGTCTAAACTCAAGGAAGGAGATGTAGTCACAATCTTGAACCCCAGGGTATTAAAACCCTATCAGGTACCCTCTTCGCGTAGTTGCAGTCGTTCAAACTGACTCTCTGGCAGCGCTCCGAAGACAGTCCTCATCCCACAAACAACATTCTTGCCGTCACGCCGGAATCTGCGGGTTCCATTGCAATTATTGGACGCGCGAGGGACCTCGGCATGTGCAAAGTCACGAAACGCGATGGGACCATTTGTGGAAGCTGGACCGATAAGCGCGTGAGCGAGGTGTGCGAATGGCACTTGACAAACGCTGTTCAGAGACAACGGGCAGGCCGTGCAGAATTTTTTGCAGGGTGAGTCACTATTGACAATGAGATAATATATGGCTACAAATTTTTGTACAGAACGTCGGGCATGTCAGGTTCTACGGTGCGGAAACGTAAAGGGGATTTTGACCCATCCCGCCAATGGGGTTTGAAGCCCGAGACTACTCCGAATGATTCGACTTATGTCGTTTCTGGTCATGTGGTCGGCGGGTCAGCGGGTAGTTTGTTTATCTCGGAGAGGTTGGGCCGGGAGGCACAAGCTAAGGCGAAACGTAAGTTGGAGAGGAATACCGATCGGGAACTTAAGTCACTGCTGGACCGAGACAAGGAAGGCATGAAAGCAGTCACAAAAGCCCGGGAATACGCCGCTCATATGACCAAGTCGTCCAAGGCAGCTTCAAGTGGGAAGGTTGACAAGGGCAAGCAAAAGGCACGAGACCCACTATCCACAGAGGAGGAGGTGAATACGTCGCTTGCAGACGTCTCGTCTTCGTCTGTGAAGCAAGCATACTCTGCCAGCATAATAAAGCAGTTGGGATTTGATCCTGCCGCTAAGGGTGGAAAGCGAGCGGATGACCCATGCTTACAGAAGAAGGTATGTCAAGTCGGACGTGAAGGAATCACTCCAACCCTCACTGTGCCTTCATAGATAGAAGCGTTAGCTGCTGTTCAGTCTTCCAGGAAGAACATAGACCTCGGCCCGCGACCCGGTCCCAAGATTCGATCAGGTGTGTCCGTTCCGGCTTTCATGCAGGAGAAAGCAGGGGACATCGACGACTGGAGGAATGCTCTAAGTGACGACGACGTGCATTCAGGAAATGAAGCATTGGTGGATTTGGACAGTGATTTTTGAGACACCCACAACACATTAGATATCACATCATGCATAGCTTACACGAGGATACAGATAAGCAACGGTACCATTGGGAAACACAGCAAAGAGGGAATAAAGGTCGTTGGAGAGCAGAAATTCAGACTGACCATCAACTGATCACAGCTTACGATCCCAAGCAATATCCGCCCTCCTAGTCAGCCTTTTTGTCCGACACCAAACCATTCGACTTGTTGAATTCGGTCGCGAGACGGTCATATTCGGTTGCCTGTTGAGCTGCCTGCCTCTTCAAAGTTTCTAGAGAGGGTAAGTTACGGACGGGAAGGGAATGTTGTAGCGTCAGTCGTACTAACCAAAGTCACGAGACCGTGCCTCGCTGTCTGCCAATTTTTTCTTTAGATCTTCGATCTGTTTGGATTGGTCTTCAAGTCCTGCAGTGTTCTTGGAGTTTGTTGTCTGTACAAGCGGAAATACATTAGTACAGGAAAGATTCCAGTCACGCAGGAAAGACTTGCCGCTTTCTTCAACTTTGCATATTCCTCCTGCGTATGGATCAAGTCCAGGATGATGTAGAACGTGCGTGTCAACACGAGCGAAAGGAAGAGGCAGAATCCTGTCAGATACATATTTCTCTGGGCGCTACATCGAAGAGAGACACGTCAACAAACACCCGGACACGTGTTGGCAGGTAGCGTACTAGAACTTGCGAGCGGCGACGCTGGACTCGGTTCTTACGTCCTGCATGCCTTGGCCAGTCTTGATCACTTCTGCTTCCGCGGTGACCTTGAACATTCGCTGGAGAGCATCCATGAAAAGAATTCCGACGAAACTGCGGACGAGTTTAGCCACGGAAGCAGCACGAGCATGGTGAACATGATGTACATGAACGATATCTTGAGAGCATATGCAACCTTGGCCACTATAGGGCTCTCAGACAGGAACCGGAATATCCTTTTCCTGACTGTATACGGGAGAGGGAACACCAGCAGACAGAATGTCACCATCTACGATTAAAGTCATGGAGTGTGCTTGACAAGGTGAGTAGTACAACATACCTCCGCCGCAAGGAGCAAGAACGTTAATGTATAGCTGAATGGAAAATATCAGCATATACACTTCCTGATATCGCGATAATACCCACTAGACGGTCATCGTGTGGTGTATCTCTAGTAAAGAACTTGCAGTGGAGTTGTAGACGTGGTCGGCTGCCTCGTGAGGCGTGACGTCACATACATAGCCATGCTTATCTAATATTTTCCCAGCACCCTAGATCGCGACGCGTCAGATCTCTCTGATCAAGACTCTAAGATACCTACAAAGACCATCCAAACATCTCCTTTGGCTTAGACGTTGACCCAGCTTGCTGGACTCGTCTCAATACTAAGTAGAAAGAAGATAAAATGGCCCCGCTCGCTGTGCATATCAAACATGCTGGCAAGGTGCACGATGTCGAGCTCGATCCCGATCTGCCTCCCACCGCGTTCAAGGAAGCAGTATACCAAGTCACTGGTGTGCCCATTGACAGAATGAAAGTGATGGTCAAGGGTGGTGTTCTCAAGGTGCATTAACACCCCTATGATCTTCCGCAAACTAAGCTTACTCGTACTCTGAAAGGACGATACGGACTGGAAGAAAGTAGCACCCAAAGCCGTGCGTTGTTTGTGCAAGGACGCGGTAAAATGACAACGCTGATTTCCTCTTACTTTCGCTCTAGGGTCAAACATTCATGGTGATCGGTGCTGCAGGCGAACTTCCCAAGCCGCCTGAAAAGCCTGTAGTCTTTCTTGAGGGTATGTGGGTAGTACACACGTCATGCTGAAACTGAAACACGTTGTACAAGACATGAATGAATCGGAGATGGCGCAAGTGGTAGGGCGACTGTACTATGGAGTAGAATTTCTACTGACTGTGATTGCAGCTCGCAATGCCTGTGGGACTGCGGAAGTAAGCGTTTGCATAGCTATCGCCAACACGTACCTGATCATTTACAGTCTCGGTAATACGTGTTATATGAATGCCACTGTACAGGCAATGCGTGCGATACCGGAGCTTCGAATAGCCCTTGGCACGTACGTCTCGATTGTGTCTAACGCGCATATACCCTGAAGTCCCAACCGAAAAATAGGTCATTTCCGTTAGACGTCCTACCGAAAGCATTGCGCGACTTGTATAACAGCATGTCACAGACCACGGAAAGTGTAGTCCCTGCTTCGTTTTTGAACGTGCTTCGTCAAGTAGTACCTCAGTTCTCGGAGTTAGATAGATCGAAGGCAGGTATGATGTCGGGTTATGCGCAGCAGGGTCAGTCTTCACCCTGGTGTTACTGGAAGAAATGGTCTATTCATTCACTGAGCAGATGCGGAGGAATGTTGGTCGCAAATAACGAATGCACTCAAAGAAGTACCTGGCATCGATGATAGTGGTTGTTCGGTATCTGGGAAAAAATTCGTGGACCAATTCATGACGGGGGAAATGCGCAGAGAGTATGTATTTTTCCCTCCTTTGGCCAAGATGCGATAACCTGTATAGACTCAAATGCGACGAGGATGAAAACGAGCCACCCACTGTCTCCACTGAACGGGTCCTTAAGATTGAATGCAACATTTCGAATACGACAAATTATATGCTTACTGGAATTATGGATGTTCGTGTCAGGTTTACGAAACTCCATTCGCAATACTCTAACATATGGTGGATACTAGGCGTTGAACCAGAAAGTCGAGAAGAATTCTTCTTTCTTGATGCGTGAAGCCATCTACAGCCAAACATCTCGAATGTCCCGCCTGCCAAGTTATCTTACTGTGCATGTAGTTCGCTTCGCATGGCGTCGTGACATAGGGAAGAAAGCGAAGATTATGGTTAGTGCCTCCATGTAGTCGCTGCGCCGAGTCTGACTGAAGGCTCGCAGCGCAAAGTGAAGTTCGCGACGGAGTTCGATGCCCTCGACATAGTGACCCCGGAGCTTGCGCAGAAGCTTACGCCCGTTTCCCGAAGGCTCAAAGAAATCGAGAAGGAGCGTACCGAAAGGAGGAAAGTCCGTAAGCGGACCAAAGTCGCGCAAAGTTCTGCTCCAGCCCCGTCCGCTTCTCGATCAGACATGAATGTCGACGAACCCCAGGCAGCACCAACTGCGGCGCCTGGAGAGCTTGAAGAGGAGGACGTGTGTCGTTCACGAGAACTGGCGGAACTAGAGGGTCTGGTGGACCCGTCCTTGAAGGAAGATTTTGGATGCAGTGTGACAGGCTTGTATGATCTCGTGGGTGTGTCTGGCCTCTTTTATTTTCCATGTCGTTTTCTCAGCGGTACGTGTCCAGCCATTGTGACACACAAAGGTGCGCAGGCGGACGCTGGTCACTACATGGGTTTTGTCAAGAAGAGTGTGTTCCATGGCGGAAACACAGTAAACGGCTCAGCGTCCAGGCCTGAAAAGGGCTTCGACGAAGACGATGAGGATTGGTATAAATTTGATGACGACAAGGTGTCTATTTTCCCCAAGGAGAAATTGGGAACGATTGACGGTGGAGGTGGGTTGGTCGAAGTTTCTGCGTTGAACTGCGCTGACATATTTTCTGGACGAAGGTGAGGATTCCTCGGCATATGTTCTCCTTTACAAGAGCAAAACGCTCGGGTAATGGTGTCGTTGTATGCATACGTATGATAGACGACCAGACTACCACATCTGTTGTTATTCGGTCAAGTACGGTTCTGTTCATAAAGAATTTCGATAGTTGAAGGGTTATTGGAAAATACCGTCGGGAGCGTAGGAATTCCACAGAGAAATAAATTATACTAATACCTTGACAGCCGTTTGTGCCAATACAGCAGGAGTGTTCGTCGCGACTAGTAAGTAGCGTTCATTATTCTTTGGCACAGAGGAACATGCTCGAACTCGAAGGTCTTGCAAACACACAAATGGCGGTATCGTAACTGGTATCGAAAACACAGACTGTAACGAATGGCTGGTGATGGAGATGTATCTTGGCGTTCATCGACACACATCTCTATGAAAAACACTGATATATGAGATACACTTGCGAGTTGATGACGTGGACTGGCGCTATGACGATGCACCGTTTGCCTTCTGGCCCACGGCAATGCCTGTGTCCACAGGACTATCCAAATCATCCGCAGAGGGAACCGCGGCAGAAGCGGCGGCCCCTGCCGCTGCGGGCCTTCCCTGTTGCAGTGGGGCTACATCCCTTATAAGCGAAGTCAATAGTTACGCCCCGCCAAGTGAAATTGGAGGCACACCATTTAATTTGGAAGCGAGTGACGCGGAATCTTGTACTTATATCTCTAACAAGCCTTTCGAATATGATAGGGTTCGGCGGGTTCTCTTTCATCTCGTCGTTATCATATTCAGTATTTTGATAGTAACCGACGCGCACGAATTCTTGGTCTTTATAGGATCCAGTAAGAATCAGAGCCGCGACGCCGAGGACGTCGTCCGGGGGTATTTTGGAGGGGTTTGGAGGCGTGCCCTCGAAGTCGAACGAATTGACACCAACAGGGACCGGGCCAACGAGACAGTCGTCGAGTTCTTGATCGAGGTCTTCGTCCCCGGGTGAGGATACGTATATAAGCCTCCATTCCAAGTCTAGTGCGAACGTGAGATCAGCGGCCTCTCGACGCGAATGGTGTCAGTGGTGTCTGACCATCTTTCAAAGGTGCTATGCATTCGAACGTGACGCGAAACCTGTATGGGTCTAGGAAGCGGGCAGGGTTATTGAACCACTCGACGTTCTGAACAGGCGGTGAATGGATACGTAGGGCACGCGAACAAGAGCAGGCCATACGCACCCTGATCGTGACTATCGACATGTCTGTTCCGGCGGTGTTATTTGTGATCTGAGACGGGGTGCAAGTGTGGGGGTGTCACGTGGCCTGAAATCGGACGTGGGACTAGTGTCAACCCCGCAGACAAGTGAAAGAAGTGAACTCGCAGACGATCCAAGACAAGGCAAGTCTCCGTTTCTGTTTCGAAGAATTACAACAAAAAGAAAGACAAGCGGGGAATTGTTCTTCGTCATCGCAAATTGACTTTTAGGACGTCGCAGGCACCGTTCTTCGCTCGCATGAGACCCGCCTAAACCAACTTTGTCTACACGCTATGTCCGACATGACCTCTCACGACCAGGATGTCTCTGTGCCAACCCCAGTGGCATCCAACCCAGACCCAACTGTACTTTCCATAGATCATCCTACCACAATCGTAACACCGCCCAGCCAGTCAACTTCTTCGCTACCATCCACCTCGGAACACTCTTCTCATATGTTTCTTCCCATCTCTACACCTCCTACCAATCAGTCGCATTTACTGTTTGCATTTTCGCGTGCACTTGTTCCGACCGACGACGACGAATGGACTTCCCTTTCACCCGAAGTCCTGAATGCAGATATATCAATAGCACGTAAGTCCGCTTATGTTTAAAGTATTGCCAAAGGCATGCCGAGTTTAGAGCTTTTGTGCGTGCTCCGAGGACTACATGTCGTTGACGCTGAAGGAGAGGGGGAGCTTCTGATCCATTTGCTGACGACATCACCACTTTCTGGCTTTTGTCTTTAGCCGACGGAAGCTTTGTCGAAACCTCTTCTGGTCACGCTGCGCGAGAACTCAAGAGAAGGTATGACCATTACGTTGGCGTTGGTAAGGACGTACGGTCCCCGTACGCAATCACTGCACTCGTGAACCAGCATGGGAAGCAGATGTATCGTGTCGGGTTAGTTTACCATTCAGCTGCCGTCCATTACATCTGACGTAATTATCTAATGTTAGCTATCGCGATGCCACTGCGCCAGCCGCCGAGGCCGAGTCGAAAGTCTCGTCCTCCATAGACGCGTCTCATACTCGTTCGCTCAGAGGTCGGTCGCGTATGAGCGTACACAACATTCTCTCTCAGAACAAGCTTAAGGGCGGGACGACCTTGAAGCCTGGTCAGGCGCAGGACGCAAGCTCGTCAGGTCGCAAACTTCTGAGAAGAACTCGATCCATTCCAGACATGTTTGGCGTAGCAGCTTCTTCTGGAAGTGCAGGGCCCTCCAGACAGCCTACGCCAACCGGTCGCACTCACTCCTACAGCGTGACTGGCGCGGACATGCCCCGTCGTCTGCCTGTTGAAGCTGGCCTAGATGTAATAACGCCATATACAAGCGATATCTTTGCTGAGGCCATGCAATGGTCTGATGGCCCGGTGCCACCCTCTCCTCATACTCCTGATGGCGGATACATTCCCTACCCATTCGGCCCGGGGGTTTCTTTTGATGCACCCTCGCGACGCTCTCCTGCCTTCTTCCTTCCATTACCTCGAGCCCTTCGTGAAATGCAATCATTTGACTCCTGTCTGACAGCCCGGGCCGGGGACATTCCAAAACGCGGTACTGATTCTCCGAACTCCGTCACAGAAGCAGCCCCTGAATTCTCCGATGACCCATTTCAAACTACTTGCATTGCAGCTCAACAATTTGGTGACGACTCTGATATTCCACTTCTTGATCCAACTCTTGCACCGCTCCCCGAGACGTGCATGCATTCGCGTTACTCTACTGAAGTCTTCGACGTGCTGCAAACGTATCGGGGGCTTCCTCTTCTCGACAGGCTTTCTCCGGATTCAACCGGAGAAACGACCATCAGAATGTCGCTTCGGTCAGACGACGATGCAGCCCCGAGGGATGATCCTCGGTTTGTGTTGTGGGGAGCTGTGCATCCAACCTCTGATCCCGACGGCGACGATACCTCCGTATCGCAAGGCAGCCGCACAGGCGTGTCATCTCCATCCGCCTCTCGCCGTGGGAAATCCGGAGACATCCCCCGACTCAACGTCTCCACTGACGATTCGACTTGCAATCCTGGCAGCCGCAGGGTGATCGTCGCTGCCACTATTGAGCGGTGGATCGCACAATTAACTTCTGAACTGAACTACGATGAACTACTCAACTTCTTCCTGACATATCGGACGTACATATCTGCCGTTGATCTTTGCCATTTGCTCATCTGTCGTTTTCATTGGAGCCTGAGCAGTCATGCAACGAAGGAAGATGATCACGTGCGCAAGATTGTGAGAGTGCGGACGTTCGTGGCAATTAGATATTGGTTGTTGACCTTCTTCGTGATGGACTTCCTTCCGAATCGAGAGCTGAGGCTTCTCCTGGCCGGTTGGTTGAATACTCTAGTGCGTGATCCGGTGTTACAGAAGCATCAAGATGGCTTGGTGAGTACCTTTATTTGGTACTCGTTCCGCATTAGGGTTCACCGAACCGTTGTAGAGCATCGTCCGGAAGTTGATCAAGGTTGTTAAAGATTGCAAGGAGGCACACACACGAAGACGGCGCGGTTCGGTGTCAGCGCACAAGAGCATGACAAGCACGCCTAAACCGCGTCCGACGCATGTCCTCGGAGAGAAGTTCGCGGAAGCCATTTCCAAGAACCAAGACGATTCTGATGTTGATCTCGACTTCGTCCCTGATGACCGCATGTCGGTATATCTTGGCAACGACGAGTCTGGTAACGCTTTCAGCTTCAGCGCGACCGGAGGCGCATCCTCTCGAACAGGTGCTATACCTTCCGCCTCAGCTGCGCTTCTGCAACAGCCTTTGCAGAGGAATATTCTCCAACAAAGCCGCGCGAGTATATCGGTCTCCATAACCGAGACACTTACCGCACTTAACCCTCCTCCGTTTACATCTTCCCATGGTGCACTATCCCGGGCATTTGTGAAAACGATTGGACGGTTGGGTAGATGGAAGCGCGTGTTGAACTCACGTCAAACCATTGATACGGGCATTGCGGTTCCCGCCAATGTTTCGGCGTTCGACCTGGAAATGAGTGCCACGGGTGATTTGCTAACAGTTCGAGGCGGCGTAGAGCAGTATCTCAAGATGATCGAGCCCCATCCCCCCAGGACCCCGGTCCACCCCAACGTCGACTTGAAAACCTCACAGGAGCCAAAAATCAGTGGTTCGTTACCGGAAGAAACCAACCAGAATCCTCCCACTGAAACTTCGTCTTCTCAATCGTTGCGCTCGGTGCTGGAGGTGGCAGAAGAGGAGGAAGGTGGTGAAACCGTTACTATGGGGAACAGGGCAGTATCCATGACAGAGTCTCGGTCGTCGATAACCACGCGCTCCACGGAATCGTTCGGTTCTGTGCTTACGTCGGAGTCGAGGGTAAACCCCGTGGTGGCCCAAGTACGAGCTCAGCCCCCGTGGCGGTTTGACGTCGTCTCCATTGACGACTTGGATTTGTCAGACTCTTCAACTGACGCCCATATTGAAAGCCCCTCCGGACCTCCGGGTCTTCGCAAGGTACCGCGAAAGTTGCCCCTAAGGCGCGATTTCGAATTCGTCCGAAGGTCGGGGCAAAGTGTATCGTCAATGGGGATACGCTCGCGCGACTCTGTGGCCTCTGAGAGTTCCGCAGTATCGTCTGCATCTGTGGGTGGGGCGTTAGGAACAAACATTCAGCAGTGGCAAGTCAACGCGATCGTGGACTCACTCACCGACGACGGCGAGGGCGGCGGCGTCGAGGAGGCTTTACGGCGACTTGAGGGTCAAATCAATCCTCAGCGGCGAAAAGAGAAGGCGCTTAAGGTGGACGGGTGGGTACGGGCCATTCAGGAACGTATGGCCGCCGGCGACTTTGGTGACGAGCAACCACGTTTCTTCGACGAGGACGATGATGATGACGAAGATGAGGATGATTACGTTATCGACCAGCACGAGACCGGATCTGTCCTGCAAAACGTACAGCTTGACGACACTGCCAACTCTGGCACTCCGTCTCGAGTCGTTCCCTCCGGAGCCCAGGATGATTATTTTGGCTCAGCAGTCGCAGGCACGTCAGCCCAACCTGTCGTAACGCCTTCCAATGAACCAAAAGCGGAGAACTCTGGCACCACCTCGCCCCTTAATACAAATGATGCAAAACATGCCGTCGAAGACGCTGTTCCTCTGGAGATACTGCAAAGTCGTCTCTCCTCACGGCTATCCACCCTGCACGACTCTTCTCTATCTCCACCTTCACACGGGGCTCCCGTCACGTCACCGCCCAAGTTTCTACCACCTCCGGGACGAAAGTCGCACCGATGCTGGATCCTGAGTTTCAAGGCAGACGTACTTGTCCAGCACTTTTCCATGATTGACCGAGAACTTTTCTTGAGTGTCAAGCCAGAGGAGCTTATCCTCGATGATTGGATGTCTTGCGAAGAGGTAGATGTGCTTGACTGGACGCAATATCTCAAGGATAGGGCGCGGTGGAAAGCGGAGTCGCGCTTCAGCCACAAAACGAGCGCTCTTGCGGCGGTTCGTGGCCGTTTCAATTTGATGGCGAACTTCGTCATTTCCGAGATTATTTTGACGCACCCCAGCGAGAGACACACGCTCGTCTCGAAGTTCATTCGCATTGCAATCGTACGTTTTGACTCTACATTTCGTGTTATATTGTTCTCAAGCCAGCATCTAGAAAGCATACAGCTACAGTAATTTCCATACTGTCGCAGCCATCCTAGCTGGGCTTCTCAACGAGTGGGTGAAGAAGGCCATGCATCGACAGTGGCATCGGGTTGGGCCCTGGGAGATGCAAATCTTCCAAAAGCTCAGTCAGTTCGTCACGCCTGAAGGCAATTTCAAGGCTATGCATCAAGCGGTCAGGGCGATGGTAGATGCGAAGCCGATCGATGTTAGGTCTCGCGCGTCGACCATTATGAGTGGAAGCACTTCAGAATCCCACCCAAAGGTGAAGCATTCCAATGAAAGCATTCCATCTGCCTGCGTGCCTTTCATTGGTAAGGAATTATGCTCTGCTTGATTGCATCAGCTGATAGTCGTGTCAGGCATCTACCTCT
Source organism: Pisolithus thermaeus (assembly GCA_024663475.1). NCBI lineage: Eukaryota > Fungi > Basidiomycota > Agaricomycetes > Boletales > Pisolithaceae > Pisolithus > Pisolithus thermaeus. Next base: position 90,372 of record JANFAF010000037.1, read on the forward strand.
CCCAACTCCGCCGTTATAGCAAATTACCTGACCTGATCGATCCCACCTCGCCTCACGATCCTGTTGGGATGGACTCGCAATCTCTCGGCTTCGACTCACCAGCGCACTCCGAAGTTTTCGATTCTTTGACCCCACTTCCGCCCTCTATGCAACTCGAGCCGCTGATCAACGTCCACAAGCAACGTCTCATCGCAGAAGTAATCAAGGATCTCGTTGCGGGCCAGCACCTTGCCAGTCGAGTGAACTTTGCCATTGACAAAAAATTGTTCCAAAAATGTCTCAAGATTCGTGGGTTAGATTCGGACACTCTTCAACAGGTGTATATAATGTATTCGGACCCCAGCACTGCGCCTATGCGTCTGAGCGGCTTTATACCCTTGTAGTGGATACGTACAATTGTGCTTTTGTTGTTGCGCCTGTCCAATTATTAGCGGTTTTTTTTTCCACGTTCTTACCATATTTGAGATCCTGAGGACCACAGCCCGGTCCGTACACAACATCCATCCATGTCCGATGGTCTTCCAGCTACCATGGAAATCGTCCAAAGACAGTGCCAAACCCGCAGAAAAACCGGTACATGTCCCAAAGTCAGCATCCGATTCGCTATTTCCATGTCATGACACGGAACAAGACGTTGTGGAGAAGTCTACGCGTTGGTCTGATCCCACTGCCTTTCCGTGTTCGCCGGAGAACATAATACCCCACGCCGAGTTATTGGCAACACCATATACGGCCGTAGCATTCATTGCAGGAATTGCGACGGGTACTTGCGGTGTTTTCATGTGGAATAGATGGTTAAGGAGGATTAGGACAGCGGACTGGGTAACGCCCGATATCCTCACTCGCAGAAGATGGGTGAAAGGCATCGTCACTAGGTATGGAACTCTCGGCCATGCGAAAAGGTAGAAGTAGTGGTCATCTGACTTACACGTGGACAGCGTGGGGGACGCAGACAACTTTCGATTATACCACACGCCTGGAATTGGATGGGGTTGGTTCAGAACCGTACCGACATCCGTCAAAGGTTTGCGCTTTCGTCGTCGATTTCCCGTTGATGTGAAAGAGACTGTCCTCCATGTTAGACCTTAAGGACCAGACAATACATGTCCGTATTGCGGGCGTAGACGCCCCGGAGGTTGGTTTCGTCGGCAGGCGTCCTAACGTACTGACCTTACAACATGCCTTAGGGTGGTCATTTTGGTCGACCTTCACAACCCCACGCTGAAGAAAGCCTCCTATGGCTAAAAAATCGCCTCGAAGGCAGATTGGTTTATTGTCAACTCATCCGAAAGGATCAGTACGGCCGTGTGGTGAGTCAATTCGCTCCATCTTCCGAATTAACCTCAAATTGGCTCTGATGAGTCTTCCCCATTTTCCATGTAATTTGTAGCTCGCAGTTCCCCTCGTACCCCGGCCTTTTCTTCCTTCCTTCCTCGGAAAACGGTGGGCCAGTCCCCTCGCTTTAGAAATGCTGCGCGCCGGTACTGTTACCACTTACGAGCAAGCAGGAGCTGAATATGGCCCATGGGGCCGAGAAGCTTTTCTTCGTACTGAAGCTAAGGCAAGGTGAGGGTTTATGGCATTTACATGTCCGCATGGAACGCACTGCCAACTCACCTCGTCATCGGTCATTGCCAATTTGCGCTTCCTCCACAGAACCACAAGACGAGGTATGTGGAAATACGGTTGCGTGGATGAAACTCCAGCAGAGTATAAGAGACGTTATGCAATGCCACCTCCCTCTACCAAACAATAACGTGACCATACATATCCCGGGTCTTTATTGCAATATTTACTTTGGTTATTGTACTGGTCGTACAATGATCTCTATTGCTCATGATACTTTACAACTGAGCCAGTCTGTGCCTGTGTTGCAGCTTGCAACAAAGATGAAAGGTCTGGCAGTGAACTTGCATTACCTTCAAAAGGGAGAGGATTTCTATGTTCCCAGATTGCAACAAGTAGACTACTACTAAGACGTGGTGCCCAAGGGCACGCAGAGTATGTTGTCAAGTAGTTACAACCTAACGGTAATCGGGGCGTATAGTTTATAGTTGGTTCGTGAGGTATGCATGGACGACGACCAGTATGTGGTGTTATATGCATCGTATAGAAGGATGCACAGTGTTTTGAATCGTTCCGTGATGTATGAGGCGTAGTAACGTGCGGCAATATAGACAACCTTCGAATGAAGTGCAAAGGCAGAGAATGTGGCGTCAGTGCGGCTTGGATGGGGGGTTACGTTGCCATCTGCAACGTCGGCTCGCTGCGTCACCACTGCATGGACGAGTCCCTGATTCCTGACACTAGGCTGCTGCGGAAGAAGGTTCGGGATGGCATAAATAATTCCGGGGTCGGACCCTTCCAGCTCATTGAATGTCGTACTATTTCTAATTTTTACCACCACTCAAGAGTCCACGACTACCAGCGTTGGGTGCGCAACCGACCAGCTGCACGTCCCGCGACTCGCCATGAAAGTCACGGCTGCCGTCGCTGTCGGCACGCTCGTCTTTGTAGGCTATGTCTCCGGTTCTCCTGTAGAGGACATCATTTCTTCCCCGAGTTTGCTCGTCCCAACAGCCATCCCTGGGTAAGCGGATACGACGGTCTTCCACCCGAATCTACGATTAAGTTGACTTTTGATCCACGTCTTTTGTATAGCACGAGTGCATTTCCTAGCACTCTTCCGTTCGACACGACTGCCTCGTCATCTTTCCTGTCTGCAGTCTCCTCTTATATATCCTCCGAGTCTGTTGCTGCTACCTCACCCCTCGCCCCCCCTCCTACGCCAACTCCGAACCCGACTGCACCTCCGGCCCCGTCAGTGTCGGTAGCAACATCAACTACCACGACGTCATCGCCCACGTCAACGAGCCCAAGTGGAACGTCTTCCTCAGGCACTACGGGCGCAGCGGCAGGGAAAAACTTGGATGGCATGAGCCTGATTACCAGTGTTGTGCTTGGCATGGTGGTTACTCTTCTCTGAAGACAACTTCAGAAAATCTCGAAAAGCAGCTTAACGGACTTGCGGTAACTGCGAATGAGGTGTAATGGGAGGGGTCATGAATTCGCTCGGACGTCGTCTTGCAAGTAGGACATGTTGTACTTTAGTGTACTCGCACAGAGGCGGGCGGTAGGTTCCTTGGAAGCTGGGAACATGCTGCTGTTCAAGGCTAATGGGTATGTACTTTACTGGGAGTTGCAGACGGGGGTCTGAATATAGCTGTCCTTCTGCCCATCAGATGACCAAGGACGGAGCAGCTTGCTTCCTTCCCAAGGATGCACTACTGTGTTGTGGGCTGGTGTCTCATTGGTGTTGATAATGAACAAGCCAGATAGGCATGACTGGATATGTACCATTCATACAAGACTCGCTTGGTCTCGTACTACATCACATGAGTTGATAAGCACTGTTGAATATGTACAATTCACACCAAGCACCATTGGATCACGCGACATATAAGCACGGGGTGCTTGACAAATTTTGCTTTACGCTTCTAGTCAAGCCTGTATTAGCCTGACAAATTTACCTTATGTTTTCGTTTCAAAAGCAAGGGGATCAAAAGGCAACCCCGAAACCGGCGCGTGGAACAATGCACCTACAGCTTGAATCTCTTTCACACTTATCCTGTGGAGCTTAACGCCGCTCCCTTTACCCAGTGCCGCGTTGGCCAAATCGGATTTGACTTCCTGAAGTCGGAGCATGTTGTGTGGCATGACTTATCAGTCTCGACATATTAGTAGCACGTCCACTCTTCGGTCGTGTCTCGCACGACTAGTCGCCTGATATTGCCTCTTCCTCTTGTCTAAGTCGATAGATGCTTGGGACTCGGCTTCGAGATTCCAGGACAGGTCAAGGCTGTCAAGAAGGCGCCCGTCAGGGAGCTTCGTTAAAAATAGTCTGGACAGAATACTTTACCATGCGATTTGCAACTACCAGATTAAGCCCGACATTCCAGTGCTCAACGCTGTGCACTACCATGAGTTCCAGTATGAAGCATTTGTAATCGGGGCTTGCGCCCACTTGATTAGGATGAACTTTGGACCATCGTACCTTTCGAGTGTGGCCAGTGCCCTCCTGGTGAGCGGCACGATCCAACTTGACGTCGTACCTCCCACATTCAGAGAACCATATCTTCGGAATATCATCTCATCAAGTCAGGCATTGAAATCCCTGCGCAGAAAAAGTCCGTAATAAGAACCAAGTGTACTGCGGCACACGCCGGGAGGCCAATATTGCGAGAAGCGAATAAACCTGTCACCATGTCTGTAAATAGCAAATACGAACCTCTTCTTCGTCCAACGAGAATTCGAGCATTACGAGATGTATACGTATCGGGACAACTGCAGGACCGATGCTTCGTCCTACGGAAACGTGAACGAACTTAACAGTTCAAAAGCAACATGCAATGACGGACTAACTCGGCATCCTTGGTTCGACGCAGTAGAGGTTTCAAGTTTTCTCGAGCCCGCATTGCTCAGACACGAGTTACGTTAGGAAACCTGCAAAACATTCGCTCAGACGCAGCTTCTAGAAGTGAATATCCGCAGTCTGACCTGAAACATGGGTCCATTTTGACTTGTAGTATCACTTCGAAGTTTGGGGTGGGACCGTCCATCGTAGTTTCCTAATTTGGGTATCGGTGTCAGCCGAAGTTGAGACCCCGCCAAATCGACCGTCACTCGACACAGACACTACCAATCCACCAAGTACCCGGCAAAACCGTCAAGGTGAGCTCGAAAACATACCATTTCGCAGCACGGAGCACGCCAAATATGTCCAGCATGTCGCAAGGCAGCGTTGACGCGGGAAACTGGGTGGTTTTGAGGCTCGAGATGGGTGGATAGGCTGGACTCTATCCGGATGGCGTCTCCTTGACCTACTCGTGCTTTGGTATACTTTGCGTTTACATGATGAACTGATCGGCTCTCTACCTGTATCTTCGATTTCTGCAGATGGTACGTGTACAGGCGATACTCACTTGGTGTGTACTGACACCCTGGCGGGCGAGTATAGAAGCTTGAAATCGACTCGTTCTCCGGGTACCGTATCTACCCTGCCAAGGGTAAGCTTTTCGTCCGTGGAGACTCGAAGGTCAGCAACCAACCCATCCTCCGGCCTTGCAGTACCACGCTAATTGTGTCCTGCTGTGGTTCCTAACTAGATCTTCCGCTTTGCTAGCTCCAAGAACGCCTCCCTTTTCCTGCAACGCAAAAACCCTCGTAAGATCGCTTGGACACAAGTTTACCGGCGTATGCACAAGAAAGGCATCACGGAGGAGGTTGCCAAGAAACGTTCACGTCGAGTCGTGAAGCACCAGCGTGGTATCGTTGGTGCTGACCTTGCCGCCATCAATGCTAAGCGTAACCAAACTGCTGCTGTCCGTTCACAACAACGATTGGCTGCTATTCAGAAAGCCAAGACTGAAAAGAAGGAGAAGGAGAAGGACGCGAAGAAGGCTAGGGTAAGTGACTCTTGTTATCTTCATGTATATTGGGGCTCTGATCCGCGTGGCAGCCCTCAACCCGAGCACCTGTAGCAACGGCCCCAAAAATATCGAAGCAGCAGATGAAGGGTGGTAAGGGTGGCCGATGAGTATATTTGTGTTTAGCATTGGGTACAATGTCATGCAGCCGCTACCATGTTTCCCCTCCCGACGTTTGATAAAGCAGATATGCTGTATGTGATTATGCTCATTGAGTATGAACGACATTTAATCGACTAATGAGTTGGCATTGAACGCGATACAGTCGAGACGTCCGTTTCCCTGCGCAGCGTGGTAGGGCTGTAGTACGCGTACTCCCTGACTATTTAGTTGCGATTACGTGCGATCAGAATTCAGTCCGAGGGGTATGTAACTATGCACTACGTGCCGAAGATGAAAGAAAACCCAAGGGAATATGTTGATGAAATGGTAAACATGCATCAGGGTGCGGATATATTGGCCTAGAGTTTTGGTGAGTGCGTTTGCTCTGGCGCGTACTTGGCCTAGTAGAGTGAGACGGGTTAAGCGCGAGGATCAAACCGAGCCTACCATCTCATTTTCCTTTTTCGTGTACCCGCATTTCTCGTAGAAGGCTGTGAGGAGACGGCGAGTGAGCGCCGTGGAAGACAATACAAGGCACGAAGTCACATACGAATATTGGCATCACTGCAATTGAGAATCGTCTTGTAGCAGCCGCTGTTCTCGCTAATATGTGTGAGGGCCTGGATGATGCGCATACCCAACTTCTTCCCTTGTTGACTCTTGTCGACGGCGATATCTTCGATGTGACCAACGCTACCGAAACCTCGCAAAAATTTGTATTCAATGAAGACGGTGCCTACGCCGACGATCTTGTCGGTCGCCTGGTCGACGATGACTAGGCAGTAATACGTCTTGGGCAACGCTAGGGCACGAAACTGTGCTACCCACGCGTCCTCCCCGAGATCATTGACCACGGAGAGCACGGAGAGCACGGATAAGTGACCACGTTTGTAGTCCGTGGATGCCAGGGGACGCATCTAATGAAATGTCGTCGTTTCTCCTCTCGATTCGAATACACAGAGTGACATACGGTCAATCCGGGAGGTAGCTGCTTGACGACCTCAGAAGAGATCAGGTCTTGGGAGAACATAAGATCGAGAGCAGGCTCCGTAGCGGCCATTGCTAGTCGCCGTAACAGATGAGTGAAGGACAGAAACAGCCGTCCACAAGGAAATAGCCAGAGGCTTGTTGACACGGACGTTTGGTTGCGATGGACTGTCCTCGGAATTATCTACCTGGCACGTGACAGCCACTGTTTACAAGGTCATTTCTCGACACACGCAAGTGTTTGAATTTCTGTCGGGAGCGGCCTACAACAAGTATCTTGTCGACTCCGATTTCGAGTACCATCCCCACAATCCGGGACCGAGATCAGTAGTTGGTGTCTTATCAGCGTCCGAGTCGATAAATAAACATGCATATTTGAGCACAGTTGAGTATGTACAAATCAGAAAGTGCACTACGCGGTCTCGTACGCATTACATGAACATTGGGTAGTTGACAAATTTTACTTTACGCTTCTTGTCATGCTTGCTTTAACTTAATGTATCATGAAAACAATGGCGGATAAGAAGGAATCGACGGCGGTGTACGTACCGCACTGTACATCGCTCCTTGTGGGTTAGTAAACAGGTAAGATCAGTACCATTCTCCACCACCTTCCATCCGTTGCTTGAAGTTTTGAGATGGTATCGTGGTGCCAATGCTCTCAGTTTGGTGAACTTGGACAATTTAGGATCCAGGTTGCTCGTTGCACTGCGATGCACTTCACCTGTTGTCGGTAATCAGTGGGCGAGAGAGAAGACGTCGTTCTGCGACTAGTCTGTCGCCGTGGATGAACTCGAGGAGCTCAAACACAGCATCGAAGTGCTGGCACGGGGGACTCCGGTTTGGTACGTTTATTTGCCATTCATGCTTTGACCCACTATGGACCGGCATACCCTGGAACGTCCAGGTACTGGAATGAAAGAGAAGCTTGCTCACATCTGCCAGCACTTCCTCCGAGTGGGGAGTAGATAGGACTGAATCCGAAGGTGAGGTAAAGCTCAAGGAAACCCTTGCCGAATCCACAACGGGTACTTCCAGCGGGCCTTGCCACCGCGCGAACGATGTTGCATTGCATACACGTCAAGGTGATAAAACTGTCTTCATGTTACAGCTTACCTTTCCTTCCGGGCGTGAAGTGACCGGCTAGCCGATCCAAGCGGGGACTTGTTACAGATGTGATTAGTTCGTTGTCATCGTCTTTCTCCTGTTTGTGGTGTTGCTAGCAGTTTTTGGTTACACCAGCGCAGATTGCCCTCCCCCCACTCCCCGTGCGGTCGGTGCAACGGGAACCAAGTTCTGCTTCTACAGCCATCCCCAGCATGGGTTGCTGACTCCTCGTTTTATTCATTCAGATCTTGAACTACTGGTGGATGTAGCACCAAAGGCACGTTGAGATTGCGATATTCTCGAAGATGAGAAAGGATGTGTGAATGTATACGTTGTTTCCAGTACATACGGCCCAGAATTTTACAAAGACACACTACATGGTCAGTGATGTGATCTTCTAAGTAGTTGATTGTGTCAGCCTCAACAGAGATTTGTGTCATATCGTCCTCGCATTCAGACTTCAACAACTGAGGATGAAAATTGCAGATACAACACATGGTACGTATACACGGTTTCTCAAAACGGATGCGACATCCATCTACGTGGTGAATTCCTCGGCGTCGACGGAGGCTTCGTAAACGAATGAGTATAGCTCCCCGAGAATTTGCCTGCTATGCTTCCAGGTTGCTGTGTGTATGATGGCCTCTCTAACCTGCATCTGGGACATACAACGAATAGGTACAGTACGCTCTGAACGTGAGGCAATATTGCGGTTGCACACAATGTCCAATGACTTGTCAGAGAGTGAACATGATATTTTGCGCTGTTCGAGTTGCTGCTTGATATAACACACAAGGGCATCCGTACGGAAGCGGCGCTGCCGGAGGTCATCCCATGATTGCTCCTGGAGCAGTCCAATGATTTTCTGTCGCGCCAAGTCAACCAGGACAGCGATATGAATTGGCAGGAAAAACGTAGTGGCCTTGGGGATAGGCAGCGGTCAATCGTCACACATGATGAGCCACTGATGAAAGGACTCACTCTGCGGGCGTCATCGGTAGCGTTCTTGACCTCAGTCCTTGTCCTTGCGACTTCTTCCTTGAGTGCGGCGATCTTACTCATCAACCTTATAGCCCTTTCATCCGGAGGGCTGATGCCGCTCTCCAGTTTCGTGATCATAGAATGATTGATTTCCTTGGCCTTTTCGGACTCGGACAACTCTCCTCGCGTGTCTCCAAGCATTCCCACCGCTGGGCCGAGCACCAGAGTCAGTCGAACGGCAGGTACACGAGTCCAAATAGATTCACCATTAACATCTCTCTGGGACTCGGCGGGCTCCACCATCGTACAAACTGTCTTGTTCCCTTGGTCTTGGGGTCAGCCTGTTGACGGTCGTGTATTTACGCTGTAGGCACGCACCACAATATGTCTGCAGTTCCTGCGTCATGTCCACTGTCAACGGGTCCTTTGTAAGGTTGCACGATGTGTCGGTAGCAGAAACAGCACTGTCACTGCTGTCGCTCTCTACGAGCGAACGCTGCGCGTCGGTTGGGAAGTGTTGTTGATGTCCTTGGGATGGTGTATTTGAGATCGGGGGTCGTCGAGTACCACGCACACAGGGCTGAGATTCGAGCACTGGTTGACCATATCCTATGTAACGGAAAGCGATGAAGTGAGCAAAGGAGAAAGGGGCACATTATATAATCCGAACTGACCCCTATGAGCCGATATTGCTACTGGGCAGACCCCCTAACTGCGGTGGAACTACGAAAACAATTACTGGATGCAGGGGAAATGTTGTACCATAAACATACCTCGGTCGTTGGATAACACAGACTGAGGAAAGAAGTAGAAAGTCTATCATAGCATCTACGCACCTGTGTATCACGCGATGACTTCACCGGTATCTGCGCTGTAGTAACAATTAAGAATAAGAGACTATATGAGTCAACAGTATCAGTAACGGCTTCAACAGATTGACCTGCCTCTGCTCTTTGATCAGAACTAGACGCCCTCAACCTGTTCAACCTACGCGGCGGTCTCGAGAACCTCGTTGTTGACCGCTGTTCTCTTTGGAGACCTACAAGAGCTTTGGATTTTGTTTGAAGATCGAGTGCATTGACTCCTAGGAACCTCTTGATATAGGATTCTAGCTTGTGTGGAATGTGGCGAAGTATTAGTTCGCCCTGTCAACGAGTGAGCAAGAAGACCACGTAAAACGAAGACAGTACCAAAACGCCCGTCCTCGTCCTCCCCCTCCCCGTATCGTCGAATTTCGCCTGCAACGCCTCCCCCCTTCATGAGTTCTGAAGGCAAATACGACATCCTCAGTCGCTCGTTCGCGTGCCTCCGTCGCCCTCGATAGTCAATTACAAGGGCTCCAATGTCTGCTCGATGAGACACGTCAGCTCACGCGGATGACCGTGATGCCAGAGTTTCGACGTCTCCCTCGAAGATAGGGAGAGGTTCTTCGCCTTCACGAGAGCGTTATGGGATGTGAGGGGGTGCGTTGTATGCAAGACAAGTGACTGTGTGATCGTAGAAACCGCATTCTACGACAACGGTAGTTGAGATTCCGAGAGCGAATTATCACCCGAGCGAGAGGGAAAGCGGGAGAAGGCAGTTCCGAGTGTGAGTCGACCGAGGCCGGCGGTGAATGCTTCCTTGAACTGGTCATAATTGTCTTGGATAAACTGGGCTAGTTGGAGGATCCTAACCTTAGGAGCAGGATAGCGAGAAACCGTGAAGAGCCTGTTCGTTGAGCGCTGACATCGTCTGGAAAAATGATTTGGCGTACGTACGGAATCAACTTCATCAAGGGTTACATGCTTGAGTTTGGTCGCATCAGTCACAATACATGGTGACGGTGTCAAAGTGGAGGGTGTAGTACATACTCCAGGTCATACGTTGGAAGCAAAGGATGCCCAAGTTCTCCACAACGTTGATAGAATGCACATGTGCGTCTCAGCAACATCACATCACATTGACGACCGCAACTCTAGTGAATGCCCCATCGCATCGAACGCCTAGCGCCCCTGTGGAAGTCACCGGGATATGGAACAAATGGTTCAAGAAGCATCGCACCACCCGCTGATGAAGCACTTACACGGCTACGAGACAGACTATTCCCCGAGCCTAAGAAGGGTGTGGATTAACTCTGACAACCCACATTGCTCCGCTTCAACCTGTGATGGGCGAAATCGAATGACGCTTCTGCATCCTTCCTTCGCACTGAAATAGACACAGGAAATACTGGAGAGTACGGGGAGCGTCAGTTCGCTGAATGCAATGTGATCAACAAGTTGCACGGCCGACGCATCTGGTGAGTATCTCCTTTGTTTCCCAGGCCAACACGTCTGATAGTCAGCATGCCCCATATCGGCGTGCAGTTTGAAAAGGAGCGGATACTGCTGGTGCGGGCCCACCTAGCTAAACTTTGAGAAACTCGAAAAAAAAGAGGAGGCCAAGGTGACTGAGTTGGAGACGTCGCATCTACAAGGGAGTCGCAGAAGCTCGTGAAGCACCAAAACGCCTCCGCAGGGGGTGTAAACGAATTCAATAACACCCAAGAAGAGGCGGAGAAAGCGCTCACCCACTCGGCGAAGACACTTGACCAAGCCTCGAAAGCAGTTAGCGTCGACCACTTCTCGCTAACGGAAATTGACAATTCGAAAAGCTAGCTCCCAAACGCTCAGCCTTGTACCGCAAAAGCTGACTTGAAATTACCCCTGCTCAAAGGCAACGTGGACTCAGCGCATGGCATGAGTAACGCTGCTGACTTTCGGACAGAACTTCCGTGGGTGGGACAAAGAGGGCACTCAGCAGCCGAAACCAGGTGAAAGGTTATGGTTGGTATTGAGGTCGACTTCGATGCCTTGGACGACGAGGGCATCGTCACGCAAATTTACCCACTGCGTCACTGTAACACTGCAAATACTAGATCATCAGTAAATTCGCACATTACTAGTCTCGCAGTCTTATGGTCACCGACTCGTCTAGTGCGGTTAAATGCATGATTGATGCAGGTCACTGAGCTTGTGTCGACCAGTCGAGTTCCAAAAGTCACGTGCGCACTTTGGTCTTCTTGCCAGATTGGCACTCGGAAGTACTCAGTACTGACCGCATATCGCTGTCGCGTCCTCCATATTGACATTGATGCGCATCACGGAGATGGGATGGAGGAAGCGTTCTACACTACCAATCATGCTGATGACCATCACCTTTGAACATTCTCTGACCTCGTGGGTAACATTGTGAGCACATTCTACAGAAGAGGGCATGCATCGTGAAGAGCACTCTCGCTCCATCCGCTTCCCACACAACGCGGTTAGCAGAATTTAGACATGTCCTAAATGTAGTGCGGAACTTGAGATATAATACTCTGTTTAGTCTGAAGGTAAAACTTGTTGTTTGCATATCCAAACCTAGATTTTACTTGAAGTTTTCCTCGTAAACGGAAGCGAAACATCAAGTTCTGCGCGCAGATTGTGCTTTGATGATTTATTTGAAGTTTCGCACAACATTTAGGACTGGCCTAAATTCTGCTGACTGCATTGTGCCAATCGGATCCGCGTCGCTATTCTGGACTGCCGGCGGAATTGCCTTTTGGAGCCATTCACACGGGCACCGCCACCTGCGCATGTCTCTGCACGTATCCGACCAGCAGAAAGGATGCGTCACTTATCGGCGACTCTGCACGGAATGCCGCCCGTTGGCAACACACACTGCTTTTGTTTTCTTCACTGTTCCCGTCACTTGGAGTAGAAGATCCTCTAGTCCATCGTGCCAGCTTGAATTCCATGGTGATACAAGCTGCAGATTGAAGCACTCGTGCGTATTGGCGAAAGGCAGTGGCCTCGTTCCATGGGCTGGTCCGTCACGTCTGCACCCTTGTATACTGCCATGGCCATCGTGTACGCGTCTGCACTAAACCGCGGGACGCGCGACGACACCTACAAACACACGCCTCGAAGGACGACATCGACGTGGCCACCGGTGCACCCAACTCGGACTCCCACCGCTCACACGCATCTGACCCGTCGTCGCTGTCCATGGCGGTGAGCAAAATCTCTATTTATTTATTGTGGTTATCAGATCGTTAACGCCTTCCCCCAGCTATAATTAGGGTCGATTATCTGGCCCGCCAATACGATGATGACTTGGAATGTCCGCGCAAGAAAAAAAAACTATCGTACCTTGTCCTTTCTCTTCCCACTCTCACTCGCGAGCTCGAAAAATGGCGGCCGTAGGAAAGCTATATTCCGTCCTCGGCATGGGTCAGACCATTGTCGTACGTGCTTCTCGCGTCGCGCTGTATTCAAATCCAACCTTTGTCTCATAGATCACAGCCGCCGCTGCCGTAGCTGGGAGTGGAGCTAGAGGAACCTGTATACAAGCATTACGAAGATAACGAGATGCCAGGATTCTACGCCAAGTTTCCCTATGGGTGGATTCCCCCTTTCGTGGGCACCGACGGCTTCAACCTGACGGAAGGTGCTGTCATCATTCCGTATAGTACTACCGTCCTCGTATTTGTGATGCTTAGGGAAAATATCTCGACAGTTACCCTGTCGACAGATAGTAGTATCTCTGACGCTACCATCCTTGTCGCTGAAAGCGTGTAGGCGAGTGATACTTACAAATAGCCAATAGTTGCTTCGATTTCTCCCAACTCTGGCCTTCTTGGTGGCACGGCCGAGGACGCCGCACTTGTCGACCAACACGTGCACCTCGCTGAGACGGAAATACAAACGTCCCTTCAGTACAGTTATATGATGATAAATGGATATATCCCTTATAACAAGGGCGTAAGTCTGGTAACCCTCCCTTTCCATTGTTCTGACGACTAGCATTCAATTGATCCACACAGCACTGGCTGAGTCAACTCCATGGGTTTAGGCACCCTCAAGACCATCCTTCTCACTCGTACCTACCTTGCTGGCGAGCGCCTCACCCTTGTTGATATCGCCGATGCCACTGTCAGTTTTCTTTCTGTCTCGCACACCCTCGATGCCCCGCTGTGCGCCAGGTATCCAAATGTCCTCCGCTGCCTTGACCTCACCGTCAATCAACCAAAACTCCAAGGATGTCTTTGGGTGACCCACAATCGTCGAGAAGGCCGTGCAGTACACCCTGCCTGCAAAGGAGAAGCAGGAAAAAGAACTTAGGCAACCTGCTCCTGTGCTGGTTCCTAAGAAGGAGAAACCCAAGAAGGCGGAGGAGGATGACGAGGAGGATGAGAACCCAAACCCAAAAACCCCCTTGATCTCCTACCAAAATCGACGTTCAATCTCGTGGACTGGAAACGCACTTATTCCAACAAGAACACGTGGGGGCCTGGTGGCTCTCTCGAGTCTTTCTACGAGAAGTAAGTGTACGAAGATGTATTTCTCCCCGTGGACTTGAGTCCTGTTCCGTGTAACTCTGACAAAGTATCATGTTGACTTCAAATATAATGAGGAGTTGACCCCATCTTCATGTCCTCCAACCAGACTGGTGGTTTCTTCAACTGTCTGGAGGCTTCACATAAATACCTTCCCAGGTCCATGGGTGTCCTCGGAGTTGCCAATGACTCGATTATCGCTGGCGTTCTGATCCTGCAGGGTCAAGATGTCAAGTCCGTTGTCAAGGTAGCACCCAAGTATAGGAGCTATGATTACAAGAAATTGGATCTCGAGAATTCTGAAGACAAGGCCTTCTGGCTTGTTTATGTGGGATACTGATCCTGGATATGTTCTTCGCTCGTTACAGTTCAAGCAAAGGAAGGAAGTTGATTTGTTGTATCCTTATGATTCTCATGTATCATGCTGTTGCTCCATAAATTTTTTCATGGAGTTAAGATACTGAGTTTGCTCATGGGAGGTGAAACTTTGCATGACACAACTGAGGGGTTTTCAACACCACAGTGGTGACTGTTAGCTTGTGTGTGGAGATGAGATGTCCCACCTGGGCACTTGGACTTCCTGACTGTATCATACCTCTCATCTCCATCTCTAACCCTTGTTGATGACACTCATAGGATGCTCAAGGAAGAAGTTGATGCCCCAGCTGAAGGATCTACCCCCCACCTAGCTCCAAATGTTAGGAATCATGGTATGATAGTCATGTGGTCCTCCTTCAAGTTATTGTAAAGTCTCAAATAGAACTGTTGATTCAAATATGAACACTGGTTATCTAACACAGCAGATGTAACCATCAGTCAACCCTGGTTTGTCTGGATGCTTGATGCATCTTGGATTAGTGAATCCTATCATGATATTTGAAAGGAACTACACTTGTTCCTGGAAAATTTACACAAGCTGTGGACTGTCCATTTCCTTGTGAGTCCTGTGAAGTGGGAGGTGTTATACCCACATACATCTACCTCCACTAAATTCTTTTGTTATTGACAGGGTTCCTTTCAGATTCCTGTAAATTATCAACTATGAAAACTGCAGGGAAAACTCACTGCATTGCAGAAATACTCCTAACACCCTGAAGCACAGTACAAAATACCTGTTGTGGCATTGAATGCATATTTTAGGAAGTTTTTTTTTTGGATATGAACTGCCTTCATATGAACCAGGCACAGAATCTGAGAAAAGAATAAACCCCTTTCTACTTATCCACCATTCAACATATTTCATAATAAGCATGCAAGTGAGAGACATCCAGACTAGGGAATTGATTTGTAACATGTATGCCATTTATGCCCATGAACCATTTCACTCAGATCCAACTCTATACAACAGCCTTTGGGGATGATTGCTGTGGTCCACATTGAGTACAATGGACACCTCACTGATACAGGTATCCAGAGCAGTAACCTGCCTTTTGGACCCCTGATCCAGCCATCATGGTGAAGTTTGACTAATTGAGTCTGTGATTCCTCATCCTCCCATGAGAGTCCATCAAGCAGTTGTTCACCATCACAGAGTGCATGTGATAGAGTGGATGAAAAGCAAATCTGACATGGTCTAATGACTAAAAGTGCCTTAATGAGCTAAAATATTCATTGTAGGTCCAAAGCACTCACCATCTACCCTGCCAAGTGGAACAGCTGTATTGCTCAGATTGGAAGGAGACAATTTCAACTGCTCATGGGTATTGATAATATCTTCATAGGCATTAACATCCAAGACCCTCACAGTCTTGTCTGAAGAGCCTGATACAATCCTCTTGCCATCAGGGGAGAATGCAACTGAAATGACTGCATCTGTATGCCCCTCAAGATGGCTGCCAATCTGGACTCCTCTTTCAGCATCCCAGACCCTCACAGTCTTGTCCCAAGAGCCTGACACAATCCTCTTGCCATCAGGGGAGAATGCAACTGAAAAGACTGCATCTGTATGCCCCTCAAGATGGCTGCCAATCTGGACTCCTCTTTCAGCATCCCAGACCCTCACAGTCTTGTCCAAAGAGCCTGACACAATCCTCTTGCCATCAGGGGAGAATGCAACTGAAGAGACTGCATCTGTATGCCCCTCAAGATGGCTGCCAATCTGGACTCCCCTTTCAGCATCCCAGACCCTCACAGTCTCATCCCTTGAGCCTGACACAATCCTCTTGCCATCAGGGGAGAATGCAACTGTATTGACTGCGTCTGTATGCCCCTCAAGATGGCTGCCAATCTGGACTCCTCTTTCAGCATCCCAGACCCTTGCAGTCTTGTCCCCAGAGCCTGATACAATCCTCTTGCCATCAGGGGAGAATGCAACTGAAGAGACTGCATCTGTATGCCCCTCAAGATGGCTGCCAATCTGGACTCCTCTTTCAGCATCCCAGACCCTCACAGTCATGTCCAAAGAGCCTGATACAATCCTCTTGCCATCAGGGGAGAATGCAACTGACCAGACTGCATCTGTATGCCCCTCAAGATGGCTGCCAATCTGGACTCCTCTTTCAGCATCCCAGACCCTCACAGTGTTGTCCCTTGAGCTTGACACAATCCTCTTGCCATCAGGGGAGAATGTGGCTGAAAAGACTGGGCCTGTATGCCCCTCAAGATGGTTGCCAATCTGGACTCCTCTTTCAGCATCCCAGACCCTTACAGTCTTGTCCCAAGAGCCTGACACAATCCTCTTGCCATCAGGGGAGAATGCAACTGTATTGACTGCATCTGTATGCCCCTCAAGATGGCTGCCAATCTGGACTCCTCTTTCAGCATCCCAGACCCTCACAGTCTTGTCTGAAGAGCCTGACACAATCCTCTTGCCATCAGGGGAGAATGCAATGGAAATGACTGGATCTGTATGCCCCTCAAGATGGCCACCAATCTGGACTCCTCTTTCAGCATCCCAGACCCTCACAGTCTTGTCCCTTGAGCCTGAAACAATCCTCTTGCCATCAGGGGAGAATGCAACTGTATTGACTGCACCTGTATGCCCCTCTAAGCCAAGTAGTTGAGCTGCTTTCCAGTATTCCAGACTTCCCACAACTCCAGGAAGGGCACAAAATTTTGGTTTGACTATGCTTGACAGCATTGTTTTCACAGGAAGAAATGCCAGTGCAGACATATACACATGTGGTGCACTGTGAGTGATTGCCCCATTGAAGATGTCAATGAACCTGATTCCCTCTTCTACCACTGTTAATGTGTTCTTGAAGGCATCCTGGTTCTGTAATGTTAAATTAGACCAAAATTAATTGCACATGCATAGCTGTATTGAGCTCACCAAAAGCCACCCCACAGCAGAGACAAGAGCAGTGGCAGCACTTCCAACTTTCCCCAAAAGACTCATAACCTCAAGCCAAAATAGAATTCTTTCACTTCCTACAAAGCCCTCCACCAACTGTGCAACAGCAACATTAAATGAGGTCTTCTGCAGATGTTGGGACCAAAATTGACAGGAGTATGATAAATGAGGGGAAATGCTCCTGCTGACTCTGCCTGGTAAATCAGCAACCTCTGCATTGCTCAGGTAGGAACTCTCCAGTCCACAGATGTTGAACCGGAGTTCATCATGAAGGATCTGCAGGGTCGCAATGGCTAGGTCATCCACACAAGAGGTGTCAATGAAGTAGATCCCACTCCGTGATCGGTCAGTTAGGAAGTCATAGAAGGATGCGTGCAGAGGTTGGACAGGAGAGTTGTGGTCAAGGATGCCACCCAATACTGGGGACATAAATGCGAGGATGACCAAGACATCATAGTGATCCTGTTTCTTGGGGAAAAGTTTACGTATGCGATTCAAAGCCGCCATAGGCAGGGGCTCAAGCGTCATCAAGACTTGGCGCATTACGGAACAGTATCGTCCAAGGGCTTTCCTAGATTTCGGGACAGCACTCTCCAGGATCGCCAAGTACGTTGTGTCCAAGAGTGATCTTCCCTCTTCGGACTGTAAACTGACCACGTCGTCATAGCGCTCCTTCACAATTACTCCCGCAGTGTTTGGCTGGATATAATCGCAGGCCAGACGGGCCCATTCAAATAAGCAGTCCGCCTTCTGGGAAATCTTCTGGATTTCGGCATCCCCGATGTCTGGTAAATGTCCAAGTTGGTTGCGAACGTAGAGCCGGATATCGCGTTCTGTCAACTCCGTAGAAACATCATCCAGGCAAGTTGCCTTCACATGTAGAGCGCCGCTTAACACACGCTGAATATCAGGTAAAGGGCGGGATGTTACAAGGATTCGGATGTTACGGGGAAGATCGCTGGCCCGAGACCCAAGGACCGACAAGATGTGCTTCCGCGATCCTTCCAGACCGCTCTCGTCCAACGCATCCACAACAACGACCGTGCTTCCAATCGTCGTGTTCGATACCGTCAGCAACGGCTCCAAAATGAGTTTCTCCCACTGCTCCGTAACATCAGATGTTGTCTTGAGGGAATGGTCCTTCGCAACTACGTCAGCCAATGCTCGCCGGAACGCAGGATCGTGGTCTGCCAGATCACGCGCAATGGTGGTAAATATCTTTTCCTCACGACGCTCGGCCTGCCTATCTCGGGCAAAGCAAAAGCACGACCCAAACCCCCCGGCATCCTTGAGCCACAGAGCGATGGTATGTGCGATAGCAGACTTTCCGCGACCGGCCTGCCCATGCAGCCAGAGAATGCGCGGAACATTTTCATCAGTGTTTTGGATCCAGTTGATGATCTCCGTGAGGATCTCGGTTCTGGTGCCGTCTAGACACTTCTTCGTCTTATGGACACCCGCGCCCCCTGCGTAAACCATGCCTTCCAGGCTCCGATCCTCACGTAGGAAGTCCAAATCCCCATGTATGACGCCCAAATCCCCATGCATGGCGTCCAGTTTCCCGCGCGCAAGGTTCAAATCTTCAACCACATGATGCACATTGGTCTGAATATCCCGGACAGCGCGATCCCGGTACTGCTGCATCAAGTCATTCAACATCTTGGTGTAGCCAACCGTCCTGGTGAGCGTCTCAGACTTTATATCCATTATATTTTTTCCGAATCTCCTCCCTGGGAATTAATTTCAGTCAGCCGTTCAGTGAAAGGTGCAACCAACATACAGAAGCCTGCCGCCGCCGAGTAATTCTTGATAAATCGGGCCGCATCGCTTACCACCTGTGCAATCTTCCCCAAGGTTGCTTTCATACTATTGATATTCTGGATGGTATCGTCTTCCAGAACAAATTCATAAACCGTTCTGAGTGTATCAAAGAGGTCGAACACGTCGCCGTCTATCTTAGCTTGATTGATAAGCGACTAAAGAGGGCTGTGTGAAACGAGCCGCATGTATAGCCAGAGCGTGGACTTACCTGAGCAGCAGCATTTAAGATCCCCAGCGCAAGCGTGGCATAGGGATGAACCTGCACGCTTACATCAGCGCTGCTGGGTGACGGGAGAACGGAGCCCTTACCTGGGCGATAGTAGCAATGGTGGAACTAAAGGTCATGAAAGGCTGAAGGTATGTGTCGCTCAAGTGTTGGATGACTGTTTGGCCGACGCGTGGCATGACCGTCATGCGCTCCAGGCCCTGTTGAGCAGCGTCGAGTTCACTGCCTACCAATGCCGGGACCGGAGTGAGTGTGGCATTAGCGCCACTGTTGGAATCAGCTGCATCGTTTCTGGTGTCGCCAATTGGCCCCATTGCAGCACTGACATTGCCGTGGGCCACAGCTGGTACGGCTCCCATTTCTGAGTTGTTGGTTGGCCCTTGAGTCTGCCCAACGTGGTTACTCAACGTCATCCCAACGACGGGATAAGGCTGATCACATACATCCTGAATCAGAGCCACTTGATCTTCTCGTTGCTCTTGCCCACCCCTAGCGGCACCTGTGACGGAACCCTGGTTCGACCGGTAGAAGAAGTGCCTTGCCCATGCAAACACCCCCTGGGAGACATTGCCCGATGTTCCGGTAATCGAGGCTACATCATGAGTGGGAGCTTGAGATGGCCCTTTTGACTGTTCCTATGTGAATCGGTAACTGTGATCGCTTGTGAGCGGACTAACAACTTACCGGGACAGAGTTGGACGCAGAGCCAGACGGGTTTCTAGATGCAAAGAGACGGCATTTCCTCGAGCGCCTACGAGCCATTGAGAAATCAGTAATTCGTTCAAAGTTTCAGTAAAAGGTCTGTGTTGAAGATGTTGACGTGGATACAGGTAAAGCTGGAAGTTGCGGTAAGCGCCCACTTGCCGTAAACACGTTGCAAAGCGCCGCTGATGCACGGGCCACCCACTCACTTGTAGTACAAATCACGGAGTCCATAGTTCCCAAGCCTAGTTAATATACATGATGTTGTTGACTAGTCAGAGCCTGGATCGCTTTGGGACTCAAGAACGAACAGTAACAAGACTCCCCCTGACGCCGATAGCAGTAACGGACGAGGGCAACCAAGTATAACAACGATAGCTTCCATCGGGCGGAGGCGCGGTGGGTAGTTTGAGCGACCCATCTATTGTGTCGAAGAGACAAACATTCGATAAGTTGTCATAATCTTGGTCTCAAACGCCATGCGACAGCCGCAATCTGTTGTAAGACATCTACGGGACCAAGTCTGGGAGTCAAGAGGGAAAACGAAGCTATCTTTTTTGAATCAGCACATCTGCGGTGGAGATGCGTAAGCTAGGAGTAGACATACCCATAAATCATTCTTGCCATGGTTGTTCCGATGACTCGCTTCCGCTTGTTCCTGGAATTTCATCCAGAGGGACCCCAGAAAGCATAACCAAGGACACGCCCAAACACCACCCAAGTCCACCTGTTCCCTGGCCAGACGCGGCTATCAGAAGAGAGGGTCCGGTTGACAGCTATGACAAGAGAACGGGTTAATCAGTCGCTGCACTAAGCACCTGAAGTTCCCTCACTGAGAGGGGCAACTGACGTCTCGTCCGCTTTCCGTCCGCGAGTAGAGGATGAAGGTAGAGGAGTTATCCAATAATGTCCTGCAACAGAGTCAGCTCGGTGGTGTAGTGCGGGAATCTCCCTCCCAGTCTTAACTTGCATCGGTGGTCGATAATGACACCGGGACTACTCGCCTTGCGTTGTTATAACACGGCCACTACATGGAGTGTGTCATGTCGATGTCCGGCATAGACGTGAGTTCGTGGACTCCCCATCCGCCAAACGGATTCTTGTCGCTATTCTGTCCGGTCGACGGCATTGCCTTTTCTGGATGTTGCATCTGAGGTCAGAGGAAGGGCACTGACAGTCTCTACTCGGCACGCGACCAGGAGAAAGGATGCGTCACTTATCGATAACTCTGCACGGAATACCGCCTTGCTGGCAACACGCACTGCTTTTTGTTTTCTTCATTGTTGCATACCCTGTCATCGTCGTCGCAGGAGCGGTAGATCTCGTCCGTTCCTCCAGTCCGTCGCTGCAGTTGAAGCTCTCGTCGAATTCTCTTGCGTATTGGCGAAAGGCCGTGGCCTCGTTCCATGGGCCTGTCTATCACGTCTGCACCGTCTGATCCTGTGAACGCACCTTGCTTACTGCCATGGCCCGTCGCGTACTCGTCTGCACTGAACGGCAGGACGCACAACAACACCTGCAAAAAATACGCTTCGAAGGACAGCGTCGACATGGCCACTGGTGTACCCTACTCGGACTCCCGCTGCTCACGCGCGTCTGACCCATCGTCGCTGTCCATGGCAGCGAGCAAAATAATTATTCGTTTATTGTGGTTATCAGATCGATAACGCCTTCCCCCAGCCATGTTTAGGATCGATTATCTGACCCGCCAATACGATGATGACTTGGAATGTCCGTGCAAGAAAAAAAAAAGTATCGTACCTTGTCCTTTCTTCTCCCACTCCCACTCGCGATCTCGAAAAATGATGGCCATAGGAAAGCTATATTCCGTCTCCGGCGTGGGTCAGACCACTGTCCTACGTGCTTCTTGCGTCGCGCCGTATTCAAATCCAATCTTTGCCTCACAGATCCAAGTCACCGCTGCCGTAGCTGGAGTGGAGCTAGAGGAACCCGTATACAAGCATTACGAAGATAACGAGATGCCAGAATTCCTCGCTATGTCTCCCCATGGAAGGATTCCCGCTCTCGAGGCACCGACAGCTTTAACCTGACGGAAGGCGCTGCCATCGCTCAGTATAGTACCTACCATTCTCGCATTCGCGATGCTTCTGAGATCGTGAGGTGGAAGGAAGAAAAATATATGGACGGTTATCCCTGTCAGAATTTGATGTCGACAGATGGTGGTCCTTCTGACCGCCACCATCCTTTTCGGTGAAAACGTGTAGGGGAGCGGTGGTTACAGGCAATCTTTAGTTGCTTCGGTTGCTCCACACTCTCTGGCCTTCTGGGTGACACGATCGAGGGTACCGCACTCGTCGACCAATACGTGCGCTTCGCAGAGACCGAAATACAAGCGCTCTCTTCAGTTTATTATATGTTGTTAAACGGATATATCCCTTATAACAAGGCCGTAAGTCTGATGAGCCTCCTTTTCCATCGTTCTGACGATCAGTGTCCAACAGATCCACGCAGCACTTGTTGAGGGTCAACTCCGAGGGTCTAACACCCTTGAGGCCATTCTTCTCACTCGTACCTACCTTGTTGACGAGCGCCTCACCCTTGGTGATATCGCCGTTGCTTCTGTCATTTTCCTTTCTGTCTCATACATCCTTGATGCCCCGCTGCGCAACGGGTATCCAAATGTCCTCCGCCACCTTGACCTCATCATCGATCAACCAAAACTCAAGGATGTCTTTGGGCAACCTACGTTCGTCGAGAAGGCCGCGCAGTACACCCCGCCTGCAAAAGAGAAGAAGGAAAAAGAACCTAAGCAACCTGTTCTTGCACCGGCTCCTAAGAAAGAGAAACACGAGAAGGTAGAGGTGGACGAGAACCTTGTCCCTGAAGAACCCAAACCTAAATACCCTCTTCATCTCCCACCAAAATCGACATTCAATCTCGAGGACTGGAAACGGGCTTATTCCAACAGGGACACGTGCAGGTCCTGTGGCTCTCTTGAATGATTCTACGAGAAGTAAGTGTACGGGAATGTATTCCTCTTCGTGGACTTGACTCCCGTTCCGTGTGGTCTCGACGAAGAGGGCTTTTCAATCTATTGTGTTGACTTCAAATACAACAAGGAGCTGACACTCATCTTCGTGTCCTCCAACCCAATTGGTGGTGTCTTCAACCGCCTGGAGGCTTCACGTACATACGTTTCCGGGTCCTCGGAGCGGCCACCGATTCGATTATCGCCGGTGTTCCAATCCTGTGGGATCAAGATGTCAAGCCCGTCGTCGAGGTAGCATTCGACTGTAAGGGCTACGACTACAAGAATTGGACCTCCAGAACTCCGAAGACAAGGCCTTCTTCGAGGGTGCTCTGGCCTGGGACCTGGAAATTGATGGCAAGAAGTGGCAGGATGGAAAGAATGTGATTTCGCAGTTCTGGCTTATTTATGTGAGATAGTAATCATGGACATGTTCTTCTCTCGTTACAGCTCAGGTAAAGGAAGGAAGTCGGTTTGTTGTATCCTCACGATTCACATGTATTACGCTGTTACTCCGTAAATTCTTTCACGAGGTTAAGATACTGAGTTTACTCACGGAGCGTGAAACTTTGCATGACACAGCTCAGGGTTTTTAACACCCCGGCGGCGACCCTTGCGCGACACCGGTGCGGAGATGGGATGCCCCACCCCGGTACTGGACTTTCTGACCGTATCCTGTTTCTCCCCTCCATCTCTATCAGTTGACGATGCCACTCATAGGATGCTCGACACCGAAGTTAATGCTCCTACTGAAAGTTCTATCCCCCGCGACGCTCAGAATGGTAGGGACGGCATGATAGTTATGCGTTCCGTCTTCAAGTCATCGTAAAGTCCTCGAATAGAACCCTGGATTCAAGTACGAACTCGGCTTATCCGACACAGCAAACGTAATCATCAGTCACCCCGGCTGGTCTCTATGCTCGATCCATCTTGGATCAGTGGAACCTATCGTGATATTCGAAAGGAGCTACACTTACTCCTCGAGAACTTGCGTAAGTTGTGGGCTGTCCATTTCCTCGTGAGTCGTATAAAGTGGGAGGCATTGGCAGGTCCCTATAGCTCACAGGCCAGGTGGCGCAGAAGAAAGTTTTTGTGATGTTCAGTTAGTTCTAAGCAGTTATATTGTCGGCAGCTGCAGACGCGTTTGCAGTGGCTGTGCGCTGCTTCTTTTGTAATGGTTTTGGATCTCTAAACGTCCCAGGATCGAATATTTCTTCAGCGTGGACCCTTTTCCGGACGCATGTGTAGCCGTCCTAATGTCAAGGTAATTCTGAAATTTCTTATCCAAGTAAGTCGTTGACTTTGTAATCGAGTTAGTGACCGTGATATCTACACGAAACTATCTATCGAGCATTTTCAGAACGCGGTTTCGAGATGTATTCACCTGTCTATCCCCTTTATGCATGCGTCGCCAAGTTGCGGCCATCTTTATCCTCAAAAATCCTAGATTTCCGAACCACTTTTTGAACGGGTGCTATGTTGTCTTACGCCTTCAGCCGAGCTGCCTCCGCCACCAGGGCTACTTCCGCTCATTGGCACGTCGTTGGAACATGGATTTCTACTTCGCCTATGCCAACCTGCACTGTTGAGGCCCCATCTTCCTGTCTGCTTGCGTTCACGGGTCATAGTGTGGCCTTCCCAGCTCGCATCCCAGCTGGCAGCAACGTGGTCGTCCAAAGGTACTTCCCTCGCTCTTTCTATTATCCCAACACGTTGGCACCGGTGGCTTGCATTTTTGCGGTGCTATTCCACTCAGCTGCTCACCGGGTCACGTATCACTGATGGTGATGAATACTTCGCTCCGACATATCCGGCTAAAGCCAATCTTGTGAATCACGAGGTTACTTTTGCTTGGGTTTGCGGACAGACAAATACGCCCGTTGGATATGTCCAGCTCACCCACTTGGTTGATGACCCGGGGCATCTTCATGCTCTTATTACTGGGCTAGCTGTGGACGAGACCTTCTGTCGACGTGGTTTTGGTCGTACGATGCTTTTGCACATCACTGCTAGAGTCCCTGCGAAGGAGATCTGGGTAGAGGTACAGGAGGATAATCACCCAGCAAGGAAGTTGTATTCTGAATGTGGATTTGTGATGAGGAAGAAACAGGAAACGTTAACACGAGGGATAATCATGCAGAGCCATCCATAACTCTTCCCCAGCGTCCTTTAGTGAGCGGCGTTTGGTCACCTGATAGTGGGTTTCATCAGTGCAGCTTAAGGTTTCACTAATCAAAAGCACACTTGAAGACTCTAAATAGCCGGGACACGTGTAATCAGCGTCCAGGCCGGCTCACCCATGGCGGTTGACTTGCTGTAACAACTTTCTCTGATTGACAATTTCGGGTACCGTATCTACTGACAGCTCCGTATATGCCCCATCTTCTTTGGCTATGTTCCATGTTGTATATCTACCAGGAAATGAGGCGTGATAACAACTGGCCTGCAGCGAGCACTGCGCCCGGGGGTAACATCACGTCCCAGAGAAATGGCATCCCCTCAAGCTGCGCGTACTCTCTCAATGCGCAGAAGGGAAACCAACGACTCGTTGATCATGATGATATTGTTCCATGGGGGCGTTGAATGCGACAGAGGTACGCTTTTACCAAGGGATACGGAGTTGCTTAGGGTCGGTGCTAATGTAAATTTAGATGATCGCAAGGAATATTCGTCCAAAAGTAAGTCCAGGGAGTAGAAAATATCTTGTGGATGTCCAGAACAACTCAGTACCTGAACACTGAAGGTCAACAACTTCCTGACCGGCAACGGTTCAACCTTCCACTATCAATAAGCTCACTCGAACCGCAAAGCCTAGCCTTGTACGACCGCCGCCATATGAATTAGCGAAGAGGGTGGAAAAAACTGATTATGACATGTGTCCCCGACTCACGTTGTACTCGTCCCGGCCTCAGGCCCAGGACCGGGCCACGTATAACACTACCTACCGGTAATTTGAACCTCGTCAACTTTTACGTGGCATTGTCGAGGAGTAGTGGCCGTTCAACAATCCGTTCGCTCCGAGATTTTGACCGTAATCTATTTCCGGCCTCGCACTCCACGGAACTGAGAGACGAGGACAACTGCCTCGAACATCTAAACCAAGAAACGATGGCACTATGGAATAAAGAAAAGGCTCACAAGCACATCTCTCCATAGTAAAGCTGTTCTTTGTACCAATGTATATATTACCTCGCTTGCAAACAACCTCTTCTGTAGCTAAGTCATTCGTACTCTGTCTTGCATTCTGCGCGGAGCGCCTTCTACGGCAAAAGCTGGTTTAGACTAGTGTGGTCCAGAAAGGAAATGTTTCCGTCGTAGGACGGCTCCCACGCGAATTATGGGTGCAGTACAAACCTTGCCAAGCAAGGTAACAACTACATTCTCCCCCATCTTAAATATTGGTGGCCGCGTCGTGAAATCACAAAGTGTACCATAGAATCTCATACGCATTACACGAGTATTGGGTAGTTGACAATTTTCACTTCATACTTGCTTTAACTTAGTGGTTCACCCTACGTCTTCATACCGAACAGCTGTTTTCCATGCAAAGGGATTAAACAATAACCTCCAAAAAATCGGCGCGAAAGTAATGCACTCACAGTTTGAATCTCTCTGACACTCATCTTGTGGAGCTTAATGCCGTTCCCTTCGCCTAGCGCTGCATCTGCTAAGTCGGATTTAACTTCCTGAAGTCGGAGCATGCTGTGGTGACAATACTCATCAGTACCGGACGGCGTAGCACGTACGGCCTAATGGGAAGCTACCCACCGCTCTTCGATCGTGTCTCGTACAACTAGTCGCTTGATATAAACTTCTTTCTCCTGACCCAGTCGATGGGTACGATCGTATGCTTGAGACTCGGCCGCGTAATTCCAGGACAGGTCAAGGCTTCCCGAATGGTACCCGTCAGAGAGTTTCGTTAGTAGAGTAGCAGTCTGGGCAGCTTACTTTACAATGCGATTTGCAGCTACTAGGTTGAGTCCGACACCTCCACACCTCGTGCTATACAACACTATTAGTTTCGGTGTGAGATATCCGTCACTCGCACCCACCTGATTAGGATAACTTTCGGGCCGTCATGCCTCTTGAATGTAGCCAATGCCTTCTCGCGAGCGGCACGATCCATCTTGCCGTCATACCTCACACTCAGAATACCATATCTTCTGAACAGCGTCTCCACCAGGTCAAGCATCGAAGTCCCTGGATGAAAAATACTCATAGTAAGGACAAAGTGCAATACGGCAACGCTCAAGGAGGCTTACACTGTGAGAAGCAGATAGACTTGTCACCATGCTCCGCGGCTTCCTTGAGCGAGTCAATAAGCGCAAGCATCTTAGTGCTCGGCTCGAGGTCATTGTCGCCCCTACTCCACACAGCAAGAAGGGCACCGGAGAGGGCCGTTGGTTCCTTCTCATCACCGTTGGCTTCCTCCTTCACCTTTCGGTCTTCAACGGTCTTTTGCTGTGCCTCGCTCGTTTCGTCAAGTATATCAATGTCTTCGGAATCGTCGAGGTCGTCCTAGGAAAAGGGAGTTGGGAACGAGACGGTTATGTAACATGCGTAACCGGAATACCTTGGTTGATGTCTTGCCTAACTTCTTTACTTTCTTCTTGAAATTACCTTTACTCGCAAACAACTGAGAAAAGTCCGGCAACTCGTCCTCTGAGCTGTCGCCTAGAGGGGTACCACCGCGGAACCTAGATTTTACAGGTCGCGGAGGTTTATCCTCTTCAGCGTCGGAATCAACGACTGGCTTGAGCGGTGCTGATTTGGAGGCACGATTCGACTTTCGGGCACGTTTGGCAGCACGGGAGGCCTCTCGTAGTTCATCCCTGTCGGGTTCGAAGGCACACGACTTGAAGACCCATTGCTGCGTAAGATCACTCATCTTCTTACAGACAGGGCCTAGAGAGAAAAGGTAAGCGTGGAGTCCTGGCGCAAGTGACTGTACGAACAAGGCCTATAACCCTTCGCAGTGGCTACTTCGTATTCCTTCTCTTGCCGCATGTTTTCTTGCTCAGTGCCGTGGCCGCTAAGGGAACCGATTCACTGAAAAGGTTGCAGGCTTGTACCAATGGTCACTCACAACTCGCCGTCATGCATGATTGCCGAATTGCTAAGCTCCAAAAGACAGTCTGGGTTCAGGGCAACATATTAATGTATCCCAAAGAATAGGCAGTTGACGTCCCGCACCAAAACATAATTCATGACCACACGCTAACACCCGGCCCGTGTCCCTCGTATAAACTGTCGCATATGTGAGCGCGAAGAAGACCAGTAAAGACATGCCTTACAGTCTTTGCATACGGGACAGCAATCGTCTTCGCCTCCCTCATCAGAAAATATAAACATGTCGTTGACCAGCGCACGTGTCAAGAACCTAGCGACCCCCCATCAACTCGTCATTAACTATGAGTTTACTAGAGGTCCACTCACCGCTTCTTGATCTAGAGAATTGACATGTCAGTGGGGAACGACACCGCCGGAGTTGAGGACTCGCCTTTGCCACC
Organism: Pisolithus thermaeus; assembly: GCA_024663475.1. NCBI lineage: Eukaryota > Fungi > Basidiomycota > Agaricomycetes > Boletales > Pisolithaceae > Pisolithus > Pisolithus thermaeus. Next base: position 118,916 of record JANFAF010000037.1, read on the forward strand.
CACTCCTGCCCCATGGTCTTTATTGCTCTACCAAGTTCTTTGTCTCTGTCGTCGGACATGATTAGTGTAGGATCCTCGTAATCCTCCGCTTGGCTCTGAGGAGCAAAGTCAGCGCAATCGGAAAACCTAAAATCCTGAATCACCAACAAGGATGAGGTTTGGATGGCAACAGAGTTGCCTCAGCCGTAAAATCATAACCTAAGGGCAAATGAACTCTACCCCGGGTGAGGAAGCGACCAAAACAAATCTTACTAGGACTGCAGTAGTGCTGTGCGACATGTGTTAGGCTGGCGGAGAGATTGTATGTGGAACCGACTTACTTCTTAAGCAGCGTTCTATTGTTGATGTACCTGTTGATTCGAATGCGACTGCGCTTCTCGAAATTGTCATAGAGCTTGAAAAAGGCGTAATTAAGAAGTGGACGGTCCGGATCAGAGTTTGTGAATGCGAACCTCCCGTTCGTCAGGCGAGAATTCGAGCGTTACAAGATCTATATGTTTCGGGGGTAGTTGGAGGATTGGCACCCCGTCCTACAAACGCGTCAATGCACTCGTTCGGAAGCGTCACGCAATGGCTGACCAGATGGGCATCCTTGGTTCGACGCAGAAGTAAAGGTTTCAAGATTTCCTGAGCTCGCATGGCTAGGGCACGAGTTACGTCAGGATGCCTGCAAAACACTTGTCTCAGACGTACCTGCCAGAGGTGGATTTGTTCGCTGTACTCTGGCCTGAAAGGAATGATCCCGTTTCACTTCATAAATAGTTACAGCGGCCCATTTAATCTCCACTTACCACAGACGCATTGAAGTCTGTCCAATCGTTCCAAGGCCTGAAACGACCGAACCGAAGCAGGCCATATATGTCGGCGCTGTAGAAAGATTGAACTGAGCATAACACGTAAAGATCGACGTAGAAAGTCATCACATACAGCGTATTCGTGACGGGGGTACCCGTCAACATCCAACGGTAGTTAGCACGTAGTAGAGCAAGACTGCGACTCGCGACGGTTGCTCTGCAATCGTATGAATATTGGATGGCTAAGTCCTAGAATACGCGTGCTCACCTGTTGCGAATGATATGTGCTTCATCCAAAATCACACGGTGCCACTTCACACGGGACAAGACCCCTCTTCAACAACAGATGTAAGACCACGAGCTGAACACAGCACGAAACATCCCAACACACCCGTGATACTCGAGCCACTGCAACTCTGCGCCTTCATCGACATCAAGTGGCACTGATAACTCGTTGCTCGCTGTCTGATATGTGGTTATAATGACCTAAGAGTATTCGGTAAATTTTGGCATGGATAAACCGTATATGCAGAACGTACGTCCTTTGACTCGACATCGGCCGCAGTCGGTAGTTTATCGCGGCCGTGATGGATGTGAACAGTGAATAAGTCGTTGGTCTTCGTTTCTATTTCTTCTTTCCACTATAACGTAAGTCGAGTGAATAGTGCGAATGCATGACCGAAGAGTGTACTACCTGTTGCAAAAGGGCGGCAGGTACGATGATCAGTGTTGGCTTCGAAGAATCCTTCGGAAGATTCATGGCCATGGTGGCTATCATCTGCACGGTTTTACCTGTTCCTCTAGTCAGCCCCAACAGTCTCGCGAGATAACTCTACGCATGGACTTGCCAAGGCCCATTTGGTCACTGAAACGAGTCAACGTAAACAAAAATATCCAGACGGATAATGATTACGACGTACGCAAGAATACCCCCTTTGTGCGGGGAGACTCTCTCTTGATCCATCATCCTTGGTAGCAGTATTAACGAGGGCCAGTATATGCGCGGGTAAACCTTACCAACTAACACCTATGAGCTGGTGAGGCATCAGACGTACTTCTAGGCCCGGAAGTAGGTCTCTATCGCTGTTAAGTGCGTCACACCACCGCCACCACAGGATACAGGAAGTGAATAGAACCGACCTCTGCAAGCCGAGCTTTCGAACGGCTTCCCGTACAGTCCGTCCTTCACCCAAATTCTCGATAGAGTTGTATACAAAATCTGCCAACCTAAGGAGCATTAGCCGACCCCTAATGCCACGAAGGACAACGTGAAATACATCTGCCACCTACTTTGCTGCTTGGTCCGGACCGCCAACGTCTATCTGGCGCACGGGTGTCTCTGAGTCATAGTTCAAGTTGAAACCGGAGTCGGTAAGTTTCTTCGCTATTTGTGACTTTTGCTGTAAGGCGACTAGGGGAACTTTGGACATGGCATTGCAAAGCGAAGACCTTTAGAAAACATGCAGAAAATGCAATCATATGTCTCACCATTTGCACGAGCTTTCTTTCGACGAATTTTCGGACCGCCCATCACAGAGACATCTTCACGAACGCTGCCAGTGTGCGGGCCGGCGCTGACAACATCGTCGTATGGTCTTTTCCCCAATGTTTGCTGTTCCGATGGAGGATTAACGGACGAGGAGGCGTCGGAGAAGAATGCAGAGCTGTCTAGCGCATCTAATATGCGCGACCGCTTTGTGGACGAGCTCCCAGCATTCATCAAGTCGTAAGGGGTCCGGAAAGCGCGTTTGAGCATGCCACCCCCACAGCAATTGGCTGCTGCGAAGGGTCGCGCCAAATAGTGTACAAATCAAAGGGACCCTAATCATCACTGCAGCCCCGACGGTCCATCGACGCTCAGGTCACGACAGACCTAAGAACGAGTGTATGACCTGCGACTGTGCAGCTCGATGTTGAGCTGCGCGTACGGTAATGGCGTCATTTGCATCGTCATCGCTAGTAGGCCGTCGTTGGTGGTCTGCTGTGGTCTTCATGAAATCCTGGTGCCAAGCTCTCAAGACCTCGGCTGGTGTTTACAAAGGGCAGATTCAAGAGTTAATCAGTGGAAGATAGTTGTTCCCTACCCCGCAAACTACCGAGAACACTCGAATTCGCGGCAGTGATATTACATGGGTACACCAAATACAATGCGAGAGTAGATTGTACAAGACGAAAGCTCGTGCTGGTGAACCAGAGTTCCCAAAAAAGCATACAAAATAGAAGGAAAAGAAAGAACAAGCAATAGACAGATATCAAGCTCAGACGAATCACTGGGCAGATTCACTAGCAGTCGTCCCGTCGCCCTGCACCCCCATACTTTGCTGTTCCTCCGGATCCAACCAACTATCCTCGACCGTAGCTTTTACCCTCCTTATGTACTCCTTCATGTTCTCCCGGTACAACTGAGCTGCTTCTGCATTGGCAGGGCTGTTGGGATTCGGATCGTGAAGGAGACTCTGGATGGACGTAAGGATCGCCGCTACGTCGTACGTAGGCGACCACCGGTTTTGCAGTATGTCGAGACACAGTTCGCCGTTATTATACACGTTCGGATGGAACATTCGCGATAGGAACTTTACGCTCGGTGGTTTGTTGGGGTATGATTCGTCAAAAGTAAGCAGGAGCTTGAACGTTCCATCTTCGAACGGCGTGTCCGCTTCCTCTCCACTTAGTAGGCAGTCAAAATCGCGAAACACGCAAACTGACTCACCCGGACCAAAGATCACCGCGTTCCATACCATAATGTTATCCGGGCACGGGCTCCCGGAAACACCGCTTGGCGGATCGCTGGAAAGCCTTTTGAAGTCACGGATAAGGCGTCTCCTGCAGTTCGTCGACTGATATCCATGTCATAAGCCGGAACAGCAAAATCCTCCACTTGCACATACCATACGTCCGTTTCAATAGCGGAATTGATAGATTATATTGTAGAAAAACTAATGATGAAGTTGTGGTACAGGATCAGACCACCACCAGTAGTGATGCCACAAATTTTCGCATTTCGCAAACAAGAAAGGCTTAGTCATCACCATCCGGTACGGAGTGGCACAACATAAATAAGGCATCTACGATGTTGTCTATGCCGGAAAGCCACATGAAGCACTTGTATAGATCAGTAGTCGATGAAGGTAGATGCACGAATGTAGATTCTGTCCAAGTATCTGTCTGCTGTCGATTCGATGTCGCATACTTCAAAGCAGCGTGTGTTAGAGCAATCTATCTTGCTTGAGGGCATCCACTGCAGCGTGTGTTCGGACATACAGAGCATTCTAACCAAAAACCATCAATGTAATGAACATAAAAGCGAAGGGAGGGAATGAATCTAACCTCTAGGCTGTACTTGCCCTTTCGTCCAGCGGGGTTAACTTCGGCGGTCTTACCGCTAAGAACCAAATCGAAGTGTGTCTTAGCTTCGTCCTTTTTGCCCGAACGCGCAAGGAGTCGTCCGTATTCGAAATCTAGCCCAGAAATAATAGAGACCAAGACAATGAGAAGCGGCAGCAAAAAATAACATGAGACTCACGAGCGTAGTATACGAGGTAATGATCTAGCTCTATCTTTGGCCCATGCTCGAAAACAGCCTTGAAAGCCAGTTCGGCTCTCCGCCTTGCATCGTCGACCGCGACGAGAAGTCTTGCATTCTCATCAAGATCGGCATCCGGATCCTAACAGGAACAGGTTAACCTCCAAGAGGACCCAGTAAATACACCCGATGACACTCAAGGCATCAGAGGGCCACGGAACGTACTGGGTAGGCGACATATCGCCAACATACACCCTCAAGGAAACGCGCGAGACAAACGTTATCCCAGTATCCCACCTGTGCCGATTTGACCGTTCCGTTCCCTGCTTTCGTACTTCTCTCCTCCTCACCATCACTTCTTTTCCGATCGGATTCAATGGAGCTGTTTGAGATAAGTTTCTCCGAGGATCCACCTCCAGCCTCCTCAAGGCCAAGCTCTTCAAGGGCTTCCCGTACGCTAGGTATCATTTTCTCTAGCACAACCTTCTGCGGTGCATGGGAGGGGGCAGAGAAGACATAGGCGAGTTCCATAGCGGGAAGCACCAAATGGTTGCCCTGAGCGAGATACTTGCGCGCTTTCCGGGCCGCAAATTTCTGTTACGAAAGTTCGATAAGCAAGAAGTTGGACAGGATACACAGTAATCGTCGCGCACTTCAACCGGTATACTCTTCCCAGCAATACGCTGCCTGAGACCCGTTACTTTCGCCATCAAGTCCGCTGCTGCAGCGTGTTCACCGAGAGACGCAAGACATGCAGCCTCGCCATAGGTGTACGTCGCCTTCGACCACTGCAAGGGATGTTTTGTTGGCTATCATTACAGAACGAAGCGCTTTTGACCTACCGTCGCCTCAACCCTCAGACGACTCCACCACTCCTTACTCGCTTTCACATCCCACAAAGCAAAATTGGCAATAGCACTCTCCCACCAGCTGATATGCTGCAGGTTGCGGTACTGAGATTGACATTGTGCTGCCTTGGCGTAGTACTCGAGAGCGCGCTCCGGTTGTGAACATACCAAAGCGAGGCGACCAGCGCCGAACAAGAAAAACACACCTAGTAATCACATCGTCAGCCTAAAACATATCACGAGTTTGCCTTGACTTACCGTTTGGATACGTCTTCAAGTTCCACTCTACAATTCTCCGGGCCAAGTTAACATCGACGCCCTCAAAGGTATACATCGAGAGCACGAGGTGGAAGATAAGAAGTGACATGTCACACATGGGTCGGCGAAGCCCTTCCTCCGCTGAAACAGCGCTCAGATATACAACACCAAGAAAGAATCCTCAAGAACGCGCGGTGTGAACTTACATTGCGGAACGATGTCCTTGTCATCGCCCGAGTTCCAACCACCGACTTTTCCCAGTAACCGAAGGCCCTCCATGCGATCACCCCGGTATCCAAACATTTCCACGATAGTAAGTATTCGCGAAGGCATAAGAGACAGAGCGAGATGTGACAAGCCGAGTCCGACATAGACCCCTGACCGGAAATGGCGGTCAATGGAGGGATCCTCGAGTAGCACACCTAAAGAGTCGCTTGAATCTTGACAATGCGAGGCGGTGTAAGCGGCATCTGCCGCTTCGAGGTACCGCCCAAGTTGTTGGTATGTCGACAAAATCGTGCGCATGTTCAGCCTGTGCCCATGATGGGAATTCGCGGTCGTGAGGATGTCAGGAGACACTCACATTTCCTTGATGAAGGAGAGCCAGTCACCGGAGTATACAATTCCCACCAAGCTCTGGAGGGAAGGAGCATGATTATGCGTGCCTTTCACTTTGCATCTCCATTAACTCTTACCTTGTAGTAGAGACCTTCTGCATACATGAGTTCCGCGTGTCTCTCGACGTCGGTCATCTGGGCCACCCACTCGGGACCGGAGTAGTTGAGCCCTGGAACGATGTAACCAGCCAATCGCCCTGCTAGGGATGGAGGTGGCTTCCTATGGGCTGCGGCAACGGAAGTTCCACGCTTCATGTGATGAAGAGCGGAAAGGAGGTCCTAGGCACCATGAGCGTCTAGAGAACATGTAGTGTCGCGCGATCCTAGTATCATACCTTGTCTTCGAAAGACATCAACCCTTTGATGACCTGGATGACCCCATATCCATTAGCAAAGCACAGTCTTTCTCTGGGCGGTAATCAGCTGTCAATGCAAAGATGCCAAGGACGAAAGAAGTCATCGCACTTGTTGGGATCCATACGGTCACAGAATTCCTCACTTTCCAGCATCCGCGAGTGAAGAAATTCACATAGCGCCCACTGTATTCCTGGAAGGTCATCTAGAGCCTTCTCTTGGGTGTACGTGGACGGCACGGGCGGTGGAGAGCGATTCATGCTGGGTGCTAGAGAGAAAACCGTGCGTTGCACTGGAAGCGCTCTACTTTTAACCGGCGATGTAGTGTGAACCCCAAACCCCGATTGGTCAAATTTACTGTAGTTACTGGTGGATTACCGCAAGGTCTTCCTTTGTTCGAGTCGGGTCTAAGCTAGGAACAATGATGGTCCAAGTTACGTTCACATCTATACGACGGACTTATGGTGAACACCCGAGGTCTGATTGATGGTTGTGCCACATCCAAGTGTCCTGGCAAGCGGTTTCAAAATCATTCAATAATGATATTCGGGTGCCCGGTTTCTGAATAATAGGTTTCATTGATTCAGAGGCACTTTCTCATTTCCTGCGTTCTCGGTCAATTCCAGAGAGCGCCGAGGCGGTATCCTGAAACCTTCACTCCCCATGAGTCTCACATTCTTTGGCGTGTTACGCTAAGTCCTTACGTTCTGACCTTGTTCTATTCTGTCCAGTATCGCACCTATCTGCGGGGTTACCGGCGACCTATGCACAAGACACATTTTCCTTATATGCATCAATACGTATGATACTTTCAGTACCGTTCTAATGAAGTGGACTTCACCCCGATGCTACGTTACCTATTTGATATATTGAGCTCAATCAAACGTGGACAGCCTGGATACGGTACCGACCCTTCGTATGCCCGAGCTCAAGAACTTATTTGACACCTTGACCTTGTCGTCGACATGTGTGTCCGTTGGTCGTATCGCTGCAACAATTGGATTCGGGTTTCGCAGTTGGGCACGAGACTATTTTCCCATGATGTAATTTGACTGAAAGGACCCGGGAAACAACTCCACGCTCGTCGAGTGCAGTAGGTTCGAGTAGGCATGCTAAATTCTGTACTATTGCGTCACGAGAGCACGTGAAAGGTGAACCTGAACTTGACTAAAAATAATGTCCAGTCTACAACAGCGAGAGGCAGCCTGGAGCAGATCGTACGTCGTAGTAATGACTGCAAGAAAGTCATATTTCACATTCGTGAATTGGATCCTGGGGTCACAACCCAGTGAAAGCGGACCAGCGGCCAAGCATCTTGTAATACTCAATCAGGATTGAGAAGGTTAGCATTTGGCTATAATATAAACGACACCGGGCACGATGCTGTCCATATCAGCTACCGCTCGCGTGGAACGTGGTAAACGGGTGGACACGCTGATGGAGATGCGCTATCCCTTATCCAGCGCTTCGAGGACCGCCTTTCTCGCAATAATGAGAGAAGAGCATGGAATGCACCGTATTTGACATTGCATTCAGGAAGAACGTCAACAAGATATGACACGAGTTGAAGAACAAGTGCTCCGCAAACACGGAGTGTGACATCGATGTCTTTGGACAACAGGATTCCCTGCATCGAGCACCAAAGCGCTCACCTTCAGTAGGGATAGTGGCATGAATGATAGGAACTTGATCGATCGTACAGGTTGGAGCGAGCGCGCGAAAGCTTCAAGGTTCGTGTGACGTAACCTAGACGATGGGTGAGGCAAAACATGTGAGTAGATCGAGGCAGGTGTACCCACACGAACTCGGAGGGTATTATCCATGCCTGAGCCTCGCCAACCACCTCCTAGCCACAGTGAAGTCACCCGTCAAACGCATAGAACGGCTCCTGGGCCCATTATTATCGCGTATGTCCCTTCTGTAACTCCCGTTTGTCGTTGATTACAACTGTCCCCAGATTGATGGGTCTCACAGGATCGGAGAGGTCGAACGTCGGTGAAGGAATTGCCCTTTCTGATCCGTTGGCTAAGCGGCGAATAGTTCGTCAACATAGTCACGGGAACGAGAGAGGAGAAGGCAGCAGGCCAGCTCAAGTCGCATATGCAAACCATTAGAGAATTTACAGCTAACTTTTCTAACCGCCAATACGTGTTCGTGGACGCCCCCGGATTCGACGAAACTTATCGATCGGACAGAGATATACTCCGGGCTAGAGAAGAAGTGAGCGACTGAGTTCGACAGGCCATCGCTCTCCAACACGTTGACAGATACCGCGGAAACATCAAGCTCATAGGAATCATCTACGCGCATCACACAACAGATAATTGGATGTCGGGATCACTGTGAAAGAACCTAGACATGTTCAGCCGGTTGTGTAGAGACAGGGCTGCCGAGCACGTACGATTGGTGACCACTATGTGGAACAGGGTGAAAGATGAGGGGCTCGCAGAGAGCAGAATGTTGCAATTAGAAACAAACTTCTGCAGGCCACTCACCGACGCAGGAGCTCGCCATAAACGGTTTGAAGTGAACTCATTGAGATGCGCATGGAAGATCGTCCAGGACCTGAAGGGGAGTGGACAGGCCCTTCAGCTTCAGGAAGAACTGGTGGATGCAGGAAGGAATCTGAACGAGACGACCGCCGGTAATTAGCAGGGAGGCACATTCTTATTATGTAAGCACTCACCCATGTTATTTTGTCCGCACCACGGTCAGCTGCACCACCATGCCTAAGACCAGCACACGCCGTCCACGTTCAAGCACGCGTCGCAGGGTTCCTAGCGGTGATAGTGATGATGTTGTTGAGAAAATGGCCCAACAGAACGCGCTTTGCATGCAACAACTTGACCAACATTTGAAGGCAGCTGTCGCAGGCAGGGACTCTAAAGAAGTAGCACAAGCACACGAACAACTCATGAATAGTGGCCGTGTACTCCCGCCCAATACCCCATTGCAAAGCCTCACTGAGAGTAACGTTCGTGCTTTGGAGGGTGCTCTCCACTCCTGCTGACAACCTGGAGGAGTAAGCGCTTTTTTCACATTTGTTGCACGAGCTGGCTGACATGTAAACTAGACATATTTTCACTGGCATGGCTGCCCACACCCTCTTGCTGCTTCAGTTAGAAAAGATGAAGAAGCTTCCATACGATATCATGGATCGAATTGATTCACGAACAATTGAACTTAGGTGATGGTCTCTCGTGACAGATACGTATGTTCAAACTAAATTTGCTTCTGATACAGGTCACAGATGAGGTCCACGCGTGAGCACCCTGCCTCGGAACAAGATAAGATTACGGCTCTCATATCACCCAAACCTCTTCCACAATTGAGGAGACCTATCAGTACTCGCCGCGTTCCACTCAGCAATGCCACTGTTTGTGATATGCTAGCAGCACCACTCACTCTCCTAGGAAAAGGCTTCATCCTTCAAGACACAGATTTATACTATTGTATCGTGTCAGTGGTGGCCACGGTTGAGGGATGTGCATTCACCCTTCAGTATGAAGACACGAGGTAAGCAATTTATCGTAGAATTATGACGATTTCACTGATTTCACTGCTAGCCACGGTGTTGAAGCCATTCCCAGCAGTGAGCTCAAGGACTTGTTACTGAATAGTGTCGCATTATAACACCGCGTTTGTATCATCTACGTTGACTGAACTGTGGGATGCTGAAGCAGTCAGCCTGAATGATAAGTACTTTTCCGGACACTCACTTTTCCTTGATGAAGGAGGGCCAATCCCCAGAGTACACAATTCCCACCAAACTCTGGAGAGAAGAAGCACGATTATGCGTGCCTTTCAATACAAAGTTTGCATGTTCGTTAACTCTTGCCCTTAGCAGAGACCTTCCGCATACATGAGTCTGCATACATGGGCTCAATCGATGTGTCTCTCGACGTCCTTCATCTAGGCAACCCACTCGGGACCGAAGTAACTGAGCCCTGGAACGATGTAACCAGCTAATCGCCCTGCTAGGGATGGAGGTGGCTTCCTATAGGTCGCAGCTACGGGAGTTCCACGTTTCATGTGATAAAGAGCGGAAAGGAGGTCCTAGGCGCCGTGAGCGTCTAGAGAACATGTGGCGTTATAATCCCAATATTCGGGTGTCCGGTTTCTGAATAATAGGTTTCACAGATTCGGAGGCACCTTCTCATTTCCTGCATTCTAGGTCAATTCCAGAGAGCGCCGAGGCGGTAACATGAAACCTTTGCTTCCCCATGAGTGTCGCATTCTTGGCGCGTTACGCCAAGTCCTTACGTTCTAACTTTGTTCTATTCTGTCCAGTATCACATCTGCGGGGTTGCCGGAGACCTATGCACAGGGCGTGTTTTCCTTATATACTTCAAAAGAGTTGCACAGTACATACTTTCAGTGTCGTTCTAATGAAATGGACTTCACCCCGATGCTATGTTCCCTATTTGATATATTGATCTCAGTCAAATGTGGACTGCCTGAATTCCGCACCAGCCCTTTTTACGCCCGAGCTCAGGAACTTGTTCGACACGTGTGTCCGTTGGTCGTATCGCTGCAACAGTCACCATCAGTTCGATGTTCTTCCATTGGGCACGAGACCGTTTTCCCATGATCGTAATTTGAGTGGAAGGACCTGAGAAGCGACTCCGAGTTTGTCGAGTGTAATGGGTTCGAGTAGGCATTCCAAATTCTTTGCTATTGTCATGTGCCGTGAGAGCACGTGAAAGGCGAGACTGAACCTGACTGGAAATAGTTCAACAGCAAGGAGGGAGAGATAAACTCTTGTCACGCACGGAGGCTTGGAGCAGGTTGGTGATGCGTGGTGTGTCGTATTTCGTATTGATGAATCGGATGCGGGGGTCACGACCCAACGAACTTGGTGGAGCAACGTGCAAGCATCTTGTAGTATTCACTCGGGATTGAGAAGGTCAACCCTTGGCTGTGTAACGACACCGCGCACGATGCTGCTGACATCAGATACCACTTGTATGGAACATGGTAAACGAGCGGACACACTGATGGAGATACGCTATCTCTTATCCAGTGCCTCGAGGACCAGCTTTTTGAGCGCAGAGCATGGAATGCACCGTGTTTGACATTGCATTGAGAAAGGACGACAATAAGGCATGATACGAGTTGAAGAACAGGTAGCCCGCAAACACGGAGTGTGACATCAACGTCTTCGGACAACAGGATTCCTAGTATCGAGTACCAAAGCGCTCACCTTCAATAGGGATAGTGGCATGAATGATAGGAGCTTGATCGATCACACAACTTAGAGCGAGGACGCAAAGGCTTAAAGGTCCGTGGTGACCTACCCTAGATGATGGGTGAGGCAAAACATGTGGGTGGCTCGAGGCAGGTGTACCCACATGAACTTGGACGGTATTATACATGCCTGAGCTACGCCAGTCATCGATTCATCTCCTAGCCACAGTGAAGTTGCCCGTCATACGCATAGATGGCTTCTGGGCCTATTATTATCGCGTATGTCCCTTCTGTGACTCCCGTTTGCGGTTGATTACAACTGTCCTAGATTGATGGGTCTCACGGGATCGGGGATGTCGAACGTAGGTGAAGGAATTGCCCTTTCTGATCCGTTGGCTGAGCAATGAATAGTTCATCAACAAACTCACGGGAACGAGAGAGGAGAAGGCAGCAGGCCAGCTCAAGTCGCATACGCAAGCCATCAGAGAGTTTCAAGTTAACCATTCTAACCGTCAATACGTGTTCGTGGACACCCCCGGATTCGATGAAACTTATCGGTCGGACCGAGATATACTCCGTATGATTGCTGAATGGCTAGAGAAGAAGTGAGCGACTGAGTTTAACAGGTCACCGCTCTCCAACACGTTGACAGATACCGCGGAAACGTCAAGCTCACAGGCATCATCTACACGCATCGTATAACAGATAATCGGATGTCGGGATCACTGTGCAAGAACCTAGACATGTTCAGCCGGTTGTGTGGGGACAAGGCTGCCGAACGCGTGCGGTTGGTGACCACTATGTGGGACAGAGTGAAGGATACGAGGTTGGCAGAGAGCAGAGTGTCGCAATTAGAAAAAAACTTCTGGAAGCCACTCATCGAAGCGGGGGCTCGCCACAAACGGTTTGAAGGGAACTCGTCGAGATGCGCATGGAAGATCGTCCAGGACTTGAACGGGGATGGAGAGGCCCTTCTGCTTCAGGAAGAACTGGTGGATGCAGGAAGGAACCTGAACGAGACGACCGCCGGTAAAGCTCTCCACACGCAATTCCAGAAGCTCCTGCACGAAGAAAAGGAAACGATCAAACAGCTTCAAGAGGAAGCCAAGGCGCAGCGAGACCCGGAGTTGGTGAGGCAGCTCGAGGCGGAGCAACGGCGCTTGGAGGCCGAGCTGCAAAAGACATGGGGTGATAAGCACAAACTGAAGGTCTCTTTCTTCAGACGCATCGCACGCCTCTTTGCCAGAAAGACCCCAGCTGTGAGTTCTTCGTTGGATCGTTCCTCATTAGCACTACTGACGCAGAGCTCATGCAGGTTAACGGTCACAGCGCAAGATCGAACTGAACCGCGTGCCAGCTCAGAAGGTTGTTGCCAAAGCTCTACTCCGTCTCTACACTTCTGCGTACTTGTCATGTAACTTCTCCACGACTACAGTACCTATGCATTAGTCGCATTTGTGGTATTACCATGTACACAGAATGGAGTGATAAACGTAGTCTCCCACAGAGAAGAAGCAACTAGTGGCCTGCAGGACGTCTCCACACAAAGCTCTTTTTTGCACCCTTTCATCAGACAGAAGAGGAAAGATCGACCGGATACACAAGACCAGCGGCTGATGAGTCGATGAATTGTTCTTGGACAGTAATTAGTGTCCATGCGGAATCACACACGTTTCTCCCTTGGATCATTCGAAGAGTCACCGGAAAGAACGGTGATTATGTTATCAGTTCAGTCTGTCCCAGCGACTCGACAACGTGCGTCCTAGTATACAAACGTGCAGATGATACGCATGCTGGCATGCAGTTGAACTCGGTCACCGAAAGCGTCGCCGTGCTGGCCCTGGGCCAGCAGCCAAGTGCTATCTATATGTGTGAGCGGTCACGTGATCTGAGATTGACGTATGCGGTCGCGCCGCCCAGTCGAAGAGTGATTCAATCGAGTGGGGGTGCTGCTGCCGCATGCCTACCTGACGGTCTGTGTTGTTTCTTGCTGTTCGATGTCCTCGAGTACCGCCCGTTCTCATTGGAAGAAGCCGTATAATACTAGTTTAAAGTCTGCTCATTCACCGGTTTTGACCTTCGCGCTTGCGGAACCCAAACAGGCATCCACCTTGCACTCAGCGACGACCAGGTTACCCAACATTCTCCGCAACTCTCTTTCGCACAAAGTACCATACGAGACCATCCCAATGAAGTCCGGAGTCAGCGAGGCCGCCGGGGACGTCACGGAACAACCACCAGTGAGCCAAGAGTCTGCGCAGTCGGAGTCGGTCAGTCGCGGTCCCTCGCCAGGTGGATACGGTTTGCGTGCAGTCATTTTCGATAAGCTCGGAGCTAATCTAATCTGTATTCTCATTTCAGACTTAGACGTAGTAGCGGAAACGACGGCTGGCACTGGCGACATTCAAGACGGCGATGCCGAAGGTATTTCCGCGCCACCGGAGGACCCAAATCCACCCCCAGCTGCGGGCCCTTCTCCCCCCTCATTCAGTACATCGGATCGTACCCTGGCGAACAAACGGTCTTGGTTCAGCGCGTTCACCTGGGCGCGAGGACAGGAATCCGAGGCTAAAATTGACCAAGCGCCGGAGGCCCGGAGCGCGCCTCCCGCTTGTGCCGATTCTGCTGAGTTACCTCCTCCACCCGGCTCGACTGTGCCTTCACCCTCCCTCGCTGAAGCTACGACAACTGCCCGTGCAGGAGACCCTAATTTAAAGAGGTCGGTGTCTCAGTCAGAGGATACGTCGTTGTCACCACCCAAGCTCGACTTGGGTAATTCCAGTACAGATATTTCAAAGCCTCCTCCAAGCAAGGCGCAATCCAGCCCACTGGCCACACTTCAGCCAGCGGAAGCTTCTGGCTCAGTTGTCTCGCCGAAATCTGGCATGTTTACACTTGGTATTCCTCTGTTAGGCAGAACTAAGCTTCCCCTCGACAAAGTCGCTGCAGCGGCACGTTCCGAAGGTGTACAGAGCATGCCGAAGACTCGAGACGAGACCCCGCCCCAGCAAGCCCATGCAACAGGTAAGCCATGTTCCTTCAAGGTTGATTTGTTCGTTCGCCTTAGCACGTGTAGTTGCTACAACCCCTATTAGTTCCCATCCCGCGGATGTGCCAGCTACTAGAATTGAGTCGGAGACGGAAACTTCGAATGCCCCTAAAGCGCCAGGGGACAACGACCGGGTTATTACTAATACAGGCACCTCCTGGTGGTCATATCTTGCCTGGAATCGCGGTGCCAGTGGTCAACACAGCCAGCCTTCGTCCGATACTGCAGGCACTCAACACCAGCCAGTGCATCCGGTGGAGGATGTCGATGCACCGCCGCCTACCTCGCCTGCTACACAGCTTGGCACCGATTGCCAGCCCGCCCCAATTTTGAAATCGGAGAGTGAGGACAAGGACATATCGCTTGAAACTACACATCAAGATACTCCTACAGCGTCCGGTGATGGGAAGGAGTCTCAGGGCTTTACGTGGTACGCTCCGTGGTCCCGGTACCAAGCACCCTCCGCGAACGTGCCGTCAGATGGCAATGCCGGCGTAAACTCGGCTTCCCAGCAATTAAACGGTCAGAAACTCGAGCCGACTGTAGAGGAGCCGTCCGTTCCTTCAATAGAGAGCACGGACGCCACCGGATCTCTTAATCCTATCCAGTCATCGATATCCCAAAATCGAACCGGTTGGATGTCTTTCTTCTCCGCCCGAGCGATGGCAATGAAGAGTATCACTTACGAGAAGGAAGGGGAAATGGAAGTTATGGATATTGATGAAGATGCCAGCGCGGCCGAGGGTATAGGCAACCCTTCGTTGCCGAGCCCGGCCGGCACTCAGGATCCGTCGATTAAGGAGACTAGAGCACCCCAGCTCCCTTCGGCATCTAGTCGGGGACCTTCCACCACCGTCGAAAAAACAGATGTGAAGCAGCAACAGAAAGTAACCACCGTAACCACCTCGGAGGCAAATGTACGCGAGGTTGTAGTGCGGCAGTCGTCTCCTTCGCCCTCTAAGAAGTCCATTGTGAAGACACCGGTAACGCCACGTCCGCCCAATGTAGTTCTCCCGACCTGGGAGCACATCTTTCACGTACCGCCTAGATCTATTATCCCGGAAGCACCCGCATCCACCCTGGCCAAGGCCCTCAAGTCCGTCACGGGAGCTTTATTCGCCCGGAACGAGTCTTCCGCGGAACAAGGGAAAGGGAAACGCAGGGAAGCTACTTGTTCACCGTATGAGAGGGCCCTCCCACGAGCCTGGAACGTTCTCGGTGATGATAGCCCGGACGTCTTAAGGGGTTGTCAACGAGTAGTCGTTATCGGTGTCCATGGTTGGTTCCCGGGTATGCTGCCACCTATAATCAGTGAAATATACTGATTGTTATCGTACCCTTAAAGGTGCTGTGGCGCGCACTTTCATCGGAGAGGTTAGTGCACATTGGTAACACTGCTTATTCATGCTGTCAATAAGCACCCCTGCAGCCAACGGGCACTAGTTCAAAGTTTGTCAACAGAGTTGTGCAAGCACTGGACGAGTTTCAGGAAAAGCACAATGTGAAACTAACGAAGATTACGAAGATTCCGTTGGAAGGCGAGGGAACGATTAATCGCCGCGTTGACAAGTATAGATTTATCAGATTCCCCGGCGTACTCTCCCTGACCATCCCCTTTTTTACGTAGGTTGTATCAGAATTTGACGTCAAACGAGGAATGGATGAATGATCTTCGTGAAGCAGACGCCATATTTCTTGCAACGCATTCTCAAGGGTCCATAGTATCTACTCACATACTGGACCGCCTTATTGCTGACCGCCATATACGAACGAAGGCAAACACGACCGTATTTCCTGGGGGTATTGCATTGCCTCCGCAGCGTATATGTTGCTTGGGCCTGTGTGGCATTCACTTAGGGCCTCTTCGTTATCTGAATACGAACTCTTTACTTTCCCCCTATATACAAGTGGGTTATAGGAAATGCTAACACCTCGTCCGTTACTTACTGACGTTGCAGTATTTTGAATCCACGGCAGCCCGAGAGCTGTTTGAGTTCCAGGTAATACCTTCTTGAGCTGCAAACATGTTCTTTTCTGATTGATCTTAGAACACGGAAAGTGCGATATCTACAGACTATATTAGGGCACTGCGAAACGTCTTGGACAATGGGGTGAGCATTTTCAGAGCATCTTTGTTGCAAACGCCTCGCGAATCATTTCCCATCAGATCAAGATGGTCTACATCGCCTCTTTGAACGATCAGGTCGTGGGGCTGTATAGTGGATTGTTCACGTCAGTCTCCCATCCGTTGATTCTTCGTGCGATCTACATAGATGGCGATGCATACCAGTAGGGTCCTTCCTTTATCATCTCTCACGCTTCACTGCCCTCCCCCTTAGTTCTTCGGATTTCCTTTCCAACTTACTCGCACTGCTCCTTCGTATACGGAACGCTGGCCTGTCAGACAGTGGACTGCTCACTCATTTGTCTGAAGCAACCGCGGGCTCGCTGAATGGCATCGGCCACTCCACCCCGTACGAGGAACTCGGCACATATACGTAAGTTTGCAGATTATCCTCTTACGGCCATTTCTTGGCTCATCATTTACCTTTATAGCTTAGCCATAAACTATCTGTTCCTCGCCAATGATGGTCTTGAAGAGCCAACAGAATTAACAACAGAATCATTTAACGCATTGACAGAACAGAACGATTATGAAGTACGTCTTCCGCTGATCTCCGGCTGGGACGGGGAAGCCTCACCGTGCCCAAACTCGTTTTATCTTCTCCTTCCATCTAGATTCCCTGGGCACTCCGCGACTTGATCGCTGATGATAGAGTTACAAGTCTGTTTTCCGACGAGTTGGTCGGTTTACGAGATGCTTTTCGAAATTGGCAACCCAAGACGGCCATCCAGAGAGATCTGAAGCGCAAGCTGCAACCCATCCAGCGCTTGTCGGCTTCGATGATATCGGGTGGTGAGCGTTCTATGAGCAAACTTTGACATCATTTCTCCAAGGCAGCCGCAGCAAGACCAAACTGTTTAGAACCATGCTGGCACGTTACATGTTCATCAATGATCACACTTGCCTTCCATTCCCCATTCCTCTGGATCCGACCCTTTTCGAGTAACTAGACCACGCTTGTCCCACCATCACGCAGCGCCCGAGATTCGGAATCAACGCCTTGTACTATCAATCACTTGTATACCCCCATCTTGTACTAGATGATTGGAAAAGCCCTAATTATATATTTGTATGGTCGGCTGGTAATACACGTGGCCCTTTCTTTGGTTGTGATACTCCAGACCGCCACGGAGAACCTACCGGAAAGCGGGGAAACCTGAACCAGATCGGTAGATAACTCCTAATAGAACAGCTTTCGAAGTACGGATTAAGCTTGAAGTCACATGGGACCGCCATGCGAGCACCATGTGAGAACTGAGGCAGTATGTAACGTTGATTTGCTCCGGCACTTCGTGGATGCATACATAATTAATAAAGAGACGAAAATAAGGTCACTATCATCGGTATTCGGCACCACAGTCACCAATCGTGGATATCATCCGGCGCCCATTGGAGAGGCCGAGTACGGCTTCTATGTCCCTATTGTCTCGTTCCAACAGGGTGAAGCCAAAAACTTGCAAATTATCGTCAGGGTGTTCCGAAACACCCAATCTGGCACCTAAAACAGAATGGAGAACAATCGAATATGCAATTTCGAAAGGATCAAGGATGTGCACGTACCGATGATCACAGCTCCGACGAAGGGGTGATCGAGAACCCATCGTGTGGCAATGTTGGCTATGCTCCGGCGATGACGGTCCCCGATATCACGCAGCACCGCCAAGAGCGACTGAAAAAGTGCCCAAGAGCCCCATGCCTTCAGGATGACATCGAGGTACTGAGTGAAAACGGGCCAAGAATAGTGAGTTACCCTTCGGCTGTGCGCTCTTTCCCCTGTAAGCAACATACCTTGCGCTGGGATGGTGTCAGATCATCGGCATATAAGTCT
The DNA here is from genome assembly GCA_024663475.1 of Pisolithus thermaeus. Lineage (NCBI taxonomy): Eukaryota > Fungi > Basidiomycota > Agaricomycetes > Boletales > Pisolithaceae > Pisolithus > Pisolithus thermaeus. Next base: position 137,499 of record JANFAF010000037.1, read on the forward strand.
GGCTCCGGTTTATGAAGCCATTTATCCGATAGGAATCCGCCACACTAAAAAAAAGGAACGCAATGGAAGCAAACTGTCAAAAATATGTCGGCAACAAGACTCACTAGCGTGCCGTATGTCAACAATTTAACATTGTGCCTCTCGCAAACGTCTGCCATGCCATGTAAGGGGCGGGTGTCGATGAGAGAGAACTGGACGGGGAGTGTGAGACGGTAATAGTAATGACAATATGTCGATGATACATCCGTACCTGCACTTGATTGGAAACGATAAATCCTGGTCCAAGCTGAGTGCATATCTCGTCCGTGCGGATGGCATCGAAATTACATAGACCCACGGCCGATATCAAACCTTCGTGTTGTAGATCCTGAAGGATCTGAAGGGCAGAAAGATAACCTTTGTCGGAATAGTCTTGCCAATGGAACTACGTGTCAAGGAATGTCAATCATCAGAAAAGGCACGTAATACCAAAGAAGACATTGAGAAATGTACCTGGAGCAGATCGACTGACGTCGTTCGCATGCGCGTCATGCGCTCCCGCACGGCGGCTTCTACGACAGGACGAGAGGGTTCTGTCTGTCTAAAAACACACCACTTGGTAGCACCCAGGACGCTCGTTGATTCGGGTAGCGTCTCTCTAAATTGCCCCTAGATCCGTGCTGTGGTTTGAGTGACAAGTTGTGACATCGAGCTGCATGGCATACAAAGAGGATCTCGGCGCTCCCATAGTGGTCCGCTGCAAACTCAGTATTAGCCAGTGTTACCAGCCACGGTCGGAGTGAATTATTACCCTGAACAATAGGAATCGGTGCGAATGTCTGGTGAGAAAGAAACCAAGCAACGAGACCATCAGATCATACCATGTCTGAGGGCGAGGACGTATCAGATGCATGAAGGAGACAAGACAAGTGTGCGCCGCACCAAAAGCATTGTAACCCAGCTCAACGTGCCGTGCCATACCCTGTCGGATTTTGGCAACTGGAGCACTACCCCATGCAATGCTGGAGAGCTGCCAGAGACCGACCCATATCCTCGACGCGGTGAACTGGCCGAGTTCGAATGTTTCCATCGTAGTCTCGCTGCACGACATCTCAAATATTCGAGGGCGATTCGAGGATGGCAAGGTAAACGTTGGCGGTTTATTTTATGGAGTCGTATCAAGCTCCGACACACTGTTGGAAGCGGCGCCCAGGCGGGATCGTAAAAAAAAAGAAAGTTGACTCTGACAACAAGGGATGAATGAATTGTCGCGAAATGTCTTCCCAGACATGAAGCCGGCGACAGCTGGGGGTTGCCAATCAAGGTTGGCTGAGGGCGGCGAACAAGAAACAGACCGCAATCCCCTCCACCCCTGATGTTCGACGTGCCAGCCGCACGATCAGCACATCCACACAAAAGCAGGACTCAAATACATAGTAATGATGCCAGCAGTGACAGCACCGGTTCGAGCTGAGGGCTGTCAAATGATCAGCGATGATCTCGTAGCTTACCATATTGTGGATTTATGGACTTGCCACGGAATGACGATGATGATGCACAGCCGTTGGTGGACCGGCTGGGCTCCGAAACAATTTCTGTCAATAAATTGAAGGTCCAAACGACCACATCTCGTTCCTTTGTCTCCCCAAGTTGGGCTCGTTTCTGTGATTTAAGCGCTAAGCCGACTAGAATGCCAGCACCACAGATCCTTGCTCATTCACCAGACGGTATCAAAGCTTTGGGGCATGTGTAAGTGTCTACCAACCATTACACTGTGACTACGCCTGATATGGTCTCCACTTCCAGAAATCTCATGGTACGTCACCCATCGAACCTCGGGGGTATCGTGTTCACCATGTGGGTCACGCCCAGGTCGACACGCTTATCGCCAATGCCACGATCGAAGAGCAAGTCTCACTCTTACACCGATCGTATATGAGCACTCACATCCCTTCTCAGTCTACGTGCTATCACCCGGAACTTGCTCGCCTCGGGGAGTCCTGGTCTCGCAACAGCGTTCACGGACGCTGCACGCACCCGTCTCCGTCAGACAATCGCAAAGCGGATAGCGAATGCCAACGGGCTCTTCGAAACGGATATAGACGGAATCCACGCTGTTCCCACCGCAAGCCTCGATAATATACTGGCTCGAATCCGCTCCCTTTATGGGGCTGGTATGGGTTTTGCGAGCCTCGGACTACTTGCGTCCATCGTAAAAGCGACCATAGGATTGAGATGGGAGCGGGAAGGGTCCATGGCCACTACGCTAGCGGTTATTGACACGGATATCTCCCAAGCGATTCAGGTTTGTATTGCCACCGATACAGACGCTCGACCATGTGCTGATGCCACGATGCAGAGTTGCAAAGAAGAACTCGAAGGTGGGCGCGCGAACGATCTCACAGCTGCTCGGGACGCGGTAAACAAACTTTCGATCAGCGTGAAGGAAAGCTTGGCGGATGTGAAAAGTTGGGACGGGGAATTCCCCTTCGAAAGAGCTGTCAACAGTATCGAATGCTGGAAAATTTGAGTCTACAAGTGTATCAATATCACCGCAATTGGATCTTTGGTTTGATACCATCGTAACGTTTTCAGTGCAATGTGATTACCTGCATATTTCCACTGTCATGTTACCTCAGATTCGCCGACGATTGCGCATGCACCGGATGACTACTTCGGCAAAGTGCTGGGCTCGGTTATCAAACAAAGAAGCGGAGTACGATCTCGTGCCACTTTACCAGAAAATCGAGGAGCGTCGAGTCTCCATATAGTTCCCCGAGTGCCCACGATGCTCCAGAATCAGGGTTAGTCGCGCGATACACATTTGTTACCGGCCCCCGAAATAAATGGGCGAAGGGAGTTAAGCATCCTAAACAGGAGGATAGCCTCGTGTGACACACGACCCCATCTCCACTTTGGTAGTTTGCCGAGATTAGCTAAGCTCACTGCGGGAATTGAGACTGCCCGCAGTGCGAACCATCGATAGGTCGAGCTCGCGAATGCATTCGGTTACTAGATATCTTAATAGATACCTTATGGCAATAATGGAGAGCAGACATCCTGTCAAATAAGTAGGCACGTCGACGCCATGGTCCGAAGACACCGGCTACTATGTACTTACCCCAATTCCCGCTACCAACACAGGGCGGTTGTAAGTTTGTATGCCCACCGACATGACAAGGGTGCCATGGAGACCTCAGAACCCGAATCTGTGGCGGATTCAAGGGGGGTGGGACTGCGAGCGCTTTTGATCCACACTCATCAGAACCATGCTGGACATCTGGATCAGGTGGAAGTGACAAGAACCTATCGTGCCGCCGGCCAAGTGTGGTGTTGGTCCAAGATTGAACACAAGCCACACATGCTCAGTGTGGCGGACAGCCGCTGCCATCCGGCAGACTCCGGCGCCCATCATACAGCATGTGCTGGCACACCACCGTTCATAGAAAATCATATAGTATTTATTATGTTTTCCTTGGTTTGACCACCACAGGAGACGCGTTTTTCTTTTTCTTTTTTTTGCCTCCAACGCTGCCCCGAATTTCTCTCGCCATGTAGACGCTCGCAAACCACGTCGGGAGGGCCGCCTGCACGCCAGTGGCGCGCCGAGGAGTGATACTCCGCTCAATCCGTCCGTTGCACGTACTTACTAATAGCAGGACCCGGACCGCTCTGCCAATACCTGCATGATCTTCCTGGACTGATAGGCTTGGTGATTCAGACTAGTCGAAACAGGGCAATTATAACAACACATAGCGCTCAGCTGTCTGTTTGGTGACGACAATCGTGTAATTGCCAGGAGTCAGGGCAGCCTACCAGAGTCGTTTTTGAGTTGGTTGGTTGTCCCAGGCAATCGTAGGATGATCTCATCAGTTGCTTTGCTCGGTGCATGTCGCTGAGACTACTTATATGTTCTGCTTTCGTCAAGTCATTGTCTGGCTGGGAGTCCGAGCTGTTTCGCCGTTCGTCCTTCACGTAAGTACGCGCATGATATGTGCACCTGATGCTCACGGCGAGGCTGACAGAGCAGTTTCGCATGTGTCAGGACCCGTTATTAATGGCAATGGTACGCAGGGAATAAACTTACTCCGTCCGGATCATTTCAACTCCTACATATCTTGTCTTAAGGTTGTGTTCCAACAGGGTTTGTCATCGCATGGGTCCATCGTTTTCCTGTCCGTTTTCACTTTCTGCAACACTTATCAAGCGCTGGTAAGGCCAAAATGCTGACGAGCCAGTCGGGAAAATCTGCGGAGACAGCAGTAGAAGACATCGAACGAGTCCCTGCAGAAGATTCGATCCTCGTCACCCTAGAAACACATGAAGACCCTCAGAAGATGTCCGCTTTAAGGCGTTGGATAGCCGTTTTCGTTATTAGCCTCGGCGCTCTCTGCGCCACATCGGCATCCTCGATGGTGAGTTATCGCATGCTTCTTCCCTGCCCTCCATCCGGAACTATCCTCCAGGCTGCTTTCACAGAGACGGGCATCGCTGAAGCCTTCCACGTATCCCGCGAGGTCACGATACTTGGGGTTAGCTTGTTTGTTGCTGGGCTCGGCGTTGGCCCCCTACTCGTCGGTCCGCTCTCGGAAGTTTATGGCACGTACGATTACCCAGCCTTGTAAATTACTGCTGAAACGGTCGGGTGGTGTGAAGGTCGCAATATCATATACAGAATTTCATATATTCTGTTCCTTATTTTTACGTTTCCGATCGCCTTTGCACCGAACATCAGTGAGGAAATGGTCCCCTTTTCCGTTGCTTTGCTAAATAGGGCTCTTACCGCGCTCTGCCGTCTTCAGCCGTTTTCCTTATCTTCCGGTTATTGACGGGTTTTTGCGGTTCTGCCTTCTTGAGCGTAGCTGGTGGTAGTGTAAGTGATCTATTTCCTGATTCGAAGGTGGTCAAGTGAGTGAAAGATGATAAATCATCAATGTTCTATTCTTACCAAAGCTACATATAGTCCCATGGGTGTCTATACAGCGTAAGCGAGCTAAGCCACGAGATTCGACGGAGAAAGTGTTGAGTCTGTTTATCAGGTCACCGTTTATCGGTCCGACCCTCGGCCCATTGATTGCTGGGTGCGGTAATATGTCGCGTCTGGTTGGTCGATATTGACACTGCCACATCAGGTTCATCAACCAGGTTGGTACACAAGTTGTGTTCGATCCTCCGCCTTGGGGTCTGAGCTTTTGCAGAACATTGACTGGCGATGGACCTATCGCATAGACTTGTGCTGGATCTTTGTACAGTGCATCCTATTGTTTGTTGTGAGTGGTCGTTATTGTTGAATAATGACGTTGACTCATTAGTTCTCTCAGTTTGTCCCCGAAACTTATGCGCCCGTCTTACTCAAAAAGAAAGCTGCTAGGTGAGTGTATTTTGTAATAGCAAACTAGGGAGTTCATTTTCATGCACTCCTAGGCTACGAAAACAAACCGGAAATCCGAAATATTATGCCCCTCTGGACAGAAGACAGGGCAACCTAGCCTCTGCCGTTCTGATCAGTTGTTACAAGCCCTTTCGTAAGATTCTGTGATCTGGATCGACCCGTTGCTTATTTGAGCGTCGTCGATTCAGAGCTTTTACTATTCGACAGAATGGCTCTGCTCTTGAATACGTGGTAAGTGGTGCTTAGTGATTGGCATGGATCGCTCCCAATATCCGTCACCCAAGGAATGCGTTGTTATTGGGAATTTTGTACCTAGCATTCCAAGCGTTTCCCATTATATTCCAGGACAAGCACCACTTCAATCTCCAGATGACGGGCCTTTCCTTCCTTGGACTTGGCATTGGAATGCTTCTTGCCCTTTCCACGTTACCGTTATGGAACAGGTATGTAGAGCTTGTGAGCGTTATCAACCACAATTTTGAGAACACTCACGGGAATAGATTATTCGAACACAAAGCAAAGCAGGTTGATGGGACGTACCCGCCCGAGGTGAGGCTCATCATGGGCCAAGTTGGAGGTGTCCTCGTACCAGTCGGCAAGCCGTTTCACGGACTTGAATAACATCAAAGTATTTTGACCTCCGCATCCCTACAGGCCTATTTTGGTTGGCGTTCACCACCTATTCCGGCATCCCTTGGATCGTCCCCATAATCGCCTCAGTCCCACTCGGAGCTGGCATATTTTTCTCCTTCATGTCCACCTTCATGTACCTCGTGACTGCGTATCGACCTATTTCGGCCTCGGCAATGGCGAGCAACAGTGCTCTTCGGTGTATATTTGCCGCTGCTTTCCCCCTCTTCGCGGGTCCGATGTACGATCGCCTAGGGACGGTCGGAGCAACGGCGCTCCTAGCGGGCCTCACGACGCTTATGGCCCCGCTACCGTACGTGGCAGGCCGAATCTCCCCGACAGCGCTGACGTCCGTCCTCTCTACAGGTTTATCTTCTTCCGCATAGGAGAGCGGTTACGGATGAAGTCACCGTTTGCGGTTCACTGATCTGGATTTGGGGTACTACCAGGCATACTCACTCTAGTCGATATATCTTCGCATGGCCACGTTAGCTTACGCTCAACAGCACTGTACATCATTCAAATCGCAAATCACATCCTTATCTTTGAACTCTTTCCGGTTCGGGTCTCGTTTCATTACTGCGTCTAGCTATGTAGCTACATACCTAGTTAGCTCGGTGCCAGAACAACACTGGCCTATGGAAGCAGACAGAACGATTGTATGTATCTACGGTATTAACTGCAAGAAATGCGAACAGTTTGTGTGTAGGGGTATGGTACATCTTGAGGGTAAGGTATCGAGGAACGGCCAGGTGCCACGCGGGTGAATATGTCAAGAAATGCAAGCGGTTTGGTCGAAGAGGAAAAGAAAGAAAAAGGATATCCTTGTACGTATGAATGCGAAATCAGGAAGACGAAGGGGTAGTGATGACACAAAGCTCAAGCGAAAACACGAAACCAAAAGAAGACAGAAAAGAAAATGAGAATGAAGATATCATAGGTCATAGGCTTGCCCCTCATCGTCACTCATAGGATATAAACTTAGGCTGGCCATATCTCCAAGATGGAGTTCATGCTCTGGTCGGAGTTGAAGGCTGGTGGGAGATCCCGGGACCTCGGTCATTGAAAAGTCGGTAGTAGCTGGTGTGGCAGGAGTGGGGATAGGAGGGTTGACATGGCCATTTGTGATGCTTCCGTTTAGGTGTTTTGATAGACGACTCGGAGATGATGGGGATACCGATGTGGATGAGAGAATCCCATGGTCATGCATGGCCTCCTCCAGCATCAGCAGTGACATATTGTTTGGCAAAGCAGGGAAGATGGAGGACGCAATACTTGCTCGTCGCTGACTGGTTGATCGCGGAAGTGTATCAGGAAAAGCAGAGGGTCGAGTCGGCGAGTCCTCGCGCTTGACTGTGCTAAGGTCTATAGACGATCTCACACTATTCATCGACTGCGGGCGCAGAAACGAATGCGATCGTTGCACAGCGGGGCGACGGGAGATATCACCGCTCAGCAACGGACTCTGTGTGCCAATCTTCCTGTCAAGGGTGGGCTTCGCAAATTGAGCCTGAGAGGCAGGCCGAGGAGGGTGCACCCCGTTTGCCAGCCGACGGAGCTGATCACGCAGCGCGTCGAGCTCGTCCTCGAGTTCCTGGATGCGATCCCGGAGTTGAGTATTCTCTTCCCGTAACGTCTTGGTCGTTCGCTGAGAATCCGACAGTGCAGCTAGCAGCGCCTCCGTTTCCAGTTCATGCTTATCTTTCAAAAGCTGTATGGCTGCTTGGTGTGCCGACGACGAAGCGGATACCGACGTCGGTGCCGTGGATCCACCCGAGAACGTTGTACGTGGGACTGAAAATGTAGGACTTCCAGCCCATGTGACACCCTCCGAAGGAGTCATTACACGAGAGATACTGCCACTCCGACCCCACGAACACGTGGAGGCCGCCTCTGAAAATGCCATTCTGGAGGGAACATAGCGATCCTCGCGTTCGTTGTTTCCTCGCAAAGAGCTATACCGTCCAAGACCGTTAGTTCCATCCCGGTCGACGTCCAAGAGCCCAGCCGCAGCGAAAGCCTTTGCCGTTCTTGGACCTAGCAAATCCATCGCAGGGGGACGATTCGATAGTGAAGACGAAGGTCGTATCGGTGACACTCTCGAAGAGCTGGATGGCGGGGACATGCGTGCCTCCTCGACACTCATACTCCGTTTCCGGGTGGAGAACAAGTGTGGGCGTCTCCGCTTATTCACGTCCAATGGTCCTCCCAGGTCTAGGCTCGGTCCCGGGGTCCGCTGCCGATAATTATCGGACGCAGTCCTGGACGATACCTGAGAACCTGAGGAGGGTGATTCGTCGTCGGCTGCAGGCCGGAGATCCGTGCGGGAGCTGCTCGGGGAGTATGACGAGACGTGGCGGTTCGTCAGTCCCAGGCGCGTACCAAGAAGCCGCCTTGAAGGGATATCTGTGGACGTGCGAGAGTTTGCCGGAGGTGTACCCGAAGTTGGATGCGCCTGCGAAGACAGGGGTGACGGAGGCTGATGACGCTTCTTTGGCGCTCCGTGGAGATTGGGCGAGCCAGCAGCTTCTTTGGGTGCAGGACAGGCCGCGGAAGGCGCCGTTGTTACGGCACGCGTGAGACGAGGAAGAGAGGAACCGGCCGGTTTAGCCGGGGACGACCTGGATAAGGACGCGGAACGCCGCTGGGGTGATGACTGTGGAAGAGCATGCGACGCAGGTGAGGGCGGGATGACGGTGCCGAGCCGGGGAGATGGTGTTGGTATCTTGCGTCCTGCCACTGGAGTGACCTGTGGTGATTGTGCAACGGGAGAGCTTGGACTTCTAGAGTGTACCCGAGGCGGCTTGAGGTTGCTAGGGGAGACCAAACGATGAGGTTTTCCGTTCAAGGTGTGTGGGCTGAGAAGTCGCGCTAGGTTCGGGTCCAATACATCGAAGTCCAATGTGGCGTCCGGATCCTCTTTGGGGACCTGCATATCTCGTACTGTGTCGTCCGCGCGTTCCTCCACAACTATACCGCCTGCAGCGCGGAGCCATTCACTGGCTGTAATTGCATCTTTCTCCGTCAAGGCATCCATCACCTCTGCATTCAACTTCGACGTAGACAAGTCCAGGAGAGAAGCGTCTCTCGAGTCTGGTGATAAAAACTGATCTTTGTCGTGTTTGTCCAAGCAGAAGGGAGAGCCCGGAGAACTGGTACGGTCGTCTGGACTTGCTGTTTCATCAAAACAGGGGATGTGTTTCGAAATTCCCGAGTTGTCAGCTTCAATGATCGTGGATAGATCTGCGCCCAGCGGAGACACAGGTGAGGGAGCCGGCAGAACTAGATACAACGTCACGATTCCACACTGACAAGGAAATAAAGTCGGCTTACCGTATCGATCATCGTCTCCTGTTGCTGGGGGCCGATACGGTGTAGTTGGATCAGAAGCCGACCTCGCAAGGTCACGACTTCGCTTGCGGGCCATCATTTCTTCCTCAAAGTTTTGACTAGCTGGAGCAATAGAGATCACAGGAAACTTTTCTGAGTCGTCGGGGTGCGTAAGTGCAATCGATGTCTTTCTTTCATGGTTTATCGAACGACGCAAAGAGTCCACGAAATGTGGTTTCGGGGTATTCGGGCTGGGGGTGTTGGAGTTCGAGTTCTTGCCGGACCCAAATGGGAGGAGGTTCCGCAATGACCGAAACGATGGAATTGAGGACTGGGGTGTCTGTGGACCCAGGGTCGCGGAAGTAGAAGCAGAGCTAGCCTGTGAACTGCTCTCGGATGTACGACGAGGCTGATGCCCAAACGCGACCTGAGACACTGGAAGACCACTGGAGATGGAGCTGCGCGACTGATATGGAGTGACGGTTGGTATGGAAGAATGCCCCAGAGAACGCTCCAAAGAATGATTGACCATCTTCAAGCGCAACAGACTTTTGAGGAGGTTCCAGCGTGAAGCGAAGAGACAACCAGGGTTCGATAAGCCAGCATGCAGCAAGAAGGCCAGCTTCGATGTGTGGGTGTGCTGCAGAGACCAGCACGGGGGGTATCGCTGGGCTTAATACTCTCCTGCTGTCGCCCTCGTCTTCGCGCACAGAGCAAACGTTGACAAAATCAGAAACCTCTTTCATTGTGACTTGCCATTTTTGGAAACGATCTGCTCTAAACACACGTGGCCAGAACAGTGGCACACTACGTAGACGAGCGGCGCCAATGGGACGACCGACATTCGCAGAAATAACCTCTGCTTGTGGGTATATGGGGAATCCCCTCTCACTGTGTTCTACTCTGTTCCCATTACCCGCTGGGATCTTGATCTAGGCCCACCGCTATGGGCAAACCGACTCCGGATTTCAAAGCATAAGCCCACAGACAGCCACATTGTCAGGGAAGATTCCTCATTGGAGTGGAGTGTCACAACTCATTGGAAACATAACTTTCCCGTAGTAATCGATACATGTGCCTCGGTCAACGGGCCACGGTGATTCCCTATCGAGCCATAGAACAGGAACGGCTAATAAGCCACCCTGCTGATCTATCAAGCATGGGAAGGAGAAAGCAGGAGAGGCGGAAGCCTGATGAACGAAAATGTCGTCTGCTTTGTCCATAACATAGACAACCCTGCATAGTAGGTACCGAACGCACAACATAAACTGAGTGCTCCCCCAGCAATAGCGAGGCTTTCAATACCTACAAAGCGTCGACTATGTGAGCTACTTTGGTTAAGGTCAGGTCAGGAGAAATCTCCTACCAGTGAACGCGTTAGCCGCAAGACACGAGAGCGCAAGCACGGTACACCCAAGCATCCCGACGATGGGCAGGGTAGTGCGAAGTGCGCCAATCCTGCATCAACACTCATCGAGCGAGTTGATAACAAGCCAATACTAGCACCTACGTAAAGATGAAGGTCACAAAACTGCACACCCAATGGAATCAGTAAACGCGGTCGCCTCTTCTCGAACAAAGCACGCACGTCCAAACGCTAAGGAAAAGCCCCAAGGCGTGGTAATATTCCTCACTGGGGATACCATCGACTGAATAAGCAGCTCTGTATAACTGTCAGCAAAGTCTCGGGTGAATTATTATTTCGACTGACGCTATGCCGATGCTTGGCAAGTAAAACGCGCCGTGGCTGAAGTTAAATGAACCAAAAGTCAAGAAAACCGATCTGGAAATAGCCAAAAGTCAGTGGTCCAGATGTTCTCCCAGGACAATTTTTTCGCAGACTTACGCGTTGTACGTGTTCCTATGCGAGGCATGTTAGAACGACCTCGCCCGCCATCATGATATCAAGCTTACCCCAGAAACATTTCCATCAAGCCTACCAAAGTCTGCGCGATTCCCCCATAGCTATGATGAACCAATGTCAGTGAAGAAACATCAACTAAGTCTGCAGAGATCTCACAGGATAGAAAAGAGAAGGAGCAAGTTTGGGGTGTACACGCTCCCCGCATGCAATGTTAGAAGGGAGGAGCACAAAATAACGGTTGCATAAGACACCATGCCAACCGGAGTCTGTTATTGACTTGAGCAAGATGCATCCCATTACGACTGCTACCCCACACTTACCGGGTTACCGAACGTCCTTTCATACCTGTGGACAGTTTGTGAAGGTTGCGAAGCAGCCTCGACGTCGACAGTCTCAATGTAATAGGTGTCCACCGTACCTACCCTCTCTGTGCTCGAACCAGAAGACATGACGAAGAACTTGTGCAGCAGAGGCAAGCAGTTTCAAGAGCAAACGGTAAGAAGCAGGCCTGCACCACTTTTTCTAAACCTTATATAGAGAGAAACGCAGAAATCGCCTGGTTTTCATTCGCTCGTCCGTCCATACACCATTGGCGTCTGTTGCGAGAGCAGCTGTTCAATTGTTCAGTGATTGCACCGACTTTCGCAGGAACAAGTGTGCACAAGTCTCATTGGAATCTGGCTTGTTCACTCGTTCCCAGCATGTGTCACATCGCCCGATTGCATTGTGAGCTCAGCAGATATGTTTCTGACTAGGAATTACCGCGCCTGGGAGGCTCTTACCCTAAAACATACGAGGGGGTTAGGACCCGCGAGACGACAGCGTGTTCATACCTTCATAGAGGATGGGTTTTTCCCAGTGACTGCACCGCCATCTGTCTGAGAACGATGAGTGTGGGGCCCGAAGCAGATCCGCGTGGAGCCCTGGATAGGGAATGCATCCGTCGAACAAGACTTTTCACCAGTTATGTGCTTCGGAGTCGAATAAAACCTTGATTCCGACACTTGTTCGTGAGCCCGTGAGTTCGTTCCCATGGGATCTCACCACCTGAACGCGGCATTTTTTGAGCGTCTTCCGGCACAAGATATTGACTAGTGAATATGTTCACATAATAGAGTAACCACAGAAGATGCAGCGTGAACATGAACCGCAAACTTCGGCCTCACAACCTGAACGCACCAGTTGAGGGTCGGGATCGGATGGTTCTTGGCATGTTGCATAAATTCTCCCTCGGCGACAGTAAAAGCAACTAAGTTCACATGGCTACAGTCCAAATTTGACCACATAGCCCAAAGCCCAGGCCTCGGACTCGGTGCCTTGAATCACTGATGACCTATATTTCATTGAGCTGCTGCCCCTCGAAAGTTAGTTCCTTCGTTGTTCTTCATGGCTGCGTATACTGTGATTTAGCCTGTAAACGAGTCTCGGTGAGTGTTTCGCCCTTCGTGAGATAAGGTTACATGTTGCTGGAGCAACGGAACATGTAGATTTGTTTGCACTTGGCGAGAGGCATGTGCACGAGCCGTGGCTGCTGTTGGATTTTCAGTGCAAAGCTGTAAATACGGTTAGGGTGACTCACCTTGCAGTGCACGGAATTTTCACAAGATCATGAAGCACCAAGTGTTGACCGTACGCACCAGGACACAGAGATTAGCCCGGTAAACTGACCCTCGGCGATTCTGTAAGCGGGCCGTCGAGGGTACACGCTGGTTGACCTGTGTGTTGTGGTCGCTCCTACTTTAGAATGTCGGCAGGATGAAATTGGGAACGGCAGACTAATAGTATTTCTCGCGAACCGTCGAAACGTTTCAAATAACACACCAAATACATCTCTAGAACAGTGGCACCGAGGAAAAATGCAAGGGGCATCATACACATGCAGTTGGCATCCTTCTGGAACATTATGATGCGACAGTCGCAACGATAACAAATATCGTCACCTGAGCATGCTGTTTAAAAAAAAAGGCGAAGGTGAGTCGTCGTCAGTGAAGCAATGAAGTCTTCGGAGATTGCCGGCAGAATATTTCCGATGGCTTATGTAATACAAGACGGTTGCTGAAGCGGAACGGCGAAGGCTTCCTGCATATTTATCCGAGTGTAAATTTGAAGGCGACCAAATTTACTTGCAGCGTGGCCTTCGTGTATTTCGAGCTCGCCTTTCTCGAACACTTCGAGAAGCTCGAGCTTGGAACAGTCCAGCGGTATGTATTGGATCATGACCGATGCATCACCTCAACGTCGGCGACTCGGGAGGAGGTGCGTCCAGGCCCTAAGTTAGGGTCGTGTCTTTCCGCCAGATACCGTACTATGTCCACCAGTAAGTGCCTGCAAATTCCTCTTGCTAAGCTGACCTGATCAGCCCAACGCCGCGGGTTGTACGTGTCTCCCGTGAGTACATCGTTTAGTGATCAACGACAAGGCGAAGACTCAACCAGTACTTGCCTCCATCAACTATAATTACCTTAGAACTGTAAAGGTACCGGTTGGTCACATCAACCATGGGACCTCCTCCACCCCCAGGACTCCTAAACGTTTACTCGATCGACGCATGTAAGCATCGAGTGACAGGACCGTGAACACCTTCCTGGAAGACATGGTGCCGGCCCTGCAGGTGACCGCGGGGGACGAGACGTCCTGCATATAAGATCCCAACCACTCCGTTATTTCTCCCTCTGGTGTTCCCCCACGTGCGGGTTGTACTGGCTACTGCCCTCCTCCTTTTACTAGTGATCTGCGGCTTCCTGCGACATAGACGACATGCATTGTTTTGCTTCGCCATCAGCACTGTTGATCCTCATCCGTGCACTAGTTTTTCTATCTCCTGCCGTCGCTCAGGATCGCACCACCGAGGAGGGAGAAGCTCAGATTACAGGTTTGTGCTGGTTTGTTTTTTCTTGATTGACGATTTCGGGATGGAGGGATGGCGTGGCCAAGTTGGTTATCGCGCGTATGCGATGTCAATGGCTGATTCCTTGTTATCTGTCTGGTCCATGATGTGATTCTAAGCCGAGGGGATGTATTACCCGGACTCACGAGTACCGCTACTCCGAAGTGCGGTAATACTCCCAACAACACAAATAGCTCGTTGGGATATTCTTACTACTAGGCTGTGCGACATACCGACAATAATGTATCCACGGGCCTGCCTCACACGATTGGTTTTCCAAATGGGTTTCTGTCGGCTAATCATTTACCTCCCCACAACAGACCCCAACGTAGAATGCACTCCTTACACCTACCCGCCGGTCTCCCAGGCAGCAAACCAGTTTCCTTCGATATGGACGCTGGCCACCATCCTGCCCAATGATACTGCGGCTCAAAATTTGTACAACAGCATCCAGGGACAGATTCCAGACATCTCTCCGAAGGGAACCCAGCCAGAATCCCTTGCTGGTGACTTCAGCGACTATTCTTATCCCTCGGACGATCCAGACTGTTGGTGGACTTCTAGTACTTGCGATACTCCGAAAACGGCGGGCATTCCATCTGATATTACCACCGTTCCAGAGGTTTGTGTATCTTATCTATGGCGGGTCGCACGTATTAACTGCAGATCTATTTTCAACCAGCCGGATACTTTAGGGTACGGTTTTGACGACGGCCCGAACTGCAGTCACAATGTGTTCTACGACTTTTTGCAATCCAAGGATCAAACAGCGAGTAAGTGGTAACGCTTTGGAGGATACTCCGTCTTATTGATGGTGTCACAGCTATGTTCTACATCGGTAGCAATGTCATGAGCTATCCCCTAGAAGCCCAACGCGCAATAGCTGATGGTCACCAAGTTTGCGTTCGTGAGTGCTGTTGCTAAGTAACATAGAATGCTCACGCTGAAACCTGCACTTCCATAGATACTTGGTCCCACCAGTATAGTCCGTGAATTCGGATGTTCATAGATAATCTTCCCTGATATCCCCTCTTCACCCAGTGACTGCCATGACAAATGAAGAGGCTTTCGCTGAGTTGTATTACAGTGAGATATCAGTTCTGTTTGCACCACTGCCTAGTCTTACGGTTTTCAGCTGTATGGTATATTTGTGCGATTAGTTCTGCGACGTCTAACGCAGTTCCAGATGGAAATGATGAAGCTGGTTATTGGCGTGACACCAACTTGTTGGAGGGTGAGATTACGCAGTCGCTTGTCAATTTGCCTACTGAAATGCTGGGCTGCAGCCACCCTATGGCGATGTCGACGATCGCATTAGAGCAATCGCTCAAGCCATGGGACTACAAACTATCGTTTGGCAGTATGATTCCAGTGACTGGCTTGGGGATCCTACGACAACCAATGAAAATTACCAAGACCTCATCAACGCTGCGATGAATGGTACCTTTAATGGAGTACGTGGCCACTTTTGGCACTCCAAATGAATCTTACCTTCTCCATATGTTCCGTCCTGCAGGTTGGCACGATCATCCTTACCCACGAACTAACGAACTTTACTATGTCTGAGGCTATCATGTGGTACAGCAATCTGACATCTGTATTCAAGCACCTCGTTCCTGTCGGTGTTGCGCTTAACATAACCAAACCGTACACAGAAGATGGGTACACCTTACCCACGTTCGCACAATGTATGTATTAGTTTGAAAGTGGAACGTATATCTGTATTGATAAAATCGTTCTAACTTAGATGTCAACGGAACGCATACTGCGACGATCGCCGGGAGTGCCAGTGGGACAAATAGTAGTAATTCAACTTCAACGGCCTCGCACAGGCCATCGAGCACTTCTACTGAGGGAAGGAATTCTGCCCAAATTCTTCCTATCAACTCGGTGGGTTGGCTGGTTGTCACCGCAGTTCTGGTGGGTGGCGCTTTCTCTGTATGATGTCAGGGAATGCGCTGCATTGGCATCTCTGCGTCAAAAAAAAGGTAATTCGAGGGTCTTGCGACTCCCTCTCTCACTCCCGAATACGCTTCGTTACGACACGTACTATGTAGCCATGTATCATCATATGGTTCGGACCTACCTGTTTGAATCCGGTCGTAGTACGCTCTCTTCGGACTCCTCGTTACATAGTACCCGACGTTATGATTCTTACGGCTTTGCGTCATTCCCTCATTCAATACGCCTACTGTATCATACACCGTTACACACGTACACTTTTCACCAGGCGCATAGGAGTCCAGGTTTATTCACCACACTCCCTCCCGGAGTCCCCGTTGCGATTTTCTTTGTACATATTTTGAGGGGTACCCCTATTCACAAACAGCATTTCGCGCAGTGAACGGGCCCTTAGTGAGTTAGATGATCCTGCCCCCATCGACGGTCTCATCTGTTCATCAACACTCCGATTTCATGACCACTTATGTCTCTCTCTTCCATCTCCAACATTCTAGACGATGCCACTCATGATGCGCTTGACAAACAAGTGAACATGTGCGTTGAAGATGACCTTAAAAGGCCAAGCATTTTTAGCCACACTTGCATTCTTCGAACCATCGTGGAATACTCGAATGGAACCCTGGATCCCAAGTACGGCTCATCCGAACCAGCCCGAGAATTGATTATGAGCCATCCCGGGTTGGCTAATGTGCTGGATGTCGCTTGGAAAAGTGGATCCTATCGCGATATTCGGAATTTGGGTCAGTATGACTCCTTACTCGTTTTCTCCCCTAACCCAATCTCCAGCAATACTTCAGGCGCCTAGGAGGTTAATCACTGAAGGTTCTTACGATTACCTAGGACTGTTTACCTACTAACCACAAGTCCCTAGCAGATCAGCCAGCCGTAACAGACTATGCGTTGTATAAGGCATTTACCTCCCCATATCATGGGCAAGCTGTGGATGCTTTTTTGAAATATCTGGAGCACAACAACAAAGAATTTCATTACAGAATTGAGGGAAATCCTTCCAATTACTATGGTAAATTCTGCTCCATCGTTCAAAGCTCTGGAACCGGCAAATCACGCCTGCTGTTTGAAGTATGTCCTTAGCTATGCTTTCCATCATTCCATGCAATGAGTGGCTTACCCCATCCAGCTTCGCACGAAGGGTGTTGTGGTCCTGTACATGAACCTCCGACCGTCTGACGATAAAACTGGCTTTCCGGCTCGTGATGACGTGCCAGCTGACATACTGACACCAAATGCAGGATCGGATGCTGTCGACTACTGCTCTCGGTGCTGCGTGTTCTTTGCGGCTGTTTTCACGAGCGTCCATAAATTTCTGTCAGCCTTCAGGAGCTTGGAAGACGCGATCCAGCAGTGGAACACCTCAATATGCAACTTGCTTTCCGCGGATCGCAAGCGGTTCTTCGCAACCCTCAAGGTTAGGTACGAGATGTACTATAAGGTGGAGCCGCCGGACGAGTACCTAAGATCTTTTTTTATCTGATCTGCTTTCTTTTTAATTTCACAGAAAATCAAAGGAAATCCTAGTAGGGATGCTGTTACAGAAATAAACGACAAACCGAGCCGATTATCAATCTCTGGTGAATAAATATCTAGACTGATTTGGCGCTGCTCATGATGTACACATAACCTGCTCTAGCAGAAGTGGAACAGATGACCAAAAGCATGCCTGGGCAAAAATTCATGACTCGTGCCTATTCAGATATGGTAAAATCATTGGACAAACTCTTTAGCGGTACAGGACGCAACAAGCCGAAGTTTGTTATTGCTCTGGACGAGGCTCAGCCATTGAACATCCAAGGGCCTGAGGGTTATCGCCCGTCGACCATCCTCTGCAGGGCTATCAGTGTGTACTCAGGGGCGGATGGTGTTGATAATCATTCAGTCTGGGTTGTGTTCGCATCCACAGCCTTGAGGATGGCCGATTTTATTGCCCCGCGGGCTTACTGTTAGTAGCATATCTATTTCAGTCTCACCATTTCTCTGACCTGCTGTGGTAGACGACTCTGCTAGAATACCTGCGGATGGACGATTGATCTATCCACCTTATTGCCAGCTCGGATGGGACGCAAGGGCGGATCCTTTCGAGGGGACAGCAGCCACCAAGGTTGCCCAAGTTCGTCATATCATGGGCTATGGCCGAGCGTTGTACGTTTCAAGTTCGTGTCGCGGAATTCAATCTAACATTTCCATGTCTCGTAGGTGGAAGTCTCTTCAGGAATTGTATAATGTCCAGGACATCATGGATGTAGCTATTAGCAAACTATCAGGTACCTCGGAAAACAAGAACTTGTCGCTCGTCGTCTTATCTCAGAGAGTATGCCTGAACATCACTTTTGGTCACCACGAAGCTGTGGAATTCGTCGAATCAGCAGTGGCCAGTCACCTGCTTGTCTGCATCGCGATTACCGATGATCGTAACTGGAGTTTCACTACTTACTCCTCCGAACCGTTCCTCTCGTGCGCCGCAGCATCTTTGTTACACGAGGAGGGTAACCTGGACATCTTTCTGAAGGCACTCGAGGTCAAAGTCCTTAGCAGGATGATTGACGTTGGCAAGTCTGGGGAGTTGGCAAGCCGGCTGCTGTGGCTCCTCGCCAAGGACCTATATGTTCGTCGCACCCCTCTTTGGACCCTAATTATACCAGCCGTTGATGGGCAAGAATGGAATTCTGAACTCGCAGACTGTCAAATGACTTCTGTACTCGAGTACTTTTGCTTCGTCTTCGGGGATGATTTCTGGGACCGCGCTGGAAAGAAAGCCAAAAAGGCATTTAAGAACGCATTTGTTAACTTCTCTCACTGGATATCGATGGACGAAAACATCTGGGTTTCAAAGAATCACGACGACCAGTTAGAGTGAGTCTTGTCGGTGCCCCCTTGTTCTGGGACCTTATGACACGTGCAGAACGGACGAATGGACGCTACGCCATTGGCATCGCACAAGTGCGGTGCAGTGCTGCCACAACCAACCCCTCGTCGACAAGATGATTCCTGTCTACTTTGATGATCGTCATGGAGAAGATGATTTATCTCGTGTTTCCCAGATCTTCATATCAGATAGAACTCAAAGAAGGTCTAGTGAAAACGAGCTGGATAAGATCACTCGCGATCATGATTCAATCCGATGCCACTCATCTCGACCATGGGTTGCCATCTTGGTCGATCTGGGCTTGAAGAAATCTGAAGCGAAAGTCAGATTCTCCCACAATCTAACCGAAGGTCCATGCCTTCGCATCTACGCTGCTGCAATCAATGTCAAAACCTTTCCTTTCTTATCTCGATCCGAGCGGCTTCCATTGACACTTCGGAACATCATTGCTCACGAGAGGATTCCTCCAAATGGTCGACAGCGTATGCAAATTCTCCAGGAACAAGTGGGGTGTGGAAGTAGTTGTACGAAAAGTCATATGAAGTGGGAGGCCTGGGCAGAGACTTCGTATAGCTCACAGGCCACAGGAAGGAAAAGACAGGCTACGGATAGCTCAGAAGCTAGGAGGAAAAAGAGAAAAGCTTAGCGACGTGAGGATACTCGTAGCTTTTCATCCCTGATAGCATTGGTCAATTTTTGGGCTTTAACGGCTCCGACCCAGATGTCTGGCACCGCGTCCAATGCTCTCAGTGGGAATTTTGTCAGTCTCAAATGCTCCCCTAGCGAGGGAGTCTAACGTTGGAATATCTTTAGCGACTGGGAGCTCAATGCTGAAGATTGAACACTCACAGGTGTTCGTCTCTCTCGAAGAAACATCGTAGGGGTTAGTCCGAGTACTAGCTACCAGGCGCCCTCTAGCATCGGTAGCTCAACAAATGATTGGATGCTGGAAAGTGTACCCTTTACTTTGTCCGACTAAACGACGAGGATCGTGACGCATCGACTGATTCCTCAAAGTACTCCCCACTTGACCCTACTATAACCGTAGACGGCACTTCCTATAGTGAGGCAGATTCCCGGAGCCTCAGACGACACAATCCGCAGCCGTTTACCTATCACAGGACACAGTCTTGGATGAGCCGAAGGCAAATGCAAACATCTTGGTTGTGATGTGATCGGCAACGCACCCAGTACAACCCTGGAAGTTCGGTGGACTTTGCATCGTGCAGAGCGTGCTCAGGCAAGGCCCTTCTTTTCTGATACGAGACTCCCGTAGTCTTAGTGGAAGCACCGCAGCTATCCAGAAAAGAGTGCCATTCCGTCACAGCAAGTTGGTGGGTGGTGGCGATGACCGCAATGGAATCTATGTTTGCACCGTAATGTTCAACGAATTCCTCTCAGACCCACTCGGATAAGGAAAACAAATCGAGCATCTGAGATGGCGCAGGAATGGCCTAGGGTGGCACGAGCGGGGGCGCCGTGCTTTATGACTGGGAACAGACCCGACTACTCTTCCGCTGGGCAAGCTGAAGTGAATAAGCGCTGGAGCGGCAAAGGCCGAATCTTGCGGCATTGTCCGAATGGGTGGAATTCGAACTTGGCGGCGGTACGCGCAATGCAGACTTCCTTGACTTGAAGCCCGAGTTATGTATTGGATGACCACTGATCATCATCACCACGCCTTCGTCTTACCAAATGAAGCTACTTTCAGAGGGCCGTATCTTGTCCCGGCACTTTAATATGTCCACGGGTGAGTGTCCGCAAAATGCTCTCGCTAAGCGTGCATAAGCTGCCACGCAGTTTGTGCGTGTCTCCTATAAGCGTCACCATTCGGTGGCCATCTACGAGGGGCAGTAAGTCCAGGCCACAAGCAGGACACAGCCGGTGCGTGCCTCCGTCAGCTATAATGTACCTTAGGACTGTCAAAGGTACCGATCGGACTTCGCTGTTAAAATGCCGAAGCAGCAACTATTACATCAATCGTAGGACCTGTCCCCAGTTGCATGAATCCTAAGCTCTTGCTCCGATGACGCGCGTAAGCCTATCAAGTGACATGGACGCGAACGGCTTCTTAGAAGTCATGATGCCTGGCCCTGACGGATGGCCGCCGTGAACGAGACGCCCTGGATGTCATCCCGGCACCCCTCATCACTTTTCCTTCTGGTGTTCCCCCCCACCTTGTCTGGGCTTCACCACCGAGTGCCTTCCTCTTTGCGTCGACCCCTTGCGACATCCCACCGCACAGACAATATGCATCTCTTTGCTTCTTTATCAGGACTACTGGGCCTTATCAGTGCACTCGCTTTCCTGCCCCCTGCTGTCGCTCAGGATCGCACCACCGAGGAGGGAGAGGCTCAGATTACAGGTTCGTGCTTTTCTCTCTCGGCGATTTCTTTTCGGAAGTGGGTTGGAGGAACGACGCGACCAAGTTGGTTGTCGCGCACACAATGTCTGTGGCCGACTCTTGTCAATGCACGCTCGGTGATCTGGCTTTAGGACTAGGGGATGTATTGCCCTCCTTACTGGGACCTGCGCGTACTGCTTCTCCGAAGTGTGGCACTAGCGCCATTGATCACCCATAAGGGCAGCTTGTTAAGATATTTTTACTCGAAGGCTGTGTGACATACTGACATCAATGCGTCCGCACGCCAGTCCCACGCCTTTGGGTTTTCCAATGGGTTCTGCTAGCTGATCGCTCACATATCCCGCAATAGATCCCAACGTAGAATGCTCCCCTTATACTTACCCGCCCGTCGCTCAGGCAGAAAACCAGTTTCCGCCGACTTGGACGGTGGCCACCATCCTGCCCGATGACACTGCGGCTCAGAGCAGGTACAACAGCATCCAAGGGCATATTCCGGACATCTCTCCGAAGGGAACCCAGCCACAATCCCTTTCTGGTGACTTCAGCGGGTTTTCTTACCCCTCGGACGACCCAGACTGTTGGTGGACTTTCGATCATTGCCACGATCCCAAAACGCCGGGGATTCCGATCGATATTACCACCGTCCCAGAGGTCTGTATATCTTATCGATGGCAGGTCACACGTATTGACTACAGATCCGTTTTAACCAGCCGGGTACTTTGGGATACGCTTTTGACGACGGTCCTAACTGCAGCCACAATATATTCTACGACTTTTTGCAATCGCAGGACCAGACAGCCAGTAAGTGGTAACACTCGAGGGAATTTGCCGTCTTCTTGATGGTGTCATAGCTATGTTTTACATCGGTAGCAATGTCATGAACTTTCCTTTAGAGGCTCAACGTGCGTTAGCTGATGGTCACCAAGTTTGCGCCCGTGAGTGCTATTATTAGGTTACCGCAGAGCGGTTACACTGACACCTGCATATAGATACTTGGTCTCACCGGTATAGTCCGTGAATTCGGAGGCTCACGTGTGATCTTCTCTGATATCCTACTGTGCAGTGACCGCATTGACGAATGAACAGGCTTTCGCTGAGTTCTATTACAGTGAGACATCAGTTCTATTATCACCCCTGCCCTGCCTTACAGTTTTTAGCTGTAGGGTATAAGTGAACGATTAGCTCTGCAACCTCTAACATAGTTTCAGTTGGAAATGATAAAACTGGTCATTGGTGTGACGCCAACTTGCTGGCGAGTAAGTATTACGCAGTTGCTCCGAGATTCGCCTACTGAAGTACGAGGCTGCAGCCACCCTATGGCGATGTCGACGACCGCATCAGAGCAATCGCTCAAGCCATGGGTTTACGAACAATCATTTGGCAGTACGATTCAAGTGACTGGCTCGGAAACGCTACAGAAACAGATGCTAATTACCAAGCCCTCATCGATGCAGCGACAAGCGGTACTTTTGATGATGTACGTGGCTACTTTCGGTACCCCAAGTGAACCTTGAACCTCTCTTCCTGTTCCGTCCTACAGGTTGGCACGATCTTCCTCACCCACGAAATAACGAATTTTACGATGTCTGAGGCAATCAGTTGGTATGGAAACCTAACATCCGCGTTCAAACACCTCGTTCCTGTCGGTGTTGCACTCAACATAACCAATCCGTACGTCGAGGATGGGTACACCTTACCCACTTTCGCACAATGTAGGTGTCAGTTTGGATACGGAGTGTGTACCTGTATCGACGCGATCGTTCTGCCTTAGATGTCAACGGAACGCATGTTGGGTCCATCGTCGGGAGTGTCAACGGGACGACTAGTGATACAAGCGCGACGGTGTCGACTGCCTCACATACTGCAACCACGACATCGAGCACGCCTACTACAGGAACGAATGCTGCTCACATTCTTCCTATCAACTCGGTGGGTTGGCTGGTCATCACCGCAAGCTTGGTGGGCGGCATTCTTTCTGCATGATGTTAAATTATGCCCTCTTTTAACATCCCTACGCCAAATGCATGGTAATATGGACTTGCGACTGCACATGCACCTCGCCACAGTACGTGCTTTATAGCCACGTTCATCGCATGCGACGGACCACTTGTTTGGATATGGACATATACTCTTCGGACTTTACATAGTACCCGATGCTACGATTCTAGCACCCCTGCGTCATCCCCTTATTCACCCTTACTTTATCATACGCACCTTTCCACCAGGCACACACGGGACTGCACTTCTTGGTGTTTCACCTTGCGTCACTACCACGATTTACTACTTTTTATCATTTCTCTCAATCCGTTCTTTCCAGACGTAAGCTGCGCGCGCAAATTGTGGGATTAAACCACCACATCGTCTCCGTCGTAAGATAGAAAATGATGTCTTTCGAACGAGCTGAGGGGGTTCCTCCAGCCTCTCACACATGTCAGTTCAGGACTGTACCCTGAAGTTCCGTACTGAACGTTTGACATACGTCAGGAAAGCGGGGCTTGGCTAAGCTATAATTGTTAAGGAATAATGCCACTTTGTCTTCAGTATATATATCCACCGTGATCGATTGTAGAAAGCACCAGGGAGTAGATCCGAGTGACGGATGCGGTCACCAGTGTCCGATGTGTCTCTGAATATTGTTGAAGGATTACCTTGTAAGATATTAGTATACGTTCAACTACCGAATGTTCTCCGGAGATGAAAGCGGTAGACGCTCAAACGGGCTTAGTGCTTGCTTGGTGTGGAGCCGGCTGCAAACGATTCGAATTCAGCGACCGGACTCACGGGAGCCGACGGCCCTCCGCGACCGGCCATCGTTCACGGCTCAAACAAGTTGACCTCCAACCACACACAACGGGAAGTTGGAGGCCCTCTGTTCATTGTCAACGAGTGCAGGCTCTAATCTTCTCTCGCATTTGATTGGCAAGACATGGCATCTTTCTTAAAACTCTACAAGTTGGTTGGGTGCACGCTTCACTGCGATTTACTATTTTAACTTACTCCATCTTTAGCGCAGCGTTGATTCGCCGGCCTATGCTGGCACAGCCTGCGACTGCGGCTGTCTTGTTCGGGGCAGGGGACATCATTGCTCAACAAGCTATCGAACAAAGAGGGAAGAACCACGATGTAAGAATTCTTCCTGCCGGTGTCAGGTGTCTCGACCGTCCTAACCAACAGTTATCAATAGTTCTTGCGGACTGCCAGACTCACCTTTTACGGAGGTCCGTACTCATGGCTTTGTCAAGGGACTTATCTCGACCAATGGCAAATTGACTATTGGTGATAGGTGCCATTTTTGGCCCCGCGCTCACTAAATGGTACCAATTGCTTAACCGCATCAAATTCTCGAGCCCCACAAAAGCGGTTGTCTATCGTGTACGCATCTGCTTCCGATATTTTCTCGTCGATGCATTGACAGTATCGCTCGCAGGTATGGCTTGATCAGGCTATACTCACGCCAGGTAAACATCCCCCGAGCTCTGTCTCGTTTGAATTTATAAGATCCGATGCTGATGTCACTCGTGGTTAAAAGTTGCCGTGGGAGTCTTCTTTGGTACTATGAGCATCTTAGAGGGACAGGGTGTTTCTGGTGCCGTGGAACGCACCCGCACGGCAAGTCACTCTGTAGTAGCGCTGAGAAAATACTCACGGTTGCCCAACAGGCCTACGAACCCACGTTGATCCGTAACTGGTAAGCAAACTCCTGAGCAACTCAAGCATCGTTACATTTTGCGTTACAGGATGGTGTTCATCCCAACCCAAATCATCAACTTCTCCATCGTGCCTCACCACTTGCGTTTTGTGGTGGTCAGTGTGGTCAGCTTGTTCTGGAGTAGGTTTCATATCAACCTCGATTTGACCGGCGCGCTCACATGCTCTTCAATGCAGATACCTATTTGAGTGCGGTGAACGCACGTAGCCAACGCCAATTAGAGTTCGTTACCAGTGAAAAGTCAGAAAACAAAGCAAACTCCTCAGGAGGCGTAGATTGATCCTGTCGCTAGCATTCGTGATACCTCTGGCATGCGAATTTACCGTGAACACTGCCTTCGATCTGATGTGCATTCCCGTTCCTCTGCGTGACCTAGAGTAGCCCAAACGATTGGCGTCTTTCGAAGACCTGTTCTCCAGCAATCCGGGCGGCCTTGCTGCCTGGGATGTCTCTCGTGGGGACGATTCGCTGAACAGTGGCATTCGTTACCTCCGGCCGAAAGCGAGCAAACTCTCGGACCACAGTACTCGAACGGCACGGCACGGCCCGACTGAACTCCTTAAAATGGTTTGGCAAACCTATCTTTTCTAGACATTTTGCGGGAAATGACTTTCCTTACTGCGTTGAATCGTTACACTATCACTGACAGTTTGGCAGGTAGTGAAATCCCCCAGTATATGCGCCACACGAATTCTAACCAGGCCAGTTGTGGATAACACGTCGCGACTGGTGAAGATAAAGTCATTCCCTCTCATGGATGTCTTGGAACAAGCGGACTTCAGTAATTGGGTGCATTTCGAGTAGCCCTAGTCTGAGGACTAGGTACGTGTTATCCAGAACACCGACTGGAGACCAAGGAGAGCATTGTATTGAGACAGGTACAAACTCTTAGACCCAGAAGTCCCTTCGCACTCTAGTCCCGGACTTATTCTTAGCGGCGGCCTTCTTGGTGCTTTGGGAAGCCTATTGCAATCCGTCAACTCTTAAGATCGTTTCGGGAGACAACATTTAAATGCCTTTAGTAGGTTCAGCGAGAAGTGCCCTCGGCAATGCTCTGCCGAGTAACGTCGCATCTCCCTACTACTTCCGTTCGAAGCATGATACACTTCTCTTGTAGAAATGTCATCACACGACCTCGCCGACCGGCGGCTCGCGGGACATTAGGCGCCTTTGTGGATGCCTTACCCGCCTGGTGTGTGCGGGTTGACGTACTTCCCACGATGACGGAGATCGATGTGCTCCAAATCACCTTCGTCCGATTTGGCCTCGTCTGGCCTGCCGCCAATCAAGGAAAGTCGCCGTTAGGCGTGGTAGTTCCATTGATTGACAAGGCTTCTCGTCCAATTGTCTGTGTATGCTGTGTACATGTGGGTCCGACGTATGCATTCCGAGTATAGCGGAAGACAAGCGATCATGAAGCTGTCTGACTGAAACCGACGAGTGTGAACCGGTGTTTCCTTATCAGTGAATTACTCTTGTCCGTCCCGGCGGCCACGAGTTGTACACTAGTGCTTGTGAGCCCCACTGCCTCATCGTCGATGCGGTGAGTGCTCGCTAAGGCGCTTCGTGTACAGCCTCGTCCGACGTGTCCTACGAACGGAAGCGCTCGGATGCTTGCGTAGGGGGGATCCGTTGACCTTGTATGTCTCATATCGTAGTTTTAAAAGGTGTCATAAACTCGAACAGTTGGACGTCTTGTGAGTAGAAAAGAAATGGTGAAACAGTGAATTATGGAGAGGCATCAAAGTTCGAGCAAAGAGCAGATTAATTAACCGTGGTCGCCGGAAATGTTACGTAAGACACCTCTTTGTTATAATTGGGCCACCAATCAGGCGAGGCTCATAAAGCGCGTTCACCTCGCATGCACACCTGCGCACTGTGCACAGGAATACCCTTTTGAGCCGGTCACTCTCCATACTTGTCGGAAATGGCCCCCAACGCCAGGCATCTAGCGGTGCTTGCTAGGTTACCCGCATTTCCCGTGGTCGCGGCACGAGTCTATAAATCCCTTGAATTCTTCCGCGGAGTGCACATCGATACCCTTACTCGCGCCAGCATGGGCTACCTCACATTCCTCAGGTTTTCCATCTATTTGGTATTTCTCGTCAATGCAGGATCTTGGCCGTTCGTTTGGCATAGTACGTCGTCCAATCTCGTCTCTCCCAAAACTAAATCATGCTTTTTTTCCATTTCGCAGTACGCGTCTTTTGGCCTATCATCGAAGCGAGGCTTCGGTTCCTACTTTTACGAGCGAGCTTACTCTTCAAGTCTCCCTCGGAACGGAAACGAATCGTCGCAGAGAGTGTGGAAGCGCTTTGCCCTGTCGGGGCTAATCCATTCGAGCTGGTGACGGTTTACAGGCGGTGGGCGAGTGAGTTTGGTCTTTGCTTACACATTCAACTCGTTGTCCATCCTCGCGTGTTTCGTGAGGTTGCTCTTAGGGAACGTTGGACTGACCGATGGAACAGGTATCGATGACGTGGATATGTTTGGGATGCATCTCAGCAATTCAAGCTATGCCAAGGTACGTTCGTCAGCTTTGTTGACGACACCGACAAATGGAACCGACGCTATGGAATACAGGCTTTAGACTCTGCGCGTCTCAGGGTCATGTGGAAAGCATTCCCAGCTTGGAGTGTCAGCAGGGGAGTTATCGCACTCGGGGGTAGGTCGGATTTAACACTTCGACTCCCCGCCGCATGATGAACGCCGGTCACTATAGCTACTCATTATCACTTCATACGTGAGATACCCATCTTTGCACGGTACGAGGTCAGGATATCCATAGCAGCGTGGGACCAAAAATGGGTGCGTGCACTCCTCTACGGCAATGGCTGAATACCGTTCGCGTATATAAACTAATATCCATCTATCCGTTATAGGTATATGTCATTGCGCGCTACGTTACGCCCCCCAAGCGTCGCCGCACCGATAAGGCCATTGCCAACGGAGCCATTACCACCCATGATCAATCGCCAGTCGACAGTGACACCAACATCAGCCCACCAAGCCACTCGAGCTTGAACGGCACTGCGACTTCAAACACAAACGGCTTCATCAGTGAAACCGACAAACTCGAGAAGACCCTCACCGAAGCACTTGCGGCGACGAACAAACGCTCACGTACCCCTATCGTGGAACCCGACGGCTCCGTCCTTCACTGCATCGCCGTTTCTCAGCTCTGTTTCAAGCAGGGCAGAATATCGGTTCCACCGGCTCTTGCACTCGCTTGCGAAGGTTTCTGCAACCCTCCTCCACCTCCGGTCGGCTCTAGCACTGAATCGGGGTCTGTGCCAACCAAGTACTCGGCTTCCAACCCTCCGCCGCACTGGGCCAAGGTTCGAGATATGCGTGTCCCACCTACAGGGTCCATGAAGCGGTTCAAGGAGTTCCTCGCAGGGGGATGGAAGACCAGTGCCGAGGAAACGGGCGATAAATGGTGGGAAGAGGCGCTCAGTGGACCTATCGAGGAGAGGAGGAAGAAAAACTTGGAGGTTCTCCATGCGCTCAGAACAGGGATGGAGGGTGTGAGGGTCCTTTACTAATTTTTATTCTCCGTGCATATCTAGGTGTAGTTTCCGGCTAGAATCCAACTGTAGACATGTGCATGTGTATGATATGTCATTCTATCTCTCAAGTTTTTTTACATTTCGCTAATAAGTGCGGACATCGTGTACTTGATACGACAGCTGACTTGTATATGACCAGCAATCACATTGTTGTCCGGAAGGCTATACCACGGTCGTGCAGTTGACCACGGGCAAGTACGTGCAGTCTACATTTGATTCGTTCATGCGCAACAGCCAGAAGGACATGTTGTAGCTCCCACACAGTAAGATACCGAGACTAGTTAGCGATACACTCATATAACAATACAGGCAGTGAAAACAGAGCTACATCTAGAGTCTAGCTTCCTCGTGTAACTTGTAGATAGACATAGAAACCCATAATAACCAAAACACCCCTTTATCACGAATTTTGTGGGCCTTGGTATGCCGGCGGCGGTGCGGCCGGATCCATCGATGATGGTTGAACCGCCGAACCTCCGTTGGAGGTCCGTTCAGGATCTCCATACCGTGGTGGAGCATCGATGCCATCGTAAACAGGGAGAGGTTCTTTCCTATATCCGCCAGGAGCGTAGGATGAGCTGAGTTGGAGCCCATTCTGATCCGTAGCGGCGGGCCGATGTTGCATCCCGATAGTTGATGTTCTGTAAGGTCCGTGTTGGGTGCCAGTAGACTGCTGTTCCGCTGGACAAGTGTCAGGCCCCGTGCAACGATGGCAAAAGTCGGATAGGGGACGACGAGATCTGCGGAGGGCGCACAGCCTGGTTGTGGGGAGCAGGGGGGAGGAAAAAAGACATATGAGATACGCCTGTGGTGATAAACAGACGCTCACCTGCATGTTATGAGCAGGAGTAATATGCCTGCTATGATGGCGGCAGAGATGAAGTCAGGGTTTTGATAAAATGGCTGGTAGGAAGCGAAAAGTTATGGTAACTAGATGATAGAATTCCCATCGTGAGTTCCTTGCCTCGGTGCCGTCGTCTAATGACGACGGCAAATCCGGTTGTGTCAAGCTCTGTGGAATAGGAGACATTGGAAAACGTCCAATGAGGCTGTATGAAATCGGGATCCCGTAGGTGGGTGTTTTGGTACGAATGTCGCACAGCTCGTTGCCCGACAGTGCAGTAGTAGAGTTTGGCACGTTACTTGGACATCCGTATATCGACCACCGAAGTACTGACAGCCGGATGCCTTGCCATAATACCCGCGACGTCAGGGAGGGACAAACAAGCACCAACAACAGCCCCACTACTTTCCGGCTCTCGTCGAATTCCTCAACGGAACAGAACCGACCCCAGTCGCACCGACTTGCAACCATCCTCGGCATCAGAGTAACACCATCGTTATATTTCCTACTTCGCTTTTGATTTATATGTTATCCGTACGATGCAATATATAAGTGTCGACTTGCACCAGTCGTCGCCACAAGTTAACTCTAATGGGTCAAGGCACTTGTGTCAAGGGAGAGTGGGACGCAAACAGGCCTACATGTGGCGTTTATAGCCACACCAGTTTCTGATAGATGCAGTACAGGATCGAGGCGCTATGACGAAATACACGTGATGGCGAAAGTAGCCGAAGATGCGATAATGCGCAACTGAGGCACAAAGGATGTAGAATACACAGACAGGACCAAAGACTGAAAAGCGCCCAAAAGCGAACCAAGGCAAAGAACGGCTATTATGACTATTGTATGTATGGAGAAAGAACATTAAGAGAGGGAAATGGGACGACCATGAAACAAAAGGGTTCGTAACAAAACAGGATGTCGATGTATGTAGCGCTGCCATGCAGATGAGGACCAACCCCCCTTTCCTGACCGTAACGAATGACCCCCAAAGGAGGGGTCAGAGAAAGCAGTGCGAAAGCGAGCTGAGAAAGCTCGGGTAGGAACAGTACCATTGGCACGAATCCACAGCAGAGGATGAAGAGGGAACAACGCATCCCAGAAAGCGAGATACTGGGAAAAGATTTGATAAGGATCATCCAACAGGTGACTGTGAGTGATTCGGATGGAGTGACCTTCATACTGAGTATCAGACTTGCGGCATGGGACAGTGAACGTGCAAGAGGAGTCATCGAACTGGACAGAGGGGCGCGGAGACAATTGGGAGTATTCACGAAGGTCATCAGAGTCAAGCCGTACAAGCTCACCTAATCGAAGGGGGCCAAAAGCCCTGTAGAGAAGCATCGTGAGCCAGGCCAAGTCATCGAAGTAGAATGGCCGTGGATACAAATGGAGCGCATGAAGAAGATTGACATGATAAAGGGGCTGCTGCCAGCAGGAGACAGGACAGGAAAAACCCATGCAAAGTGCAGTAAACCAAGATTGAGTCATGAGTCTCACGAACCTCTAGAAAATGTGGCTGAAGCTGTGATACAATGCCAGTCAAGTAGTTCTCAACAGAGCGGGACTGGATATAGTGAGACATGAAGACCATGTAGAAGGACAGGATGTCAGGGGTAGGTGCTACAGGTAAGTGTTGAATGTCGCAGAAGGTGAGGTATGAGTTGAAATTTGGAGCAGTCCAGCCTTCAGTGATTTCCCTACATCCTCTCCGGTCGCAGCAGTGAGTGTAGAAACATTCGCCATCCAATTTCTGACAGAGCCCGCAGTTCCATTTATGACAGGGTTTGCGGCGCTGACCCGAGAGTCCTGGTTTAGGACCAGCCCGCAACTAAGCCACTGGTTCGGTGGAATGGGAACTGACTCTATGAGAGGTGAGGAAGGTGGTTCTAAGGTCACTGAAGTGGGTAGGATCAGTGACACGCAAATGTTCCAGATTGCTCTATCATAATGAATGACTTAGGAATGGAAGCAGGTCTCAGCTCGAGAATGGTACAACCGTCCGAGACTTGACCAGTGCTCTGAATACTCCCCCCAGCATTGAGGGAACATGAAGGAGAGAGCCTTGATGAACATTGTGAAGGCAGTGTTGTAATCCGCAGCACATTTGATACTTCCTGCCGGTTGTGACACTCAGAAGGATAGCTCAATTTTGTTGTCGATGACAAACCCTCCGCCGCACTGGGCCAAGGTTCGAGGTATGCTTGTCCCACCCACAGGGTCCATGGAGTGGTTCAAGGAGTTCGTCGCGGGGGAGATGGAAGACCAGTGCCGAGGAAACGAGCGATAAATGGTGGGAGGAGGCGCCTGTGGACCTATCGAGGAGAGGAGGAAGAAAAACTTGGAGGTTCTCCATGCGATCAGAATAGGGATGGAGGGTGTAAGGGACCTTTACTAATATTTATTCTCTGCATACCTAGGTGTAGTTTCCGGCTAGAATTCAATTACAGACATGTACATGTGGTCATTCCATCTGTCGAGCTTTTTTTACATTTCGTTAATGGGTGTGGACGTCGTGTACTTGATACGACTGACTTGTATATGACTGGCAGTAATCATATTGCTGTCCAGAAGGCTATACCCCGGTCGTGCAGTGACCACGGCAAACACGTGCGGTCTACATTTTTATTCGTTCATGCGCAGCAGCTAGAAGGAAATGTTACAGCTCCCATACAGTGAGATGCCGAGACTAGTTTGTGGTACAGTCATATAACAACACAAACAGTGAAAACATAGCTACGTCTAGGTTCCAGCTTCCTCGTGTAACCTGTGGATAGTACCTGACGTAGAAACCTATAATATCCAAGACACTCCTTCATCACGAATTTCGCGGCGGGCCTTGGTATGCCGGCGGCGGTGCAGCAGGGTCCATGGATGATGGTTGAACCGCCGAACCTCCGTTGGTGGTCCGTCCAGGATCTCCATACCGTGGTGGGGCACCGACGCTATCGTACACAGGAAGAGGTTCTTTCCTATATCCACCAGGAGCATAGGATGAACTGAGAGGGCGCCCATTCTGATCCGTGGCGGAGGGCCGATGTTGCATCCCCATCGGTGATGCTCCGTAAGGTCCGTATGGGGTGCCAGCAGGCTGCTGTCTCCATGGCCAGGCGCCAGGCCCCCTGCGACGAACGAAGAAGTTGGATAGGGGACGACGAGATCTGCGGAGGGCGCACAGCCTGGTTGTGGGAGAAGGAAAAAGGGAATATGAGATACGCCTGCGGTGTGATACACGGACACTCACCTGCATGTTATGAGCAGGAGCAATATGATTATCGCGACGACGGCGGCGATGAAGTAAGGGTTTTGATAGAATGCCTGGTAGGAAGCGGAAGGTTATGTTAGCCAGTCAATGATAGAATTCCCACCATGAATTCCTTGCCTGGGTCGTCTGGGTGTCACCGTTTGTAAACGGCGACAAACCCGATGAAATCGAGCTCAGTGGAATGGGAGACATTGGAAAACGTCCGATGGGGTTGTATGGAATCAGGATCCCGTAGGTGGGTGCTTTTGTACGAATATCGCACAGCTCGTTGCTCGACAGTGCAGTAGTAGAGTTTGGTACCTCACTTCCCAGACATACATATATTGACCACTGACTACCCCGCAGCACGACGCCTTGTCATACTCGCGACGTCATGGAGAGACAAACAAGCACCAACAACAGCCTACCTGCCTACTCTCCACAGCCCCACAGCCGTCGGATACCCTGGGTTGCCTGGACCGGGCTGGTTCTTACCTCCGTACCAGTGGCTCAAAGCACTGAGTGGATACTCTCTATA
Organism: Pisolithus thermaeus; assembly: GCA_024663475.1. NCBI lineage: Eukaryota > Fungi > Basidiomycota > Agaricomycetes > Boletales > Pisolithaceae > Pisolithus > Pisolithus thermaeus. The sequence continues at coordinate 170,693 of JANFAF010000037.1, forward strand.
TCAACCACTGGAGTCCACTGAAATATACTGTAACTCGGTTACTAGTTGGCGGTGCAGGCATCCGAGAACACAGGCGAAAATCTGTGGCCGCACCATAAGAAGCTATGGATTCTAAATCGCCCCTTTATCGTGAGTTCCACAGGCCCGCGTCCTGCATAACGTGGCGGGGCACCAAAGTCATTGAGCGCAGGAAGAACGAAATGAGTTGAGACGGGCACTGTAATGGTGGGCCATACCTGTCAGGCACAACGCACACTCTGGCGGGGGGTGTCTCTCTGGCAAGGAACCACGTCCCTGGCGATGAAAGAAAGAGTCGGGCGGAGACCGGGGAATTCGATAATAATAGATGCCGGAAAGGATACATAAGATACGTGTGCCATCAGAAACCTCCCCTACGCCCGTCTACATACATCACTCATTTACACGCAGTAACCAGAAGGAAATGTTAGCCCCTATACAGTAAGATACCGAAAACTAGGATGTTGTACAGTCATTATTATAACACAGATAAAAACCCAAAGTCACATCTAGTAGCTTGTAGGTTCCAGTTTCCTCGTGTAAGTTGATGTAGAAACCTAACGTATCCAAGTCATCCATTTATCATGAGTTCCGTAAGCCCCGGTATGCTGGCGGCGGGACGCTCGGGCCCACAGATGATGGTTGAACCGCCGAAAATCGGTTGGGAGCCCGTTGGAGTTGTCCATACCGTGGTGGGGAACCAACGCTATCGTACACGGGAAGGGTTTCTTTGCTATATCCGTCAGCAGCGTAGAATGCACTGAAGGGGCGCCAACTCTGATCCGTATCGACGGATCGCATACTGTCAGAGGAGCGACGTGGTATTCCGATAGGTGACGGCGTTGTTCTGTATCGTTCGTATAGGGTGCCGGCGGACTGCAGTTCCCCTAGCAAGGGACCAGGTTCCTTGCGACGAACGAAGAAGTCGGATAGAGGGCGACGCGACCTGCGGAGGGTACGCACCCTGAATGGACATATGAGATACGCCAGATGGTGATAAACAGACACTTACCTGCACATCGCGAGCGAGATGATTAACACGGCCACTGCACCGGCAGCAGTGATGAAATAAGGACTCTGATAGAATGGCCACTGGCAAGCAAGAAGTTAGCTGGCCAACGATAGAATTCCCACGATGGACACCTTGCCTGCGTCGTCGGGGCGCTGAGAACATCAAGCGTTGGCATTACTGGGCTGACAGTCTGTGGAACGGTGGCCATTGGGAACGTCGCAGATGCTATGGACTCGGAATATCCTAGGTAGGTGCTTTTGTACGACTACACCGTGCCTCCCTCACCAGTCCAGCAGAGTTTGGCATCTGCCACTCGGGCACATACGGGACTCGGACGAGCCCACAGCACACGTGTAGCACAAGCCAAGCACTCTGCGTCATGGATGAGAACCGATCGAATTTAAAGTGTCAACAATAGCTCATGACCCATCTACTCTCCACAGCCTACGACACTCTAGAACTGTCGACAGTTGTCACTATCCTGTGCTCCGGATTACCGAACCTAGAACTGGCTTCGGTAGTGACTCATTGCAAGACACTTGATTACCTTCGATCTCAGCCCATTGCACCCGCTGGATTCCACTTCGTAACTGCACTATCCAGACTCATTCGTCACAAGATGATCTACTGTACCGTGATTGCCAGTTGGTGGGCACCATTCAGCGAGCGCAGGGCCAAAGACGGCACCTATCACCCATGGTCAATTTGCCATTGGCCGAAACGAGTCCCTGACAGTGCCATGAATGCGGACCTCCGTAAATACATGTGGGCTTGGAGGGCGGTCGGCTCCCATTAGTCCGTTCGCTGAATTCGAATCGTCTGCTTCCTGCATTGCCGGCTGGTTCTCACCTCCGTAGTGGCTGAAAGCACTCAGTCGTTACTCTCCATATCAACCAGTTGCGCCCGCTGGAGTCCACCTTGTAACCAAGCCATCCACGCCAATGGCTCAATCTACTGTAGCACAGTTACTAGTTGGCGGTGCAGTCATCCGAGAACACAGGCGAAAGTCTGTGGTCGCACCATAAGAAGCTATAAATTCCACATCGCTGCTTTATTGTGAGTTCTACAGGCCCACGTTCTTGTTACCAAAGTCATTGTGCACAGAATGAACGAAATGAGTTGGGACAGACCTTGTAGGGGTCGATCATACCTGTCGGGTGCAACGCCCACTCGGGTAGCTGGTGGCGGAGGCTGGTGCGACAATGCCTGTAGAATGTCCCTCTGGCGAGGAACCGCGGCCCTTGGGATGAAAGAAAGAGACCGGGAAATTTGGTATTAGTATGTGCTAGTTGTGTGATAGGACACATAAGATACGCGTGCCAACGCAAACCTCGCCCAGTCCGTCTGCATTACTCGTTCACATGCAGCAGCCAGAAGGAAATATTAGCCCCTATACAATAAGTAAGGTATCGAAATTAGTTCGTGGTATAGCCATCACAAGAACAACACGGATAAAAACCCAGGGTCACATAGCTGTAGTTTCTAGCCTCCTCGTATGAGTTGACATAGAAACCTATCATATCCGAGTCATCTGTTTATCATAAGTTCCGTAGGCCCTGGTATACTGGCGGTGGGACGCTCGGGCCCCCAGACGATGGTTGAACGGCTGAAGGTCCATTGAAAGTTCGTTCGGCTTCTTCGTACTGTGGTGCGGAACCGACGCTATTGTACACAGGAAGGGTTTCTTTGCTGTATCCGTCGGTGGCAAAGAATGAACTGAAGCGGCGCCAACTCTGATCCGTATCGACGGATCGCATACTATCAGAGGAGCGATGTGGTATTCCGATAGGTAATGGCGTTGTTCTGTAACGTTCATACGGGGTACCAGCTGGCAAGGAGCGGGCTTCCCTGCGACGAACGAAGAAATCGGATAGAGGGCGACGGGATCTGCAGAGGGAGCGCACCCTGAACGGAAAGAAGGGGTCATATGAGATATGCCTGTGAGAATAAACAGACAATTACCTGGATATCGTGAACGAGATGATTGACGCGCTCACTCCAACGGCAGCGATGATGAAGTAGGGGCTTTGATAGAATGACTCGTCCTGGAAAGCAAGTTAGCGGTAGATAAATTCCCAAGATGAACTCCTTGCCTGGGTCGTCGCGACGCTGAGAATATGAAGCGTTGGTGTTGCTGGGCTCTGTGGAACGGGGGCCATTGGGAGCGTCCAAGATGTATGGACTTGGAACATCCTAGGTAAGTGCTTTTGTACGAGTGTACAGTGTCTCCCACCGGTCCAGTGGAGTTTGGCATCTGTCACTTGACATACCGTATGATACGGTACTCACATGCACAGTACTCACCAGCCTACAGCACATAGCACAGGCCAAGCGTCGTCTCAGAATCGAGAGAATTTACATAAGTTGTCAACAACAGCCCACGACCCTTCTACTTTCCACAGCCCACGATGCTTTAGAACTGCCGACAGTTGTCGCTATCCTGTGTTTCTGGATGACCAACTTAGAAGAACTGGTTCCGACCTCAGTGGTGACTCAAATACACTTGATTGCCTCCAATGTCAGCCTGAGCCTGTCGCACGCATTGGATTCTACTTTATAAACTGTGTTATCCAGACTTATTCATCGCAACAAAATCTACTGTACCGTAATCGCTAGTTGGCGGTGCAGTCATACAAGAACACTACAGGCGGAATTCTGAGGCCGCACCATAAGACGGTACAAATTCCAATTCGTCTCTCCACCGTGAGTTTCACAGACCCTGGTATGATGGCGGTGGGGTCCTCGGGTCCCTGTGCGATGGTAGATGCCCCAAAGATCCATCGATATCCCATGCATATCCTACTAATGGTGTGACGAGGCACCAAAGTCATTGTACACAGGAAGCATATCTTGCATGGGTACTCTGGAAGTATGAAATGAGTTGAGGACGAGGCCTGCTCTTGTCATAGCCGTGGATCATACCTGTCAGGGAAAACGTGCGTTTGGGTAGTCGGTTTCGGAGGCTGACACGACATGCCAGTAGGGCGTTCCTCTGGGAAAGAACCACGGCCCCGGCGACAAAAGCAAGAGGCGAGTGAAGGCCAGAAGGCTGGATATAATTCTTGGCTGGATATGAAAAAGAACATATAAGATACATATATACCGTGATAAGAGAAAAACAATATTCCGTACACAAACAATAGGAGTATAAGGAGCAGTTCTCCTAAAACGACACCAAAGCTGATGCCGATGAACCACCCTTGATAGTAGACTGGCGGTAGCTAGAACAGTGGGTGAGAACATATGTTTAGTCAGCGAGTTAGCAGCTTTTTCATTCTGAACATCTTACCTGACGTGTCTCAGAATCACACTCTAGCCATTTATCAGCGGATAGAGTAAATGCATTGGCCATTGTCGGCGTTGGGTTGTGGAGCGAGGGTGAGTAGCAGGAATGAGGGGAGAGCGATATAAATGAGACGAATAGGGGCATGCCCTTAGGAGGCCTCCCACTAAGACATGCTTCTATTTCCCCTCTTCTATCTGCTTATGACTCGCCTGATCTTAACCTTTGGACGTACGACAGTTGGGTTGGTGCTAGGCGTGTTGTACCATAAGTTGGTACAACTCACAAGGCACCTTGGATCCCGGCTCGGATATCATGGTCGCCTCGCATGGTATGTACGCTCGGTACTTCACTTCTTGACGCTTGTTGTCGTTTTGCACGTTCGTATTACCTGGTGTCATGATCGGTGTGTTTTATCGAATTGTGCCGTACCCTAGGCACTATATAGTGCGTGGTTTCATTTTCATCGACTATATGGGAAACATAAACCAAGGACAGTGTGAAATGTAAAGGTTCGATGTTGAACGTTGACGAAAGAGACCACAGGGAAGTTGTGGCTGTGCTACTGGCCAACTTGATTCGGCCAGAAGTTGGTTTATTCCGTGACTGCCCGAAGACTTGTGTCTACGGCAGTGATACACGTCCCCACTGGGCCGAGGTTTACTTGTGTCCCCTCTCCACCGCGAGTGCCTGGACCCATCAGTCCATAGAAAGGCATATCATTTTGTTCGCTTCGCCCCGACTGCCTTTGGTCCAACCTTTACAGTGTGGAGCGCAGTGTAGCGCTGCATACCGTACGTCGCCACAACGGTCTATTTCTACTATCTCGAAGGATCCATTTGCGTGGAAAGTAGGTAGCGCCTTGGGATTCGGGAAAGGTCCTTATCAGTTGTGCCGTTGTCGCAAGTCATCCAACTTACACTTTTTCTAGCTTTAGTATGTGCTTAGAGCTCAATGAACATACGATACCTTCTCGTTAACTCGCGCCGAGCTGTGTACTCGTGCTCGGGCGACGTCCTTAGCCCATAGTCCGACGTCCTAGTCTGGTGCTGAAACCGCCAGCGCATCTCCGAACACCAAATGAACAGCCTGGGCAGCCAATATTCCAACCCATCAAATAGGCGACTTGCTGGCATATACTTATCAGGAACCAGTGCATAATAACTGAACCTGTGGAAGTACATAGTGGTGTGGTATGAGCCAGTTCCAGAAGTACGGTTGTTAGATTGCATTCCCCGTTGCTTGAGGAGCACTATCCTGGGAACGACAAGCTCCGGGAGGCTGTAAAAGTTCGTGTGTTAGAACACGAGTCTCTAGCTGAAAATGCAATGCAGTACTCGCCCGCTGGTAGGATTCATGCGAGTTGCGGGGGACCCTTTGTCATAGGTTAGCGAATCATCTTCATGGCCTTGCTGTAAGTTCAAAATCGAGTATAAAAGCCATAGATCTGCGCACTGGGGGATCTAAAATTGGTATTTGGTTCGTTACCCCGCCCCCGTCGTGATTAGAATGGTTCTCTCGTGGGGCTGCTGAATAACTGGAGCGCACGTACTACAGTACCAATGATTGCGTCCACCCACGTGATCTACAGCTACACAGCATCGGTCTTCTGTAGGCCTGTTAGGCCTGTCGTCTTACTCTAGAAGCTTGCTACCTGAAGGATTACCCAGAGAGTACGTATGCCAATGACTTGTCGATGTGTTGAACATTGCGTTAACTGGTTCGGAAGATGAAATTGCTAGACGTGAAAGCTGTTCTCGACCGTGAAAAGGATATCCAAGAGGCCGAATCTGAGTACGAGGTCCTAAAGATGCCTGCTGACGAGGACACCACAAGATATGCTATACTATCGCATCGCTGGGGTGTCGAGGTCACTTACGAAGAGATGATCGGGTTGATGAAGATGGAGCGACGGAAGAGGGACGAAGTCAGGCAGCGCTACGGCTACCAAAAGATCATCAAGACCTGTGAGCTGGCTATGAAGGATGGCTACGAGTGGGTGTGGATCGATACCTGCTGCATCGACAAGCGGAGCAGTTCAGAATTATCGGAGGCCATTAATTCAATGTATCGGTGGTACCAGAACGCGCAGATCTGCTATGCGTACCTCAACGATGTTGACTCGTCGGTCTTCCCTACTGAACAAAATGCCAAGTTCAGCAAGTCCAATGGTTGGCCGGAGTGGTTTGTACGGGGATGGACACTTCAGGAACTCATCGCACCGAAACGGATCGAATTCTTCAACCAGGATTGGGCGCCCATTGGCAACAAACGATATCTTGCACCCATGCTGGGGGTAATCACCCGAATTCCGCGCGAAGTTCTGATGGGTGGTTTAGCTGCGAAGCGTGTCAGTGTTGCACAGGTCATGTCCTGGGCCGCTGGTCGGAAGACCACGCGCGTGGAAGATCGGGCATACTCGCTGATGGGGCTGTTCGGAGTAAACATGCCCATGTTGTATGGCGAGGGAAAGAAAGCGTTTCGACGGCTACAACTAGAGATTATCCGGGAATCCAGCGATCACAGTATATTTGCGTGGTCCTCAAGTCAACCCGGAGGTGCTCTGGCGGAAAGTCCAGGTGACTTTTGGTATTGTCGCAACATGAGGAAGTTGGAACCCGACGAATATGTGGAGACACTCATAAAGGAGTACATCGATCAGAGTAATCTTGGCGGCCAGCGGCGCGTCGACATTCTTGGGAGAAAAGGTCGGGCACATCAGCGGAAACTTGCCACATTACGTGACGCAGTGAACTCCCAGCAGTTTCGCACATTCACTGTCAACAATGCAGGTATTCAAGTGTTCCTACCTGTCGTCCCCTTCCCCAACTCGCCATCTCATTTCAGGGCTATATTGTCATGTACTTCTGATGTCAATCTGCAGACCATTGACTTGGCACCCTCTGGATCCGGCTTCAGCAGGACTACGGGCACTATGTATTCTTCCAGCACGTATCCGGAGTTCAAGACCCTCTATCTTACTCATCATCAAGATGCCAATGAGACGCTTCGCGAGTTCACCCTCGACGATGTGAATGCCTCATACTATGGATTTACTCGCCATGGCACCCACCCGCACGAGTTCTCGGGCGATATTGTCACACTGTCACCCCTCACAGATAACCTCGTTGTCATAGTTTACGCCAACAATGATTGTCGATCTCGCTTTGCTGTTGGCCTCGGTTATCACCTTGGCCAAGGATGGGTGCATGTTGTCTATGACGATCACCCAGAGGTCAACTGGACACCATGGTCAGACTTTGCTCATACAGCTTATAGTCGAATGTGGGAGGCACGTGCTAAACATGCTCAGAGTTTCCCTAAACATAAATATGACTATGGATGTCGCCATGACCACTTCATCAAGCATGCCCACCTTCCCCGATCAATCTGGGCTGCGAGGGTGATCTGGGGCAGGTGGGAGATGGACAATTTCAAGGTTGTGGTTGATATTGACCAGTGTCCTGGTTGCTGTGATGGTCCACATGCATGGACTGTGACACCTGTAAGTACCTCTTCCTTGTGTGTGTGTGTGTGTGTGTGTGCAGACCTGACCATTTATGTTACTGTAGTATGATTGTGGTGGCCTGGATACACCAGGCCTTATGAATGCAGTTCACCAATCATATAAGCTGGACCTGGATGGGTGGCCAGCACCGCTTAGTGAGTGTTCTGGTTATGAGATCATGGTGAGCCATGTCATGTACACCCATGCTTGTGCTGAGTTTAACATAACCAGCTGGGTGATTATGGTGACTATTTCAATGAAGATTTCAGACGATCTGGAAATATATTTGAGGACATGAGGACCCTTGACATTGACCCCAGGGACACAGTTTATCACCCTGTAGTGTCCTATGTATCTGGTTATGAATCGGCATGGGAATCCACCGAGAATCAGGATGATCTTGTGGTAGCAGTCCGTGACAAAGACAAACACATGGCCCTGCAGCAACCGAAGGGCTTCTGGCTTCCTACAAATGAAGATTTTGCATTGCTACTGAAAGCCATGTCTATCCATCTTTCAGGAAAATATTTGGTGATAACAGTCATACAATGCTCAGCTTTCTATAGAGTTGATGATGATGGAGAACGAAGCAGTTCAGGAGATGGCAAGTTTCCATAAATGATTGACAATGTCTTTTTGACCTTCAGACTTTGTGTGTCAGACTTGGCATCAGACCATGCTAGCCATTCCAGGGAGCCCAAGATTTTGACCCCACTATGCACTATTGCAAGCCCACAAGTTTGGCAAAGGGAACTCCCATGTGAGCAGAGAAGGGAACAATTTAAATGTGTTCGGTAAGCTCATGGGATTGCTTTTGAAGGTGGGATTTTACTAAAACTGCATTTTGGAATTTAGGGAGTACTTTTATACTCTCATGGATATGGTATCTTCTCTCATTACAGTTGGTGTTTGTCTGCGGTGTTGATTGCACTATCTACAGTGTCACAAATCTGCAGTATGTTAGGAAACTATATGTCAAACATGATCATTCCCTTATAATGCCACAGAATGGACAGAAGAAAAGTGGAATGATTGAGTTTTTCTCTAACCTTTTTGGTCTCAAGTACTTGAGGAATTATGTGAGCATTTGTCTTGTCAATGCTTCATAACACTCACTATCCTTTTTTGAATGTAGGTTGGTGCAATAACATTCTTTGAAAGGCTCCCCTCAATAATGGAAAATGATTCACTTGGTCATGTCTCTGTAGGCACTGCAGGAGGTTGGCTCATCATACTGGGTTTGTTCATTGGCAAGCTTACAATGCAGCTTTAGAGAGTGGTTCACCAGCATGCCAACCAAGATTATCACATGTCAACTGGACAATGCCCTTTAAGGGCAAGAAAAAGTTCAACACTGTACAAGATCTACGCCTTGAAGTTGTGCCACATCTGTTGCACAGGAGGTGCCAAACTCTCTGTGTAACAGAGCCTGAAGATGTGCAGCATCAATATACAAATGAATTGCAAAAAGTGGTACATGAGTTCAAATTCATATCAGGCACTCTGAGTGTTGGTGTAAGTATTGTTACTAGTAAGAAAGAGTTGGGTCTAATTCTATTCTAAACAGCTGCTCAATCACATAAAGAATACCTTTGGAAGTGCATATTGTGAGCATCAGGGCATGTGAGTACTTCTTCTTTCATCATGTTTCTACTATTCATCATGTCCTGGCATCAGACCTGTAACAGGTCGACTCAGAGAGAGTTACATTGACTATGATAGGTCTGCACCACATCTATTAACATCCAGAAGTTTACACCCTTGATGTCATTCATAGGCAACTTGACACTCTCTCCAGGATTCAAGAGATAGAGATACTCCAAGTGAAACTGGATGCAGTGAGAAATGAGGAAGAACAGCAGGCACTGGAGGAGGATATCACAGGAAGGGTAAGGGCAACATCAGCTTATCACTTTCTGACACACACAGTCATTTATTCATTCACAGATCCTGTGGCTCTGTTGGTGTGGAATTTGTGCAGAAGTGAACCAACTATTACCAAAGGTGAGTCAACTCTTTTGTTTCCACAGATTTCATCTGACATTGTTTCAGGCTGTGGATTACATTCAGAGAGAAGGAATTGTGGAGGTAAGAGGCATTATGTGGCTGTATGCCATTGTAACCACCTTAGCAGGGCTTACGAGAGATTCACCGGATTATGGCTCGGACAGGGCATGTAGACCCAAATGATGATCAAGCCCACCTGCTACGGTAGGGGACATCATGTAGTGTATGGCATGAATCTGAATTGTTATATATATTGCCTCAGGATCATGTTTGATGCAAGAGCAGGCATATCAAAACATGAGTTAGTGCTTGCTGCCCATGCTGCAGATCAAGCCAAGTGGTTAGGTGCAGCTAGAGTTGCTACCACTACCAACAACCAAGGTACCACTCCATCTGCAAGCTCTCAAAATATTTCCACATCTATAGTTTAGTAAACATGGGTATTGACAAGTATCTCTTTCACTTCAACTGGATAATCCCATTGATGATTGTGATGTTAATAGGAGTGATGCATGCAGTTGGTATGTACTAGCTGATACCTCAGTGTAACAAGTCTTATTCTGAGGTGCATCAAAGAGGTGATTGAAAGCATCCAATCATTGTGGATATGTTGATAGTTGAGTCTACCCAAAGGGCTTGGAGAAGTACCATTAGTGAAAAAAAAATGGGTTGAAGGTTGGATCCTCACCATTGGAATCTGCCATTCCAGACTAATCATCTTTGGTTCCTTGTCCTCATCCTTGATTGAGAAACTTTCTGCATTGTTACACCCCCAAGAACATGATCCATCAGTATGATCTTGGTCAAGTTTTTGGGTTCTGTATCCATTATGGTCTTGAACCCATCCACCTCTAAGTGTTTGCATCCATACATGCACTGGCCCACAAAACAGGCAACCACAACATGAAGTGGAAACAGACAGATAGGGTAGGAAATTGAAGACATGCAACCACTACATACCTCTGACTTCAGCTTAAGAACTGCCCCTTGTAGTAGATGTCTTACTTCCATGTTTGGAGAGCATGCTGATGGTGCATGACATGATGTCAGTCAGCTCACTGATGATCACAGCTGATTTTACCTGAGAAGCATGGACTGTATGCTAGAAAGTAACTCATGCCAGAGTCAAGAGGAATATCTCTATCAATCTCTTGGGATTGTCACTTGTAAATTCAATGATATAGTTCAGTATGGCTGGGATGATGCCAGTAGCTCCATTTGTGGGAGATGTCACAGTGCAGGCCCCTGCAGTGTTAACTTCACTTACAGTGATCTTTAGTTCCAGAGTGAGAGCATACATACATATGTATTTAGTGTTTCAAAGTCTGGTCCACTCCAGTCTTCTGCATTTGGAAGTAGGGGGCCACCAGACTGAGACCGCTCTAGACTGGTTGGCCCCAGTTGCCTAAGTGGTTGCAACCAGTTACAGCCAGTTTTTGCCAGGAATACTTACTACCTCATGTGTTAAATTTGGCTGTCTATCTTTCATATACTTATATCTCACTCCAAAAGGGTGATATTGATGAAGTAATCATACTGCCATGATTGTGAGATCATACACTACAACTTTTGTTATGACATCATAGCTTTTTATTGTTCACATGCCATGTCTGAATTTGAATTTTGCAAATGTCTCACCCCAAAAAAGGAGATATTGTCAAGGTAAGCATATTGTTATGGTCCCATGATCATAAGCTATGACTTTTTTTATGAAATCATGGCTGTCAAATCACTCCACATATGTAGATAGTTCTGAGTAATACTTGTTGCATAGCCAACTACCCCTTAAGAAGTAGGGGCAATTACCAGACTTGAAAAAAAAACTGGTTGCAACTGGTTGGGACCAGTCTTTAGTCATCTCACCAGGAACTGCAACTGGACTGGTGTGGGGAGGCCTTACTCCCTACTACCTAGAGCTGAATGCTACCACTTAGAAACACCCTTCACTGCTCTAGCCCCTCCTCCATTCTCTACCACTGTCATGCACCAAAGGTGTTTGGCAATGTGAGCATGAAGTCTAGCTGAATGAAGGGAATGAAGGACCAGCCCTAATGCAAGGCATGATGTCCTTGATCAGGATAGGCACAAATGTATGTGTTGTTGGGGAGGTCAGCCATTAATGTCCCAAACTCAGTTGATTACAGCAGTTTTCAAATGTTTGTGGAAAAACCAAAAAGCAAAAATCACCTGTGGGGCATTGCTGAGAGGGGCCCTGGAAGTAGCCCTAGATAGAATTAAGAATTACTAATAGTACTTTCAATCAGCTAATCAACAGTTGTTTGCTGCAAATTTAGTTCCCATGACTGATCATCTAGCAACTGTTATGCCCTGATGGCTACACCTTCCATTTCTGTCCCTTTGCTGACTGTATGGGCTTCCACCTGTTGCTTCTCAGCATACAGGCACTTCTCCTTGTTGGTGGCATCATTGTCACCTGCCTTGTTGAGGCCCATGTCATTCATACTGGGCCTCCTCTCTCTAACCTATGGTAACCACCTTGTCAGTTGCCTGTATAGATGCCATCCCATTCTGCCTCAGATATGTTTCTCTTTTGTCTTCCTTATTTAGACTTATGATCTACTGCAATCAGTCATGTGACTGATCATGTCATTCAGACTTTTGTGTTTATGTACCTGTTTGTGTTTGTTCCCTCTGACTCATTTCACTGACTCATTCATCTGGAGTTGGCAATGTCTGTTACCAACTCTGTCTTGTATCATAGCATTACTGCCATTCCTGTCTCTGGTACCATATCCATACTATAGAGGCTATGTTACTGTAGACCTATATAAGTAGGGACCACTCTGCTTGTATATCCCCAGCTTTTCAATACTTTGCAATTGGCCTAGTTACCACCATTCTTTGGAGATATGACTAGTGTGTGACCAAGGGTGTGTACAGTATATACTCTGCATCAAACAATCTCAAGGCTCACACTCCCATCCTCTACCAGAGAACTACCCTGGGAAAGTTATCTGCCATCTATGGTGCCAATCACCTAAAGGCCACTACATAGGTGTGGTGGCCAAATTGGCTGGGACTGAACATGACTGCTGACCCTAACCCTATAGGGCACTCTGTCAACATGTCAGGGTTAGATGTGGCACAATTAACTAGGGCTGGACTCATTAAAGCTGACAGCTTAGTAGACAATCAGAGAATATGACACCATGAATTTTTGCCATTTCCCAATGGTAAAGAAGTACCAGAAAATTGGTGTTGCTCATGCCCAGGCAGCATGCTGGAGGACAAGGTCACAAGCTCTGAGCCCACAAACACAGTGCTCCACCACTGCAACCTGAGGTACATCTGTAGAGCCACTAGATGCTGATACAAGTTCACTCCAGGGGATCCCATTCATGTTTGAGTGGCATGATGAGACAGATTCAGATTGTGGATATACTGGTGGTGTATCCATTTGGGCCCCTTCTGAGTCAGACATGGAGTCTGGTGTATCCAAAGACATGGAGGGTGAGAGTGTATGCGAGCTGGCAGGAGACAAGTTGGAAAGAAACCTCAAAGAGCTCCAGGAAAAGAGAGGAAAGGACTTCAGGATTTCATGTTCACACTGAAGATGGATGGGGAATGATGAAAGGCAGAGAGCAACTGCAAGCTTGGTTATAATGGCCTGTCACACCAGACATGGTGGCAGCATGAAAAGGCAGCATGGGATGAAAAGTTATTGTGTAAATAAAGTAAAACATTGAGTGTTTCTTAAGTCAAACAGTGGTTTGATTCATTTATACTGGTTTCAGACTTTACAGTACAGATCCTCAGGTTGTTCTTATGCAAAATATATTTGTATGAAGGGCATCCCCAGCCTGTAGACAGCTCTGGTCAGCATGGACAAGCAGAAACTCATGAGGAACATCAGCAAATCACTGATTTACTGTGCAGGGCTGTACAGCCACCCACAGCCACCCACAGTTGCCACAGTGCCACAGATAGGTCCCCAACTGTACAGTGACCAAAAAACTGTAAAATACCATGAATTAGAGTACAAATTTGTTTCAATCAGGATATACATGGGCTAAACAATAAGTCTATATAATTAGTACAGCAGTATAGGCTCTAATTGAAGTGCTGTGTAGTCTGTAAGTTTGCCCTGTATGGCTGTGTGACACTGTAGCCACTGTCACACTGTCCCAAAAAGGGTGTTTTGCTAATGAACCCATACATGAAGCCATGCATGGCATGTTAGAGGCATGGTGTGCTGGTCTGGGTGGCATTGGTTACCTTTCTGACCTCTCACCTGAATCCAAATCAGAATCAGAAAGCAAACTGCCAGGGTCAATTCAAGACTCTGGTACTGGATCAGATACTGCAATGACACAATGTCACAGGACTTGGAGCACTGGTTGGTTCAAGCCAGCAGTTCCACCATTAAAATGGTGCAAGCCTGAGGTTCCATTTTGCATGCAGTGAGAGTTGGTGAAAGAGAAACCAAGCACAAGTCAACAGGATGGACTTCTCACTGTTCAGAAGCTGCTGAAATCAAGGTCCACACAGCTCACTGGTGGTCCTTCAGGGTTTCAGGTAAAACAGACCTGTGCAATTGCCAGTTAGTTGACCCTCACTGTCCAAAAAAGTTATCATTCAATGATTGCAGCTTGCAGCTGCAAGTCATGGTTTTGTGAGGATATGGGGAGGTTGACAAATTCAAAGCTGGGCACAAGCTTGGATATCCAAATGGAAGCTTCCAGTATCATGCACTTGTAGTCCATATTGGGTCAACCCCTGTGGGTCATGTGATCATGTCATTATCTTAGAGGGCATTAACCTTCTGGGATCACCAGGCTGAGAGGGCATGCTATGGTTCCCACACTGCATGGCACTCCAAAGGGTTGAACAGTTTTTTTAGATTTCAGTCCAGCTTCTGATTGACTGTTGGTGAGTGCTCCATTCATTGTGGCCTTGCCCATTTGTAGATGTAGTCTTTGTCCTGACCTTTTCCTCCACTGTTTGCATTCTCTCTGTATGTGTCCCCCTTGAAGTTTTATCTACCTCCATATGTTAATTCTGACATCCCACTACTGTACTGCCCCAGTGCCACTGTAGCATATAAATACTTGTACACTACACTGGTGTCTCTTCAGTATGTATATTGACATAAGTTCTCCTCTCCAAGCTTCTGTCTCCTGTCTCTAAGTCATTCTGACCATCTGGTACTTATGTAGATGTATCATGCATCTCAAACTCACCTTGACAACAATGGCATGCACAAGACCAACTTCATCACAGTCAGTCCCACCTTGAACAGCAGCAAGTAACTTGGTGTTGGGGACAGTCAGGTCAAAATGTTTTGACTTGCTATGCATGTTCCATCTCATTATACCTGATATATCCCTTACCAAAGATGTCATTTTTTGGATCAAAAGTTGCCCTGGTGCTGGATGTAAGGAGCTCAGCAAATTCTTGCATCATCATGTCATTGTTTGTTGCATTGTCACATGTAACATAGCCAACCTAGAAACAATGTATCAATTCCCTTTTTTTTCTATCTGCACTTACTGCTGACCTTATGGGAGATACCAACATGCTGAACAACCTTATGAAGTGCCTGCCCAAGGTGGGTACCATGATGTGCATTGTTGAGCTGCATGAAACCCAACAATGCCATTTCAATATTCCATACACTGCATGATGGTTCCTCAATCCAGGATCCAGTAACAGCAAAATACCCATTGACATTTGAAGCCTGCCAGGCATCACAGGTGAGACTTACATTGCCTGTGACAGCTTTGTTCTGTAGAGATAATCTTCATGAGGGAACAAAATCATACAATTCTACAATGAACCTGAGGTCACTTGCAAAGCTCACAAAGGTTGGATTTGAAAAGATCAATGATTGATTGCCATGTCTGTTTGAGGGTCAGGATTTTGATACTGTGGTTTGTGCATGAAGCAAGGTTGATCATCTGTTGAAACATAGGATTCTGCAAAATATGGATGGGCTGATAATGGTGTATTAGTGATGGAGTGTTAAATAATGATATGCTATCAGTTTCAATAAGCCATTGGATAGAAACTTCCTGAAAGACAGACTCAGAGTAGTGAAGAACTTGGCCTCTGGGAATGAGATGGCTGTCCAGGCTACTCTGGGTACTTGAGGCTGCTTGCACTTGACATTGTTTGGTATCTCCTGGCAACATTGAGACAAAAATTTTAGAAGCAGCCCACTTAAGATACTCAGCCTATAGTTTTGTCAGTTACCAGCAAAAAACAACTAGAGGAAATTGTCATGACCATGGCTCACCTGCACCATTCCCATGCTCCCACACCACCTTTGACACCTCCACCCACCATTCCAACAGCCCCCAACCCATTTCTGCCCAAGTCTGATACTAACTAAGCTTGCAGGTTGCTCTGCCACAACATCCAAGTATTCTCCACTGCTGACCACTGTCAGGTTTTGCACATGACCACCCTCAGCCCATATCAGATCACTCCCCTGTGGGTCATGTGATCCTCCTGTTAAGGTTAGGGGCATTACCTTTTTGGGACCACCAGGCCAAAGGGCATGCCATGGTCCCTGTACTGCATGGCACTCTGAAGGGTCAAGCAGCATTTTAGATTTCAGTCTGGCTTCTGATTGGCTGTCAGTGAGCACTCCATCATGGTCTTGTCCATTTGTATATATGGTCTTTGTCCTGTCCCTTTCCTCTGCTGTTAACATTCTCTCCATTCTGAAGTTTTCTGACATATGTCCCCCTTGAAAATTTATGTACCTCCATATGTTAGTTCCAACATCCCACTAATGTACCAACTCTGTGCCACCATAGTGTATAAATACTTGTACAGTACAGCATTGTCTCTTCAGTATGAATATCAACATAAGTTTTCCTCTCCAAGCTTCTGTCTTGGTCTCTAAGTCCTTCTGATCATCCAGTACTTAGCCTGCCTCTGAAATATGAGGGCCAAGCTTGTACAAGGGGGAAGCACATGAGCTGAACCTGAAGTCCTCCTCTGACCCTCTGCTCTGCTAGTCAGAGACCTGCTGGCCCCTTTCAGCCTTCTCTTGCACCACTCCACTTGTAGGAACTCTGTCAGTACCCTTTGG
Source organism: Pisolithus thermaeus (assembly GCA_024663475.1). NCBI lineage: Eukaryota > Fungi > Basidiomycota > Agaricomycetes > Boletales > Pisolithaceae > Pisolithus > Pisolithus thermaeus. The sequence goes on from JANFAF010000037.1 coordinate 187,581, forward strand.
GGGCCCATATCTCTTTGCCTACCTTTTGGACTAGTGTTGGACTTTCAATCTCTGACATCAGATGATTTGGTAGTACCTTTTCAGGTCATATTAGCCCCTGGGAACCCTCAGGGCAGGACTGAACTTGACAGAAATTATACATACCTTATGGATTGCTTGCATATGGCAGTGTAAGGTTGACACTTCATTGATGAAGGAAACTTGTTTGCACGCTGCCTTGCTGTAGAGCATTCAATAAGGATCTAGTGAGAAGTGAAAAAAAGGAAGGGCATATGAGCAAGCCATGCATTGTCTATACTTTTTCCCCTCCTTCATAAATGCAGGAGAGAAGAAGGTGTCAATGTCTTGGCTATGTTCAGTGTGCTGTTGCTTTGGTGGGCCCTCAGTCTCATCCAAATCAATGACTCTGATATCTTGAAGGAGTCCATCCAGGCCAGTGCCAGTGGGTTCAAAAAAATGTCCTCTTGCACACCAGAGTGGCCTTGCAATGGTGTGAGAGTGTCATCCTGCAGGCACAAGTCAGATGCATCATGAGCTTTCCCTAAGTTAGTAAGTGACAGATAGGTTATGTTATTGTACTGCACTATCTGAGACAAACTGTATACACACCTTGTACAAGCCATTTCTTGGGTGGAGGACTGCCTCTATTGGAGTCTGCATCAGTTAAACTGTCCTCATATGCATCAGCACTTGTAGCCACCTTGTGTTTTGTAGTTTTTTGAATTGTCCTTGTTGCTGCTTGAGCCTGCCTGTGGGAAGGAAGCACCAGCTCAGCCACATTGTCAGCACAAGTGACTCAGTACAAAGGGGCAGGTACATGCTGAGGACATGACTGACCATCCCCATTGACAATCACTTCTGGCATTTCATAATGGTTTATGCAACTGGAAATAAGTTTTGGGGCATGCTGTGTTCATACCAAATTGTTTTGTAAGAACTATTATGCTGCCACCATGTTAGTGATTCATTAAGGTTGGGTAACAGGTTCTTCTATGGGTCCCTTCCAAGTCAGTTTCCAGGACTACTCTACTCACTTCCCAGAGACTCATCTATGTTATTATTTTCATTGTTTGGAGTTCCATGTTCATGGGGCTAAAATTGTGTATGCTACACATTCCTCTTTTACACCTCCATGTTTCTGATGCCAGGTTCTTCTCTACTTTGCTGTGCATAGGGTGATAGGTTGTGCAATCTGTGGCTCAGCATCAGTAATTTTACATGTATCTTATGTAAACTATACTGGCTTAAAATCTAAGCTGAGTAATTTAAGTGACATATTTCCATAAGCTGGGTTGGTACCACACTTCAGCATTACCATCACATCTTCACTTGCTTATACCACACCCATATGTGCCATGGGAACCATCATATGACAGAAAAAGTTTCCTTTCTGGGTGACAGTGTGCCACAGCAGTTCCTCAGTAGCCTGCCAGGCCTGAAACAACACCAGACATTGGTAATGCCCAGGTTTGTTTCAACATTCTGTGTGACCATGACTTTGGAACCAAACACCAGTTCCACCCCACCATGCCTGGGAGTCACCAGGCATCCATCTGCAGGTGCCACATTTGGGACTGTTTAGCCACTAGCAATTTACCAAGCAAATTTGACTAAGTACAAATGATCATTATATGAGGGATAAGACAGCAAAAGTGATAATTGGGAATGGCAAAAGATAGCTTTTTTCCTGTTACCAGAAAGTAAAAAGGTCATTGAATTCATCTTCTCCACCTGAATCCAGGGTGCTTGGTGCAGCAAGCATTGCCTTCTTGATGAATTTCTGAGTCTCACTGACAATCAACCCAAATTGCTCCTGTGATAATCCCTTGATGGGCTCCAGGTAATGCCTTGTCACTCCACCCCAGATGGCTTCACCAAACTTGAATTGGCCTCCTTTTGGAATGACAACAGTCCATACATCACTGGGTTGGGTTGTTTTGAATGACATGTGGCCTTCAGCAATGAGCAAGAGAGTGTGGCAAATCTAAGGGTATCATAGCAACATGGTAACTGTATGTCCCAACAAAAGGAAGCACTTACTGTGGCAGAAGCAATTGTGAGTGCTGTACACAGCTCAGAAAAATTGTTGTTCAACATCAGAATGTCAGTGTGTCCTTGGATGAAATTAAGTGACGTGCAAATGTCCAAAGGATGAATGGCACTCACCAGAGACCCATCCACATTTATGGAGCATCAGTAACTGTGAAGAGAGAAATAAAAAAATGTACATACCTTGTTGTCAGTCCCTCTGTTCTGGCTGAATAAGAATCAATTCTTCTTCAGCATTGCTTTGGCAAACTCTACATGTGTCATAGAATCATCAAAATCCATATCATGAGCAAAGAAAGTAGTGATTACTGCCACCACAGCAGCCACAAATCCAGTGTAGGGAGTGAGTACTCCCCACTATGATATTTCTTTTACTTTATAGCTTTTACTTTTACTTTTACTTTATTGTGTTTACTTTCTTTTCTCTTGCTTTTATTCTTTTACCTTAGGCTTTACTTAGTTTTGAGATTAGACATGTGATGTGGCTTATATAAGCCCGCATGCACATACACTTCACTGTACTTACTTACAAAAAAATAATAACAAAGTACTGAGTTATGAGTTTGAGTTTGAGTTCGAGAAGGCTGCATGTGGCCTTCTTCTGTGTTCAGACAGACTTCAGACTGCATTAGATGTCCCCCTCAGACAGTATTCCCTTCCAGGCTATAGAAGCCCCTTTGGAAGTTCTCCCCCTCTCAGATCACCACCACTCTCCTCAGCTTTTCTTATTCAGATTCTTCATCTGGAGCCCACTGTGAGGGGCTTCTGTCTTAGCCTGGTGACATCTTTTCTTGTCTTATTCAGTCTTGTTCTTGCTGTTTTAGGTCTCATGTCTTTGGTGTTGCTCATGTTCTTGTGGTTTTCCCACCTCAGTCTCACTCCTGCACTCCCCATTCATGTTCTAGCAGTCCTGAGGCACACTTTCCCCAAGTATTCCCATCTATATATTGTTTTATTCCTTTGAGTTCCCACCTGACATCATGCATGGCCTGAGTTCCCCATGTTCTGGGCCTTCCAAAGCTTCAAACCTCCCTCAGTACCCCTTAGATGACCTTTGAAGCCTCCTCAAAGATGTAATCCAAGTCACAAACACTGCAAAATCACTCCTTCAAGCCTGTGGAGGCCTTCAAGAGGCCAGTACCTTGCACACACAGCCACCTACTGATTCCGCAAGATGCTCACCCCACCACACATATTCATTTTGCTTTTTCTGTGGCTGGAATGGCCATATTCAAGTGAACTGTGGTTCATGCAAGGAGTATTTGGCTGCAGGAAAGTGTCTATTAGTGAAAGGTCACATCATACTACCTATGGGACAAGAGATACCATGAGAAATACCCAGGCACACCCTCAAGGACCATTTGGATTGCTGGGATTGAGGAAGCCAGTCTAAGAACATTCAGATTCCCCCTTCAAGTTCAGGCTGACCACTACCGGAGGATGCACCTAGCATGTCCTCGAGCTCAGGTGATGCCCCATTGCACCACCCTCACTCACCTCCTTGTACTTTACCTACAGGACCCTCTCACAGTCGACCCCGCTCCCATGCTCACTTTCGTGACCTCGACAACCTGCATTTGTACTCATATTCGAGTAGACCCTGCAGCCACAATTCCTGCAATTCCTGCGACTACCAGCACTGCCGCTCACCACCACCTGCGCCACGACTCGCATACTCGCACTTACCAGAAATCTCGAGGGATGAACCCACTCCAGTCCGGCTAGTTGACATGTTTTTGGCCTCCAGTATCTCCAGTATACGATCGTCTTGTAGTAGTCACGTGTCAACCCACTCAAGAAGGTCATGCAGCCACAGTCATACACCTCAGCCCTCTCGCAGGCTGTACTGAGTTGGTACAGGGCCGCTTTACCGGGTTGGAGTTTTCCTTATTGTGCTTTATTCTTTTTTTATGAATATATTGTTCTCTGAGTTGAGTCTCCCCTCACCGAGCATCCGGCAGCCGCATGCCTCCCTCATCCCCCCCGCGGCCAACTTCGGTATCTCGCCGTAGCGCTCCTGGCCCTCTTGCAAATAGCGGTCCGAGATCTACTCGACGAGCCCTTTCCAATGGTATACTTTCTGTCGCAGCGGCCTCAGCGGATCTGGAGATATCTCCCATTCTTTGGAGAGAGGCACTATAAGACATAAAAAATGGAATATCTCGGGATTGGGTGCGCGGTTTCCCCTGTTTCTTCGTTCTCCCAACTCTCCTCGAATGTCCCTATCACCTTCCGGAGTTTCGTAGAATTCCGCTCAGCAGTTCCTCCCCAATGTGATGCTGCCCTCCTCCCCCCTACTGTGGTTAGCCCATAACTTGTTTAATTCTTGACCGAATCGTTCGCAATTCTCAGACGTGCATCTACTAGACGATACCTACTGGACGATATCCGAGACGATGCGCGCGCATTCACGGTTCCGGAGTTATTTGAGTTTTCATATCTGACCAGGGTAGGGAGGTCAGGATCGCGTATCTCACTCATTTTCGCGTCGAGCCTCTCGCTTTTTCGCTTTATGGTTCTACTTGCTTTCAGATACCTGGTGATACTTTTTCCATAGGGACACGCTCATTCGTTGAGGAGATATGGGTTTTCTCAGTGTACAGAGGGGTACGAGACAGTTTGGCGGATATCTCGGGAACGAGTGAGCCTCTTCGCCCAATTCCTCGTTCTCCCAACTCTCCTTGCACGTTGCTATCACCTCCCGAAGTTTCGTAGGGTTCCACCTAGTGGTTCCTCACCGACGCCATGCCGCTCTCCTAGTCCCTACCTCGCTTGGGCCGTAACTCACGCAATTCCGCGCCGAATCGTTCGCTTCTTTCAGACGTGGATCCCCTAGACGACATCTACCAGACGATATTCGAGACGTAGCGCGCGTATTCGCTGTTGCGGAGTTATTTGGAGTTTTGTGTCTGAGCAGGGTGACGAGGTCAGGATCGCGTGTCTCACTCACTTTCGCGTCGCACCTCTCGCTTTTTGGAATGGTGGTACTACTTGCTTATGGATACCTGGTGATACCCTTTTCGTTCCTACGCGCTCGATGGTTGTGGAGATATGAGAGTTTCTGCGTATGGAGGGGGTACGAGGCAACTTGGCGGATATCTCGGGACTGGGTAGGCCAATCGGTCCGATTCCTTTTTTACCGTCTCTTCCTAGGTGTCCTCTACTGCTACCTGAAGTTTCGTATCGATTGCGTCGGCAGTTGTTGCTCAGTGGCCTCCTCTTCCTGCCCCTCATGCTGCCCTACACACTGTTCATGTCGAATCTCCCTTGGATCTTTGCTGTTCCTCTCGCTTTTTTGGGATATTATGATACTCAGTCAGTGCCTTCCAATGGTATACCTCGCGTCGTGATTCGTGCAGCCCTTGTCGAGAAATCTGGAATTTCGTGTGCTGTGGTGTCTTGGGCCGGTCTTGCTGATATCTTGGGATGGGGTGCGCGTACTCATTTGATTTCTTTTCCTACATCCTCCCTACACTCCCCTTCACCATCTCCACGAGTTTCGTGATGTTTCGCGCAGCCGTTGTCCTTCGGCGAGTTTGCCTGCTACCTCTCCCTGCTGGCACCTTCGAGCTTGTACCGTCAGTTCACAACCGAGGACGGTTGAATTCTCAAGTGTCCTGCGGATGTAGGGAGTGAGTACTCCCCACTATGATATTTCTTTTATTTTATAGCTTTTACTTTTACTTTTACTTTATTGTGTTTACTTTCTTTTCTCTTGCTTTTATTCTTTTACCTTAGGCTTTACTTAGTTTTGAGATTAGACATGTGATGTGGCTTATATAAGCCCACATGCACTTACACTTCACTGTACTTACTTACAAAAAAATAATAATGAAGTACTGAGTTACAAGTTCAAGTTCGAGTTTGAGAAGGCTGCATGTGGCCTTCTTCTGTGTTCAGACAGACTTCAGACTGCATTAGATGTCCCCCTCAGACAGTATTCCCTTCCAGGCTATAGAAGCCCCTTTGGAAGTTCTCCCCCTCTCAGATCACCACCACTCTCCTCAGCTTTTCTTATTCAGTTTCTTCACTGGCTTGCCAATTGTTGAGTCCCTGCTTAGCCTGTTGTAACAAGTGTAGTATGGTAAACCAAAGGATGCAAACTGTACTTACAAGGCTGTAAACTGGCTCTCCAATGACCACAGTGTGTGCAACCTTGTCCCAGTACACCATATCCCATATCTCCTGCAGTATGTGCTTGAAATTGTCATTGGGGATGGTCCATGGATTGTTGTAGCTGGCAGCACAGTGGGTGAGAGTAGAAATGAAGAGCCACTGCCACACATTGTCAATCATAGCACCAGCAGGGAGGTCACTGTTGATGTACTTCTTATTCACACTGCTCCCTGAATGCTGGGATCCTTGACTAGAAGATGTGTGTGGTGTCTTCATTCATTTGGATGGTGGGGTGGCAGTGCTACTCATGTTTGCCTACCTCCATTTCAGCAAGAATGCATAATGCTAGTTGTAGTTTACTCACTCAAGTGTGTGGAGCTCGCTTGACCCCCCTCTTCATTTCCACCAGTAAAATGTTGTCATCCATCTCTTTGGCTGAGGGCTCAACACAGTCATCTTGAGCATCCATGACTTTTCCACTACCACTGCTGATGCAGCTCCTCAGAGAATGGGTATACTGTGATGGGGGCAGAGGTGACAGCTCAGACTTGTCAAGCTCAGAACCACTGACAACATCAGTAATAGCCTTGGGAGTGGCAGTTTAATGTGAATAAATAGTATTAATGATATGTACCATGGCATCTGTTCTATGATGAACAGTCTTCATGGACAGATTAGGCATGGCCTGGTGCTCAGAATCATCATTGCCTTGAAGGTAGGGTGAGTCATCATTGCAGGTTTCTGAATTGGGAGGGTGGCTGGTTGCAGGGGTGGAGGGGTGAGTGCTTGAGTGAGTACTTGCAGGAGTCCCTTGAAGCTTGACCTGAGAGCCTGTGCCCATACTAGAAATTGACCATGCATGGTGAGAGCTGGCAGCCAAGCACTGCAAGAGGTGTGTGTGGAGCAGTTTGGATGATGGGAGTTTGTCAGCCCAGTCAGCAACTTCTCCAATCCTGGAATACTTCTGTTTATCAGCCTCTAAGCTGGAGTCGATGCAATCCCAGTAGAAAAGAATGGTCTTGGTGAGCAAAATCATCATGATCATGGTGAGAGATGGGAAAACACATACCAAGTAGAAGGCAGCTTCCATTTCTGGACATTCATGCTATGCTGGTCTGTGACCCTATCAGCCCCATCACTCCCACAAGGTTTGTCTTGTGCTGCAAGCACTGCATCTCAAGTTGATGTCTTCTGAGTGCATTTCTGCCTCTGAACCATTTCTGTATGTCCTTCCTCCAGTCCATCATTTGGTTCTTCTTGACTGTAAATTGATAGCTCCCCACTGACTTGTGGATCAGTGAGCACATCACCACTCAAGCATTTACCAGTTGGATCTACTCCTGTTATGTCACTTGCCAGCCTGTCACTGTCTTTCATGACACTCTCTGTCATATCTGCAGATTCCTGTGAAGGGTCCTTGACAATTAGGCAGAGCCTTGGTCTTGGCCTTGGTGGATTGGTAAGTCAGTTTTCTTCCTCTTGCACAGTCATCAATAATATTGGCTAACCATTGTATGTATACCATGTTCCCAGGCAGCCTCTTGTTCCTCTCAGGCTTTCTCAGCCTCTGCATCATCTGCTTGCTTTTGCTTGGAGGTGTGTCACTTTTGTTTCCCTTCTAAGACAATATGTCCCAGGTGTTGATGAGCATTTTTAGCACAGGTGGTAGGGCAGGACATGATTGAAACTTGGGACTTGGGAGTGTGGAAGGCAAAGAAGGCATGGTAGAGGAAAAAAATTGCATAAGGTTGCAAACTTGCATCTGTCACTGTCATCAAACCTTGCTGACTCACTCATGATGCTAGCCCTTCCCACTATGGTAGTCCATTTTCATGACCTTGCATTAGTTTCCTGATAATGCCCCAATCCAATCTTCTTTTTCTCTCAGCCAGGTGAGCCATCAGTGCATGCCAGATTCCATGTCTGCATGCCAGCTGTCATCATTGGTCCAAAACAGCCTCTGGACTGAAACACCACAGATCATCATTTCACAACTACTCTTTCCATAGGTCAGGTCTTCCTCCAGACTTGCAGTTGACCAGTCCACATGAAGGTATTATCTGTGACTACCATGACAAGTTGATGGGTATGCTAGCCAGCTAGAACTCATCCCCCCATCACACTGACCACTTTTCAGGCCAGAAATGTGATTCAAATGGGCAGTGCATCCACCTGAACTCCCCACCACCTGTCCCTGAAAACCACCCAGATGACTGGGGTCCATATAGTAATTGGCTACATTTTGAAACCACAGAATTCATTTTCCAGGAAGCAGAAATTGTCATGCACTGTTTTGTTCTTTTCCCTTTGTGAACTCATATGATACATGTTTCCCATTTCACACACTCATTGTCCCCATGTTGAGATATAAACTGCCCCTAGTAGTATGAGACTTAGGTGCGATGATGTGTCGCTTACATAAGCATAAAAGCGTACATACAGTAGGGTAAATTTTCTCCCTTCCCTCCTCAGTAGCTTGGAGTTACTGGGGAGTAAGTCACCCTTTTATTTAGCCTTACTTTTACTGACCACCTGTAGACTCATTATCTGACAGGTAGATATGAATACAGTAGGTTGGAGTTACTGGGGAACTAATTATCTGACACCCCCCATTCCTGCATCTTTGTGATGTCTCATGTTACACCACTGCCTGCCTCAGGGGCAAGTGTACAGACTTTGCATATATGATGAGCTGGTGCTTATGTATGTTTCCTTTTTTGTCTTTGTTGTTTTGCTTTCGATTGCCAGATCCCCCAATGGGATCTGTCCCCCTTTTGTTGCTTATGTTCTTTATCTTCTCATGCATGTGACCCTGTCACATTGTGTCTCAGGTAGCCCCTGTTTGCTGTGGCAAACAGGCCATCTCCACTAGAGTCATTGTGACTCGACACATCGAGCTGGCTCCTGTTCTTGTTTGTACATTACTTTTCTCTTTGTTCCTATGCATATATGGGCATTAGTACATTACTCATCTGATCACCTGAGGGGTATATAAATCCCTCAGATGTGACTCAGGTTCCCTTGTACTTTTGCTACCAAGCTACCTATAGCAAGTAGGAATCTATCCTATAAATCTCTTGCTTCTCCCTTGTCATCTTGAGTGCTGCTCTGTCATTGTGGTCCACCTTTGATTATCTCAAAGCCCAATCTAAATCTTGACAAGACTTATCCTCAAGTCTGACTCATGGGTAGTCAATGGTGTCCCTGTCAGTTATATCTCCATATCACTATCTGACATACTTGGAAGAGGCTGCACCACTGCCTATTCCTGCCATATTGGTTTACCTGGTCAGAAGGCCAGCAGTGCATGTCGGTCATTCCCTTGAACAAGGAACTGTGATCAACATTGCATGACAGAAATGTCAGCATTGAAGATCGACAAGCTTTGTTACCTCTGGGGATGCTCACCTGATGGTAGTTGACCTCCCTTTTCAGATCATAATGAGCTATATGAAACAATTGATGCTACAAACCTTGGTGACATCCAGTGGGACACTTTCAAGCTCAGGTATGATGGTAAATGGCCTACTGACAACATTCCTCCTTGGATGGATGAGGCATATGAATACTGGTTCTGTGATCCTTCCACTCTGATAGAAAATATGCTCTCGAATATGGAATTTGATGGTGAAATTGACTATGCTCCTTACCAGGATTTTACAGCAGGTGACAGGAAGCAAAGATATGAAAACTGTTACAAAATTCCCTCCTTCCGTCCGTCAACTCCCACGTCCCACCTCTACTTCACGCCTACACCTCTCTGTTTGTCGTATCCGTTGCCGCCATCGTCGTGTTGTCCCTTGCTGCTTATTGTATCATCCCTGGCACGTCACCGGACAGCCTTATGTTTTGGTAACTGGTTGTGACTTATCTACGTCGCCTTGGCTTGTCAGTCCAACACTGACTCACTGTCCTCACCTGTGTTTGTCAGTTCAACACTGACTTGCCAGACTTGCCTATGCCCATCAGTCTCTTCTTTATTCGTTGACTCATTCTTTGTACTATAGCTGCACATGCTGTGCATCCTTGCCTTTCCCATACTTAGGTACATCCCTGACTTGTGTAGTTGTCAGACTCGTTGGTCCATCCGTGGCTCGTAGCTGTGTATCTCGAAGGTATATAAACCCTTAGCTACTCACCATGTACTTTATCTTTTTGCTACTTTGCAACCATGCTATAAACTATCTCTGTTCTTAGAGATATCGTCCGTGCTGGCCAAGGAGACCGAAAGCCTCGTCATCTCAAAGTCTTAGTCTTGCCGTTGATATCCGCACTTGTCCTTTGTTAGGACATCCATGTGCTCCAGCATAACAAAAGCAAAAAGATCAATTCACTGCTGTGACCGTTATTCGGACACAACGCTCAGCTATTCTCTTTACACGCTTGCTAGTCGATCCTACAACGGGTCAAGCAACTAGTACCGCTACCCTTCTACTCTCTTGACTGATCCTCCTCTGGGTCATAGTCGACGTATCCCTCAACCTACTCCTCATCGCCCTACGAGTTGCCCAAGGTGTCTTCAGGAGAACCTAGATGTCCCCCTAAGCCACCTCCCTCTGCCATAGGAAAAGGAAAACTAAGGGCACCCCCTATCCCACCTCAAACCTCTACTGAGTACTCCAGAAGAAGGTTCGCTCATAAGTATGGGTTGACCTCAACCCCTACCCCCCCTTCTACTCTTCGTAACCCGGCTATACTTGGCACTGCAAGCATTTCACAATTATTCTTCAGAAAACATGCTGAAAAAATTGAAGAAAGTGATACTCTTTTTTGACAGCTGTTTTCAAAGAGAAAAGGCAAAAATAATATTTTCTTTTCTTTGCATGACTTTCCACAAAACATTGTTTGATGGTAATACCCATTAGCATAGAAGCTAATCAGCACTACCATCAATTCATTTTTTTTCACAGAAAAGACAAAGAAAACGAAATATTATATTTGCATTTTTTATGTGAACACAGCCCAAATAAAAGAGTATCTCTTCTTTCCATTTTTTCAACATATTTTGGCAAGAAAAATTGTGAAATGCTTGCAGTGTGGGACCTACCAAGAAAAGGAACCCGAATCAGAAACCAACGCCGAACCATTAATAGACGACAGACTTTCAGACTTCGGATCTGCAACCGGAGACGTCCCTATCCTGGATCAAGAAGAAGAATCTTTAGCCAAGCTAATGTCTCATGTAACAGAAGGACTCTCTATTGGAACCAGAGGCTCTGGACAGGAAACCGAGAAGTCCGGAGTTCCCCTCTTCAATCGGGAGCTGACTGAAAAGGAGTTAGAAGAACTCTTAGCAAAGGCCTTCGGCCAAAAATGGATTCACAACCCCGGAACCTTCTGTTCTTCAGAAGAAAAGCTTAACGGAGGACGCGAATTTAATCTCAACAAACCTACCGTGTATAACGGAGACCATAAACAACTCCCTATATGGCTTACACAAATTAAGGGGTACCTCCAGAATAACCAACATGTCTACGTATCTGATCATCTTCAGATTGGATTGGCTCTGTTGTATATGACAGAAGGATCGGCTGCTGCCTTCACCGAAAACTACATTAATGAACATGCGGACAGCAGCCTTGCCACTTATAACAACATGTGGGATAATTTTGAGGTGACCATTCAAGCAACATTCGCCAGTGGGGATCAGAAGACAAAAGCCCAATTGGAACTTGTCACTCTTACCCAAGGTTCCACCCCTCTCGAAAACTATGTCGCACGTTTCATGGCCCTTTTCAATTGTGCCAAGTTTCACGACAACTCGTTCAATGGGGCTATCTTCTTTGGGAAAGGGCTTAGAAAGGAAATCAGAGATTGGGTTCTCGATCATCACAACCCGGTCATGGTATCCGATTGGATCATCGCTGCTGGCGAAGCCATCAGCAAGATCGAAAGCAAGAAAATCCTTGATGGAAGAAGCACCCCTACTACGCTCTTCAATTATCAACATCACGCCCCTGCGTGTGATCCAAATGCTATGGACGTTGATGAAAGAGGATGAACCCACAAGTGGGTAAATGGAAAAATGGTGTATGCCGTCAAGTGCTACAATTGTGGAGATGAAGGCCACATCAAAAAGGAATGCAAGAAACCGCCTAAACCTAAAGAGGTTAGGGAAATCAAGTCATATGGCGGTCTGGAAAACCTTTATCACACCTCCATCGAAAATCATCTTGTGAAGGATTTTTAAATAGGCATCCTGGTTCACTTCCATCCAGTTTGCCTTCAGTGAATGTGTCATCTGCTTACCATGTATCTAGTATTGAAAATGAATCTGACATGTGTGCTTGCTCCCCACATGGATACATCAAGCTGATCAACTACAAAGCGGAAGTCAGCGCTTTAATCGACTGTGGGGCCGAAATCAATTTAATTGGGCCATTAATCGCGTCGCAATTAAAGATAAAAACGTATAGGGTCAAGAAGCCCTGGAAAGTGGTAGGGTTTGACGGAACTACAAGTCAACTGATTACCTGGAAATGTTACCTAAAGGCAGAGGTAAAAGGAAGACCGTGTAACATTCTTTGCTTTGTAGGACCTCTGGAGAAAAAGGATCACATCATACTAGGAATGCCGTGGCTTCGAAAGGAGAAACCCATAATCAATTGGGAAACTCAGAAAATCGAAGGATGGGGTGACTCCCCGAAACAGTTGTCGAAGAATAAAGTCGACAAACATGAGGACAAGATCGCCTCTGTTAGTCGCACTCACTGCAAGCATTCCACAATTTTTCTTCAGAAAACATACTGAAAAAATGGAGAAAAGAGATACTCTTTTATTTTGGATGATTTATCTGAAAAGATGCAATATTTTCTTTGTCTTCTCTGTGCAGAAACACAGATTGATGGTAATGTCCATTAGCTTCTACTCTAATTGGCATTAGCATCAATTCATATTTTATGGAAGAAAATGAAACATTATTTTTGCATTTTTTCTTTCTGAACATCCAAATTAAAAGAGTATCTCTTCCCTCCATTTTTTCAGCATGTTTTCTGAAGGAACATCGAGAAATGCTTGCAGTGACTACGATTTCCACTCAGTTGGAAATGGATGCAGGACCTGCCCCTATACTGGAATTACTGGATGAATATCAAGAATTTGCCAAGGTGTTTTCTGAAGACAACATACCCTTGCCTCGATTTCGAAAAGGTCTAGACCACGAAATCCGAACTAAGGGTGAGTTCCAAAAAGGGAACAAAAGTCTAATGAAGAAAGCAACGCTATACCCAATGTTGCCGGACAAAATGAAAGCTCATTGACGAGAACTTGGCCTGTGGGAAGATCGTACCTTCTGAGTTGCCGGTGTTGGCACCAGTGTTTTTTGTCGCCAAAAAGGATGGTAAGAAGTGGCTTGTACAGGATTACCATTACCTCAACTCGCACACCATCCATGACTCCTATCCACTACCTAACATCCCACAGTTGGTAGACGAACTTTGTGAATCCAAGTACTTCACGAAGTTTGATGTACGATGGGGTTTTACCAATGTACGGGTAAAACCCAAAGACCAATGGAAGGCCGCCTTTCTAACCCCTCGAGGGTTGTTTGAACCAACCGTAATGTTCTTCGGACAATGCAACTCCCCTCCAACCTTCCAGAGGTTTATGGACACCACATTTGCCTCACAGATCCAATGCCGACAGCAGTGTGGATATATGGACAACGTGGTTATACATGCCAAAATGCTACCGGAACTTCGACAGTATGTTAAAGAGTTCCTCGCCATCTGTCAGAAGGAACAATTGCGTCTCAAGCTCTCGAAATGTCTCTTTGAATCTGAAGAAGTCGAATTCCTCGGAATGAAAGTGATGCAAGGGAGTGTTCAAACTGTTTCAGTTAAAACTGATGCGGTAGAGTCTTGGCCTGAACCCCATTGCTTACGAGACGTCCGCTCCTTCCTAGGTTTTTGCAACTTTTATAGACGGTTCATACTGTCCTTCTCTCAGATTGCAAAACCGCTACACAACCTGTCCAAAAAAGAGGTCAAATGGCATTGGGATAAGGAGGAGGACGCCGTGTTCCAGAAGATAAAGGCTCTCCTATGTTCGGCACTGGTCCTACAAATCCCGGACCATCGCAAACCCTTTGCGCTCTTTACCGACGCTTCAAAAGTCAGAACCAGAGCAGTGTTAGCATAAAAAGGACCTGACAATGAATGGCATCCGTGTCATTTCCTCTTGGAATCCCTCAAAGGCACCGAACAAAGGTACCAAGTCTTCAACCTGGAAATGCTAGCCGTAATTTGTGCGCTGGATGCTTTTTGCCATTATCTTATCTCCCCTGTCGAACCTATGGTGGTCTTTACCGATCACAAGAACCTAACTTACTGGCGTCATCCTCAGAAGCTCACGCCACAACAAGCTTGTTGGCTTGATACGCTACAAGGCTACCTGCTTCAATTCTCCCACCAGTCCGGTCGGTTAATGGGAGCCCCTGATGCCTTGTCAAGACAGTCGGATCACGGTGAGGAACCAGCCACAACTGCCACCACCCTCCCCGAAGCTATGTGGCTTTCCGAGGGGGTGAAACCTAACCAAAACCCGGTTCAAGCCCCCATATCTTCGGACAGTCACATCACGAACAATGAGTCAAAGGACACCAAGGAAGTAAAGGGGGTCTATGTAGTGTCAAAGGAGGTGTATGAACACGCCACAAGTGAAATGCCAAAGGATTCTACACTCTCCGCGGAAAATGAACAGGTGGTAATGGCAAAGGACGGAACCAGACGCTACAAGCAAAGGTTGTATATTCCACTGGCCACACGAAAACAATGTCTACAGGAATACCACGACCACCCGTCGGCAGGACATCCTGGAGTAAAGGCTATGACGAGGAAAATGATGAAAGAGGTTTGGTGGCCTGGAATGTGGAAAACTATTAGAGACTACGTCAAGGGATGTCCAGTCTGTCAAGCTAACAAGGTCGTAACCCACCCCGTCACCCCTCCGATAACGCCCAACGACACTCCCGCGAACCCCCTCCCGTTTCAACAGATCTCCATGGACTTTATCACGGACTTACCCGTGTCTGAAGGCTATGACTCGGTCCTTACTGTGGTTGATCAGGGTTTGACAAAGGCAGCAGTGTTCGTGCTGACGAACAAGACTGCTGACTTGGTAGAGTTAGCAAGGCTGTTCCAGCGGCACATCTATCAGAGGTATGGACTGCCTCAAAGTGTCATATCTGACCGAGGACCGCAGTTCGCCTCTGCCTTTACTCAGGAGTTATACAAGGCTGTAGGAATCAAAACCAAGCTGTCATCGGCTTACCACCCTTAGACCAATGGCAAAAGTGAATGGGTTAATCAGGAACTTGAAATGTATTTGCAATGCTATTGCGCAGAACTGCCCAACTCTTGGGTGCGGAAACTTCCGGATGCCAAGTTTGCATGCAATTCAAGAATACATTCGGTTCACAGACAAACCCCTTTCTCCCTGCTCTATGGATATGACCTGTCCCCTTACCCAGAAGCTCAAATAACCGCCACCCCGTCGGTAGATGAGCGGTTACAGTCGTTGGCTCTAAATCGAGATTTGGCTGTGCTGTCTCATAAAAAGGCACAACAAATGATGAAGAATCAAAGCAAGGGAAGCTATACACCACCCAAGATCGGAGATAAGGTCTGGCTCGATTCAGCCAATCTCAGGACTCAGGGACAATCAGCCAAACTCGAACCAAGAAGGCTAGGACTGTTTCAAATCACTGAGTTAATATCGCCTGTGGCAGTACACTTGGAACTACTGGCTACATGGAAGGTTCACCCGGTGTTTCATACGTCAAGAGTCTTTCCATATATGGAAACTGATGAGTATGGTCCCACCCCAGATCAGCCTCTGCCAGAGTTGGTAGATGATGAGGTCGAGTGGGAACTGGAGGCTATTCTCAATCACCGCACCAAAGGGCGTAGAAAGGAACGTGAGTACTTGGTGAAGTGGAAAGGGTTCCCACATTCGTCCAATACCTGGGAACCCGAAAACAATATAAAGGAGCACGCCGAGGAAGCCCTTTACGAATACAAGCTTGCCCACTGCCTCGCAGTATAAGAATGTCGTCGCCTCGCTCAGTCAACACAGAAAACCCCGGATCCAATTATTACTACGACAGCTTTGATGAATCAGACCTCGCCGGTTCTACCCTTGTCTCGATGGATGTCTCCCTGACCTCACTACTCGCAGTGCCCACCACACTGCAAGCATTTCACAATTTTTCTTTGGAAAACATGTTGAAAAAATAGAGAGAAGAGGTACTGTTTTATTTTGGATGATGTGTCAGAAAAAATCCAAATATAATGTTATCTTCTCTGTGCAGAAATATAGATTGATGGTAATGACCATTAGCTTCTACTCTAATGGGCATTAGCATCAATTCATGTTTTCTGGCAGAAAATAGAACATATTTTCTGCATTTTTTCTTTCCCAACATCTAAAATAAAAGAGTATCTCTTTCCTGTATTTTTTCACCATATTTTCTGGAGAAACATTGTGAAATGCTTGCAGTGCCACATGCCCTGTCCCTGAGGTACCCCACCTCACCTCCACCAGCTCGATGTCGACCAGAACGAGTGAGATCTCCACTACCTCCGTCAAACCCATTTCAGACTCCTCTGCTTTCACCCCTCTTGGAGGGATCTCGTTCAAACAGACTGGCCTGAGGACCAGTAAGGGAAAGAAACGAGCCCACCCATCTACCCCTCTCCCCTTCGTCCCGCTCGTGGATCGACTGTCAGCCACCCCCTACGACTATGACCCTAACGAAGGGCCAAACCCAAATGAGCCCAACCCAATTCCCACTCTACCCCTCGCCTGACCCATACCATGCCAGCACGTTCCACCCTGTACCGGGACTCCCTGTAGTAACTCCGCCAACTCCACATCCCCACAAGTGGGCCCCACAACATCAGAATTCTTTGACTATTGGTGGCTTCTCACGAAGTACAACGAAGGGTACACACTTGATGGGACAACAGGAGAACAATGTGAATGTTTACAGCTGCTGTGTCAGATCTTCCAAGGATCAGACGTAGTGGCCTCGCATGTCCCGCAGTTCTTAGAGACCACACAGGACTGTGACCCAGAGCATAAGGCCACTTATATTGAAAATCTTTTATGCGCTACCATAAGCGCTATGGGTGACGTTCAACATGACATCATTACCCTCGTACACAAGGATATCGGGCCAGAAATAGCTCATTCCTTTTGCGTCAAGAATACCGATAGATCCGTTCGATCTGGGCTGGATGCCTTATGCGAGGTTGCTTCTGCAATTGTGG
The DNA here is from genome assembly GCA_024663475.1 of Pisolithus thermaeus. NCBI lineage: Eukaryota > Fungi > Basidiomycota > Agaricomycetes > Boletales > Pisolithaceae > Pisolithus > Pisolithus thermaeus. The sequence continues at coordinate 205,016 of JANFAF010000037.1, forward strand.
ATGGAAGATCGCAACTTCATGCGATGGTCAGAACGGAAATGCATGCCAGGGGAACGCCTTTGGGGATGTCTCCCCAAGATGTCGAAACAAGATGAGGACCGCCTGAAGGAGTTAGTGCGGACTGGCTATCCGTCCCTAAAGGAGAGACTCTGACGTCGCCGCTGCCCCTCTGAGAAGAAGAGGAAGTCATGCGTGAAAGGGTCTTTAGACAGGCCGCCACTATCGTCGCTGACTCAGCAAGGAATGGTGGAACTGTCTACGCCTGGGTGGACTTGTTAACAAAGGCCTGTCATGATTTGGATTTCCATTTCATCCATAACATTGTACAGACACAAAACGAAATTCCCCCTTGTCCTTTTATCGCTCTCGCCCTCGATGATCAGCTGCGCCTCTATCTTGGTGGATGCCTTCCCATACCACGCGATCACCCCCTTCACCCCTATGCCTGCTTCGACTGCGAGTTCTTGGGACACCGGTCTTGTCGTCACGGAAGAGGTTCACGTTGGACCACACCCGATGAACTTGCCTCTCTATCCCCCAACACCCCTTCGCTGACCACGTCCCGTCGTTCACCACCAGCGACGTGTGCCTCAGGTCGTCGTTGATCAGGGGCTCACTGATCTTAATGGGGGGGTAATGTTACAAAATTCCCTCCTTCTGTCCATCGACTCCCGCATCCCACCTCTACTTCGTGCCTACGCCTCTCTGTTTGTTGTATCTGTTGCCACCATCATTGTGTTGTCCCTTGCTGCTTATCATATCATCCCCGGCATGTCACCGGACAGCCTTATGTTTTGGTAACTGGTTGTGACTTATCTACATCGCCTTGGCTCATCAGTCCAACACTGACTCACCATCCTCGCCTGTGTTCATCAGTTCAACACTGACTCGCCAGACTTGCCTATGCCCATCAGTCTCTTCTTTATTCGTTGACTCATTCTTTGTACTATAGCTGCACATGCTGTGCATCCTTGCCTTTCCCGTACTTAGGTACATCCCTGACTTGTGTAGTTGTCAGACTCGTTGGTCCATCCATGGCTCGTAGCTGTGTATCTCGAAGGTATATAAACCCTTAGCTACTCACCATGTACTTTATCTTTTTGCTACTTTGCAACCACACTATAAACTATCTCTGTTCTTAGAGATATTGTCCACGCTGGCCAAGGAGACCGAAAGCCTCGTTGTCTCGAAGTCTTAGTCTTGCCATTGATATCCACACTTGTCCTTTGTTAGGACATCCATGCGCTCCGGCATAACAAGGAGATTGGGCATGGTTGCAAGCAGTAAGGTTTTGTACTTCACCATATGCTAATGCACTACTGGAGTACTAATAATGCTTTTGGACTTGTTAGGATGAGATCACTCAGGATCCATCAACACACAGGGCTACTTTCATCCCTGTCATTCTTGGGAGTGACAAGACAACAGTTTCAGTTGTGACAGGCCAGAATGACTACTGGCCCATATACATTTCCATCAGGAATATTCACAATAATGTTTGGCATGCTCACCACAATGGTGTTGATCTTCTTGCATTCCTTGCAATCCCAAAAGGTACTTCCCCTCTTCATTCCATAACATGCCTATTCATTGGGCTTCTTAGCAGCAAAGAAATATGCAGATGATCTCACATTTTGGTGCTTCAAAAAGCAACTCTTTCATGCAGCAATGTCTAGGATTCTAAGTTCACTCAAGTCTGGCATGATGGTACCACAAGTGATGAAATGCCCTGATGGACATTTTCATTGTGCTATTTTCAGTATTGGCCCATATATTGCAGATTATCTGGAGCAGGTCTTAATTTCTGGAATTGTCCAGAATTGGTGTGGAAAGCATGTGCTGATGTGTCTATGTCATACAAACTAAACTCATTCAACTCAAGATGTACAGCATCTCCTGATGATCTTGATGCAGGTGGACCTTTACAGACTGCACAACTGATGAGGGTGTTGATTGGGGACCTCTCAGCAGGTGCTGCTTTGGATGAATGGGGTGTTGATGTTAATGTTGTGGTAAGTTCAAACTCAATTCTTGAACAGGATTTACAGTTTCTTGCTAGCCTTTCACTGAGGATTTTCACTGTGCTGACATCTGCCAGCTCCTCACTCCTGATATCCTCCATCAGCTGATAAAGGGCAGATTCAAGGATCACCTTGTGGACTGGGTGAGTAAGCACTTAGAGTTGGAGTATGGCAAAGCTGGTGCAAAGGAATGAATGATGGATATTGACCACTGGTATGTTTCACACTGTATGATTATATGATCATTTCAACTGATGTAATCAACTTAACAGTATTGCAGCAGTGCTGCCATTTTCAGGCCTGCAGAGATTTCCTGATGGGCAGGGATTTTCACAGTGGATGTGTCGCACGGCGTTGGTCATGGTTGCTTGTTCAAGGCAACGACCAACGCGCACTGTTTACCTTCTGGTAAAGTATACCTATAAGCAGGCAATAGGCAAGCACACGGCTAGTGGCAGGCCTCTTGCAGATATGTCGACAGTGATATGGAGATATGTTGACAGGGACAGCTTTGACTACCACCTGAGCTTGTCAAAGGGTAAGTCTTGCTGGTATATTATGACTGGGTGTTTAGTCTGATCGACCAGTAGAGCAGCACTTTGATAGCAGAGTAAAGCAAGAGCATTTATAGGAGGAATCCTATTTGCTAGGTAGGTAGCTAGGTAGCGAAAATACAAGGAGTCTCTATCACTATGCTGTGGGTATTTATACCTCACAGGTGATGAGATGACTACTGTATCTTAACCATAAATGCGTAGGTAACAATCAAGACGGGGTTTGCCAAACATGACCTCCTCCACAGGGTATCGAGTCAGAGTGCCCATAGCATCATACACTATGTCATGGGTGACACTCACCCTACTCATCATGACTCCTCACCATGCTGGAGCATTTGCACAAGGCAAATGAGAGGTCCTCTAGGTGTGACACGACGCGAAGGTCATGTGCCTAGGAAAGCAAACTGCAACTGTCAAGAAGGCTTCCAGATCCCATCGGGATCTGGGAAGCGACAAAGGTAAAGTAAAAAGAGAAACATATGTAAGTGGAGGCTGTGTTGTAAATGTAAGGTCCATGGACTTGCCCCTAAGGCTAGGCAGCAGTCCAACGAGATGTCACTTGGATGCAGGAATGGGGACGACAACAGCGGGCAATGGCAGACTCATGACATAACTTGTATAGTAAGTGAACGAAGAAGGAAAAGACAAGAACAGTGCACAACAGGATGGGCAATGACTCCAAAGTGTTGATGAAGGTGTGCACGCTGATCTCCTTCAATCTTGTCTCACAACAGCACCCCCAGGTTTACCTATTCACCATTGAGGGGCATGTCCCACAAGACATTGTGCAGACATTCCATGCTTTCCTTGAATTTTGCTACATCATTCAACAGGATGTGATCACTGATGACACTCTCAGCAACCTCAAGAATGCTTTGGATCATTTTCACCCCTATCATGAAATCTTTCAGGACATTGGTGTGCACACAGAAGGATTCTCCCTTCCCATCAACACTATGAAGCCCTCATTTGTCTCTTTGGTGTGCCAAATGGTTTGTGCATGTCAATAATTGAATCAAAGCATATCACAGCAGTCAAGAAGCTGTGGCAGCAGTCAAACAAATATAAGGCCCTCAGTCAGATTCTACAAACTAATCAATGTCTTGCACAATTGGCTGCTGCCCATACTGATTTTGAGGCCCATGGGATGCTGCCATTGTTGCATCCAAGACAGACCATGCTGCAAGGTATACTTCATTCTCTGCTGATTAACAATAACTCATATTGAGTATCTTAGGTCCTCCAAGCAGCAGCATGTTGCACCACTCAGATGATGTGGAAGATGAGGATTTCACTCAGGATCAAGATGAGTGTGCAGGTGTTGTGGATGAGACACCTGCACTTGCACATTCAGATGTGAAGCTGGCTCAATGCCATGGTAAGTTAGTGTTGCCATGGTTCGATGAACTGCCTCAAGCCATTGGCCATAGCTCATCCATTTTACTAGATATTACTATGATTCTTTTTGATTTGGGGGTTTTGAATATGGGGCTACAATTGTGAGTACAGCTTTTGCTGACTAAGCTGCTCAATCCCCAATGGTCCAGTGAAGAGAAAAGATAGTAGTAAGATAGGAATATGATCTAAAGACTAGTTAGACCCTGTAGGGGACCCTGCTGAAGAGAAGAATTGGTAGTGAAAATGAAAAGAAAAAGAAACTAGAAACACTCAGCTAGACTCTGGAAAACTCTTCAACCCCCACCACTCTAGGACTCCCCTAGAGCTGCCTTGACCTCACTCTCAAGGGCAGAAACAGAAAAGACTGCCACAGACTGGTCTCACCAGCCTGTGCTCTCCAGTCTCAATGGTGGTGATTATTGTGTAGCTAATACAACTTGAGTCCAAGTCCAAATCATGCTTACTAATCAGCTACTCACCTCACACCTAAGTCCCAGACCCAAATACAAAATGGGGATCAAGCCCCTTAGAAAAATAAAACAGAACAGCACCTCAACATCTCTATTTCCTACTAGGGAGTACCCTCTCCCTACACCAGGCCTCCAAACTGAACCATGGCAACACTATGGTAAGTGATGTCTCCCCAACTCCTCACTGCTTCTGATCTTCTGTCAAGCTCATGGTCATGCAAGGAGTGTTCCTGCACTCACCATTGAGCTCAGTACCCCCACACTTTCAACTTTGATCAGGCAGTTTTTATATGACCAGCTCTATTATGAATCAATTCCCCCCCCAGCTGGCACCCCCCATCTTCCCATGTTCACCAGTCCACTAAGGGTTTTTCACTCGGCCACCACAACCTTTGTCTCACTGAGTGACCTGAGTGGAATTGGCAGTATGTGACATGAAACAATCCATGCAATTCCAATGTGGCATCAGGGGCCACCATGGTATGACACTATATTTGTGAGCACAGATGACACATCCATTGGAATGTTGAGCATGGAAGTTGCCTGGGTACTCTGTTTTTTTTTTTTCATTTGTTTATACAAATGGCCACAGTTACCCATGTGCACTTATTCATTGGTTTGATCACATAGCAGATGAACCAGATGAGCTAACAGGAATGTGGATGGTCAGGCTGTCACTCATGGAGGACAGTTCCAAAAATATTTCTGTCATCCACATTGATAGTATTGTCCACATTACTCATCTACTCCCAATCTTTGGGCATGAACAAGTACTGCAGTCCATCAATTACAGTGAGCTCAAAAACCCTTTCCATACTTGCCCTAACAGCAGTGCATGAAGCACACTGCCAAACACCATGGGAATTTCACTTAGCTTTGGTGGAGTTATAAATAGTACATACTCTTGGCTACAAAATTGCTCACTAAGTCATGTGATTTGGTTCACATGCTGGCAAGATATAAGCAATATAAAACAGCAATATCATGGAAAGGGTTTTTGAGCTTTTGAATATGTATGGTAGTACACTTTCTACCTCCCAAGCATCGGGGCACTACTTTACACTATGTGCTTCCACCCCCTAATGTGGGTTGCACCTTCACACTACCCTTGACAGATAGCGGGACTACTAACTATGGGTCTTCTTCGACACAACCTCCTGCTGATAGGAGGACAAGACTAAAAGTGTCATCTCGTAAAGAAGAGAAAAGAAGAACGGGAAGCTCCTTAACCCTGGAGTCCGGGTATGATTTCCCTATATGCCTGGGAGCTAGCAGAGTGAGGGAGAGTTTGACAATCGAGTTCGAGTGTGACAACCGACAAACAGTGTTGTATCTTGGTCACTCCAAGAACTGATAGAGAGCAGAAGGGAAAGGAGTTTTAAGTGCAAGGCACGAAATGAACTCAATTGGAGTACTCTATGACAAGAGAGCCCGGTATTTATACTACTAGAGCTGTTTGTACCAAGGAATGTCGTAGAACAATCCAAACAAAGAGAGATAAACACTATTGGCTTCAGCTAGACACGCTGAGTCAATGCGGCACAAGCTGACTAAGTAAAGCATCTAACGAGTGTCTGTGTAACCCTAACCAGAGAGTAGCCTAAAAAAGAAAACTACGCTAAGAAAAGTTAAATACCATTACACTGGTTGTCCCATCAAAACACTGGGTTTGTGGATGATTACACAGTTAAAATGACTAAAGTACTGTGCCCATTATGCCTGACAAGGCTGAAGCTTTTGAGATGTCATGAACCACTTGAGATTGTGGTGATCCATCCAGATTTCAAATTGGTACAAAGTAGCCTCGAGGTAGTGACACCATTGCTCCAAAGCACAGATGATGGCTAGCATCTCTTTGTCATGAACTGTATAATTAAGCTCTGCTCCAGACAATGAGTTACTTGAATAAGCAACAGGTCTCCAGAGACCATCTTCACATTCTACTGAGAGCACAGCTCCAGTCACATAATCCAATGTGTCAGTTTCTAAGCAGAAATGGCAATCCTGATCAGGAAACATAAGGATAGGGGCCATGGTGAAGGCTTCTTTTAGTGTATCAAACATGACTTGACAATGGTCAGTCCAGTAGAAAGGAGCGTCCTTTTTTGTGAGATCATTCAGGGGTCTTGCCACTTGGCAAAGTCCTTGATGAAATGTCAGTAAAAGTTCACAAGGCCAAGAAAGCCACAAACTCCACAAAGGGAAGTAGGAACAGGCTAGTTCTGCACTGCAGAAACTTTGGCAGGGTCCATTCTAACTCCATTAATGCCAACAATCATTCCCAGAAAGTCAACCTCTGTCTTTTTGAAAAGACACTTCTCTGGTTTGACAAACAAGTCATTTTCTTTTAGCCTTCTAAGCACCTCCAACACAATCCTGTCATGTTCCCTTTCATCATCCATCTTTGTGAATATCATAAGATCATCTATGTATACAACTACAACATCCTCCATGTCTCCAAAGATATCATTCATCATATTTTGGAATGTGGCAGGTGAATTACAAAGTCCAAAAAACATCACCAGTGGTTCAAAGGCACCATGGTGACAGATGAAGGCAGCCTTCCACTCATCACCTTCCTTGATCTGAACATTATTATATCCCCAATGAAGGTCCATTTTCATAAATAATTTACATCCCTTAAGCTTGTCAACAAGCTGTGAGATAAGCAGGAGCAGATACAAGTTCTTGACTGTGTGCTCATTTAAATAATGATAGTCCTGTACCATGTGCTTCTTTCCATCCTTCTTCAGGACAAAGAACACAGGAGATGTCTGTGGTGATTTACTAGGCTGGATATAACCCTTCATGAGTTGTCCATCTATGAAGCCACTGACTTTGGCCTGTTCATCAGGTGAGAGAGGGATCAACCTTCCCTTTTTGGGTGCAAACAAGTCCTTCAGTTCTATAGCATGATCCCAAGGTTTCCTAAGTGGCATGTGTTCAGATTTCTGGACAGAAAAGACAGATAGATATTTGTGATATTCCTTTGGAACAAGTTCCTCAGGGGTTTTATTGATTTTCTTTACATCCTCCTGCTTGTCAGATGCTACAGCAGCAATCCAAGCTTCCTGAGCTTGTAACTCCATTCTTTCTATTCTTCTAACAAAGGCTGGCTTCAGCACAAGCTGTCAGCAACTAAAGGGACACCTCCTCATCAAGATGCCACATGTGTCCCAGAATCATGTCATGAGATCCCAGATCTGTGACATCAGCTACTACCTCTTTGAAGTGATTCCCAAATTGAAGCCTAAGCAGTACCTGGTGTGTAATCCTTCCAGCAGAATTGGCAGTACCATCAACATTAAATATGTCCACCACTTGTGGCAAAGCAAGTTTTGGTAACCTCTTTTGATTGACAAATTTGGTATCCAAAAAAACTCTGGTGGCACCACTATCGAGTAGTGCCTGCACAGCATGTGCATCTCCTTTCTTGGTTCTGATAATTACAGGAACAGAAACATGATCCTTTAAGTTGAGTGTGTGAACTTGGGATTTCAGCAGTACTGTTGCCTGAGCATCGCTAACTGACTCAGATCCTACCATATGAGAAGAAGAAATTTTTTTGTATTTTTATAGGCTGAGGAATTAAGCAAACCATGTTTTACATCCAGTTCTGAGCCCAACTGGGACTGCACAGCAGATGGTACATCAGAGTCCATATCAGAGTCCATAGTATCTACAGAAAGAGGAGAAAACCTATTTACAGTTATTATGTCTGAGAAAGAAACCCTTTTTTGTGTATTTGTACTGTATTTTGTATTTTTACATTTGTTTTACCATTTTTAGAAGAAGAGATATGAGAAGAAGAAAACTGTCCAGTACTAGAAGAGACTGCAGGACCTGACTTCACTTCAGCTCTGACTCTTTTAACTGTCCTATATGAGCAATGATTTGATTGAAGCTCATCCCCTCCATTGCTTTAAGGCAGGGGTCTTCACCTTCAGATCAGACCTGCCAACCTTTGCCTCTGTTTTGCCCTCACAGGCAGTTAGGCCTTATGTGACCCATCTGGTGTGAGTCGATGTTGGGATCAATGGCAAAAACAACCAAAAACCCAACACAAAGACAAAAAAAATGTGAGTGGTGGTTTTCCTAAGTGGTATCCTGCTTGAAGGACCTGTAAAATCAAAAGGGGAGGGGTTCTGTGCAGCTAGTGCAGAGGGAGGGGGACAGTCTGGACAGGGAGGAAGCTGGGAGACAAAGGGAGACAAAGATAATAGGCTGCTGTGAGCCTGAGGATGACTGGGAGCAAAGGAAGATCAGTGGATAGACCCTTAAGGGGGCCTCAACCACTGGAAGACTGAAGATGATGATGGAGGGGCTTCAAAAGTGATGGGAGATGAAGATATATTGCAGGAGGATAGTCTCCTGGAAGTAAGTATGAAAGTGACGTATATTCTCTCTGGGCTATCTCTCTGATATCTGGAACTGCAGGGTTTATATACAAGACCAGAGCGTAGCCTCCAACAAACGTGAAGCAACACTCTGTCAGTGATTGGTAAAGGGGTTGGTAAGGGATTGGTGATGATCAGTAAGGCTTGGTAAGGACAGGTAAGTGATTGGTAACAAAGTGGTAAGCATGACAAAGAATGTCAGTAAGCAATGTCAAATAAGTATGAGTCATGGAAGGAATGGATGATTAACATGCCAAGAGAACAAGTCAGGGTATTGGTCATGGCTGAGTAAGGGGTATGACTGAGCAAATCTCGATGTGACAGGTCAAGGCACAGTGATTCCAAATGAAGAATGGTGGGGGATCCTGCCAGGGGCTGAATGTTGGGGGTCTCCACAGGTGTCAGGGCATTGGATTTCACATTTCCCCCCCTCTTCCTCCTCTGAAAAAGGGTGCTACATTGACAGCTAGTCTTCAGCAGGGTCTGAGGAAGATGGGGGACCATCCTCTCCCATGAGAGCAGGGAGAAGTGCCTCAAAATCATCATGAATGTGATCAGATAGCCTAGATGACAGTAACTGGTACTGAATCTGTCACAACCTTGGAAGAACAAATGATGAGAGTGAGAAGTAGACATTGCAGGGGGTGGGAATGAAGGATCCATATGCTTCTTCAACTGGAGAGACTGATACAACCACATAAGACCTTTCAAGTCTGACAACAGACTCGAGACAACCAAAGAATGTCCTCCTGGATGTCATACTGACAAGGAGAACATGCTGTCCCAAAGAGATGGCTTGGGAGGGAGTGGACGAGGAAGGGATGAACCAGGATGCTTCAGGGCAGAAGCTAGTGGGAAGTCCTGGGAGATATAAGTAGTTATGCTCCCTAGCACAGGACATGAGCAAAGAGATTGTCAACGAGGCAGCCATTATGATGGGATTTAGCGAAATGGGCGTCTGTTGGCAGAAATGCTGTAGAAAATCATGAAGGGCGAGGATTGTTACCAAATTTGGAAGGAAGGATGGCATGATCAAGGGCTATGTGTGAGCGTGGGAATGATGTCGATATCTTTAGAAATGCCCGAGATATTCGAAAAACCGGAATGCCGTATGTGAGCACTAAAAAGGTTTGATCGGCACTTGAACAGTTTCTTCCCTAGTGTTAAGGATTGTTCTTGTGCAAAGGATGACTGCTAGATGTACCAGTCATCTTTTTGCATTAGGCCACATTCCTCAATCTCCCTTATTCAGCAAGATTCCATGCTCATGTTGCCAAACACCTTTGGTGTGTGACACTGGCCACAGCTGTAACATTTGTACTTTGAGAAATCTTTTCTTGTGGCATTTCCCAAGCCACCTTGTGCAGCACTTATGTCCATGGGTGTGCCACCACCTGATGTTACACCAGCAGAAGGCCAGTTGTACAAGTTGTTCCAGTGATTGCCAGAACTAGAGGAAGTCTGGAGTCTTACAGCCTCAAGGGCTGCTCCCATGTTCTGTACCTCAGGCTCATAGAGAGCCCAAGTATTCTGTCTTCTGCCCTGAACATATATCTGCTGCAATATTTCAGGGCAGATAGCTCTTTCGAGCATCCAAATTGCATAGTCATCGGATACCCTGGATGCAGTCCTAAGTGCATTGAACTTTGCCAAGAACTCTTTGGTTCTTGCATTTCCTTGTCTCATATTTGCCAACTGCTTCTTGGCCCAGTCCACATTATGTAGAGGGTGGAACCTCCATTCAACTTCTGTCTTGACCTCCACAAAGGTAGGCCATGCTTGTGCTGCAAGACATGTATCAATTCAGGCCTTTGTGTAAGCCCCAGTGATCAGTCCAGTCATCCATGACCAGACAGCAAGCACATCCTCATGGTGTGTTCTGAACCCTGCAATTGCCACAAAGGCATGCATCTTCGACCACCATTCTTCAAACTTAGAAATTGAGCCATCAAACTGGCCTGGATCTGCTATGCCCTGTTTGGTGGGGTTGACCTGCTGCTGCTGGTGCCCCTGCTGCTGGGGCAAGTTGGTGACAATGGCAACAGCAACCTGCTGGCCAACCATCATTGACAACTGCTGCATGAAGTTTAGCATGTCCCTTGTTAAGCCTTGTGGGTCCATGCTCAGCAAAGGTTACTGGGTGACATGGGGGAGTGCAAATGGTTTGTCTGTTTTGTAAGTTGTATGAAATGTGTAAAATGAAACCTAAAAGATTGGGGTCTTCCTCCTCTTTGACTAAGGGAGAAAGGTGTGGGGCAGGTGTACCAAAGATCAAGCAGAGTCACCAATCTGGTGAGAAGGGCAGGAGGAGCAGGGGACTCCTGTTTGATATACAGCAAAAAACATAACACTGGAGCTGCCAACTCTGACTTCTTGACATGAGGAATTTTGAAAACTTCTGAGATTTTCCCTGGCATCTGTGCTGGTACTCTGTCTCAACTATAGTAGGGTATTGTAAAGCTAGTAGATATATGGTAGTACACTTTCTACCTCCTGAGTGTCAGAGAACTACTTTATGCTATGTACTTCCACCCCCTAATGTAGGTTTCACCTTCACACTACCCTTAACAGACAGCAGGACTACCAACTATGGTGTTCTCTTCAACTCAACCACCTGCCAATAGGTGGATGGGACTAAAGGCATTGCCCCATGAAGAAGAGAAGTGAAGAAAGCAAAAGCTCCTTAACCCTGGAGTCCAGGTATGGTTTCCCTATATGCCTGGGAGCTAGTGGAGTAAGGAAGTTTGTGATAATCAAGTTCAAGTGTAATGCTGACAACAAACATTGCAACTTGGTTACTCCTATGAACTGATAAAGACTCAAGGGAAAGAGTTATTGAAGCAGCAAGCAACAAATGAACTCAATTGGAGTGTACTATGACAAGAGAGCCTGGTATTTATACTAACTAGAGTGTTTGTACCAAGGAACATTGTAGAACAAACCAAACAAAGAGAGATAAATGCTATTAGCTGCAGCAAAACATGCTGAGTCAATGTGGCAATGATGACTAATCTAAAGCATCTAATGAGCATCTGTGTAACCCTAACCAGAGAGTGACTAAATAAGGAAAACTATGCTAAGAAAAGATACAGACCATTACAATTGGAGTCTTGAGCAGGTCCCATGACTTCACAGGCACAAGCAATCTTGACAAGCACCAAGCCAGTGCCATCCAGTCAGCATCAACGGTTGGGTTGATGTGTCTCCTAAGATAGATGTCGCCCCTAGCATGCTATACTGACTAAGCAAGTGGTAAGGTGCACAGCACCAAAACCCTGTTCCAGTGGGAATCAAACCCAAGTGGTTTTGACCATGCAAATGGTCTCATCAGTGGGCTGCGCTACCCATACCACTGTGCCCTACCAGTTCATGTTGTGCACCATTTCCATCTTTTCCCTTTTCAGACACTTATGATACATGTTTCATACTGAGCACTGTCATTGTCCCCATTCCCGTGCCTCTGTGTGTCTCGTATTACACTGCTGCCTGCCTTAGGGGCAAGTGTATGGACTCTACATATACAATGCATGCCCACTTACATACACTTTCCTTTCTTGTCTTTACCTTTACACTTCCTGCTTACCAGATCCCGATGGGATCTGGGGAGCTTCGTTTATTGACGGGTTTGCTTTCCAGTGCATGTGACCTAGTCATGTTGCGCTGAGGAACCCCTGTTTGCCCCTGGCAAACAGTCTGTCATCTGGAGTCACTCTGACTCGATGCACAGAGGGTTCCTGTTTGCAACCCCATCCTGTTTGTTACCTATGCATTTATGGGCATTAGTATAGATGTAATCTGACCACCTGTGGGGTATATAAACCCCTCAGATGCATCTTGGATTCCTTGTACTTTTGCTACCAAGCTACCTACCTAGCAAGTAGGGTATCTCCCTATAAATCTCTTGCTTCTCCCATACTCTCGAAGCGCTGCTCTGCCATTGTGGTGATACTGGGCTAGAACCCTATATCACTTAAATCTTGGTATGACTTATCCTTCAAGATACAAGGTGGTAGTCAAGATCATCCCTGTCAACATATCTCCATATCACTGTCAATATATCTCCATATCACTGTCAATATATCTCCATATCACTGTCAATATATCTGCAAGAGGTCCACTTCAAGCCAAAGCTCGCCTATTGCCTTTCTATTGGTCTAGTTAGTCAGAAGGCTAACAGCGCATGTCAGGTCGTTGCCTTGAACAAGCAACCATGATCCACACCACATGACAAAAGCAAAAGTACCCTCACGTCGCATATCTGCAAATGTGACTACTACTCCCATAAAGGTCGCAGTAGAAAGGCCACTTTGATTCACCAGGTATTGTTCTTGCGACAAACCCCCACAATCACAACCCTTCATACAGTGACACTCTCTCGTTGCCATATTCCCCACACACATTCCTGTTGCAAGTATCAGTTGCTCGAGGAGTAAAGCCCAGATTCAGAAGAGTACTAGGAGGTGAAAGCTATACCTGTCATATAGGCTGAGGTATCTCTAGGAATTCCTGAAAGAAGGTCTCTTGCAACAACTACCGACTCATACCCCAAGAAAGAGGTCCGTCCTCAAGTCTTGAGGGAATAAATCAAAGCAAGGTGTCTTCCAATGCGGGATCATCAAAGTTCAGGCCCAGAAAGCCTCCTGTAGTCCCCCCACAAACCTCGACATCCTCTGCCACCCCTGAAAAGATTGAGAAAATGCCCTCTCAAAGATTTCAGCCATATTCTACAAGTCCCACTAAAGCCAAGCCCGAAGCAAACACTCTGGTCTCACCAAGCAAAGGTAGAAGGGAACCAGCCCTAGAACCTTTAGCATCAACTTCACAGTTACCTGAATCCTTCCATCAAATCCGAGAACCAGAACCACTGGTTGGAAGAAAGATCAACAAAGAAGAAACTCATACAGCACCAGAGTCAGCATCAACTTCACTAGACCTTGGAATGGCAGGAGTAGGAGAACAAGAAACTGTTGCCAAACTCACAGAACAGTTCCAACAATTTGCCCAAACATCAGACCCCTTCAGAAACAAGTCAGTCAGAAACGTTAAAGAACTCATATCTTGGTATGAAGCTCTTATGGGACATCAAGGTCTTGTATTCCCCTTGTACATGATACCAAGAAGCAACAAAGACTGACCAGCTGAAGGAAAAGCATCGGAAGGAGGAAAAGAGTTAGGCCTTGGCAAACCTCCCCCCTTCGATGGCACTAGTGGCAAATATGAAGCCTGGATAGCCTCTGTCAACAACTACCTAAACCTCAATTGCCATATCTATAACACCAATGAAAGAAAGATCAGATTCGCCCTATCATTCATGAGCCAAGGCTCATCAGTCCATTTCACTGAAAACTATCTCAAGGAGTGTACCACCCTTGCAGGCGATGTCTACATCTTAGACTCATGGACTACCTTCCTGGAACAAATGGAACAAATCTTCAAGGTCAGTGACATGGAAGCCTTAGCCTTCCTGAAGATGGCTGAGATTGAGCAGAATGACAAGCCCCTGAGCGAGTATATTGGGAAGTTCCTTGATCTTATCACAAGAGCCAACATCTCCTGCAACAATTGACAAGCTGGTGTCTATTTTGGAAAAGGTCTAAACCCAAAAACAATGGAATGGATCCTCCAATCCAGAAAGATTCCTATGACTGTCCAACAATGGATAGATGCCACCATCGATGTGCAAACAGCAAAAGCCTCCCTAGGAGTCTACAACAGTTGCCTCACAAAAGAAGATTGAACCGTTCTCCATATGTACCAAGATGAAGGAAGAACTGCCGCTTCCAAGAAGCATGACCCATGGGCCATGGACATGGATCAACAAACACTGCAAGCATTTCACAATTATTGTTCAGAAAACATGCTGAAAAAATTGAAGAAAGTGATACTCTTTTTTGACAGCTGTTTTCAAAGAGAAAAGGCAAAAATAATACTTTCTTTTCTTTGCATGACTTTCCACAAAACATTGATTGATGGTAATACCCATTAGCATAGAAGCTAATCAGCACTACCATCAATTCATTTTTTTGCACAGAAAAGACAAAGAAAACAAAATATTATATTTGCATTTTTTATGTGAACACAGCCCAAATAAAAGAGTATCTCTTCTTTCCATTTTTTCAACATATTTTGGCAAGAAAAATTGTGAAATGCTTGCAGTGAAAAGAAGCTGACCATCTATAGGCCACCCCAGAAAAGGAAACTGCCCTGTTTCCAAGAAGTTCGTTTGTTGGACTTCCTAGGTCAATGCTTTAACTGTGGAAAGCAAGGTCACAAGTCTAGTGACTGTTCTGTCCCAAAGAAGGCCCAAAGTCAGCCTTCAGTACTGCAAGAAGTGAAATCCAAGTATACTGTGGCCAAGTTCGAGGAACTCAAGAAGGCCTTATCCCCTGAAAAGAAGGAGGATTTTTGAAGCCCTCTCTCAGCAAGACCGCAACTGAGGAGAGGTTTAACTTTAGATCATTCTCAGCTCCCGAAGTAATGTCCCTTGTAGCTTATGCAGAATATCCATCTGTTCGTGCTATAAGTGGGACATTGTACTTGGTTGAGTGAGACAATCAAGCGGTGCATACTGCTATTGATAGCGGAGCTGAATGCAACACTATTAGTCGAGAAGCAGTCAAAAAGTATGGCCTAAAAATGCACAAAATAGAAAACCCCTGGTCACCATGAAGCTTTGAAGGATCGACAAAACAAATAATTGACAAAGTCACACTCTTCACTGGAAGAGTCCATGGTCGAACCTTCAAACTAAACACCTACATGATGGACCTCAAAAATGAAAGCATGTTACTTGGTATGCCCTGGCTGCAACAAGCACAACCAGTGATCGACTGGGTCAAACACTGAATCATCAGATGGGGAACCCCTGAAGTTAGCATCTCAATAAATTGCATGTTGATTTCAATGCAACTTGAGGCAGAAGTAAAACACGACAAGGTGGTCCATCCACCTGAGTATTCTACATACTCTGATGTGTTTTCTGAAGTATGCCCGCTCCCTCCCCATCGCCCCAGCTACAACCATACGATCAAAATCAATACCACCAAGGATCTGAAGACCTTTAAACTGGCCAAGATCTATCCCCTTTCCCACGATGAGATGTCTCTCCTCAATGAGTTCCTTGAGGAAAACCTCAGAACTGGAAAGATAGAAAAGATCAAAAATGCAGACGTTCTCAAAGTCCCACCAGCCCTGGTCTTCTTCGTTGGCAAGAAGGATGGAAAGAAGCGATTAATACAAGACTACCGACAGTTGAACTCATTCACTGTTCCAGATTGCTACCCCCTCCCCCTTGCCAAACCTATCCTCGACAAACTGGTAGAATCAAAATATTTCACCAAGTTTGACATTCAGTGGGGATTCACAAACATACAAGTAGAGAAAGAAGAAGATGCACTACTAGGCTCCTTTGTGACACCCTGAGGGGTGTATAAACCAACAGTAATGTTCTTCGGTCAAAACAATGCACCCCCAACATTCCAGCATTATATGGACAGAAAGTTTGGTCAGTTACGAATTGACAAAAAGGCCATCATATATCTGGACAATGTGACTATTCACACAAAAATGCGCAAGGACCTGAAGAAGAACATCAAAGAATTTTTGGAGATAGCACAAACGGAGAACCTCTGTCTTAAACTCTCGAAGTCTGTCTTTGAGGCTGAAGAAATCGAGTTCCTAGGATATACCATCAAACATGGCCAGTATGAAATGGCTCCTATCAAAGTTGATGCCATACGAAACTGGAAGACCCCTGCCAACATCCATGATGTTTGTCAATTCCTAGGCTCCTGCAATTTCTATCGCCAGTTTATCCCTGTGTTTGCTATGGTCTCCAAACCGCTACATCAGCTGATGAAGAAGGATGAGCCGTGGCACTGGAAAGACGACCAAGAGTATGCCTTTCAAAAATTAAAAATGCTAATGAGCCAGGCCCCCATTCTTCGTCTACCTGACTTCAACAAACCATTCAAAGTATACACCGATGCCTCAAAGCTTGGCACAGGCGCAGTCCTTTGCCAGAAATTCGAAGATAATGAACTGCATCCCATCGCATACTTGTTGCAATCGCTCCAAGGAGCCAAACAAAATTATCAAGTATATGACCTCGAAATGATGGCAGTTGTTCACACTTTGAAGGCATGGAAACACTACTTGTTGTGTCCAGTCGAAGAAACAATCATTCATACCAACCATGAAAATTTAACCTACTACTGGGAACCTCAAAACCTAACTGGTCAACAAGCCCACTGGCTTGCTTATATTCAAGGTTTCCCGCTCAAGTTCAAACATAACCCTGGTTGAAGAATGATCATCCCCGACACACTCTCCCACAATCCTCTGTTCACCGAAACAACTCCAGTCGAAACTATGGTACTCCCACTGTCAATTTGGCTCAAGGGGGGGGGGGGGGGTGAAACCTCTCAAAACATCCCCACACCCATCGAAACCATTTCAAAACTGACCTTCGACAAGCTGAAACCAAAAGCATCGACTGTGAAAGTCCCAAAGACTCAAAAGGTTCAACAGAACCACAAACCCAAATGAGGAATACTCAGAGTGTCAATGGACACATACGAAGAAATTAGGCATTCGTCACTAACGGATCAAAGTTATGTGGTCGCCAAAGACAATGACATCACGGAAGAACGAGTAACAAAGATCAAAACCAAAAATGGAAGGTTCTATGTCCCTCCGAAAGCTCAGAGACAAACCCTTGAAGAATATCACAACCACCCTTCTGCCAGCCACCCAGGCATTAAAGCAACTACATCTAAAATGAACTGCCACTGTTTCTGGCCTGGCATGTGGAAAGATATTTGGGAATATGTAAGAGGCTGCCTGATGTGTCAAGTGTCAAAGGTTGTCCATCAAGACCATCCCCCTCCGCTACAACCTATAGAAAGCTCTTCCCCATTCCCCTTCAAGCAGGTTTCCATGGACTTCATTACTGACCTACCAACCTCGAATGGACATGACTCCATTCTCACCATCATCAATCATGGGCTAACGAAAGCCGTGATCTTCCTCCCAACTTTGAAAACCATTAATTCCGAAGGTCTTGCCAACCTCTGGCTCCAACATGTTTACCCCTGGTTCGGCGTCCCCAAGTCTGTGATATCTGACCATGGTCCTCAATTTATCAGTGCCTTCACACAAAACCTATATAAGGCACTCCGCATCAAACCATGCTACTTGTCCGGATATCACCCACAAACGAACAGAGAAGCAGAACATGTAAACCAAGAAGTGGAGACTTATCTAAGAATGTATTGTGCAGAGAAGCCAAATGAATGGTCTGACCATTTGTCAATGGCTGAGTTCTCACACAATTCACAAATTCACTCTACTCATGGACAGACGCCCTATTATCTGCTGTACGGTTACAAACCCGATCCTTACCCGTCCATCCACTCCTCAAAAGCCCCAGGAGTGGAGGAACAACTCGAGTCTCTTGCCCATGCACGAGACACCACCTTGATCGCACACAAGAAAGTGGCCAAGTGAGTGGCAAAAAGCAGTCCTGACCTGCTGTCATACACTCTGCCAAAACTGAACAGTCTTGTTTGGCTAGATGCAAGAGACCTAAAACGCGATGTCCAGTCAACAAAGCTGGCTCCGCAATGTGTCAGACCCTCCCAGTGTCACACACCAAAGGTGTTTGGTGACGTGAGCATGGAGTCTTGCTGAATAAGGGAGATTGAGGAACATGGCCTAATGCAAAAAGATGACTGGTACATCTAGCAGTCATCCTTTGCACAAGAACAATCCTTAATGCTAGGGAAGAAGCTGTTCAAGTGCCGATCAAACCTTTTTAGTGCTCACATATGGCATTCCGGTTTTTTGAATATCTCAGGCATTTCTAAAGATATCGACATAATTCCCCCGCTCACATGTAGCCCTTGATCACGCCATCCTTCCTTCTGGGTTTGGTAACAATCCTCGCCCTCTGTGGTTTTCTACAGCATTTCTGCCAACAGACACCCATTTCACTAAATCCCATCATAATGGCTGCCTCATCAACAATCTCTTTGCTCATGTCCTGTGCTAGGGAGCATAACTACTTATATCTCCCAGGACTTCCTACTAGCTTCTGCCCTGAAGCATCCTGGTTCATCCCTTCCTCGTCCACTCCCTCCCAAGCCATCTCTTTGGGACAGCATGTTCTCCTTGTCAGTATGACATCCAGGAGGACATTCTTTGGTTGTCTCGAGTCTGTTGTCAGACTTGAAAGGTCTTATGTGGTTGTATCAGTCTCTCCAGTTGAAGAAGCATATGGATCCTTCATTCCCACCCCCTGCAATGTCTACTTCTCACTCTCATCATTTGTTCTTCCAAGGTTGTGACAGATTCAGTACCAGTTACTGTCATCTAGGCTATCTGATCACATTCATGATGATTTTGAGGCACTTCTCCCTGCTCTCATGGGAGAGGATGGTCCCCCATCTTCCTCAGACCCTGCTGAAGACTAGCTGTCAATGTAGCACCCTTTTTCAGAGGAGGAAGAGGGGGGAAAATGTGAAATCCAATGCCCTGACACCTGTGGAGACCCCCAACATTCAGCCCCTGGCAGGATCCCCCACCATTCTTCATTTGGAATCACTGTGCCTTGACCTGTCACATCGAGATTTGCTCAGTCATACCCCTTACTCAGCCATGACCAATACCCTGACTTGTTCTCTTGGCATGTTAATCATCCATTCCTTCCATGACTCATACTTATTTGACATTGCTTACTGACATTCTTTGTCATGCTTACCACTTTGTTACCAATCACTTACCTGTCCTTACCAAGCCTTACTGATCATCACCAATCCCTTACCAACCCCTTTACCAATCACTGACAGAGTGTTGCTTCACGTTTGTTGGAGGCTACGCTCTGGTCTTGTATATAAACCCTGCAGTTCCAGATATCAGAGAGATAGCCCAGAGAGAATATACGTCACTTTCATACTTACTTCCAGGAGACTATCCTCCTGCAATATATCTTCATCTCCCATCACTTTTGAAGCCCCTCCATCATCATCTTCAGTCTTCCAGTGGTTGAGGCCCCCTTAAGGGTCTATCCACTGATCTTCCTTTGCTCCCAGTCATCCTCAGGCTCACAGCAGCCTATTATCTTTGTCTCCCTTTGTCTCCCAGCTTCCTCCCTGTCCAGACTGTCCCCCTCCCTCTGCACTAGCTGCACAGAACCCCTCCCCTTTTGATTTTACAGGTCCTTCAAGCAGGATACCACTTAGGAAAACCACCACTCACATTTTTTTTGTCTTTGTGTTGGGTTTTTGGTTGTTTTTGCCATTGATCCCAACATCGACTCACAGCATACACATTATTTGGTCAAGTGGTCCAGATATGGACATGCCAGCAATACTTGGGAGCTGGAAGGAAACCTCGTCCATGCAGAGGAAGTACTCTTGGAGTATAAAAGAAAACATCACAAGCTGCCAGAAACTCAGAACCCCACTCATTGCTCTAACCATCATTGTTCATAAACGTCCTCCTATGACCATGATGATGGATATAACTCTGAGTCACACAAGTACTTGCTCGACATCACTTCTGCCTTTGACTCTGACTATGACTTTACATCCCCTGCATCTCCCCCACTCTCCCAGTCTGGCTTGTCTGTGTCCAACCACTTTGCATCGGTCTATGAATCTACACTCGAATCCATTCTTGATGCCAACACCAATGGACCCCAGAACCCCCATTCACAGTTCAACATACATTACCTTTCCAAGGGAAAGAGAAAAGACATACCAAAGACACCCTGAACATGTCCATACCCCACTCCAGAGCCAGTATACCACACACAGTGCAACACACCTGCCCCTGAACTGTCCACTTCCACATCCCATGTCCCGACAGGTTGTAACGACACAACCTCATCCTCGTTCCCCAATGAAACCCAAGCCACAACCCCAGCCCCCTTCAGTCTCCTGTGCAACCCACAAGACTACGAAGGCTATGTGTGGGTGCTTGAAGGGTTTGAACAATGGGACTGGGAAGGATGGAACTCAGGCAAACACCATGACTATCTACAGTTGTTGTATCAAATCTACAGAAGCATCGAAGATACCATTGGTCGCACTGCAAATATCCTAAAGGTTGGTGACACCATTCTCGATGAACAATCCCCCGGTACCGCTTTCATGGAGCAGGAGGGTATGAAGAATGTGGAACAAATGCAGAAGATGCTAGGATCCCTAATCAACATCATACACATCCAGTTCGGCAAAACACTCGTGCAGTCCTTTCGAGACTTTCGCCCACTTCCACCCCCACTTAAACAGGTTACTTTTGATATCTCCACTCCTGCTGACTACAAAACCACTACAACTGGTCCAACAACTTCGAGATGAGAGGATATTCATGAAAGCCACATCTCGGCGACCATTGAGAGTAGGAGGGATGGAGGTGACATATCCAAATGCAAACCTGAAGGTGGATTGAGTCAAGAACTGCCATGAAGTGTACAGTCAAGCCAAATGGACATATCTTCAGCATCTAGCAGCCACAGGGAAGAGACAAGTGATACTAAGACTCCAAAAAGGGAGTCAACAAGCAAAGAAGAGTCTGTTCCAGGAGTCCATTGGGTCAAAAGGTGTCAATATAGAGAGGAAGAAGAGACTGCTGGATGAAAGTTCCTTAACATCGCAGCTCAAGTCCTCGGAGAAAGATGCAATGACCCATGGACATTGGAAGAAGAACGTGTCACCAAATGGAGAGAGTTTCTCCTGGCAGTTTTTGATGAACGAAAATTTTGGCCACTCAATCTATTTAACTCGACCAAAACTACTGACACACTCCCATTGACAATGTTCTACCCAATTAAAGCCACAGACCAACTTCAACTCGAACATCACAAAAGTTCCCAAAACAGGATATTACCTGATATAGGTGACACGGGATGACAGCCTCCGGCACTTCCCGTTGCTTTGCGAGAAAGCGGTGGCGATGATGTCGTTGTCAGCTCTGGCGGCGAGTGCAAAGATATATCACGTGTCAGCCAGACCCTTCATTCCACTGAACACTATCATGTAGATACTGTCCAGAGATTGACAGACATATGAAATATTATACACAGGCTATATTGAGATTATGGTGATCACTGTGCTGTCTTGAACGCCGGTCCTCCCTTTGTTGGCCAAGCGTCTCAGCTCGGCTTTTACCTTCATGTGACACAACACAGTCACAAGTCACATCTCGTTGATCCTTGCATGCATTGAGTCGCCTTCCAAGTTCGCCCCTTTCCTCCTGATCGCTTTCTACCTCAGAGCTCGCTTGTGGACACCTGCCAACGCATATCTTTCTTGTCGGTTGAAGAACCCCATCAGACCATGTGGTGTGGGCAAAATGTAGGAAAGTCAGATTCATTCTCGCTTCGAACCTATCCCTGTGTTCACCATCTGCAAGGTATGTAGCACATCGTGCCTGATATCACCCGACATCACAGCACTGACTTGTACAACGGTCTCTGGGGATGCGCCCTTACATGCTGCAAAGCCGGCACTAGTAGTGGAACAGACAACCGCAAAACGACGTGCAGCCAGAAAGTCGAGGTAGGAAAACAAAAGCACGCAACCACGCATATAGTCTGCAAGCCATACGTTGATGTCCATTTCCGGGTATATGGACCTGACCTGAAACATCCAGAGATGCAAATCGCTAAGATCGTTCACCCCTGCGCATGGAGTCTACTGCTCATTGGCTCATACTCTACACTGCCGTTCCAGACCCTCGCCTTTACCCGTACTCCAGGGACTCGCAGATATCACTACCACCACCAGCCTCCTCAAAGCCATGGATAGAGCCCATATATTCGAAGAATTCTGGTGAGTATGCCCACCAAGAGCCGCAAGATCATCTCCCTTGCTAGCCACCCCCAGCTTGTCCTTGGGCGGTGAACATGCTGAGGTCGGTCGTACATCAAGATATCAGCACCTCCAAATGGAGAAATCGATTGTTGGCCAATAACAGCTGCATGTATGCTTTGTGCGACCAAGAGCGGACGCGTCATACGTGAGGTGAGGTCGCTCATGGCATTTGCCTTATGGAGTGAGACCCCAGGTCACTCATGTCACTATTACACAAGATGCCCGGATCTTCTAATTATACCAACAGTCATGGCAGTTTTGGGGCGAATGCAGATGCCACAAATGAGTCAAAGTGGGATGTCATATCGAGTTTGATGAACGGGCCATGTACTTTACGTCGTAAGTTAACCATTCCGTCATTCATTGGTATTTCCTCTTGAAGTTCCGGGATGCGCGAGTTTATTCCCGTCCCCTTCATCGAACCCACCAACTCTGACTGACCTCTCATTTATCATAGCGAAAATCACCCGTCATGTTACCTCCCTCGTCAGCAGTGTCCTCCCTAAATAACTCGAAGTATCTTACTATGGTGACAACAACACCGTCAGCAAGTACCAGCCCCCATGGTTCACCAATGTCGTCATCGACAGCATAGCTTTTGCAGACGTATCTCCGCATTCTGTCTCTCAAGATGGGACATGTATGGCTACCACGATACGAACTTCGTGACCACTAACATGTCCAAAAGACTGTGCGTGGGAGAGCACCATCGCGAAACCCACATCCCTTCCTTTGACATCGTCCACCAAACCAACCCAATGCTCCCAGTATGAGGTTGACGCCCAAGCCTTGATGTTCTCTGCACAAATTCCACAAATAGAGGGTCTCTCAGGTATGTTTCACTCATTTTTCATTATACTTATGGCTTTGAGGTTTTCTTCCGCTCCGCCAGCACTGCTACATGGTAACTCATTCAAGTGACGTTTCTCAACTGTGCCACATACTTATTCCTATCGTGTTTTCGTGGGCCTGGTATTGCTTTCCCTTTTCACTATCATTCGCTCTCTGGTGTCGTGTTCGCGTCTTGGACCTGGATGCGGGTACATGTACACCTGATCATACCTAACGATACTTTGTATGTCTTTAGTAGATGCACAATATATTGCACTGCAAGCATTTCACAATTATTGTTCAGAAAACATGCTGAAAAAATTGAAGAAAGTGATACTCTTTTTTGACAGCTGTTTTCAAAGAGAAAAGGCAAAAATAATACTTTCTTTTCTTTGCATGACTTTCCACAAAACATTGATTGATGGTAATGCCCATTAGCATAGAAGCTAATCAGCACTACCATCAATTCATTTTTTTGCACAGAAAAGACAAAGAAAACAAAATATTATATTTGCATTTTTTATGTGAACACAGCCCAAATAAAAGAGTATCTCTTCTTTCCATTTTTTCAACATATTTTGGCAAGAAAAATTGTGAAATGCTTGCAGTGTTGGGCTTCATTGAATGACAATTGGGAGCTGAGTGTATCTGAGATGTCTGATAGATGGTGACCATCTAAACTACCGTTAAACCTGGTTCGTATCGGTGATTCGCATTTCCTAATCTTGCCAGATATTCAAGCCTGAAACATGGCAAATCAGGATACGTCCGACAGTGCAGAGACACCTGACATGTGCTATATCTGGTAATATATTCTCAGATCTGGTTTAGGGAATTTTTGTGATGAACTTGCTGGTCGTGTCACCCTCGACCCCTTCCACCCTTTTTACAAACACACTTGCCTCAATTGCTGAAGACTCGGTCATTGGTCCTGTCGAAACAGAAAAGGCTCTAAGTGGACTGACACTCATGGACATCCTCTTAAGCAGCCCAAGCCTTCTGCCAATCATCAACACAAACCTGGACCTTCCTTTTGATGACTTTGATTGAACTGGCATGACAGGGTCATCATGTGTAAAAGAGGGGGGGTGATGTCATGTGCCGTTTCTGTCTTTTCCCTTTTCAGACACTTACAATACATGTTTCATACCGAGCACTGTCATTGTCCCCATTCCCATGCCTCTGTGTGTCTTGTATTACACCACTGCCCACCTTAGGGGCAAGTGTATGGACTCTACATATATGATGTGTGCCCACTTACATATGCTTTCCTTTCTTGTCTTTACCTTTACACTTCCCACTTACCAGATCCCAATGGGATCTGGGGAGCTTCCTTTATTGATGGGTTTGCTTTCCAGCGCACATGACCTAGTCATGTCATGCTGAGGAACCCCTGTTTGCCCCTGGCAAACAGTCTGTTGTCTGGAGTCACTCTGACTCGACATGCAGAGGGTTCCTGTTTGCAACCCTGTCCTGTTTGTTACCTATGCATTTATGGGCATTAGTATAGATGTAATCTGACCACCTGTGGGGTATATAAACCCCTCAGATGTGTCTCGGATTCCTTGTACTTTTGCTACCAAGCTACCTACCTAGCAAGTAGGGTATCTCCCTATAAATCTCTTGCTTCTCCTGTACTCTTGAAGCACTGCTCTGCTGTTGTGGTGATACTGGGCTAGAACCCTATATCACTTAAATCTCGGTATGACTTATCCTTCAAGATACAAGGTGGTAGTCAAGATCATCCCTGTCAACATATCTCCATATCACTGTCAATATATCTGCAAGAGGTCCACTTCAAGCCGAAGCTCGCCTATTGCCTTTCTATTGGTCTAGTTAGTCAGAAGGCTAACAGCGCACATCAGGTCGTTGCCTTGAACAAGCAACCATGATCCATGCCACACAACAGTTCATTTAGCCCTACTACCAAGTAACCTAACCAAAGGGAGTCCCACCAGTTGACCCTTCAGTAGCTTGGTTGCAGGTTGGGGGGGAAGTCATGTGATGCAAACTGGACTTCCATCAGTGCACCCTAAACAGGGCCATCAGTCACATGCAACTGATGCCTGAACAGGCCTTTCAGACCACACAGTACCTTGGACAGGTGTGCAATAGACAACTCAAGATCATGCAGGTAAGGATGTCACCACCAGCACTTCCCAAGTTACAAGGGTCCAGGATAATTATGGCTTTGCTAACACTTGAAAACTCATTTGGCATCCTGGCATACATCCCTTCTGATACTTTTGACTGGCAAACATTTTTGGACTGAAAATACTGGCCAGACCAGGGATTGAACCTGGGTCTTCCCACTAGCGCTGGGGTGCCTTACCACTAGGCCACCCAGCCATCCCTTACTAGCCTAGAGTGTGGACTCACATTCCAACAAACATGCCACCTAGTGTACTGTGCACTGCTACCAAGTTCAGGGTCAACCATCTCATTCCTGCTCTCTGACTGCTGGCTGACAGTGCTCACCTCTTGAGCATCAGTTCATTGTGCACTTGTTACACCACCCTTAATCCCTCCCACTGCCCATATTGTTCTGCTCCAAATTGAGTTGTCATCAACTCACTTCAGACCATGGATGATGGATTGTGTTCCATTATCCAGTGGGCTGACATGCACCTCCATTGATGTCAATGAGTCACATTGTGTCCTGTGGCACTGGGTATGTTTCCTCAGCTCCAACACCAGCAGTGATGAAGTAAGGATCATGAGAGGATAGCAGGTAGGAAATGGAGAGTAACAGTGTTAGTTGGCCAATGATATAATTCTAACCATGAACTCCTCACCTGGTCAATGGGGCTCAGGGCAGTGAAAATGATAGATGGCATTGCCTGATCTCTGTCATCAGCAAAACAGCCCTTACCCTAGCCAGAACTGGACAGAGCTGGCCAGCTTTTGACAGCAAGGTACCTAACTGGCTAGACCTGTCCAGAGAAATAGGGGCAAGGGATCTCAACAATTGACATCTAAATGCAGGTTGAAATTTTGGTAATGCAATCTTTATGATAATGTCAGCTTCTGGGTTGATTTTTATGAGGACTGAAGCAAATGTGGTGGTGTGGTGTACAAAGACATTTTGTAAGGGCAAGGGTTAGTTTGCTGATGGTGGAATAGTGGTCATTGGGAATGTTGGAGCTATGTGGTCATGGAATATCCTAGGTGAGTGCTTTTTTATATGAGAGTAAAGTGCCTCACCAATCCAGTAGAGTTTGGCATCTGTCACTGGACCCATATGACACTCACCAGCCTGCAGCATATATAGCACAAGGCAACCTGTAAAGTGCTCAGATGTCTGCATCACGGATCAGAACCAATCAAATTTAGAGTGCTGACAATAGCCTACAACCAATACACTCTCGAAAACTGTCGACAGTCATCACTATCTTGAGTCGTCCGGTTCACCAACTTGGAAAAACTGGTCCGACCTCGGTAGTGACTCAAGAGTGAGGACACTTGGTCGCCTCCGATGTCAGTCTTTTGCACCCGCTGGATTCCACTCTATAAACTGCATTGTCCAGGCTTATTTGTCACGACAAAATCTACTGTACCATGATCGCTAGTTGGCGGTACAGTCATACAAGAACACCGCAGGCGAAATTCTCAGGCCGCACCATAAGAAGGTACAAATTCCAATTCATCTCTCCATTGTGAGTTTCACAGGCCCTGGTATGATGGCGGTGGCGCCCTCAGGTCTTTGTGAGATGATGAATGCCCCAAAGATTCGTCGGTATCCCATTCATGTCCTAAATAATGCAGTGGGGCACCAAAGTCATTGTACACAGGAAGAATGTCTTCCATGGGTACGCTGGAAGAATGAAATGAGTTGAGACGGGGCCTGCCCTCGTCGTAGCTAAGGATCATACCTGTCAGGGAAAACATGCATTTGGGCAGCTGGTTGCGGAGGCTGACACGGCATGCCAGTGGGGCGTTCCGCTGGCAAAGAACCATGGCCCCTGCGACGAAAGCAAGAGGCGAATGAAGCCCAGCAAGTTGAAAAATATGGGTAGCTGGTCATGAGAAAGAACATATAAGCTACATGCGCCGTGGTAAGTGAGAAACGATATTCCGTACGACAACACCACGATTGCAAGGAAGCATACTGAATACACACTGATCGCAACGCCAAGGGCGACCGCCAGCTCTTGTTTTGGCGATAGCTAGAACAGTGAGTGAGAACATATGTTAGCCAGCGAGTGATCAACTTTCTCATCCTGAACATCTTGCCTTCAACGCTGGCTCGGCACCACACTTCATCCATGGATGAGCGCAAGTCTCGGATGCATTGGCCATTGGGAATTTTCGGGACCGGGTTGTGGAGCCAAGGTGAGTGGCAAAAATGAGGGGAAAGAGATATAAGCGAGGGTATAGGGGTAAGTCCTGGTAGGAGGCGGGTAGGATAGCCCCCTTTCCCCCCTCTTCTCTCTTCTTATGACTCACCTGACCTTAACATTTCGACGCATGACAGCTGGGTTGGTGCTAGGCATGTTGTACCATAAGTTGGTGCAACTCGCAAGGCACTGGCTTCACCTTAGATCCGGCTTGAATATGGTGGCCCTCGCATGGTACGTACGCTCGGTACTTAGTGCACTTTTCATTTTGCAGGTCCGTATTATTCTGGTGTCATGATCTGCGTGTTTGTGAAGTCGCATCATACGTTGGATGCGTGTTGTACGCACACTCGTGCACAGTTACCACTGGCTCACTGTGCATGGTTGCACTTTTCATCGATAATATGGGCAACATGAAAAATTCAAATAAGCCTAAGGGGGTGTAAAATGTAAGGACTCAGTTTGATGGTGAACGTTGACGCCAACGTCGAGATAATTGTGGCTGTGTTAGCACTTGAAAACGAACGGTGGGTTGGCGTCCTCGCATGCATGTCCTTCAACTCGTGTGCTGTGCACTGCTACCAAGTTCAAGGTCAACCATATCATTTCCACTTCTCTGGCTACTGGCCTAACTAGCTTATGATACATGCTCTGACCTCTCGAGCATCGGTTCATCCTACGCTCCGGCTCGTTACACTACTAGCCTCTCTTAATCCCTCTCACCCCCCGTATCTTCCTGCTCCAAGTCGAATCAACGCTGACTCACTTCAGACCATGGATTGCGTTCCATTATCCGGTGGGCTGGCACGCATCTCCGTCGACGTCAATGACTCGTGAGTGGATGAAACGGTGAGATTCTATCTTGAGGCACTGGGGTACTTTTCTCAGCGTTATAATTCTTCCGTCTGACTTCTTTAACACCGTTAGTTGTATCGGGGATTTATATAGCCACTTGTGTGAGCGGCTGACGGATGCCGCTGCGAGAACGAAGGCAGTGTTAGGAGTCCCGTGTCCACGTTGTCAGCTGCGACCGTTCGGCACTTCACATGGTCATGCGTTCAAATCCGGCATGCCGCTATCTCAACTTCTATAATTGACGTTGCGAGTCTAACGCTAGTTACGCTATTCGATCTGGCCTAAACACCGCCTCCCTTACCCGGCACCCTGGGGATGTATCAGTCCTTCATTGCTGTGTTTCATACTACATGGGCGGCAACTAATCGATCACCACGGCAGCCGGACGACCCGCCGGTCGCCCGCTCGCTGACCCGTCGTACCATTCGGTGATCCCACGGGGACCACACATAATGATGGCTTGCTGTCATTCTTACGAGTTCTTTCCGAGCAGTTATCATGTCCGACACTTCCGATAAGGTACGATTCCGATATCCCCGAACTCTTCTAGATCTTTGCGTCTCTCACCGCATGGAATGTGCCTAATAATAAGTTAGGTTATTACCGTGGAATGGGAGTGGGACTTTTTGACATGTTACTTAAATGCCGGGTGAGTTGACTTGCCATCATTCAATGCACGCTGTGGGATAGTTTCCCGTGCCCAGGCCTCAGATGTACATTCCAAATGATCAGATGCCTACGCCCCCATCATATCATATCAGCGCCCAACCATCCGAACCACTGATCAAGCCTTACCCATCGGGACGGATTGGTCACGATATCTATCGCAGAGATACGGTCGACTGATAAAGCCTTCTTTTTTTTAAAAAAAAATCCCAAGCGCTTCCGCATGTTGGCTATCACCATCATCACTTGCCTACCTACCAACAGATGATGAATCTCGCTCTCGAGTCGACGAGAGCCCACTAATAGTAATAACTGTACATAGCATTTACACTAAATACCCGAACTCGAAGTTTTCCAAGAAGAGTGTCCGAACCCAGAGTCCATCTTCGTCATCATTAATTAGGAAGGAATCTTTATAAACAATGTCCATGTCATGTCCCTTTTCCTTCGATGCGCTGCATTTTCAAGAGCCTCCACTTATCCCTCATCCCCTCCCACATGCTAATCCAAATCCCAGATCTGGTAGATTGGAAAGACGTGCTAGGCACGCTGAATGGACGTGCGGTCTCCGTGAATGTACCGTGTCCGTTTTGTGACTATCGCATTGAGGCACCGCCAAGTAGGCACAAGGAACGAGGAACGAGGAAGACGTGGACTGGGTGAAGCTTGAAGGGTGAAAGTAGGGAAAAGAGGTGAAGGGCCAAGGCAGTGTGTGCGGTAGTGGAGAAGGGATATGCCAGCACGCCAGTGCCGAGCTCAAAACAGCTGTGGCTTGGGGGATATACTTACAAAAACTGACGTCCATTTATGCGAGCACAGTACGTTAAGCGTTAGAGGGTAGGTAGATCATAGGGCGAAAGAAGATGATAGCAGTCGAAAGTGGATGAAAAAGAAGAGCGCGCTCTTGAAAACAAAATATACCGTCGAAGTCGTAACGAGACATGTAGGCAAGGATGGCCTCCGCCTTTTTGTGATTGAAACGGGAATCTTCTCTGCCTTTCTTCCGCCTGCCTGTCTGTCGTCGCACAAGTAAAAGCATGTACATCTCTTAAGGTCGTTCGCCACCATCTTTTAGTGCTGTATCGAATCGTATGCAGGTGGAATCTCCTGCGGCGCGTCCCCCTCTTCCGGTGCTCTTCCTGCGTCCTGGTGCACAACGACTCCTGCGCTGCTGTCCGGTGCGGGACCTGGACCTGCAGTGGACTCACTACCCTCTGGTGCTTCGTGCTGAGTGGCCAGGCCCAAACCATACGCGCTTCTTCCACCAGCGGCAGCTTCGCGTTCCTTGGCACTTCTCGAGCTCGCACTTGCACTGGGAACTGTGCTCGGCGGGGGAGATGAACCCGGGCGAGGAGCATGCCAATCTGCGGGTGCAGTACCGTACATGAACGGTTGTTGTGGGTGTGCATATTGCCCAGCAGGCAAAGCTGCACCCTGAGGTGGGCGAGCCGAGAGAGATTGCTGGGGAGAGTGCCCACTGGCTGATCCTCCCGCACCCTGCACGTAGGACTGGCCATCTGAGTAATGTGATGCCGAGCTCGGAGGGACAGGTGAGTTCGCCATTTGATGCTGTGCCTGAGCGCCGGCTACCCCCATAAGCGAAGGGCCACTAGCAAACGGCGATTGACCATACTGCCGCATCCCATCGTCTCCATCGGCAGCATAGGCATTAAATGGAGTGATATTATTGGCTTCTTCTGACAGATCGAGCTGTGGAAGGGTACCGCCCCCGGCGCCTGAACGATTGATGACACGATCCGGGTCAAAGTCCCCGTCAAACTCGTTTTTGGACGAGCGTCTCCTGATGCAGTAGAGCAAAAGTACGACGGCGACGATGAAAACGACGCCCCCAACAACACCCCCGACGATAGCAGCTATCGGTGTGCTACTAGACGAGCTCGACTGAGTGCTGACGGTAGCCGTCGTAGGCACGGTGGTGGCAAAGGTGGTGGTGATTACGACAGTCGATCCTGCAGCGTTGGTAGATCTGTATCGTGGCATGCAATGGTTAGGGCAAGATGAAAGAGGGAGGATCAGGGTTCACGGCTTACACGTAAGTTGTAGGTACATCGGACGTCAGCGTCGTCTGCACTTGTGTAGATTGTGGAGACGATGTCGTCGTAGCCGCAGCAGCTGCAGACGTCGTCGGGGAACTGCCTGCCTCTGAAGAGGCACCGTTAGTCGTGGTACCTGACCCATTAGTGCTAGGAGAGCCTCCGTTGCTAGACGTAGTAGGGGTGGCAGACGGTGAAGTGCTAGTCGTCGGAGTTGGCGACGATGAAGTAGGGGTGGCGGAGGATGTCGTGGTAGGAGCTGCTGAAGTTGTGGTGTTAGTACTTGTCGGGGAAGTGGAGAGAGGAGCAGATGAAGGGGAAGGGGCGCTACCAGAGGTGGGAGTGGACGACACCGGTGTCGGTGAGGACGTCGTCGGAGCGCCGCCTGACGACGACATGACGGTATCAGAAAAGAAAGAGAAAGAAAGAGGAAGACGCTCAGATGCAAAGAGAAAGGGAAAGAGTGAAAACCCGTCCCAGCAACGAGGCAATCGAGCCAAGTCCAGCTAAGCTATCAACCCGTCAATGCACTGCTCACAAACGTTTGAGGAAAGGTTTGTTCCCTCCCCCAACTGGGTTCGTCATAGGCGCGGGTGCTACCGACCCGATAAGAAAATACATAAAACCGGAGACAAACCTGCTCCACTGCCAGACGATGCCGCTTGTCGCTTATCCACCATCATCCCTCGTCGCCGCCGCTTGTTGTGAAGAGAACAAAAAAGAAAGAAAAAAGCCGGGTGGAAACTCTGCGCAGTACGGCGACTGGTGCCTTTATACGGCGACAGACGGCATGTTGCACACGCTGACCGTCCCCGATTCCGGAACAGATGCCTTATATCAGAGCCGGAGAAGGCTTCTCTTCGCTCCTCCGCTCCACTCTACCGCATTTCATACGAGGTTACTCCAATTCAACAGAGACTAGGTAAGTACAGCACATTCTCGTGTTCTTCACCATCAGGACGTGTCCTTTTCGTCGAAAGACTCACCGGGCACTTATATGAAGTGCCGGCAAGGGCGGGTATTGAATTGCCCCCGCCAATAGCGATACATGAGGCAAGTCACGCTGCAAGCGAGGCACACAGGTGGCAAAACACCTCACTCTTGACACGACAGCTCCCGGGTCTCATGACAGTAGTGGCAGTGGCACCTACGAAGGCGCTAAGGGGTGCCAACCCAGCACATCGCGCAATGATGTATAAAACACAGAAACTTCGTTTTGGCCTGTGAAATGAGTTTGCGTGTGCCCGTCGATCGGCCGCTCTTGTCGACCGTGCCTTGCGTAATCACAAACTGCTTGTCTCAGCCTGGCCCCTGGCATGCTCACTTGCGGTGGCGGTCACTGTTAAGGGTGAGCTTGGCACGTCCATTCCACATGATAGGCTGTGTCGCTTTGTTTTGGAGAACGATCCCCTCAAAGAGGTTGCACCGCCCCGCTTGTAACAAGCACAATTCGACCTTTCAAGGACCTCGAGAAGATATGGTCAGCCTTAATAGGTGTTACAAGGTACATTGCTTCTTTCCGTTTCCGTCTGGCCCGCTATAGACATCGTGGTTCATCTTTCAGCCACTCTTGCCATGCACGGCAATTTGGCACCCCTGCGCGTAGTATAGATGGTTGAGGGTGTGAAGCACGAAATGAAAGTATCCCTCGGAGAATACCGAAAGTAATTAGACGTCGGCTTGATGCCCGCACTATTGTCTTGTTCCCCTTGCGTGTAGAGGACGAAACAGCACTATGACGGATATGTGCGCCACCATGCTGCATGGTCGTGCGGACGAGCAGGCCAGGAGCACTGGGAGGCGTTGAAGAGGTCAAGAAATGCACTGCAGCGCCAAACACAGCACAATTGTCGGTGTCGCATTAACAACGCTCGCGCCCTCCAATTTACCCTGACCACTTCCGAAAAACAATTAAGTTGTTAATAGCTCGTGACACATGTGGTGCACGCCATACGGCTGCGTCTGCGTAGGTTATGGTGGAGCTGGCCAAATATTACCACTCAAGCGCTGAACGTTCTCGGACAATTCCAGCCCAGTCGGTGAAAAATGATATCGTCCATCTGCTATACGTCTGGCGTTCCGAACTAGTGACGCAATTGTCGGCCGCTCTGCACGTCCGTTTAATTTCCTAGTGTCCTGCTGGCTGCAAACATTTTTTATATGCTCCGGGATCTGCGGTTTATTGAGTGAAACTTCTTGAACACGTGTTCGACGACTTTGCTTTGAAGTCTTAACCTTGAACCGTCAAGAAGATAATTGTGGGGTTGCGGAGACTCACGGCAATACAGCATACGGATACGAGTTCCTCGAGGTTAGAGCGAAATCCATTTCGACAGTCTCAGTGCAGATACCGCTGTGGTCCATGTTGCGTTTCAGACCCAGAGAAAAAAGAGATAGATATCCCATTTCCCCGACAAGGTTTCCGAGTCTACATGTTCTGGCTATTCTTCATCGCCGTCAACGCGTCCGTCAAAGGGAGAATGCATGACTCTCTAGCAGGACTACCGACTCGTTCAATTGTCCTTCTGTCACTGCTGTGGTGTATGAGTCCGTTAGTTGCTGAGAGCTGCGCATCGCCGCAGATGGCCGCAAGCTCCGATGAACGTGGGTATCTCGTCGTAAGGTACCGAGGTCATCAATCCATTCGTTGTTACGGCCATCACCAAGGTCATTGCTGGCTGTACTCCCTTAATCACTTGGACGCCAAAAGTATCATGATACTGGCCCACGTACGTGGTACGTGGTTACCACCTATCATTTTTAGGTTAAGTCAACCGTTAGATAGCAGAATCGATCGAATAGACTCTGTAAACATTGTAACGCCTGCAACCCAACTATCATGCTAGAGCGATCTTGCCGGTGCAATGAATTTCTGGCAACACGAACCTGGTTTTGTCCACCACCACCACTACCACGGGCCCTCTAATGTCCGCTTCTAGTGTAGACCGGTAAATGTGTGGTCTGTCCTTCATGATTCAGTACGTAGCTTGCACGACTGTTCAGCCTGGACGTGGTAGTACAAATGACGAAAGGCCGTTGTAAGGACCGTAGCATGAGTGGACGTACGTCGAAACTTGAAGGCGTCTGTTCTGTGGAGAGCGTCACGTGGGTGTCACGGGATCACCACTTCAAGGAAAAGATTCAAAAAATCGCGAATTACCTTCAGAAAAAAACTCACTCTATGACGGAAATGTGTACACCAACATCCACGCCAACTGCTCGTGCAAGTAAGCAGACTGGGAGCTACGACATCCTTAGAAATTCGGATTGGCGCCGGTAGTAATGGAATAGAAATCAGAGAATCCAATGCAGCGTCAAACACTGAGCACAACGTGCGCGTCGCGTTGCGAGCCCTACGAACAAGACGCTGCAGTGCCCACGTCCTCCAGTCTACCCCGACCACCTTCCGACAAAACGCCTTTGTTCAGCCAACTCTTTTTGCCACCAAAGCGCAATTGATTCGGTCGTGGTGTGGCCTCCCATCAGACTTCGCTTTAGGGGCGCGTGTGTTGTTAGATGAGTTTCGAGTACCCGCTTACGATTGCCGCAGGTTTTGATGGATGTAGGTACGTATCCACTTTTCTAACAGCTCGCTTTCTTTTCAAGCTGAACGTGGGGCTACATATAATCTGTCATCGTATATGTCATCACTGCGTTGTGTGTCGACCTCCATCCTCATCCACCTTTTGCCATCGCCATTGATGGCGCAGATGTCAGGCGTGTTGGTGGCGGCAGAGCCACAAGCTGTATGGATCTCTCGGTCAAGATACTACTCCAACGCCAGTTGGACACAGCTAATGATTGCGACCCATTTCGCGGAGAGGTCCCATATGTGCGTCGAACGTCTGGCACCCTGACCTGAATGTGCCTACCGCTACGCGCAATCATCGAAATTCCAACAGTATTCGGTGCAACGATAAATGTCCTCTCTGTAGATCATTCAGGAAAAGGTTTTCCGTTGGCACCGCACCACCCTCCGAAAATGTGGTGGACAGATCTTGCTTTGAAGTGTGAACTTGATTTCGGAAGAGATGGTGCACCGACTGTCCTTCGATTTTTTGGCCTGCAAAGCAGAAACTAGGCTATCGCATCTGTCCTGCTCCATCTCGGAACTCGGGTTGCAAGCGCAGAAGACCCTAAGCCGTGGATTGTATGGCCCAGACCCAACCACTTCGTCTTCTGCTGATCACTCCCTGTGACGTAGGTGTATTGTACCCACCGCGGAAACACACTTCACGTGAAGCTGTGCCAAATGGAAGAGGAATTTTCCAAACGCCTCTCTGATCGATCGCGTTGTAACGTTGACCGTTATGTACTGCGATGCGTTTGACACGCAGCAAACTTCCTCCGACCAGCTTCGGAAATGTGGTACTCGCCCACCAACTGGAATGTTATAAAAGGCATTAGTGTCGACGATGATGCCCCATCTGTTGAATCCAACATGTACATCCCCGAAATCCCGGAAACGGTTCAGCTTCAGGGTCGCTCGTTCGCTACGGATTCATCCCCACTCGCGAACGCAACGTTCATGCTAAATAGCATGGGTGTTGCGGGCCTCTTGGGTGGAGAAGAAGCCATGTCCACAGTGGCGTTGGCCCAAATTTACAACAAACGGAAATGGTCGGGTTGGTACAACACTCCAGGTCGGAATATCACTCTCTTATCGACGCCATTAACTTAGCGATGCTTCCGCAGGCTCATACATCATCGGCAAACGCTTTCAACGCCTCACACGTTCAGTCATCTCTGATTCGCACGTCAATCCGGGATCGGGTGCCAGTTTTGGAACGGTCCACATCGATCCCGCCCTGTTACTTCAGCATGATGGCTGGTCCAAGGGACCCGTATTCAAAGGAATCTACTCCGGGACCTCCATGCATGAAACTGGTCCTTTAGCATCCCTCCTTACGAAAAAATGTATCAGGATGCCTGGTAGCAGGGTCGAAGGCAGGAAGACGCAACCTGTGAACGTCACCATCGTCGAACTCGAGCCGAATCCCAATCTTCAACCACAAATGAGGTTTCATCATTCCTCACCTATCTGCGCCATCATACCCATCGCCGTTAGCCTGGCCACTTGTGCTATATGTGGCTTGTACGGCGAGTGGTATGCATTCTCCATGATCCTTCTCGGGATTCTTGCCAGAGGATTGACCTGCGCCTTCATCGGTTCTGGAAAACTCGTTTTTCACCACCCCAAACCTGCAGATGGCTCTCCACCTGGCGACGGCATCTTGGGCTGCGATCATGAGCTGGTTCTGTTGAAAGGACACGAGAACGTTGTCAACGCTATCACACGTGGAAGGTTTTTCTTCTCCTTCCAGTCCAAGCACACTTGCCGCTTGGTCGAGATGTGCTCCTTCCTCCTCATAGCCCAAGCGATCGCACAGTTGATCTGTGTCCCCCAGAGCAATCTCTTTGGCCAGTTGATGTTTGTTTTTTCTATCGCCACCTCTTGGGTGTATAACTTGTGGTTCCTGTCTTACGACAAGGTAGAGGTTCGGGAGGAGATCTTTCGTAGCGTTCTAGGTTCGCCGAAGCTTAACAAATTCGTTTTTCCGAATCGCTCCAGTGCGATCGTATCGCTTCTTCTCTTCTCCAACGATGACGGGGGGCTTCCTGGCGATCCGAAGAAGCTGAAAAAGATAATGGATGGTTTCCTGCCGTCGGGTGCTTTGGTATGGGAGATCTGGAAAGGGATTGTTATCGAGCACCTGACAAATGGACGACCGCTCCACTTTGACGAAACGCATTGGAATCATCAGGACTTGCCCTCGCAAACCGATAGGTTGTTGTTACAGACCTTGTTGAAAGATGCTGAGATGGCTTACTTCGCTTCTGGCGGCAACCAGTGATGTCGTAGGTTCCGTTCCTATTGTTATCTTGTTATACCTGCACTCTTCTATCATTCCGGATTCCCTCACA
This sequence comes from Pisolithus thermaeus, assembly GCA_024663475.1. Classification (NCBI taxonomy): domain Eukaryota; kingdom Fungi; phylum Basidiomycota; class Agaricomycetes; order Boletales; family Pisolithaceae; genus Pisolithus; species Pisolithus thermaeus. The sequence goes on from JANFAF010000037.1 coordinate 242,404, forward strand.
TACAACATTGGTTTCTACTAATATGTGTTTTCTATCCTGTAGTCCGGTACCTTTGGGCCTTGATGTTTATAACCAGCTAAATATTGCTGTTGACACCGTAATTTATTGGCATAAATGTCTATCGAGAGAGATCTGACTAAATCTAAGGGCATCGCCGTATCATTAATCTTGTAAGCATTCTATGTATGCATGGAAAGATGGATGCGGTGCGAAATGTACACATCCTCATGAGCGCCCTTCGTGGACGCTAATACAGTCACCCTGACACGAGCGAACACGGCGGGACGTACCCCGCGATTTCCAATTCTGAAACCTCCATGGTTGTTTAATCCGACACACTCGGAAAATGCGACCACCGACCACGCGCACGTATTCCATCACGTAGGTAGCGGTTCACACAGGGCGTGTGGGGTCGTGGATCGTTGCACGTGTACTTAGCGTCACTGTTCTGCATTGCATGTAAGGCAAGGTACCGAGGTGTCGTACCACCATGCTCATCCGTGAAGATCACAGCAGATATGCGCAAGTCGACACATACTGAGAGCTATGCAAAGGCATGAACCAAGAGGCAAAACATATGTATCTGGAAAAGAGATGTGTGGAAATTCCAGAATTTCAAGTAAGATGACGATCGTTGCGCACTTGCTCCTACTTTTCTGAAAGTACACCTTCCAGCTACCGTTCATCGCCACCAGTATGCCAGCTCGGAAGGAGAACGTACGACTTTGTTGCTGCATAAGATCACGAGGTTTTGCACATGTCCACTTGTCCTTGCTACAGGAGAGCTGAGAGGTCCAGGGGTGGTCGCGCATCCTCTGCATCCTCTGCCGCTGCAGGCTCTGATGACGCTCGGTATCTGAACATCTATCCTGTCAGAATGCATGTGGTGGTCATGTATTTATTTTGGCTCATGGAAGGGCATTTGCCTACCTTACACCGACTGCTCCTTATCGATGAGTAGTCACTCTGTCGTGTGCAATGCGTTGGCCAGTGATCCAGTACCAGATTGCGAGTACGTGCTTGTAGCGCAAATCTCACCGGTCTAGGAAATGGCAGTTTGTAGAAAGGTAGCAGTACGATACCATGACAACTGCATCGCCTGTCCTGCGCTGGTCTTCTCCTGTACGTGACGGTACGTCAGGCTGGTTGACGACATAGTGTCCATCCGGAAAACACTCCATACCAAATCTGCTGACGGCTTGGATATCCTTCGCCTTCGTCTCCGAAGGCTTCCGGGCTGTTTTATCGCACTCCGTAGTGCGATTGGCCAATGTTTTATCTGGTATAAGAGATCAGTTGCGACACAAGATCCAGACCAATAGGTGGTTCTCTCGATGACAGACCAAGCGCACAGTGAGACATGTAGATGCACGGCAACCACGTGTAGAGAGAACGGTTCGTTGCAGAGTTTGGACCTGGCATGTACATTCAACTCCATCATGTATCACGTTGCTTCGAAGAGAACGTTCTCTCCGAAAAAGTCGCACCACCACCTTTCAAAAAGCGTAATTCGAGAGGTACGTAGACTTCACTCTGCTGCCGCTTGGTCGGTAGGCACCGGGATTCAAAGGTCCAGCCGTTCATGTGATACACAGCAGCATTGGCACCCCCTGGCGTAATCTAAACGGTTGAGAGTATGAAGTATAAATGAAAGTACTCAGAATATGATGGAAGTAATTAGAAGTCGACTTAAAATGGACACTGGTATTGTCTCGTTCCGCCTGCGTGTGGAGGAGGAGAACACTCTATAACAGATATATACACACCACCATGCTGTGTGTCGTGCGGGCGAGCGGGCCAGGACCACCGAGGGGTATGGAAGAGATCAAAGAATGCAGCGCAACGCGAAACACCGTATTGTCGGTACCGCATTAACAGTGCTCACGCCCTCCAATTTGCCCGGACACCCCCCAAAAAAGTCCTTCCATTGATCTTCATCATCACGAAAACGCAAATAGCTGTGACACACGTGGTGCACGTTGTACGCTTGTGCATGTGTCGTGCCTGTGGGGCGTATGTGCTTGGGTCATGGTGGGGCTGGCCGAGTATTACCGCTCAAGCGCTCAACGTTCTCGGGCAATTCGGGCCCAATTGGTGAAAAAGATATCGTTCATCTGCCGAACGTGTGGCGTTCTGAACTGGCGTCAAATTATCCATCGCTCTGGGCGTCCGTTTAATTCCTAACAGCGTTCTGCTGGTTGCAGATATTTTTTTGTATCCTCGGGGCTCTGCGGTTCGTCCAATGAAATCTCCTGAACACGTGTGTTCAGCGACTTTGCTTCGAAGTTCAACCTTGGACCATCAGGACGACAACTGTGAGGTTGTGGAGACTCATGGCAATATAGAAAGCGAATGCTAGTTCGTCGAGGCTGGAGCGAAATCCATTCGACAATCTGTGTGCAGAGATCGCCGAAGTCGACATGGCACTTCAGACTCAGAAAAAAGAAGACAGATGTTCCATCACCCTGACAATGTTTCCGAGTCTACATGTTCTGGTTATTCTTCATCGACACCTGCGCGTCCCGGAGGGAGAATGTATGGCTCTCCAGCAGAAGTACTGAGTCGTTCCAAACTCATCTATCGTTGGTGTAGTGTGTAAGTCCGTTAGCTTCTGAAAGCCACGTATCGCGCGTCCCCCACAGATGGCCGCAAGTTCCTATAAACGTGGGTGTCTTGTCGCAAGGCACCGAGATCATCGATTCATTAATTATTATGGCCGTTACGACGGTCATCACTGCACTCCCAATAATCACTTGGACACACGAAAAAGCATACTGGCCTACGCGCGAAGTACATGGTCACCGCTCATCATTTCTAAGTTGAGCCGTCCGTTGGTAGCGGAACTGATCGAGTTGCCCCCGTAAACATTGCAACGTTAGATACAGCTAGTGACTGCAGCCCAGCTACCATACTGGAGCGATCTCGTCGGTGCACAGCTGCATTTCTGGTAACACGGACCTGTTTTTTTTTTTTCACCACCACTGTGCCTTAATGTCTGATCCAGTGCAGACCGGCAAACGTGTTGTCTGCGTTTCATCGTTCGGTACATAGCTTGCGCGACTTTTCAGCCTGGACATCATCGTACAAATGACGAAAGGTTGTTGTAGGGGCCGTAACAAGTCACTCAGTGGGCGTGTTCGACTTTGAACGCCGCGAGATTATACGCTTAGGAGACAGTTGAGGGTGTCGACTTTTGCGTCTGTAAAGGGGGTCACAAGGACAAATCAAAAAATCGCCAACGCTCATCATCCCAAAATAAAACTCACTCTATGACGCAAAATGTACGCGCCAACATCCACGCAGACCGCTCGTGCAAGCAAGCAGGCTGGGAGCCACGACATTGGCAGATATCTAGAGTAGCGACGGTGGTGTTGGGAAGAGATCAAGGAATCCAGTGCAGCGCCAAACACTGAGGACATCACGCGTGTCGCGTCCCAAACCCTGCAAAAGACGTTGCAGTGCCTATTCCCTCCAGTTTACCCCAACCACCCTTTGATGAAACACGCCTTTTCCAGTTAATTCGTTTTGCCGCCAAGGTGCAATTGACTCGGTCGGAGCATGTGGGCTCCCATCAGACCATGGGGCCTATCCATGCGTCCTCGCTTTAGAGCGCGTGTGCGGCTAGACGAGTGCCGGGAGCCCACTTACAACGGCTGCGAGTTCTGACGTATGTAGGTACGTAGCCGCACTTCTAACAGCTCGCTTTCTTATCGAGTTGCACGTGGGACTGCCAGTGCATATCAGTCATCGCATCCTCGTATATCATCACTGCATTATGTGTCGATCTCCATCTCCGTCGCGCCTTTGCCATCGCCGTGAATAACGCAGATGTCAAGCGTGTCAGTGGTGGCAGAGAGCCACAAGCTTTATGGATCTCTCAGTCGTGATACTACTCCAATGCTAGCGGGACACAGCCAATTACTGCGACCCATCCGATGGAGAGGCCTCATACGCGCGTTGAACGTCTGACATCCTGACCTGAAAGTGCCCACCACTACGCGCGATCGTCGAAATCCCAAAAGTAATCGGTACAGCGACAAATGTCTTTTTTGCAGTTCATCCAGGAAAAGGTTTTTTGTCAGCACCGCACCGCCCTCCGAAAATGTGGTGGACGGATTTTGCTTCGAAGTGTAAACTTGGCCAGAAGTAGTGACTACGGAAGGGGTGGTTCGCTGACTGTCCTTCGTGGCCTGCAAAGGACAAACTAGGCTATCACATCTGTTCTGCCCCGTCTTGGAACTCGGGTTGCAAGCGCAAAAGACCACAAGCCGTGGATTATATGACCCATACTTCGCTCACTTCATCTGCTACTGATTACTCCACGTGACATAAACGTATTGTGCCTACCGCAGCAGCACGCTTCACGTGAAGCTGTGTCAAGTGGAAGAGAAATTTCCGTACGCCTCTCCGATCGATCGCGTTACAACGTTGACTGTTACCGCGATGTGTTCGATATGCAGCAAACGTCCTGCGACCGGCTTCGGAAATGTGGTGTTTGCTCACCATTTGGAGTGTATAAAAGACTTCAGTGCCGACGATAATGCCCCATTTACCGACTCTTGAGATGTACATTCCCGGAATCCCAGAAGCGGTTCAGCTTCATGACCGCTCACTCGCTATGGATTCATCCCCACTCTCCAACGCGACGTTCATGCTGAATAGCTCGGGTATTGCGGGCCTTTTAGGTGGAGAAGAAGCGTTATCCACAGTGGCGTTGGCCCAAATTTACAACAGAAGGAAATGGTTAGGCTGGTATAACGCTCCGGGTCGGAATATTACTCTCCTATCGGCGTCAATAACTTACCGAAGCTTCCCCAGGCACATACATTATTGGAAAACACCTTCGACGCCTGGCACGTTCAGTCATCTCTGATTTGCACGCCAACCCGGGACCGGGTACCGAGTCTGGAATGGTGCAGGTCGACCTCGCCCTGTCACTCCAGCATAGCAGCAGGTTCAAAGGACCCGTATTCAAAGGAATCTACTCTGGGACCTCCTTGCACGAAACCGGTCCTTTAGCATCTCTTCTCATGAAGAAATATACCGGAATGTCTGGCACCCTGATCGAGGGTAGGACGACGCAGCCTGTGAATGTCACCATCGCCAAACTCGAGCGGAATCCTAGTCTTCAATCACAGATGACGTTTGACCATTCCGCACCTATCTGTGCCATTATACCCATTGCTGTTAGCCTGGCCACGTGTGGTATATGTGGCTTGTATTGCGAGTGGTATGCATTCTCCATGATCCTTCTTGGGATTCTTGCCAGGGGATTGACCTGCGTCTTCGTTGGCTCCGGAGAACTCGTTTTTGATCACCCCGAGCTTACAGTCGGCTCTCCCCCTGGTGACGGCATCCTGGGCTGCGACCATGAGCTGGTTCTATTGAAAGGCCACGAGAACGTTGTTAACGCTATCACACGTGGAAGGTTTATCTTCCACTTCCGGTCGAAGCACGCTTTCCGCATGGTCGAGCTATGCTCGTTCTTTCTTATAGCCCAAGCGATCGCGCAGTTGATCTGTGTCCCCCAGAGCAATCTCTTTGGCCAGCTGATGTTTGTTTTCTCCGTCGTAACCTCTTGGGTGTATAGTTTGTGGTTCCTGTCTTACAACAAGGTGGAAGTCCAGGAGGAGTTTTATCGCAGCGTTCTGCGTTCGCCCAAGCTGGAAAAGTTTGTCTTTCCAAATCGCTCCAGCGCGATCGTATCGCTTCTTCTCTTCTCCGGTGACAACGAGAAGCTTTCCGGCGATTCCAAGAAACTGAAGAAGATAATGGATGGTTTCCTGCCGTCAGGCACTCAGGTGTGGGAGATCTGGAAGGGAATTGTTATCGAGCACCTGACAAATGGACAGTCACTCTGCTTTGATGACACGCACTGGAATCATCAGGACCTGCCCTCAGAATCCGATAGGTCATTATTGCGGACCTTGTTGAAAGATGCTGAGACGGCTTACACCGCTTTTGGGAGCAACAAGTGATGTCATTGGTGGGGTTGCTACTATCATATTCATCGTCTTATACCTGCACTCTTCTATTTATTCTGGCTTCTCCCACATACAGCATTGGTTTCTGTTTATGCTCCTACCCTATAGTCCAGCGCCCTAGATCTTTATGCCTATTTAATTTTGCTTTTGATATTGTAATCTATTGGCATACACGTCTGTCGAGATGCTAGTGGAGGCCTGATAGAGTCCCAAGCCATCACTGTAACACTAGTCTTGTAGCGACTCCATGCGTGCACGGAAAGGCGCATACAGTGCAAAATGTAACCTTTCTGAGCACTCTTCGTGGACACGACGTACCACACGATTTCCATTTCCGAAAGCCCCACGCGCCCTTTCTGACACACTCAGAAAACACACCCATCGACCACGTGCACACGGCAGTGGTTCACACAAGGCGGGGTATTGATCGTTGCGGGTGTACCTAGCGTTGCCATTGTGCATCGAATGTAAGGGCGTAATGACCAAGGTACCGACCTGTCATACCACCCTGCTCATCCGTGAGGCGCAAGCCGCCGTACTGAGAGCTGTGCAAAGGAGTGAACTGGAGACGAGACATATGTATCTGGAAAAGGAGATGCACGTAAGTTCCAAATCTTCAGGTAAATCACGGTCAAAGAATCCACTGCGCCACGAGACACTTGAATGTTGTGCTACAAACCCGACGAGAGTGACACTGGTTCATGCTCTTTTGAAAGTACACTCTCCGGCTAGAGTTCATCGCCACCAGTACGTCTTTGGACGGAGAACGTACGGTTCTGCTACTGCGTAAGACCACAAAGTTTTGCGCATGCCCATCTGAGGGGTGGTCGCATATCCTCTGCAGATGTCGTTGTAAGCTCTGATGACGTTGATATGTATTCATCCATCCTATCAAAATATTATCGAGCCTGCGGGTGGTGGTCATGTACCTATTTTGACCAATGGAAAGGAATCTACCTCGGCGTTGCACCGACTACTTCACTTGTCAACACAGTCACTATCGTGTGCAATGCATTGGCCAGTGGTCCAGAAACAGATTGCGAGTACGTGATTGTACTATGCAGATCTTGCTGGTCTAGGAAATGACAGTTTATAGAAAGGCAGCAGTAGTACCATGCCAACTGCATCGCCTGTTGGTCTTCTCCGAGTCCTGATTGATGACATAGTGCCAGTCAACGCCTTGTTGAACATCTTTCGCTATCTTCCCACGCTTCTGGGCTATTTTATCGCGTTCCACAGCGTGCAGTGAATGTTTTCTGTGGCATAAGAGATGGCGACACAGGATCCAAAGCAGTGGGCCGTTCTCTCGATGACAGACCAGGCGCATGAGACATGTAGATGCACGACGACCACATGTAAATGGAACAGCTCATTGCAGTATTCCAACTTGGCAACATGTGCATTCCACTCCATCCAGAAAACGTTCTCTTCGAAGAAGTCGCACCGCCTTCCTTCCAAGAAACGCAATTCGACAGGTACATAGACTTCTCTCCGCTGCCGCTTAGTCGGTAGGCACCGTGATTCAAAATTTCAGCCGTTCATGCAATGCACAGCAGCATTGGCACCCCCAGGCGTAATATATGTAGATGTTTGAGAGTATTAAGTATAAAATGAAAGTATTCCTCAGAGAATGGCGGAAGTAATTAAGAGTCAGCTTAATGTCCACAGTACCGTCTCGTTCCACCTGCGTGTGGAGGACGAAAACACGCTACGACGGATATGAACACAACTCCATGTTGTGTATCATGCGAGCGAGCACACTAGGAGCACCAAGGGGCATGGAGGAGGTCAAGGAGTCCAGTGCAGCACCAAACACCGGATTGTCGGTGCCGCATTAAGAGTGCTCGCCCCCTCCAATTTTTACCCTGACCACCACCACGAAAATGAAAGTAGCTCGTGGCACATGTTAGTACACGCTGTATGCTTGTGCGTGTGTCGTGCCTGCGGGGCGTGTGTGCGTAGATTATGGTGGAGCTGTCCAAATACTACCGCTCAAGCGCTCAACGTTCATGGAAAATTCCAACTCAGTTGGTAAAAAACATCGTCCATTTGCTGAACGTCTCGCGTTCCGAACTGGTGTCAAATTGTCCACCACTCTGCACGTCCGTTAGTTCCTAACAGCGTTCTGTTGGCTGCAAAGATTTTAATATCCTCCGGGATCTGCGGTTCATCCAGTAAAATTCTTTGAACACGTGTTCGACGACTTTGTGTTGAAGTTTAATCTTGGACCGTCAGGACAGCAACTGCGGGGTTGCGGTGACTCACGGCGATGCAGTAAATAAATGCGAGTACCTCGACATTAGAGTGAGTCACTAAATTCATTTGATAATCTGAGTGCAGATACTGCTATGGTCGACGTTGCATTTCAGACCTAAAGAAGAAAAGAAAAGGAGGCAATTGTTCCATAAACCCGAAAAGGTTTCTGAGTCTACATGCTCTGGCTATTCTTTATCGCCGCGAGCGCATCTCGGGGGGAGAATGTATAGCTCTCCAGCGGAATTACTAAGTCCGTTCCAAACCCGTCTGTCGTTGCTGTGGTGTGTAAGTCCGTTAGTTGCTGAGAGCCACGTATCGCGTGTCCCTCCCAGATGGCCGCAAGCTCCTATGAACGTGGGTATCTTGCCACAAGGCACCGAGATCATTCATTCATTCATCGTTACGGCCGTTACGATGGTCGTTGCTGCGTTCCCAATGATCGCTTGGACACACTGAAAGCATACTGGCCTACGCACGAAGTACATGGTCATTTCTAGGTTGACCCGTCCGTTCGTAGCGGAATTGATCGAGTTGCCTCTGCAAACATTACAGCGTCAGACACAGTTAGTGACTGCAGCCCAGCTACCATACTGGAGCGATCCCGTCGGTTTACTGGATTTCTGGCAACGCGAACCTGTTTTTGTTCAACACCACTGCGGCTGAGCCCCCTTAATGTCTGATCCAGTGCAGACCGGCATATGTATGGTTCGTATTTCATCGCTCGGTACATAGCTTGCACGACCGTTCAGCCTGGACATGGTGCAGATGATGAAAGGCTGTTATAGGGACCGTAGCAAGTGGACGTGTTCGGCTTCGAACGCTGAGAGTATACGTTCAGGAGAAAGGGAGCGGTGATGTTTGCGTCTGCGCAAAAGAGTCTCACGGGGTCACCAGGAAAAATCAAAAAATCACGAACCCTCATCATCCCGAGCACAACTCACTCCATGACGGAAATATGCACGCCAATATCCATGCAGACCGCTCGCGCAAGCAAACAGGCTGGGAGCCACGACATTGGCAGAAATTAGAATGGCGCCGGTGGTAATGCAAAGAGATCAAGAAAAAAAAAAACAGTGCAGCGCCTAAAACTGAGGAGCATCACGCGCACGCGCGTCGCGTTGCAAAACCCTATGGAAGAGGCGCTGCAGTGTCTACACCCTCCAGTTTACCCTGACCCCCTTCCGACGAAACACGCCTTGTCCAGTTAACTCTTTTCGCCGCCCAAGTGCAATCGACTCGGTCGGGGTATGTGAGCTCCCATCAAACCATGCAGCCTATTCATGTGTCCTCGCTTTAGAGTGCGTGTGTGGTTAGATGAGTGCAGGGCGCCCGCCTACGAGGGCTGCAAGTTTTGATGAATGTGGGTCAGTAGCCATTCATCTAACAGCTCGCTTTCTTATCGACTTGCACGTGGGACTGGATATCAGTCATCGCATCGTCGTATGTCGTCATTGTCTTGCACGTCGACGTTGCCGAACTCCATCTCCGTCGGACCTTTTCAATCGCCATCAAGGAGGCGGATTTCAAGTGCGTCGGTGGTGGCGAACAGCCACAAGCTGTAAGGATCCCTCGGTCAAGATACTACTCCAATGCTGGACACAGCCAATGGCTGCGACCCGTCCGGTGGAGAAGTCCCATACGTGCGTTGAACGTCTGGCATCCCCACCTGAACGTGCCTACTGCTATGCGCGATCGTTGCAATTCCAGCAGTAATCATTACACCAGCAAACGTCTGTTTTGCCCTTCATCCAGGAAAAGGCTTTTCGTTAGCACCACACCACCACCCTCCGAAAATGTGGTGGATAGATTCTGCTTTGAAGTGTAAACTTGACCGGAAATGATGACTACGGAAGAGATAGTTCACTGACTGTCCTTTGATTTTTCGGCCTGCAAAGGACAGCCTAGGCTATCGCATCTATTCTACTCAACCTTGAAATTTAGGTTGCAATCGCAAAACACTTTAAGCCGCAGATTATATGGTCCGTACCCTGATCACTTCATCTGCTACTGATTACTCCATGCGACATAGGCGTATCTTACCTACCACAGAAGCACGCTTCATGTGAGGCTGTGCTAACTGGAAAAGGAATTTTCTTACGCCTGTCTGATCGATCACGCTGTAACGTTGGCTGTTACCGCGACGCGTTTAACATGCAGCGAACTTCCTGCGACCAACTTCGGAAATGTGCTGCTCGCTCACCATCTGCAAAATATAAAGACCACGGTGTCGAAGACCATGGTGTTGACGATAGCGCCCCATCTGCTGACTTTAACATGTACATCCCTGAAATCCCAGATACAGCTCAGTTCCAGGGTCGCTCGCTCGCTATGGGTTCATCCCCACTCTCCAACACAACGTTCATGTTGAATAGCTCGGGTATTGCGGGCCTCTTAGGTGGAGAAGAAGCGTTGTCCACAGTGGCGTTGGCCCAAATTTACAACAGAAGGAAATGGCTAGGCTGGTATAACACTCCAGGTTGGAATATCACTCCCCTGTCTGCGGCAATAACTTAGCGACGCTCCCTCAGGCTCATATGCTATTGGGAAACACTTTCGACGCCTGGCACGTTCGGTCATCTCTGATTCGCGTGTCAACCCAAAATCAGATACTGGGTCCGGAATGGTGCACGTTGATCCTGCCCTGTTGCTCCAACATGACGGCTGGTCTAATGGTCCCGTATTCAAAGGAGTCTACTCTGGGACCTCCTTGCACGAAACCGGTCCTCTAGCATCTCTTCTTATGAAAAAATACACCAGGATGTCTGGCACCCTGATCAATGGTAGGGCGACGCAACTCGTGAACATCACGATTGTCAAACTCGAACAGAATATTCGACCAGAGACGAAGTTCCACCTTTCCCCGCCTCTCTGTGCTATCATACCTATCATCGTCAGTCTGGCCACATGTACTATATGTGGCTTGTACTGCGAGTGGTATGCATTCTCCATGATCCTTCTCGGGATTCTTGCCAGGGGATTGACCTGTGTCTTCATCGGCTCCGGCGAACTCGTTTTTGACCACCCCAAGCCTGCGGAGGGCTCTCCCCCTGGTGACGGCATCCTGGGCTGCGATCAGGAACTGGTTTTGTTGAAAGGCCACGAGAATGTTGTTAACGCCGTCACACGCGGAAGGTTTTTCTTCCACTTCCGGTCGAAGCACGCTTGCCACATGGTCGAACTGTGCTCGTTCCTCCTTTTCGCCCAAGCGATCGCACAGCTGATCTTTGTCCCCCAGAGCAATCTCTTTGGCCAGTTGATGTTCGTTTTTTCTATTGCCACCTCTTGGATGTATAACTTGTGGTTCTTGTCTTACGACAAGGTGGAAGTCCGGGAGGAGATCTTTCACAGCGTTCTAGGTTCACCCAAGCTCAAAAAACTCGTTTTTCCGAACCGCTGCAGTGCGATAGTATCGCTTCTTCTCTTCTCTGGCGATGACAAGAGCTTTTCTGGCGATCCGAAGAAATTGAAGGAGATAATGGATGGTTTCCTGCCGTCGGGTGCTTTGGTGTGGGAGGTATGGAAAGGGATTGTTATTGAGCACCTAAGAAATGGACAGCCGCTCCGCTTTGATGATGCACACTGGAATCATCAGGACTTGCCCTCGGAACCCGACAGGTCGCTGTTACGGACCTTGTTACAAGATGCCGAGACGGCTTACGCCGCTTTCGAAAGCAACCGGTGATGTCATGGGTTCGGGTTGCTATTGTCATCGCGTTATACCTGCACTCTCCTATTTATTCCAGATTCTCTCGCATACAGCTTTGGTTTCTACATATATTCCTTTCCTATAGTTCGTAGTACCCCTGACGTTTATGACTATTTAATATTGCATCTGACATTGTAATTTATTTGCACAAACGTCTGTCGAGGTGATAGTGGAGGTCTGATTAAGTCCAAAGGTATCACTGTAACATTAATCTCGTAGGCGTTCTTCGTACGCATGGAGGTACATGCAGCGCGAAATTTAAACTGCCTGAGCACTCCTCATGGACACTAATGCAGTCACCCTGGTACGCACGAAAATGGTGAGACATACCGCGCGATTTCCAATCCCCGAAGCCCCATGCGGCCGATCCAACACACTCAGAAAATACATCCGCCAACCACGTGCGCACGCTCTGTCGCGTAGGTACAGGGCGGGGTTTTGATCGTTGCACGTGTACTTCTTAGTGTTACCGTTCTGTGTCAATATAAAGATGCAATGACCAAGGTACCAAGGTATCGGCACACCACGCCGCTCGCCCGTGAGGACCACAGCAGGCATTGCGCAAGTCGACGCGCTGAGAGCCGCGAACAGGAGTGGACTGGGACGCAAGATCATATCCACTGCGCCACGGGACACCAATGTTGCGCTGCGCTACAAAGCCAACGAAACACTTGTTCATGCTTTTGTGAAAGTACACCTTCTGGCCACCGTTCATCGCGACTACCAGGTGTCGGATGGAGAACGTACAGTTCTGTTACTGAATAAGTTTTGCGCATATCCGTCTGTCCTTTGGGTGGGAGAGTCGAGAGGGGTGGCCGCATATCCATTGCAGACGCTGTTGTAAACTCTGATGACGTCGGTGTCTGTTCATCCACCCTGACAGAATGTGTCAAGCCTGTGGGTGGTGGTCATGTACTTCTTTTGGACTATGGAAGGGCACCTGCCCACCTTGGACCTTATCAACGTAGTCACTATCGTGTGCAATGTGTTGGCCAGTGGTCCAGAATGAGGCCTCAGGTTGCAAGTAGTACGGGTCTGTAGTGCGGGTCCCGCTGATCTAGGAAATGGCAGTTTGTAGAGAGGCAGCAATGGTACCATGTCAACTGCGCGGCTTGTCCTTCTGTACTGGTCTTCTCCTGTATATCGGACTGGTTTTCGACGTAGTGTCCATCCGGAAAATACTCCGAATAAATCTGTCGACGACTTGACTTTCTTTCGCCATCTTCCCACGCTTCTGGGCTGCCTTATCGCATTCCGCAGCGCGCAACGAAGGTTCGCACTCGTGTACGAGACGGATACTGGATCCAAATCAGTGGGCCATTCCCTCGGCGACAGACCAAGTGCATGAGACATGTAGATGCATGGTGAGCACGTGTAGAGAGAACGATTCGTTGTAGTAAGTATTCGAACATCGCACATACATTCAATTGAACTCCATCCTGTATCACGTTGTTTCGGGGAACGTTCTCTTCGAAGAAGTCACGCCGCCTCCCTTTCAACACGCGCAATTCGAGAGGCACATGAACTTCTCCTCACACCGCCCAATTTTACCTCGATCACTTCCGAAGAATGTCCGGTACTACCTTCTTCGCCGCCAAAAACGCAAATAGCTTGCGACTAGTGCACAGCACGCCGCTGTGCGCCGGCCGCGAGTCGTCACTGTACGGCATGGTATGTACGCATGGATGAGTACCATGTGCTCATGCATGATGGTGTAAAAGCAGTGACTTGCTTTTGTGATCGATCCGGAGATGAAGCACACTGACGGCACCTGTTGGTACGGCTGACCAAGTACCGCACAACGTTCTCGGACCACCCCAGTCCCATTGGTTGGAGAGCTCCATATGCACGTTGAACGTTCACTTGGCATTCGTTCACAGCTTAACAGCATAGTTCAGCCAGCTGCAAATAATTTATCTTCCGCAGTTCGGACAAGGTGTCATCCAGCGGAATTTCTTGAATGTGCTCAGCGACTTTCTAGTTGCTTCGAAATTTAGTCACAGATCACCGTCTGCACGACAATCACGGGGTACGGGGACCCACAACAACACAGCATGTCAAAGAGGGTTCCTCGAAATTAAGATGAGTCAGTCGCCGAGTTCATTTGACAATCCATGTGCGGAAATTGCGGTTACGATGGAACGTACCCCGCGTATCATACTCCCTGTGGTAGTACGTCTCATATACTTGTCTGTGCACACCGTCGCACATTCATCGGAAGATGCAGTGACTGGAAGAGGTGCTGTCGGCCGCAAACGTAGTGAGGGAGATCGGGACGCACAGAGTAACCAGCGCAACGCAGATGCCGTTGTCATCGACGTCGCGTTTCAACCAAGCGAAAAAAAAGAGGTAATGTTCGATTATCCTCGTAATGATTTGGAGACCACATCTCCCGGTTGCTCCTCGTCATGGTGGGAGAACGTGTGGCTCTCCAGCAGAGCTAGTAGGCTATTCCATACCTATCTGTCGTTACTATGGAGTGTGAGTCAGCTATTACAGCTGCAGAAAGCTACATTTTGCTTGTCCTTGGCAAATGACCACAAGCCCCGACCAGTCAGGAAGTGCCGAGGTCATGGCTGCGCTCCTATCGATAACCTGGACGCCAAAGGCATGCACACACGAAGGGCATGCGCCTTGTCACGTAGATGGCGGTGGCCTATCACTTCTAGATCGAGCCATCCGTTAGTGGCGGAGCTCATCGAATAGACTGCAAGCATTGCAACGTCAGACACAGCTATTGACTGCAGCCCAGCTGGCATACCGGGGTGATTCCGAATCGGTGTGTTGAATGTCCGGCAGCGTGAACCTATTTTTGTCCACCACCACCGTGGACTACTCGCAGAAATCCTATTGTCTGTTCCGGTGCAGACCAGTAAGTATTTGCTCCATGTTTCATCGTCGGTTATTTAGCTTGGAAGACTGTTCTGACTGGACATGGTGCAGATGACGAAGGGTTATTGCAAGGACTACGGCAAATGGATATACTCGACTTGCAAACGCCGCGAGATTATTGTTTCAGGGGAATGGCAATGTATTGAAGTGTCACGGGCCATGAACAAAAAAAAATACGAACTGTCACAAAGCCCCTGTGAACTAGGGCCCCACTGGACAAATACGTCATCCCAGAAAATTCACCCCTGTCGGATACGTGCACGCCAACGTGCTGACTGCTCGTGCAAACAAGCAGGCTTGGAGCTACGACATGAACGGAATTTCAGAGTTGAGTGGAAAGAGATGGAAGAATCCTACCAGCACCAAACACTGCATCATTCGTGTCGCATTGCATACTTGACGAAAAAGAAGCTGCAATAGCTAACACCACCCCAAATTCCAATCTACCCTGTCCACTGCCTTCCATAGAAATGCATTCTATCTGTTAACCTTTGCTGACGCCACCAAAATGCAGGTGACCCGGCCGAGTGCGTGGGAGCTGGGAACGTGCACGTGACAGCTGCAAGTTTTGTAGGTATCCATTCTTTTTACCTGGCCTTTTCCTTATCAAGTTTCACGCCTCACTTTCAGTGGTTGTGTCATCGTGCATCGTCGCTGCTGAGTCGGGCGTCGGTATTAGAGACCTCCATTGCCACTGCCCTCTCCTGCTTCCTATCAGCGACACGAATGTCAAGCGTGTTGGGTGGCAAAGAACCACAATCGAGATACTACTCCGGTGTTAGTTGAACACAGCCAGTGACGCCGACTCAAGCGGTGGAGAAGTCCCATCCGTACATCGAATGTCTGGGATTCCAATCTGGATTTCTCTACCGCTGCCCGCGATCGTCGAAATTCTAACAATGTTCGGTACACTGCCAGCTGCCTTATCCACAGTTCGGTCGGGAGCAGGTTTTCGTCCGGCCCTGCATTGCCTGAACACGTGGCATTTCTTCAAAGTATAAATTGACCGCACTGGGGTAACTCTTTGCCACACAGCAAACCGATTTGTTTTCCTTGAAAACTGGCCAAGTTACTAAATGCATTTGGTGATCTCGGACTGAAAGTGATGGCTATGCAAGGGATCATGCGCCGTCTTTCCTTCGATTTCTTGGTCTGCTTAGGAGAAACCGGGTTATGGCATCTGTTCTCCACTTTGGAACTCGGTCAGCAACCGTGACCTGTGGATTACGTACCCTGAACCCGAATCATTTTGTCTTCTGCTCATTATTCCCTGTGATATAGGAGTGCTATACCCTCCTAAGAAGCACACCCACGCGAAGCTTTGCCCATTGGCAGAAGCGTACATCTCGCTGATCCATCGCGTTGGAACGTTGACCATTACCAAAATGGACCTCCCGCAGCGAACTCCTGGCCAACCGGCTTCGGGAACGTGTCGCTCTTCACTGCCTGGAGTGTATAAAGGGCCTGAGGTCAGCGATGATTCCCCATCTTCCAACTCCAACATGATCATTCCTCTTAAAGTCTCGGATACGATTGAGTTCCAGACTCGGTCACTGGTTACGGATCCATCCCCGCTCGCCAACACGAAGTTCATTCTAGATAGCGCCAGCGTTGCGGGCCTTTTGGGTGGGGAAGAAGCGATGTCCACAGTTGCACTGGCCCAGATTTATGACAGAAGGAAATGGTTGGGCTGGTACAACACTCCAGGTTGGAATACTACTCTCCTGCTGGCGGAAATGACTTACTAACACTTCCGCAGGCTCGTACACCATGGGGAAACGCTTTCGACGCCTCGCACACTCAATTGTCTCCGATTCGCCTGCTAATCCCAGTTCGGGTGCCAAGTCTGAGATGGTGCACATTGATCCCACTCTGCTGCTCCAGCATGATGGCTGGTCCAAGGGCCCTGTATTCAAGGGGATCTACTCTGGGACCTCTATGCATGAAACCGGTCCTTTAGCATCTCTCCTCATGAAGAAATGTATCAGGATGTCTGGTACCAAGGTCCGCGGCAGGACGACACAGCCTGTGAACGTCACCATCGCCAAACTCGAGCAGCATCCTAGACTTCAACCGCAGATGAGGTTTCACCATTCCCCACCTATCTGTGCCATTATACCCATCGCCGTTAGCCTGGCCACTTGTGCTATATGTGGCTTGTACGGCGAGTGGTATGCATTCTTCATGATCCTTCTTGGGATTCTCGCCAGAGGGTTGACGTGCGTCTTCATCGGCTCTGGAGACCTCGTTTTTGACCACCCCAAGTCTGCAGAGGGCTCTCCCCCCGGAGACGGTATCCTGGGCTGTGACCATGAGCTAATTTTGTTGAGGGGGAACGAGAACGTTGTCAACGCTGTCACGCGCGGGAGGTTTTTCTATTCTTTCGGGTCCAAGAACGCTTGCCGGATGGTCGAACTGTGTTCCTTCTTCCTCATCGCTCAAGCAATTGTGCAGTTGATCTGCGTCCCCCAGAGCGACCTCTTTGGCCAGTTGATGTTTGTGCTTTCCATCGCCACTTCATGGGTGTATAACCTGTTGTTTCTATCTGTCGACAAGGTAGAAGTTCGGCACGAGATCTTTCGCAGCGTCTTAGGTTCGCCCAATCTAGAAAAATCCGTTTTTCCGAATCGCTCCAGTGCAGTAGTATCGCTTCTTCTCTCGGTCACAGACAAAGCACACCCTAGTGATCCGGAAACAATGAAAAAGATCATGGATGGTCTCCTGCCGTCGGGTTCTTTGGTGTGGGAGACATGGAAAGGGATTGTCATCGAACACCTTACAAAGAGACAACCACTCCACTTTGATGATACTCACTGGAATCATCAGGACTTGCCCTCGGAAACCGATAGGTCGTTATTGCGGACTTTGCTGAAGGATGTTGAGACGGCTTGCGCCGCTTCTCAGAGTAGCGAGTAATGCCACCGATCCAGTTGCTATTATCATTCTATATACTTGCACTCCTCTTTTCTTTGACTTCCCTCACATGCAACATTCGTCTCTACGTTATCTTACAGTCTGCTAATAATCTATTGGCACAAACATTTGTCGAGATGATAGTGGGGGTCTGATTGAGTCTGAAGGCATTAATCGTGAGCGTTCCATGCACGTACAGGCGCAATGTGAAGTGTAAACTTCCTGAGCACTCGTCGGGGACATTATGCAGTTACCCCGCGTAGATGTGCCCACATCCCTCCCCCCCGTTTCCACTCCCCAATGCCCTACGCATCTGGCAATCTGACACCAATACATCCTTCGACGACGTGCGGACGCTTTATCATGTTGGCAGTGGCCCACTGGTTGTGTTGCCGTTGTTCCTGGAAGATAAGGGCGTGATGAGCAGGGCGCATACCATTCTGTTCGTCGATGAGGAACATGGCAGATACGTTCACACCAATGTACTGAGAGCGATGCAAAGGAGTGAACTTGGAGGCAAGACATACGTACGGTATCTGGAAAGAGGATATACATAAGCTCCAGAAAGAGATCGAGATCGAAGAATCCATTGCGCCGCGAGACGCCAATGTCGCCATACAGACCCAGCGAAAAGCGTTCATGCTCCGAGTCGGCAGGGTTTCCGAAAGCACACCTTCCAGCTATCCTCCACCGCCGCCAGCTTGTCTCGGACGAGTGTAGTTCTCCGTGAGATCATAAGGTTTTTCATATGCTTGTCTGTAGTTGCTGTGGGGGGTGGGTGTCAGTCGCTGAGAGTTGACCGGGTGTCTTTTGCGGCTGGCTGAAAGCTCTGATGATCGATGACGTTCGTACCATCCTGTCGAATGCATGAAGCCTGTGGATGATGGTCATGTATTGCTGTGGTTTCTGTGAAGACCACAGCCGCTACATCGAAATCGCCGTGGAAGTTATTTAACAGCATGCAACATGCTGGCACAAGCAACGTGCACGGACCGGTCTCTAGTCGGGACCGCTCCCAGTGGCGCGACCTTGAAGGTTCGGCAATCGGAAATGTCTATTTGTTCCGACGACGCATGAATTCCTCGACCATGCCAGTCATCCCAAAATACTCACTACTGATATCTGCGTACTAGCGTGCCGACCACTCGTGCGAACAGGCAAGCTGGGAACCACGATATCTGAAGAAGTTTAGAAGAGACACTGGTGGGAACTTCAGGAGATCATGGAGTCCATCATTCTTGAAACGCTGCAAAAAAGAAGCTGTCACAATGTATATGCCCTCCATTTCCCTGACCACCTTCCAACGAAACGTGCTGTCGGTTAACTCTCATTGCCTCCTAAACGTAAGTGATTTGACCGGAGGATGTGGTTTCCCATCAAGCCACGCAGTTGTACGCCAGTCCACACCATCAATTTAGAGCGTCTGTGGTTGACCATTGGGCGCCCGTGGCATGCGACGACTGCAAGTTTTGATGAACGTAAGTATTCGTTCTTCTAGCAGGCCGCTTTCTTATCTAGTCGCACGTGGAACTATATTCATATCGTCCCATATCATCGCTGCGTTTGTGTGCCGACATTGCTCAACGTCAAGCGCTGAACCCTATCACCGCTGTATTCGCAATCGCCACCAACGACAAGGATGTCAAAGCGTGTTGATGGCAGAGAGCCACAAGTTCTATAGATCTCTAGACCGGGATACTACTGCACGCTGGCCGGTGACCCTAATCCAACCGGTTCCCATGCGTACGTTGAACGTCTGGCATTCTGATCTGATTGTTTTTCTTGAAAAATGGCGAGATCACCAAATGTATTTGTCTGTCTCGGGACAGAAGTGGCCGCTGTAGCAGACATACGATGCGCCGACCCTCCTTCAAACTTCCGGTCTATAGAAGGAATAGGCTATGACATCTGTCTCCTTACATCTTAGAACCTCAACGACAGCCATAGTACACGCTAGGCTGTGGATTACGTTACCAAAATTTCTGTCTTCGACTGATTACTCACTGCGACACAGGCGTATCGTACCCACTGTGGCGGGAGCTTACCCCATGTGAAGTCCTGCCTATTGGAGAGGACCTTCCATATCTCTCACCGATCGATCGCGATGCGCTCGTCCTGCGGTGAAAGTTCCTTGGCCCACCGGATCGGAAGTTGTTACTCGTTCACGGTCTGGAGTGCATAAAAGGTTGATGGGTCGGTGATAATGTCTCAGATTCCAACTCCATCATGTACATTCCTGAAATCTCGGAAACGGTTCAATTTCAAGTTCGGTCGCTGGGCACGGATCCATCCCCGCTTGCCAACACAAAGTTCGTTCTGGACAGCACAAGTGTGGCGGGCCTTTTAGGTGGAGAGTGAGCGATGTCCGCAGTGGCATTGACCCAAATTCATAGTCGAAGGAGATGGTTAGGTTGGTATAACACTCCAGGTGAAAATGCCCCTACTGTTTCCGGGCAAGTGACTTAAGGATTCTTTCACAGGCTCATATGTCGTCGGAAAACGCTGTCGACTCCTCGCACGTTCAATAATCCCTGGTTCGCATACCAATCCTGGACCGGGTACCGCGCCCGAAACGACGCATATTGATCCCGCCCTGCTGTATGATGGCTGGTCCAATGGACCTGTATTCAAAGGAATCTACTCTGGGACCTCCATGCAGGAAACCGGTCCTGTAGCTTCTCTTCTTATGAAGGAATGTATCGGGATGTCTGGTACCCGGATCGATGGCAGACTCACACAGACTGTGAATGTCACCATTGCCAAACTCGAGCGGAATTCTTACTTTCAACTACAAATGAAGTTTCGTTATATCCCACTTATCGGCCCCCTTTTACCCATTAGTGTCAGCCTGACGACATGTGCTTTGTGTGGCTTGTATGGCGAGTGGTATGCATTCTCCATGATCCTTCTTGGGATACTTGCCAGGGGATTGACCTGCGTCACTATCGGCTCTGGAGGTCTACTATTTGTCCACCCCAAGTCTGCAGAGGGCTCTCCCCGTGGTGACGGCATCTTGGGCTGTGATCGTGAACTGCTTTTGTTGAAAGGGGCTGAGAACGATGTCAACGCTGTCACACGTGGGAGGTTTTCCCTTGTCTTTGGGTCCAAGCATGCTCGCTGTATGATCGAGCTGTGTTCCTTCTTGCTCATCGTCCAAGCGGTCGCGCAGTTGATCCTTGTCCCCCAGAGCAATCTGTTTGGCCAGCTGATGTTTGTAATTTCCATCGCCATCTCCTCTGTGTATAACTCGTGTTCCCCGTCTTCCGATGAGGTGGAAATTCGCGAGGAAATCTTTCGCAAGGTTCTAGGATCGCACAAGCTTGAAAATTTCGTCTTTCCGAATCGCTGTTGCGCAGTCGTATCACTCCTTCTCCTCTCAGTCAATGAAAAGATGTCCTCTAGTGACCCGGCAAAGTTGAAGAAGATTATGGATGATTTCTTGCCATCGGGTGCTGCAGTGTGGGAGAAGTGGAAAGAGATCGTTATCGAGCGCCTGGAAAGTGGACAACCACTCCACTTTGATGACTCTCAGTGGAACCATCAGGATTTGCTCTCGGAAGACGATAGGTCGCTATTGAAGACCTTACTGGGAGATGCGGAGAAGGCCTACGCCACTTTCGGAAGCAAAGAGTAACGTCATGGGATCGCTTGCTATCATCGCCCTGTATACCTGCACTCTTCTACTTAATCTGGCTCCCGTCGCATACAGCACTTGTTTTTACGCCAGGGTCTAGTATTCTTGATATGTATGAATGGAAACTTGCTAGTGTGGTCCATTCGCATAAACGTCTGCCGAGATGATAGTGGAGGTCTGATCGAGTCCGAAGGCATCAATGTCGTGAGCGTTCTGTGTGTGTGCGGGTGCGTACAAGGCACAGTGTAAACCTCCCGAGCGCTCATGGACACCATGCAATTGCCCCGCCCACGTATGAGAAGGACGAGAGACGTACCCGTACTCCGGCATCTCCAATCCCCAATGCCCCAAGGGCCAAGTGTTCAGACCCACGCATCCAGGATCACGTAGGTGGCGGCATACACAAGGCAGAGTTATGGATCACAGAGTACATGTACTTCTCAGTACTGTTACTGTTTTGCGCCGAATATAAGGGCCTACTAACCTAAAGGTACCATGCCGCCCTTCTCATCCGTAAGGATCGTGATAAGCATGCCTGCCAGAGCGTACCGAGAGCCGTGCAAAGGAAACAAGATCGGGAGTCGAGACATATCCAGACTCTAGAACGATGGCATACACAGTTCCAAAACATTTTAGGTGATTTCATGTTCAAAGAATCCATTGCGCCGGGAGATACTGACAGTGCGCTACTAACGCAGCGAAAAAGTGTTCATGTTCTTGACAAAGTTTCCGAGTGCGCGTCCTCCAGCTATCCTCCGCCGCCACTAGCGAGTCTCAGGCAAAGAACGTATAACTCTCCATATAACTTTACGGAGTTTTTCGCATACTTGTCTGTCGTTGTCGTGGGTTGGTATCCGCTACTGGCTGAAAGTCGAGAGTGGCAGCCGCGTGGCTGCCATAAGCTCCGGTGACATTGTGTAACGAATCGCGGCTCGTAACGCCTCGGATTATACCTCTTCACTTCGCCTCGGAATCCTCTTAGTTTACACTCCTGTCAATGTTTCTTTCTTCCCCTTTCTTTTCTCTTTTTAGTTACTCGTTTGTCTCCCGCCGCACTCTGAACGTATATAAACCCTTAGCACTCGATGTATTTTCCTCAGTTGTTCTCAAACAGAGACCTTGGACAGTTCTATTTGCGAGCCCTCTAAGCCTCACCTCTGCCGAGAATCGACTACCGTGTGGCCGAAAACTACCCTTTCCGTCACATATTTTGAACTGCCTCTAAACTCTCTACTTACTCTCTAAACCGATCCCGACGTTGACGTTGCCCGCTCGTTACTGGCTTGATCACCCGGTGCGTAGTCGCTTCGCCAAACTCATTACTGATGTCTTCTTCCCCGTTTAACCCCAAAGCAATTAACGAAGAAATACGGCGCCGGTTCTGGTCCTTCGAACCAGAACAAGGCGGCCCTATCCGATTCGGTGGGATTACTGGTATAGACCATGAAATAGAAGTACCTACCGAATCCATTAACCCCTCAGCTCACGAACCCTCGGGTTTCGTTAGGACAAGGGACAGCGTCCCATTAGGCCGCGCCGACCTTGGAAACCCCGAGGAAAGCATGAACGACGTGCTGAGAGACGCCGTCGAGCAGCCGGCCCACGAGCTCGGGAGCACGCCACGCGGCTGTGCCCCAGACCCCCCAGTATTGACTGGAGAGGACGTTGATGCGCACGCAGGAACAGGCGAGGGCTTCGAGAAGCCACGCTCGCCTGCGAGAAGTACTGTATCAATAATAAGAACGTCAGTACTACTAGACCAGAACCGCTGGCCTGCATGGATGCGCGACGAACCTGAAATAGATCCGAAGTCTGAGGATGGAAATAAATTTAGCCCTAAGCTGTTATGGTCAGACCTTGTACAGAACGAGGAAGAGTTACGGAACTCTGTCCCGCAGTGGTATGGAATACCTAGCGCGAATATCCCCAAGAAAGATAAGAAACTAAGTAAACCGGCTTCAGAAAGAAGCACGCCGAGACTTACCAAAGACGCGAAGGAAAAGTGGAAGGCCCCCACTCCTATTGAAGTCGCGAAAGAATTACCTATCGACGAAAAGGTTCCAGAAATAGTGGAACATACCGAACATATGATTAACAAACTGAAAGAAGCCGGCTTGGTCGAGCAGCTTGACAGCGCTGAAGCGGTGATCCGCCAGCAACAGGCCATAATCGAGTCCTTAAAGCGACAGAGGAAGCGCGAGTCCGTAAAGCCAGAACCCTCGGGACTCAACGCCGAGCAGAAACAACGCTTGAGAGAAATAGTCATCGACTCAGGCGTGCTTGAAACTAAGGTTTTCAACGAGACACAAGAGGAACCTACTGCTAACGCTAAGCTGGGTTCCAAAACTGCAAAGATGTCAGAACTGCTAAATCGCGACAAGATTGTAAAGCCGCACCGCCAGAAGAATAAAGAAAACCTGAATAAGGAAGCTCACATTGCCCAAGCGTCGTCCGTATTCCCGCGAGAAAGCACTGTACTTCGCGCAATGCATGGGGACCCCAGTGACAGCAGTAGCTCCTCGAGCTCAGACGACACGGAACGGGGACAACGCGGACATAATGACAACCCACCGTATCGACGACCCATCGCACCTAACCCTTCTTCAGGATCTTCCGATAATGACTTGTCATCGTCATCCGAAGATGACTTCTCGTTTGGATCAGACTTCCTAGACGAAGAACCCTCGTCTGTACTTACTGATGACTCGGACCGAACTAAGGCCCGTAAACACGAGAAGAAACGGCGCTACCGTGCTAAGTTAAACAAATTGAAATATCAGCAGTCCTTCTTGAAAGAAGACCCGCCGTTCACTTACCGCGGTGAAATACAAGTTGGCTTATTCAAGAAGTGGTGTCGCGAGCTGCGCGACTGGGTAAAACGAGCCCGTCTAGACCGAAAAAAGAGTATTAGAGTCGCGGGAAAGTACCTTGATGGACGTGCTTACCGATTCTACGAGCGAAACGTTCTTGACCTCAAAAAGAAATATAACCTGTCCACATTTTTTGAGGAACTTTTTGACTATGTGTTTCCAGCAGATTTCCGAATGCAACAACGTGATAAATTCGATGCGTGCCGCCAAGATGGACACTCCGTGTTAGACTTCCTCAGGAAGCTTCAAGAAATCGCCGACACTGTAGGAGATATCAGCGACAAGGACATTGTCCTAGCATTCTGGAGACGATGCCAACCTTACTTACGTGCAGAACTCACCAGAAACGGTTACGATGCGACCACCATTTCAATCGTTACCTTGGAATCGGAGTGTGTGAGATACGAAAAGGCAAAACGAGTTATCGATGAGGATCGTAACCGGTAGGCCTCAGCAATCACGTGACCGAAATTACACGCCTCGTAGGCAAAGTACGGATCAGCTGAGCGCTGCATCTGTTAAAACAACGAACGTACCCGGCAATACTGCTAATAACGGGCGACCCGTGAGTAACCGCAACCCTCCGAAGAATTATAACTCTCAGCGGACGGCCTCGAGCGACAAGGAACGTAAACACCGCCTCCGCGCCGAAGGAAAGTGCTTCAACTGTGAAAGCACTGATCACATCGAACGGAATTGCCCCAAGCGGTGGCAGACTCAGGGAAAACGGAAAGGACCTCACGTGCGTCTGAACAATATTGACCTATCTGCAGCAGAAGTCAGGCTTGCCGCTATCGAAGAAGGCACCGACTTAGGACTTTTCGCTACTGGCACAACCTGTTCGGAAACGATTGAACTTCGACAAGCAAAGAGGGATCTTGTTAAGGCACGGGCGCTATCTACTTTGTATGATGCTGTGCCACTAACTCTCGACCAAGATATAGACCCAGGGAACTCCCCCTTCCAACCCGGACGCTTCACGATAGAGGACTATGGCGGTCCAGATACGTATTTACTCTCCGACCACTACACCCTCGACAATCATATCGTGTATTATGAAAACCTTATAGACCCAGAATTTGATATCGTGCGCTGGCTACATTTGCAGAAAACAGAATGCTATGACGAACTAGTCTTCGACAGGCGAGAGACGCGCTGGCATGGCCCTACCCCTGCTATACCTGAGTGCCTAAGAGAGACGTCGCTGACCTGTGCAGCTACGATATCAAGAAACACCGCCGGAGATTATCCCACCGGAACTAATGCAATTGAACGGAACGCTGCCCGAATCAAAGGAGTCACAAGGCTACTGCCAAAACCAACCGTGGTCGTGGTTCGCATTAACGACAAACCATGTCGAGCTTTGCTCGACTCCGGATCATCATCCGATTTTATTTCTACGACGCTGGTTGATCAATTACAGTTGACCTTGGACGTCCTTGACAGGCCATTAAATCTCCAACTCGCAGTCTCGGGATCTCGGAGCAAGGTAAAAGCCACCACAACTCCATGGATCACTTATCAGAACATTCACGAGAAACGGACCCTGGACGTAGTCAACATTGACTCGTATGATCTCATCTTAGGAATGCCGTTCCTATTCCAGCATCAGGTACTCCTCGGGTTCAACCCAGCGCAAGTGACAATACGAAGCGACGCATCACTCCCTATTCGAGGAGTGCAAACGATCGCATTGGAGTCTCACGCGGCCAAGGTTATGGGAGATGAGAGGGAAAAACTCCGAGAGGAGTTGCGAGCGTATGCGAGGGACATATGTAAGGAGGCAATCGAAACCCCACTACCCCCTCTCCGCGATATTAACCATGTTATTCCTCTAATTGACGAAAATAAAGTATATTCATGGCGACCTTCTCGTTGTCCAGAGCCTTTGAAACCTCTTTGGCGTGCGAAGCGGGACGATTATATTCGAACAAGACGCTGGGAATTTAGCAGTGGTACTAACGCAATCCCTATGCTAATGCTAAAGAAAGCTACGAAGGACGGTACCCTCCGTTTACGCACCGTGATCGATACTCGAGAACGAAACGCTAACACTCGAAAGTTAGCCTCGCCACTCCCAGATATGGAGGCGATTCTCCGTAATGTCGTATCACACCCATTCAGGTCATTACTCGATGGTAAGGACGCATACGAACAAATACGCGTCAGACCTGAGGATGTCCCGAGGACTTTATTCACAACACCCGACGGAACAATGATAAGCCATGTCATGCAGATAGGTGATTGCAACGCCGGCGCTACCTATCAGTCCTTAATGAACCATATTTTTGCCCCACACATCGGAGTTTTCATGGACGTTTATCTCGACGACATCGTAATTTATTCCGACACTCTGGAAGATCATATCGTGCATGTAAAAACCGTTATTGACATACTACGGAAACACAAGTTTTACTTGAGCGAACATAAGCTGCAATTTTTCGTAGACGAACTACGTATACTTGGTCACGTTATCGACCAGGACGGAATTTGCATGGATCCAGACAAAGTTGATAAAATTGTTAGTTGGAAGACGCCGACCAATAAAGACTTACTGGCAGGTTTTATCGGCGCAGTTGGATATCTCGCGCCAGGCTGTGAGGGCGTTCGAATTCCACTTGGTCACCTGCATAAACTCGCCGCGCCAAACTCACCATGGTGTTGGTCATTCACAGAACAGCGAGCATTCGATCTAGTAAAAGAATTAGTTAATCAACACAGAGAAACCCGGTGTAAGACAATCGATTACTCACCGGGTCACCCACCCATAAATCTCTCCTGCGATGCGTGCCTGTCGGGGGGTAGTGGTGTGATTTGGCAAGGCGAAACCATCGAGAACGGAAATATTATCGCTTTTTGGTCGGGCAAATTCAACCTGGCGCAGCAAAATTATCCCGTGCATGAACAGGAACTGTTAGCTATCGTAGAATCCCTGAAGCGCTTTCAACACTTACTGCAAGGAACGAGATTTCGGATATTCACAGACCACAAAGGTCTTGAATGGATCCAGACACAGCGAAAGTTATCGCCACGTCAAGCTCGCTGGCTCGAAACACTAGCCGACTTCGACTTTGACATTATTCACATTCCTGGAAAAACAAATGTCATCGCTGACGCTCTGAGTCGAATTTATTCTGACGAACCAAAGGGCACCGTACGAGCTGCAAGTGAATTCATCAGCGCCGAGGAAGAACACGCACCATCAAAACTAATGCTAAATTTAGTAACAGCGCCCCTGTATACAGGCTCTCCAATTTTCCTCGGCGCGACAAGGAAACAATCTGGGGCACGCGAAGCATTTCCTAATGCAAAACGAGTGATCCTTAAGTTGCCGGAAGAACCAACACGATCACTGGAGGGCGGGAGTCCGGAGACATTAAACTCACCTGCCGAACAAATGGTTCCTGACAACAGTGACAGGACAACAGAACCGGACACGTCACCTGAAGGAAACGACACCTGTCAGAATAACGTCATAGACCACCCGGAACCACCACGTGACCACGAGGAACCGACGTCACTACCCGACTTCATAACAATGGTAGAGCAAGGAATAAATATCTGTGAGGATATACGCCATCAGTATAGTCAGGACACATTCTTCTCGGACGTTGTTAAGCAGCCTAAGAATTACAAAAACTTTGAAGTTGACAACGGTCTAATATACCTGAAAGACAAGGGACAAAGAGTACTGTGTATACCGGACATTAGACTAGGCACCCGTCGCCTGCGCGAGATCCTGATCTCGCATGCTCATTCCATATTAGCGCACCTCGGACCCAGTAAAACAACCAATTATCTACGGGACAATGTCTGGTGGAAGGGAATCAATTCCGACATAGATAG
Source organism: Pisolithus thermaeus (assembly GCA_024663475.1). Lineage (NCBI taxonomy): Eukaryota > Fungi > Basidiomycota > Agaricomycetes > Boletales > Pisolithaceae > Pisolithus > Pisolithus thermaeus. The sequence goes on from JANFAF010000037.1 coordinate 270,505, forward strand.
CTTCTGCAAGTCGTGCACTATCTGCCAAGCGTCGAAGCCAAGTAACCACCCTAACTACGGACTATTAGAAACCTTAGATGTCCCTAATTACCCCTGGGAAACAATCGGTATCGACTTTGTCGGCCCCTTACCGGAATCTCGGACACTTAACGGCACGTTTGACATGATACTAGTCATTATTGATTACCTAACAGTGATGGTGCACCTCGTACCAACGAAACAAACATACCGTGCGAAGGATGTCGCCGAGGTAATGTTCGACAGAGTATACAAGCATCATGGCATGCCGCGGAATATCATTAGCGACAGAGATTCCTTATTTACGAGCACGTTCTGGAATAAGCTCAATGAGCTAACAGGTACTGAACTACGAATGTCATCTAGTTTCCATCCTCAAACAGACGGGATTACAGAACGAGCGAACCGTACTATCACACAGATGCTGCGCTCATGCATATCCCCAAATCAGAAAGACTGGGCTAGTAAGTTACCGGCTATCGAGTTTGCTATGAATTCAGCACGCTCGGAAACAACCGGATTTACTCCATTTACGCTAAACTATGGACGAACCCCGAGATCTATGATATGGGAAACTAACTCAGAATTCCCGGGAGTACGAGTATTCGCTCAACGAATGAAAAATGCCATATCACAGGCTCACGACTCTATCATAGCTGCTCGCGTAAAGCAGACTACTACGGCTAATCGCAGGCGCAGAGACGCACCTTTCGTCAAAGGTGACTTAGTCTACCTATCTACCACTAATCTCGCGCTGCCAAAGGGGCATGCCCGAAAGCTGACGCCAAAGTTTATCGGTCCGTACAAGATCATTGACGACTACCGAAATAATACCTTTGTGCTAGACTTGCCACCGGAACTAAAGCAGCGAGGTATCCACCCTGCGTTCCATGCCAGTTTACTCCGCATTCACGTACCTAACGACGACCGACGCTTCCCAGGTAGACAACTACCACAGGTCATAGGGATAGGAAAAGTCGAAAACCTGTCAGTGAAGCGGATAAGTGATCACCACGGAAAAGGAGGTGAGTCCTTATTCCAAGTCGAGTACTCAAGCGGCGACAATGTATGGCTACCGCTGCATGAGGTCTCTCACCTTGAAGCATTCTCGCAATATCTCGAGGCTCTCAACGTCTCACATGCCAACGATCTTCCCCGACGCACCTGCCCATCCCGAGACATACCTTTGTTTGTGGTCTCCGCGGAAGACAACACCGCCTGCCGCCAAGCGTTCAACATCATCGATCGTTTGACAACCGACGACTGGGCCACCCCGTCAGTCCCAGCCACCTCTCGCTCCTCGGCCTTCGCTAACGCCCCTGTCCGAACCCGAAAGGCATATAAAAGACGAACGAGAGGAACCCGTCTGGCCCAACATCCCTCTCATTCAAGCATGCACTTCACTCCTCTCGAGCTGGAACGTTTCCGTGCTACCGCTACAGCTATCCGCGACGGCTCCTTCGACATCAAACGAGACGTTGTACCTCCCGGCTATGTGAACTTTTGTGTCCTCCACGCCGACGACCCAGACCCGTTCCTACGGTACCCATTACCTCCCGCGTTCGGCCATGCACGCACTGCCCCAGCTAAGAAACCCAACCAAACTCGTCGCGGGAAACGAGAGTCAGGCTATCTCACCCGGGTTATATTTGACCGGTTTGCAGCAGATACGGCCACTCGTAAGTGTGCCCATTCGAGAAACAGAAAATACCCTCATCGCGCCTCAGAACGAGCTAACGCCAGCCGTGGAAACAAAGAATATCGTTGCCCTGGCCCATACAAGCCCAAAGGACGCAACGGAGGGCGCAACAAAAACGGGGATGACCATAAAGAAGGACGCCCAAAGTACTTCAAGAACCGTTCTCGCGACTTCCGAAAGACTGGACAGAAGTCTCCCCGTACTGAGGGCTCCAAAGCGCCTGACTTTGCCGCCCTTGACGACCCCGCTAATGACCCTTTCCGAGGCTTCCACAACCTGGTCCCGAACGTAGACGACATGTTTAAAGAATTGGAGATTAACTCCTCCGTCGACGGTTCTCAGACCACCCCAGTCGCCTCTACCGCAGGTCCTTCCACAGGTTGGACCCTCGTAATGATCCTTCTCGTGAACCTACTCACTTGCTTCATAGCCGCCACCTCTCCTATGAACAGTATCTCGACCGATTAATCTTCTCTACTAAGATCAGGAGGGCGAATGTAACGAATCGCGGCTCGTAACGCCTCGGATTATACCTCTTCACTTCGCCTCGGAATCCTCTTAGTTTACACTCCTGTCAATGTTTCTTTCTTCCCCTTTCTTTTCTCTTTTTAGTTACTCGTTTGTCTCCCGCCGCACTCTGAACGTATATAAACCCTTAGCACTCGATGTATTTTCCTCAGTTGTTCTCAAACAGAGACCTTGGACAGTTCTATTTGCGAGCCCTCTAAGCCTCACCTCTGCCGAGAATCGACTACCGTGTGGCCGAAAACTACCCTTTCCGTCACACATTGGTATCTGTTCATCATCCCGTCAAATTGTATCGAGCCTGCGGATAGTGGACGTGTGTGTTGTGGCTTCAGTTCTGCGAGGACCACTGCTGCTATTTCGAAATCACTGTGAAAGCGAACAGCTTGCAGCGTACCGGCCTAGAAACGCGCATTGTTAACAATCAGGACCTCTCCAAGCCGTGAGCTTGAAGGGTCGGCGGTAGGAAATGTCCACTGTTTTTTTACGTGTATTTTCTGACTTCTTAATTGCCATTCTACTCGCGGGAGGTATCTTCCATGTAGTTCATCATAACAGAGAAATGGAATCCTTCCATTTCTCGAACTGGCTAGATGATGACCTACAGCTTCAGCACCGAAAGATAACCCCAACCAACGCGTAGTGACAGCAAGAGGCTGTAGGAACTTTAACAACACAGCATGCCGGTTTCCCCTTCGACCCAACATCCGCGAGATCGCCGACTTCGTTGGCTGGTGGCGTTTGGACATGGAAGCATTCCTGTGACCTGTGCACGAGACGCCCAAATATTCCCACCTCGTCTACGGACACTCCGTTCCGATTTAGAGACAAATGCAAAGAATGTGAGTTTCTACCCTCGTGTGAACGCTCTGTGGTACGCCCAAAACTGTGGTTTAGGTGAGAAGTATCCTAGTTACTTGCCTTGTACCGGCTGGTCCTTGTCAACGCCGTAAAGAAGCTGTGTCAACGTAAGTTTACAGCCATCCTGTTGATCACGCGCAATGCATGTGTTGGCCAATGGTTCAAATTCAGATTAAGGGTAATTTCCTCCACGTGGAGTCTGCGATCTCGGTGGTCCAGGTGCCACCCACTATCTCTGGTAGACGGTTATCAGGACGCGGCAGCGTCAGCAGCGATGTACCACTTCCCATCCCCATCATGCTTTCCAACGAATCCTTGGAAACAGCTCAGTCTCAGGCGCGCTCGCTGGCCAAACGCTCCCTCCCGCTTGCCGATTCTGACTTTGTCTTGAACAGCGCAGCGGTGGCGGGCTTGCTTGGCGGAGAAGAAGCCACGTCCACAGTAGCTTTGACGCAAATTTATGACAAAAGAAGATGGTTGGGCTGGTACAACTCCCCAGGTAGGAATTACCACCTGCTTTACTGGACGACCGCCTTACGGATATGACCCTAGGTTCATATGTCATGGGAAAACACTTTCGGCGCTTAGCACGCTCTGCAAAGGTGGACGTCGTATTTGACAGTGATTCGGATGCGGGTACCACATCTGGGTCTCAAATGGTACACATAGATCCTAGCGTATTGTTCACCCACGAGGGCTGGTCTGGGGGACCCGCATTTAAAGGGATTTACTCCGGCTCAAATATCCAGACTACAGGACCTTTAGCCTCTTGGCTCATGAAGAAGGCTGGCAAAACAGACAGCCAAAAAATTGAGGGAAGGAAGACACAGCCCGTGAACGTCACCGTCGCCGTACTGGAGCAGGTTGCCACTCTCCGTCAACAGATGACGTTTCACCATCGCTCACCTCCCCTCGCCTTCGTACCCATTGCCATCAGCCTGTCCACATGTTTTGCATGTGGCTGTTACCACCAATGGTATGCGTTCTCGATGATCCTCGTCGGCATCCTTTCCAGGGGATTTGCTTGCCTCTTTATCGGCTCTGGGAATCTAGTTTTCGACCACCCCAAGCCTGCAGAAGGCTCACCTCCTGGCGATGGGGTCTTGGGCTGCGATCAAGACCTCGTTCTATTGAAAGGAAACGAGTATGTCGTCAACGCCATTACACGTGGAAGGTTCTTCTTTCGCTTCCGGTCGAAGTATACTTGCCGCATGGTCGAAGGGTGTTCCATCCTACTCATCGTCCAAGCCATCGCCCAGTTGATCTTCATTCCCCAGAGCAAGCTCTTTGGCCAGCTGATGTTCGTCTCTTCTCTCGCCGTGTCTTGGATATATAACCTGTGGCTTTCCTCCCGCGATAAGGGGGAGGTTAAAGAAGCTATCTTCAAACAGGTTCTTGGCGAGCCCAGCCTCACCAAATTCGTGCTCCCTAATCGTGTCAGTGCGGTAGTATTCCTACTCCTCGTCTCAAACAACCCCAGAACCTCCAGTAACCCGAAAAAATTGAAAAAGATCATGGACATCTTTCTGCCATCAGACTCCGAAGTGTGGGAGATATGGAAGGACACTGTCGCCGAGCGATTGAAGAGCGGGCAAGCACTCCAGTTCAGCGACACTCACTGGAACCGTGAGGAACTAACTGAGGACGATGATCGGAAGTTGTTGAAGACCTTGTTCGAGGATGCCAAAGATGCCGTGAAGGCGTATACCATGTTCAAGGCTAACGGGGCGGGAACGGACGCCTGATTGAAGGGGAATCGTATTCCGTGGACCACTATCCTAGTAATGTCGTGGCCAGGTGTTACTGCGGTTCCCTGTATACACGCATCCCTATGTTCGACTATCTTGACCGTCTCCGCATACTTTCCCTAGGACTTGGTATCTGCAGCAAACTCGTTTATCGCGACCCTTGACATTGCTATGTAGCCTATATTAGAACTTCTTTTTGGATTTAACGGTGAATGTGATTCTGGAAACCAGTGAATGTACAGGGACAAACGTTCGTCGATATACTGAGAGTCACGGAAAGCACGACGTTTCACGAAGCACTTGAAAGTTGCAGAAGCGTAAGAGACAGTGAGTTGGAGACTCAAACCAATGAATTCAACTGGTTTGAGGCGACGTCGTCATGGATAACGCACCACATATCTCGCGGGAAGAGAGGGACTGTCCACGCGACCTCTCGGAGTTATCTTCATATCCATCGAAGTGAGACTAGCTAGACGGCCGCCATTCTCTAGTCACGTGCCAGTTCCATCAGTACACGGTCACACACAGTCAACGCCACTGATTGCACACGATTTGATGCCACTTCGTAAGTCCCACGTCCATCCGTCTTTGTGTTTTCGTCCACCATTGCGTTTGCCACTACCCTAATACTAGCGGCTTTTATGGATCAAAACGTTCGCGACGAATGCTTTTGCTGCAGCTCATCTTGACAGACGAAGGAAGATTACCGCATACCGCTGACCTGCCGTGATCTATAGTTTGTGGTTTCGAAGGCTAATCTTGACTATGTCGACAACCAGTGAGGGGTCCGAGTAATACAACGAGTGGGGGGTACGTCTCAAAATCCACAGGATTGTCATTCTATTGTGTATTCCCATGGCAGCTCCGATAGGAAAGGGTTCGCACTTTTCCTTGTGTTTTCAGCCCACACAGCAGCAGGAGGAGCTGAACCGCGCCGGATTTTTTTATACAGACATAACTAGTCCAGCCAGCACAGGTTGACCTTCGTCATGTGAGTGCGGTCAAGCTGTATATTACGTGTGAGATGCCACTTGTATGGCTGATAACAGGAAGGTAAGAGCCATTTGCATCCTCAAATAGACATCACGTAGGTTGCGAACTGCCTCCCATGCATTTCTTGCCCGTCCAACCGCAAACACCCGGGAACGTGTGTTCCAATGGAAGGAAACTTACGTCCACTCAGCCTTATTACTCGAGAGGCGTTGGCTGAGATTCAGAAAGAGGGTATGGTCACTTCAGCACAGCGTTTGTCTTCACCGGTCCGGGGGATCCTGCGTATTCCCGCTTAAATAGTGCCACTGTCTTTGATGATTTGTAGCTCCCTTGTGCCATCATGAACATTGCTGGAGCTTTGGAAGCGGTTCAGGCTCAGACTAGGTCGCTGATTACATATGCGCCTCCACTCACCAATTCTAGTTTCATCCTGCAAAGCACGAGTGTGGCGGGCCTTCTCGGTGGAGAGGAGGCGGCGTCTACAGTTGCCTTACTGCAGGTGTGTGACAAGAGGAGGTGGCTTGGTTGGTATAACTCCCCAGGTAGGATCATCCGTTTTCCCAGAGGAAGTGACTTTTAACGTTGGGGTTTCCCAGGTTCTTACATTATGGGCAGACGCATTCGACGACTCGCCCACTCAGCAGTCGAGGGCGTCGTCTTTGACCCTGATGGCGATCCTGAATCAGGTACTGAAATAGTAGAGATCGACCATTCCCTCCTCTTCGTGCATGATGGCTGGTCCAAAGGTCCTGCATTCAGAGGGGCTTACTCTGGCAGTGTCATCCGCGAAACTGGGCCCTTAGCCTCTCTTCTTCTGAAGAGACCTCCCAAAACTCCTTGTATCGCGATTGAAGGCAGGCTGTCCCAACGCGTGAACGTCACAGTCGCATCACTCAAGCAGGTTCCTGGTCTTCGAGAACACATGACGTTCTACCCCCGCCCACACGTATTTGCTACTGTACCTATCCTTGCCAGCTTGGCGACGTGCATAATATGTGGATTGTACGGCCAGTGGTACGCCTTCTCCATGATCCTTCTCGGTATCCTCGCCAGGGGATTTGCTTGCGTCTTCATTGGCTCCGGGGAATTGATCTTTGACCATCCCAAACCTGCGGAAGGTTCTCCCTCCGGTGATGGCATCCTGGACTATGACCATGAACTTGCTCTCTTGAAAGGAGAAGAGTGCGTCGTAAATGCCGTCACACGGGGAAGGATGCTCTTTCGTTTTCGGTCTAAGCAGGCCTGCCGCATGGTCGAATCGTGCTCCATCCTGCTTATTGTCCAAGCCATTGCGCAGTTGATCCTCATCCCCCAGAGCCAACTTTTTGGGCAGCTTATGTTCCTCGTTTCTCTTGCCGTCTCTTGGTCGTATAACCTGTGGCTCTCCTCTGTTGACAAAGAGGAGGTTCGGAAAGAGATCTTTCGCGAAGTTCTGGGAGAGCCCAACCTCGCTAAGTTCACTTTTCTTAACCGTGTCAGTGCAGTGGTATTCCTTCTCCTAGCCTTGAGCTGTGATCGCCGGTCTCCTGGTAATCTGGAAAGGCTGAAAAAGATAATGGACGCTCTATTGCCGAATGACGCTGAGGTATGGGAAATATGGAAAGAGACCGTCGTCGAGAAATTGAGGAATGGACAAAAATTCCAGTTCGAGGATAGTCACCACCCGAATCTATCGGCAAGCGACAAGACTTTGTTGGAAAATCTGCTCGGGGATGCTGAGTCGGCCTACGCAGCTTTCGAGGAGCACCGGGCGAAAATCGTTCCCCAAGAAGAGATGACCAAGTCAAATGGACAGCCGTTACAGCCTTGATATTGTCCTTCAGTTATGATCGTAGTATATACACCATGTCACTTGGTACTACACTGGCTCTTGTCCTCGCCTCATTGTAACTGTGTATGTCCTAGAATCCGATGCCTGCAATGTCATCGCGATTGACCAAGCTGATGGTATCGCGGAGATAATCGATAAGGGATGGTCCAGACTGTTACAGAGTAACGTACGCGCAGTTGCGTACTATGAGTTTCCTACGCATTACTCCACGGGAGTATGAGGGGTGTAATGAGAAGCGTATGAATGTCTAGCGAGGGGAAGGGAAAGTATTGTCAGGGTTTGGGCGAAAAACAGTAGGCTTTTCCGGCCCGAAGCCAAAGCCCGAGTGGCCGGGATGAGCTGTGAGGGTGGGGGTTGGACACCAAACAGGTCAACAGCTAGTGGACATCAAGCTCGGGGCGTCCGACAAACAGACGTGTCGAAGTTGCTTTGGCCGGCCCGCGAGAGGGATTGGAGGGCGGGGGCACTGCAGTGGCAACAAATGACGAGGATCGGCCGAGCGGCTCAGTCGAGCCTTGAGCTTGAGCGCTTGAGCTTGAGACGTCGGAAAGAGAGACAAGAGGTAACTATTTCTCACGCGTTAGACTAAATTTAAATTATCTGTCCATGCCAGCAGTGTTTCTCCAGAGAATAGCTACTAAACGTCTAACTTTGTAAGGATGTGTATTTTGGGTGTTGCTATCGTAGTCATCTCAATTCACGTGGAAAGAGGGTGACGGACATAACAGAATGAAAGTATGCCATGGCGGAGATCAGGCCTTCAAGGACACAGGCCTGTTACTCGTCTGTTAACGCAAACATCTGTTCCACATCTAAGTACCCTGTCCGGGGCCGCCCCTCACGTGTTGATGCTTCACCTGGGTCCAACATACAGCACTCGCACACTTGCACATTCGGGCCTGTCTTCACCACGCATGCGATGTGGGCTGTCGGCCGTTGGAAATGCCTGGTAACAGCCCCCGAACTTGATTGCAGACCGTAGGTGACAAGGGTCGACGTGTAATTATGAACACAAGAAAGTAAGGCGAGAGGGCGTCGTCGGCTCCCCAGGTGGATACGAATCCGGATGGCGTAGCACATGGTCGTTCCTTCCCGACCACTCTGTATATCACAAGCTATGGGGGCCGCACCGCCGGAGGAAGCTGGATGTAACAATGCCCTCAGATGATACGTCTTTCGTGCCCTTATGCACGCGCCTACGGGAAAAGGAAGTAATGTACAACACATGAATAGGTTAATTGTTGCGTACGGCGCCAGCAAGGTGAAGTTGAGCTGCTGCAATGACCATGTACCACTCACCTTTCAGTTTGGTGATGGACACCACGCTGCGCATAAGTGCAAGACATCCAGACCCGATAGTGAGGAAAGGAACTTGGAAATAGAAATGGTCTCAACCATGAGCACAAATCGTGCACGCATCGGGGGAGACGGGCACATCAACGTTATACCAGGACCTTGCAAACGAGGGAACATGAAGATAAGAGTTCTGCAAAGGCAGTGGGAGAACGCATAGCAGCGAGGGGGCCGCGATTGACGTCGTATCATTACAAACTCAATGAATTATTTGTACGTAGAATGGTTGACTAGGTACGATCATCTGGAAACCAAAACAGAAACGTTCCCCTTCGGCCCTGTCCCCACAGAACTCGCCAGGCCCCACACGACAGGTTATACATGTCTTCGCTACACGATCTCATTAGTAATGTAACGATCCTTGCGTACAGGTTGAACCTACCTGGGCGAAGTCAACGTCCTCCATCGCCAGGGGCCACCACTTGCTGAACAGTTGAAGTAGAGGACACCTCAGCGCTCGTACTTGAAGCATTGTCATGAGTGCTAAGAATGGAACCGCCTCCTGAAAATCTTAACCGTCTGGCTTGCTCTGCGTCTCGCGCGGCAAGCCATAATTTATGTTTCGATACTCCTGCACCTGAATCAAGCATAATCCTGGGAAGGCGGGCCATTTAGCAATTCACATCAACGCTGTAAGCCGAAAGACATCGCTTACCGCCACAAGTGAGCGGTTTCATGGTTCATGTCTGTGCGCCGAGTCCCCTTAATCATATCTGCAATCTCACGTAAATCCGAGCGAATACGATCTTTCGGTATCATCTTAGAATCCAGTCCATTCCGAATGTGATCCACGACCTGAATCATGTCAAATGACGCGTGAGGATGGAAGTCTCGGTTTTACCTTGGGTAGTAATTGGTCCACTTCTGCGTAGATTCCGCACAAATAGAACTGTAGGATCTATAACAAACGAACGATTCAGTTTTGAGAAAGAATGATTTGAAGGATATCCTTGCCTTTCCTGTTATATCCTCCTCCAGCGCTCGCTGCTCATCTTCGTCCTCTGTTGCCTGGAGTTTCGTTTGAAGCGCCTGTACCGTGGAACAGACGTTGCCCTGTCTACAGTGTCCAGGAGCTGGGCTCGTAAGGCGAAAGAACGGAACTAACCATATCATAATCAGTATGGCCCACTTGGCTTGCCCGTCTGGAAATAGAGTGCGAAGAGAGCCGTCAGTATGCAGAAACAATATTAAGAGAGGTAAGTACTCACTGCTTGCCCTCAGATGCATCGAGGAGCGTATTGCGGATGTGTTGGAGTAGCTGTTTGTGATTAGAATATACTTCGACTCTTCGTGGCTGATAACGGCACTTACGCCAATGCCCAAAGTTTGTGACAGTAACTCCACTTCATGCTGCGCTTTTCGTTTCCCGTCAAGCCATGGTTTGCTCCGACCTTCGTACTTCGCAAGCAAAAGAGGTATCAGTAGTTGACGGTGCGAGTTCTGTTACGCCTAAACTCAGCATTCAAATAGATTCCACGTCACAGAACAACTGACGAACGATGGGTTTGGCTGTGCTGATAACCCGTTTCCTAAGCCATAATGTAAGTTTGCCGACGAACACACTGACTTCCCACAGTAGGTACCTGCAGAACCCACGCTGAGTGGCTGAGACTCCATTATTGAACTGAGCCTTTCAAAGAACGTTATCTCGCCAACCTACATTTCGATGGTATGAATGGGAGGGATAATGAACAATGAACACGCACGTAATTTTCTAGGTACTCCAAACCGAACATGGCGGAGAAGTCGACCACTCCATCGATCTTCCATTTGTTCTGCTGTCATCACGAGGGTAGATTTCACACACTTGTTCAACGCACCGTAGACTTGCGAGGAGCTTCGGTTCCTGCAAGGTGGTGCTGTAGATAACAGGATTAATAACGGTTACAACCTGACTAATGGGAGTATGTACCAAATTCGCCGAGGCATAAAAGTGTTCCCTACATTCCGAACGTATAATCAGTAACATTCTGCACATCATTTGCAAAGGGATCACCTGATATTTCGGAATCGTTCTCTTCTCTGTGTGGAAGCCGGCCCATTATTCCAAGCTAGCGGTGTTGCAATGATGCATAGGGGAGTGAGCATGCCTGGGGCCGCGGACTGATTACCGTCTTCCGACACGGAGCCAGACGCACAAGGACATTGGATATGTAGACTCACCACCTCCCAAGGCCTCTCTTCTTCCCTCACGATCGACCAAGTGGACTTGCGAGCATTCTATGACCGTTTTCACCAGACACTTGCCTGATAAACGAGTGGAGAAGTTTTTCAGCAGCAGCTCGGATTCTTTGTTGCTCGGAAGCGAGAGACCCTTGGGTTGATGCAGTTCCAATGGGATCCAGAAGCCAGATGTCGTCACAATTTCATGTTGAGTCTGTATACGATGTGGCATATCTCTGCAGCCGGATACGCAAGAGACGACTGGGCGATAAACAGAATCTGGGGGATTAATACCAAGTTCCTTCATATCTTCGAATATGTTCCCATGACGTTTGAATCTGCCATTGGGACGGTAGTCGCCATAATCACCCAGCTGCAAATGTCAGGCTCACTGGAGGTGCAGAAATATACGTCACAACTCACGGTAATGTCTTGACCGGGACACTCATCAAGCCATGCAGGTCGCCCATCCAATTCTAATTCATGTGAGGCGACGGTTTGTGATGTCCACGGAAGCCACAGTTTATCGCGCCGCTATGGGTATATGGACTGTTAGGTCCAGACGCACTGACGGGAGAAAGTACCGACAGATCTGTACGTGCATTCGCGTGGTGCGGCACAACAACCAGAGCATTGCTGGATGTCAACCATTACGTTAGTATAGCCACTACCGCTGTCATCGTAGACAACCCTCGCATGCCAGATGGATCGGGAAAGGTGAGCATCCTCGATGGTCACGGAAGTGCTATGGAGATAGGACTGCTGCCAGGACTTTTCGATAGGCGCACCCCACAGGACGACGTATGCTTGCTGGGCAAAGTCTTCCCACGGCGGCCAGACTTCTTGTTTTGAGGGATATTCATCACAGACAATGCGTGCCCATGCCCTACCAAGGTGGTATCCAAGTCCAACTGCAAAGCGGGATCTAGCGTCGTCGTTGGCGTACAGTAAGACGACGAGATTGTTTCCATGGGATGAGAGTGTGACAGTATTACCTACAACCTCACAAGGGAAGGTACCACAACGGGTAAAGCCATACAAGGCCTGCCCATCATGGAGAGATAAGACATGGTTCTCTTCGACATCTTGAGAGCAGTCGAGGTAAAGTGACCTAAACTGTGGCCACATGTTGCGAATAGCTACGGCGTGCGGAGACCTGACGAAGTTAAGCCCGCGGAATTCGAGGTCGATAGTGATCAGGTTTCCATAACGGTCCCGACATGGCAATATTGCCTTGAAGTGATTAGAACCACGATGGGGTATGATCGGCAACCAGACTTGGATGCCCACGTTGGTGACATCCCATCTGGCGAGTTGGAGGAAGTCCACGTTACTCCGTGACGACCCAAGCTTGCTTGCGTCCTTGCTAAGGAAGAGTCCGTTCCGGCGGCACATATACTGCTCTAGTTCTTTGGTGAATCCAGATGGACTCACTTTTTCGACGTCGGTACACCCGCGGAAGCAACTTGGGTCGTCTGCCAGGACACTTCCATGCTCCCGAAACTGTCCCTTTGAATTCCACGCGAATATACTATGATCGCTAGACACCCGGATGATTTCCAGCTGGAGCCGCTGGAATGCCTTTGAGCCCTCTCCATACAACATTGGCATGTTCACGCCAAACAAGCCCATCAGTGAATATGCGCGATCCTCCACCCTTGTCGTCTTCCGGTGGGCGGCCCAAGACATTATGTGAGCGACACCGGGGCGTGTCGAGGTACTTCTCAAAACCTGTTCGTACTTCAGAACCATCTCCGGAATTCTCGTAATGACCTCTAGCGAGGATGTCAAGTCCCGTTTGGTACCAATCGACACCCAGCTGTTGTTGAAGAATTCGACTTCCGTCGGAGCGATGAGCTCCTGGAGTGTCCAACCTCGAGAGAACCACTCCGGCCAACCATTGGACCTTCCAAACTTGCTGAAGTCTTGTTCAGTAGGAAAGATAGACTCGACGACATCATTCAGGTACACGTAGCACTTCTGCGCGTTGCGGTACCATCGATACATTGAATTGATTGCCTCGGAGAGTTCTGCGCTGCTTCGCTTGTCAATGCAACACGTATCGATCCACATCCACTTGTAGCCATCTTTCTTGGCCTGCTCGCAGCTCTTGATGATCTTCTGGTAGCCGTCACGCTCCCTAACGTTATCCCTCTTTTGTGGCTTCATCGCGGCGAGCCCGGTCATCTCGTCGTAAGTGACCTCCGAACCATCCCCCCAGCGATGCGAGAGTATGGCATAACTTGTACTCTTGTCATTGGAAAGCTTTAGGACCTCGATTTCGGCATCAAACCCTCGAATATCGTTTTCCTGATCAAGAATCGCTCCTACATCCAATAGCCACATCTGCTAAAGAGATAGATATATATATATAAACTCACATAGTCAATGCTCGATCAACGATTATAGGTTGTTGCACGTACTACCTAATTGTCCCAAGCTTCAGGGTTGTCTTCAGATGGTGGCCATTATGTGCATGGAAAAGAGAAAACAGAGTACATACCTGAAAAGTGATATGCGTTCGTTGCAGGTCGCAGGTTTTGAGGTAAGGTACACGTGTTGAGCATGACCCTCAGCATTTAGCCCCCGAAGACCGGTACTATCGGGATCTGTGAGGGCTCATGGCTCGAGAAATCTCAGGCCGAGCCGTGAGCCGAGCCGGGCCCTAGAAGACGGCTCGGCTCGGGCTGAGGCCGCGGCCCCCATGCCATACCAGCACTTAGCTTCAGTTAGTGCTTTTCAGAGCCCGGAAAACACCGCGTCAAGGCTTAGTAAGCTGGCAGCTGGGCCTGACTGCTGGCCTACAGGAGCCACAGGCGCAGGATCCCGGGAGAGACGTAGAGTAACCATACAAAGAATGCACCATGTGTCGCAGCGCGGTATATGGTTGAAAACGCTGAACACCTTTACACACAGTCGTCTGGGCCGCTTTTCTCATTTTCAGCTCGTGCTCGGTAAGGTCCAGGACAGCGACCGTGATTGTGGGTGAGGTAGGATTCCACTAACATCGGTAGCAGCATTTCGATCACCAACTTCTTCGTCACCTTATTGTCACCAGATTCGCACGAAAATAGATTCGGAAGAGAACAAGCGGGTAGAGAGAGTGCTTACTCGGTCACTCTTTGACAATTCTCTCTTATGCCTATGGAAATCTCAGGTGCCATATTTATGCATAAGGCATCCACGTAGTATCTGAAGTTCTGGCAAGTAGCATGAGTAACGTTAGTAAAAAGTTTCAAAACCGTCCTCACATTGCTGGCAGCAGCTGAAGCTTGACGCGTAAGCGCTTGAGTCCTCACATCCACAGGCCACCCAAACGGCTCGGCTCAGGGCTTGACGCTGGGCCGTGTACAATACCTGGGCAGCCCATCGTCAGTGACTAGATAGAGGAAGGTATGAACAAGAAACTAGCATCAGAAAAGCTCCTCTGCTCAACTTCCTGGTATTGAATATCACTTGCGCCGCCATCAGGACGCCATGGACATGGCAAATCAGATGACCCACGTAAGACGAAAAAAATCGTCTTCTGACGTCGGCATGATGGCAGCATTGCGGAGGAATTCTTCGAGATGACAACAATTCAGTTGTGTTCACAGTAGGAGGACAAATTGTCATTAGTAGTGGTTGTGATACTGTCATCAATCGAGGGATGGAATGTGGATCTGGACCTGTCCAGAAGTACCACACGATAGACGGAGCCTGGCGTTCGTTCGGTAAAGTCTGAAATAGCACAATGCAAACAACAATATAAGGGCGTGTGAGCGGGGATTATGGTGGAGCTGACCAAATATTACCGCTCAAGCGCTCAACATTCTCAGTCAGTTCCAGCCCAGTTGGTGGAAAAGGATATCGTCCGATCCGCTAAACGTCTGGCGTTCCGGGCTAATGTCAATTTGTCAACCGCTTTGCATGTCCGTTTAATTCCTCACAGCGTTCTGCTGGCTGCAGACATCTTTTCATATATCCTCGGGGATCTATGGTTCACCCAGTGAAATTCCTTGAACACGTGTTCGACGACTTTGTTTCGAGGTTTAGCCTTGGACCGTCAGGACGACAATTGTGGGGTTGCGGAGACTCCCAGCAATAGAGCACACGAATGCAAGTTCCTCGAGGTTAAAGCGAAATCCATTAGACAATCTCAGTGTAGACGCCGCCGCGGTCGATGTTTCAGACCCAGAGAAAAAAAGAGACAAATGTGCCATTACCCCAACAAGGTTTCCGAGTCTACGTGTTCTGGCTATTCTTTATCGCCATCGACGTGTCTCAGAAAATGTATGACTCGCCGGCAGAACAACCGAGTCGTTCTATACCCATCTGTCGTTGCTGAATTGCACGAGTCTGTCAGCCGCTGAGAGCCATGCATCGCGTGTCCCCCCCCCCCCCCCCAGACGGCCGCAACTTCCGATGAACATGGGTATCGTGTCGTGATGTACCGGAGTCATTGATTATGGGTTTTCTACGCGTTACTCCATAAGCTAGGGGGGAGGATGAGGGGTGTAACGAGAAATGGATAAATATCTAGCGAGGGGAAGGGTTGCTGTAAGGAGTTTTCCAGCCCGAGTGGCCGAGCTGAGACCAGTGAGGCTAGGTTGGGCACCGAACAGGTCAACTGCGAGCGGACATCGAGCTCGAGGCGTCGAACAAATTCAGATGGGTCGAAATTGCTTTGGCCGGACTGCGAGAGGGTGGAGGGCGGTTGCAACAGACGACGAGGGTCGGACGAGCGGCTCAGTCGGGCCTTGCCGGTGAAGGTTGAAGGACGTAACAGACCAAAGGTATGCAGGGCCGTGGAGTTCGCCCTTAACGCAAGCATCTTTTCCACACCCACCTTGTCCGGGGCCGTCCCTCACCTGTTTACGCTTTACCTGGGTCTAACGCACAACACTTGCACATTCGAAAATGTCTTTCTTCACTCAAAGTCACCACACACGCAATATTGTGGGCTGTCAACCGTTGGGTACGCCTGGTAACGCCCCCAAACTTGATTGCGGATCATAGGTGACAAGGATCGACGTGTAATTATGAACACAAAGAGAGTACGGCGAGAGGGCATCGTCGACTCACACTGAGTGGATGCGAAATCCGGATGGCGCAGCACATAGTCGTTCCTTTCCGACCACTCGTATGCCTCGAGCTATGGGGGACGCACCGCTGGGGGAAGCTGGATACGACAATGTTTTAACACCCTCAAAAGACATGCTGCGCATAAGTGTTTGACCCGAAGACCCGACTCGATGGTGAGGAAAAGGACTTGAAAGTAGGAATGGTCTCAGCTGGGAGTACAGTCGTTGTATCATACTTCTCACTCATGCACCCATTGGGGAATACACACTTCTGGAATAAACTAAGTTTATACTACGGACTCGCAAACGAGGGAACACGGAAACAAGAGTTCTGCAAAGGCAGTGGGGGCACAGAAGGAACGCATAGCAGCGAGGGGGTTGCAACCAAAGACGTATCACCACAATCTCAGCGAACTATTTATACGTAGAATGGTTGTCCAATATGCATGATCGTCCGGAAACCAAAACAGAAACGTTCCCCTTCGGCCCTGTCCACACAGGACTCGCCGAGCCTCGCACGACAGGTTATACATGTCTTGACTGCATGCACACATACTAACAAGGATGGGACAGGGCCTGGGTCAAGGGCCAAGGGAGTGCGAATATGCCAGTATGCCAAGTCCAAGGAAGCTGTGGCTTGGGGATATACTTACAGGACTGACACCCATTATGTGAGCGCGGTACGTTCAACGTTAGAAAGGGTAGGTAGATCATAGGACGATAGAAGACCATAGAAATGGCATCGAAGTCGTCACGGGACATGCAGGCAAGGATGGCCTCCGCCTTTTTGCGATGAAAAAGGGATCTTTTCTGCCTACTTCCGCCTACCTGTCATCGTGCAACTAATTGTCCATCTCTTGACGTCGTTCGTCACTGTCTTTCAGTGCTGTATTGAATCGTATGCCGGTGGAATCCCCTGCGGCATATCCACCTCTTCTGGTGCTCTTCCTGCATCCTGGTGCACAACAACCCACCCCCCCCGTGGGGCCTAGAGGGGCTTCACTACATTCCAGGGGTTTGCACTGGACCAGGCCCAAACCATAAGGGCCTCTCTCACCAGCGACCTCGCGTTCCTTAGCACTTCCCGAGATCGCACTTGCACTGGGAACCGTGCTCGGCTGGAGCGATAATCCCGGACGAGGAGCATGCCAATCCGCGGGTGCAGTGTCGTATATGAACGGTTGTTTTGGCTGTGCGTACTGCCCAGCGGGCAGAGCTGCGCCCTGAGGTGGACGGGCAAAGAGAGATTGTCGGGGAGAATTACCACTAGTTGATCCTCCTGCACCCTGCAAGTAGAACTGGCCATCTGAGTCATAGGACGCCGAGCTCGGGGGAACGGATAAGTTAGGGATCTGATGCTGTGCTTGGGCGCCAGCTACTCCCATAAGCGAAGGACGACTGGCAAACGATGATTGATCATATTGCCGCATCCCCTCGTCACCATCGGTGGCATAGGCATCGAATGGTGTGATATTATCAGCTTCGTCTGATAGATCGAGCTGTGGAAAGGTATCGTCCCTGCCTGAACGATTGATGACACGATCTGGTTCAGAGTCCCCGCCAAACACTATTTTGTACGAGCGACTCCTGATGAAGTAGATCAAGAGTACAATGAGGAGGACAACGATGCCTCCAACGATACCCCCGACGATAGCAGCTATCGGTGTACTACTAAGTGAGCTCGACTGGGTGGGTATCGAAGACACGGTGGTGACAATGGTGGTGGTAATTATGACAGTCGGTCCCGCAGTGTTGGTAGATCTGTATCGTGACATGCAATGGTTAGGACATGATGAAAGAGGTAGGATCAGAGCTCATGGCTTACATATAAGTTATAGGTATCTCTACTGTGGAATATCCCTCATTAGGGGAAAATCCGCTGTCAAGCGTAGATGAAGTAGGGGTGGTCGTGGTCGTGATCGTGAGAGGAAGCTCTAAAGTTGTGACATTAGTACTTGAAGGAGAAGTGGAGAGAGGACGTCGTCGGAGTGTCGGGAAAGAATGAATGAGTGAAAGAAAAGACCCTTAGATACGAAGATAAAGGAAAGGAAAAGACCGTCTTCGCAAGGAGGTCCTGAGCAAAGCAGAGTCCGGCTAAGCTATCAACCAGACAGTGATGCACCACTTGACTGCTCTCAAGAATGTATGAGGAATGGTCCTCCCCTTCGTTATAGGCACGATTGCTACCGACCGCGATAAGAAATCTATAAAACGGAGACAAACCTGCCGGACCAGGACCAAGACCTGACGGACCTAAATTCTGACTTTGTCGCTTATCCACCATCCCTCGTTGCCGCCGCTTGTTTGTGAAGAGAAAAGAAAAAAGAAAAAGAAAAAAATAAGAAAGCGGAGACTCTGCACGGTACGGCAACTGGCAGTGTTTGAAGTGCCAGTGGCTCGCCAGAAAGTCACTTCTGGCGTGCCCACCGACGTTTTAACCACGACCATGGATGCGGCGATTGATAAGTTAAACAAGGGAAGACTTCAAGTTGGGGGATGTTGAGCGCTCCGCTTTCGAGGATCACCCGTAGTGTTATTGTCCTGCTCTGATCGCCGTATGGTGTACCTGTGTGTTTGTTCGTTCTGGGACAGTGCTGGTGAGATGATGAGATCGATAGAAGCCGAAGTCACCGTGAATATACTTGTGAGACGTGGAAAGAGGAGGCTAACTGTAACCGTGTCATTGTACTTACTTGGCAAACAAAGTTACCATGTTACTTTGTTTACAAGGCCACTGGGGGTTGATAATTAAGTAGCTGAAGTGGTCGCGATCAATTTTGTTGCCATAGAAAGCTTTCCCTTTATTTGACCTTAATATCAGGGACCTATTGAAGGATACTCAAAGGTACCATGCTCCTGGGCAATTGTAAACAAGGTCCCTGCTGCACGATGTCGGCCCTTTTTCTAGTTTACAAGTTTGACAAGCGTGGCGTGGCGTGATTGTACTACAGTAACAGACTCTTGTATTATGTGACAACGATCGACGTGTAATGATGAACACAAAGAAAGTACGGCGAGAAGGCATCGTCGACTCACACTGAGTGGACGCGAAATCCCGGATGGCGCAGGACATACTCGTTCCTTCCCGACCACTCGTATACCTCAAGCTATGGGGGGCGCCCTTGCTGGAGGAAGCTGGATACGACGATATTTTAACACCCTCAAAAGACACGTCTAGACTTCGTACGCGCCTATGGCAAAGGCGGTAATGTGCACGACATGTGTTGCATATGGCACTGGAAAGGTAAAGCTGAGCTGCTGCAATGTCACTCCTTATACCACTCGCGTATCAATTTAGTGACGGCCACCACGCTGCGCATACATGTACGACTTGAAGACCCAGTAGTGAGGAAAGGAATTTGGAAGTAGAAACGGTCTGAACCATGAGCGCAGTTACTGTACCATCCTTCTGAATCATGCACGCATCAGGAATTACGCGCACATCAATATTATGCCAGGACCTTACAAACGAGGGAACCTGGAGATAGGGGTTCCACAAAGGCAGTCGGGGCACAGAGGGAACACACAGCAGTGCCGCGATCGACGTCATATCACTACAAACTCAGCAAAGTATCTGTACATAGAATGATTGTCTAGGTATGATCATCTGGAAACCAAAACAGAAACGTTCCCTTTTGATCTTGTCCGTACAAGACTTGCATGACAGGTTATACATGTCTTGACTACACGATCCCACCAGCAATGTATCGCGTACAGATTGAACCTACCCAGACGAAGTCAAAGTCCTCCATCGCCAGGGCCCAGTGCTTGCTGAACAGTTGAAGTGGAGGATACCCCAGCGCTCATACTCGGAGCAGTGGCTTGAGTGCTAAGAACGGAACTGCCTCCAGAACATCTTAACCGCATGGCTTGTTCTGCATCGCGGGCAGCAAGCCATAATACATGTTTCGATACTCCTGCGCCTGAATCAAACATAATCCTGGAAAGGTGGACATTTAGCAATTCATATCAACGCTGTAAGCCGACTGATGTCGCTTACCGCCACAAGTGAGCTGTATCGTGGTCCATGTCCATGCGCCGAGTCCCCTTAATCATATCCGTAATCTCACGCAAGGTCGAACGAATACGATCTTTCGGTATCATCTTAGAATCCAGTCCATTCCGAATGTGATCCACGACCTGAATCATGTCAAATGACACGTTGGGATGGAAGCCTCGGTTTTACCTTGGGTAATAACTGGTCTACTTCTGTGTAGATTCCACACAAATAGAACTGTAGGATCTACAGCAAACGAACGATCAGTTTTGAGAAGGAACGGTTTGAAGGATATCCTTGCCTTTCCTGTTATATCCTCCTCCAGCGCTCGCTGCTCATCTTCGTCCTCTGTTGCCTGGAGTTTCGCTTGAAGCGCCTGTACACCCTGTACTGTGGAATAGACGTAGTTCTGTCTACAGTGTCCAGGAGCTGGGCTACCAAGGTGATGAACGCAACTAACCATATCGTAATCAGTATGTCCCACTTGGCTTGCTCGTCTGAAAATAGGGTACAAAGAGAGCGGTCAGTATGCGGAAACACTATGAAGAGAGGTAAGCACTCACTGCTTGCCCTCAGATGCATCGAGAAGCGTATTACGGATGTGTTCGAGTAGCTATTTGTGATTAGAATATACTTTGACTCTCCGTGGCTGATAACGGCACTTACGCCAATGCCCAAAGTTTGTGAGAGTAACTCCGCCTCACGCTGCGCCTTTCGTTTCCCGTCGAGCCACGGTTTGCTCCGACCTTCGTGCTTCTCAAGCAAAAGGGGTATCAGTAGTTGACGGTGCGAGTTCTGTTACGCCTAAACTCAGCATTCAAGTAGATTCCGCGTCACAGAGCAACTGACGAATGATGGGTTCGGCGTGTGTACTAATAACCCGTTTCCTACGCTATAACATAAGTTTGCCGACAACACGCTGACTTCCCACGGTACGTACCTGCAGACCTTTTGATGACTAGCGAAAACTCCATTATCGAACGGAGCCTTTCAAAGAACGTTATCTCGCCAACCTACACTCAGAAAGTGTGAATGAGGGAGATCATACATAATGAACACGCACGTAATTTTCTAGGTACTCTAAACCGAACATGGCAGAAAAGTCGACCACTCCGTTGATCTTCCATTCGTTCCGCTGTCATCATAGGGGTGGATTTCACATAATTGTTCAACGTACCGTAGACTTTTGACGAGCCTCAATTCCTGCAAGGTCGCGCCGCAGATAATGGGGTCAACTAAACGCTCGCAGTCTGACTAATAAGCGTAGGTACCAAATTCGCCGAGGCATAGAAATGTTCCCTACATTCCGAACGCATAATCAGCAACATTATGCGCATCATCTACAAAGGTATCACCTGATATTTTGGAATCGTTCCCTTCTCTGTGTCGAAGCCGGCCCTTTATTCCAAGCTAGCGGTGTTGCAATGATGCATAGGGGGGTGAGAATGCCTGGTAAAAATGTAAGCTCACTACCTCCCAAGGCCTTTCTTCTTCCCTCACGATCGACTGTGTGGACTTGCGAGCATTCTATGACCGTTTTCACGAGACGCTTGCCTGAAAAACAAGTGGACAAGGCTTTCAACAGCAGCTCGGATTCTTTGTTGCTCGGAAGCGAGAGACCCTTGGGTTGATGCAGTTCCAATGGGACCCAGAAGCCAGACGTCGTCACAATTTCATGCTGAGTCTGTATACGATATGTCTGCAACTGGATACGCGAGAGACGACTGGGCGATAAACGGAATCTGTGGGATCGATACCAAGTTCCCTCATATCTTCGAATATGTTCCCGTGGCGTTTGAATTTTCCATTGGGACGGTAGTTGCCATAATCACCCAGCTGCAAATGTCAGACCCGCTAGAGGTGCAGAAATATACGTCATGACTCACGGCAATCTCTTGACCGGAACACTCGTCAAGCCATGCAGGTCGCCCATCCAATTCTAATTCATGTGAGGCGACGGTTTGTGATGTCCAAGGGAGCCATAGTTTGTCGCGCCGCTACGGGTATATGGATTAGGTCCGGACGCATCGACGGGAGAAAGTACCGACAGATCTGTACGTGCATTCGCGTGGTGCGGCACAGCAACCAGAGCATTGCTGGATGTCAACTATTACGTTAGTATAGCCACTACCGCTGTCATCATAGGCAACCCTCGCATGCCAGATGGATCGGGGAAGGTGAGTATCCTTGATGACCACGGGAGTGCTATGGAAGTTGGAGTGCCGGGACTCCTCGATAGGCGCATCCCACAGGATGTCGTATGCTTGTTGGGAAAAGTCTTCCCACGGCGACCAGACTTCTTGCTTTGCAGGATATTCATCACAGACGATGCGTGCCCATACTCTACCAAGGTGGTATCCAAGTCCAACTGCAAAGCGGGATCTAGTGTCGTCGTTGGCGTACAGTAAGATGACGAGATTGTTTCCTTGAGATGAGAGTGTGACGGTATCGCCTGCAACCTCAAATGGGAAGGTACCACAACGGGTGAAGCCATACGAGGCCTGCCCATCGTAGAGACATAGGTCATGGCTCTCCTCGGCATCTTGGGAGCAGTCAAGGTAAAGTAATTTAAACTGTGGCCACATGTTGCGAATAGCTATGGCACGCAGAGACCTGACGAAGTTAAGCCCACGGAATTCAAAGTCGATGGTGATCAGGTTTCCGTAACGGTCCCGACATGGCAGTACTGCCTTGAGGTAACTAGAACCGCGATGGGGTATGATCGGCAACCAGACTTGGATGCCCACGTTAGTGACATCCCATCTGGAGAGTTGGGGGGAGTCCACGTTACTCTGCGATGACCCAAGCTTGCTTGCGTCTTTGCTAAGGAAGAGTCCGTCCTGGCGCATATACTGCTCTAGTTCTTTGATGAATCCAGATGGAGCCACTTTCTCGACGTCAGTACACCCGCGGAAGCAACTTGGGTCGTCTGCCAGGACACTCCCATGCTCCAAAAATTGACCCTTTAAGTTCCATGCGAATATACTGTAATCGCTAGATGTCCTGATGATTTCCCGCTGGAGCCGCTGGAATGCCTTTGAGCCCTCTCCATACAGCATTGGCATGTTCACGCCAAACAAGCCCATCAGGGAATATGCACGATCCTCCATCCGCGACGTCTTCCGGTGGGCGGCCCAAGACATTATGTGAGCGACACTGGGGCATCTCGAGGTACTCCTCAAAACCTGTTCGTACTTCAGAACCATCTCCGGAATTCTCGTAATGATCTCTAGCGAGGACGTCAGATCTCGTTTGGTACCGATCGACACCCAGCTGTTGTTGAAGGATTCGACTTCCGTCGGAGCGATGAGCTCCTGGAGTGTCCAACCTGAGAGAACCACTCCGGCCAACCATTGGACTTACCAAACCTGCTGAAGTCTTGTTCAGTAGGAAAGATAGACTCGACGACATCATTCAGGTACACGTAGCACTTCTGCGCATTGCGGTACCGTCGATACATTGAATTGATTGCCTCGGAGAGTTCTGCGCTGCTTCGCTTGTCAATGCAACACGTATCAATCCACATCCACTTGTAGCCATCTTGCTTGGCCTGCTCGCAGCTCTTGATGATCTTCTGGTAGTCGTCACGCTCCCTAACGCTGTCCCTCTTTCGTGGCTTCATCGCGGTGAGCCCAGTTATCTCATCGTAAGTGACCTCAGTCCCCCAGCGATGCGAGAGTATGGCATAACTTGTACTCTTGTCATTGTGCCTCTTTAGGACCTCGATTTCGGCATCAAATCCTCGGATATCGTTTTCCCGGTCAAGAATCGCTTCAACATCCAACAGCCACATCTGCCAAAGGGATAGATATATAGAAAATCACACAATCAACGCTTGATCAACGATTATAAGCCATTGCACGTACCGCTTAATTGTTCAAAGCTACAGGGGAGCGTTTAGACGGTGACCTTTTTTGGCCTGGAGAAGAGAAGACGAAGTACTCAAAAGTGATACGCGTTCGTAGCAGGTCGCAGGTTTTAAGGTATGACGCAGGACCCTCAGCGCTCGGCTCCCGAGGATCGGCATTATCGGGAAAGCTACAGCAAAGAAGCATCAAATCGGCTATGCGTTTCGCTAAGCTGTGTTCCGGCGGTACTCTTAAGATAGAATCTCCCTTTCGGCCAGCACGCTCCTCGTCAGTGACTAGACGGAGGAAGGTATGAATAAGAAACCGTCATCCGAAAAGCTCCTCCGCTCATTTCCTGGTATTGGACATCACTTACGTTGGCTACGAGGGAAGACGCCACGCGCATGGCAAACCAGATGAGCCATGTGGGACGAAAAAAATTGTCGTCTGACATCAACATGACGGCAGCGTTGCGGAGCAATGCCCTGAGAAGACGACGATGCAGATGTGTTCACTGTAGGAGGATAAAATGTCGTTGGTAGTGGCAGTGATATTGTCATCAATCAAGGCGATGGAATCCGGGGGACCTGTCCAGAAGCGCCACATGATAGACATATCCCGCTTCTCGACGAAGGAGCCTACCGTAAGATGGCACAACGTAAACAACAATATAAGGGCGTGCGCGGGTGGATTATGGTGGAGCTGGCCAAATAATACCGCTCAACGCGCCCGGACAACTCTAGCCCACTTGGTGGAAAAAGATACCGTCCATCTGCTAAATATCTGGCGTTCCGAACTAGTGTCAATTTGTCAGCCGCTCTGCACGTCCGTTTAATTCCTCACAGCGTTTTTGCTGGCTACACACATCTTTTTGTATATCCTCCAGGATCTGCGGTTCATCCAATGAAATTTCTTGAACACGTGTTCGACCACTTTGTTTCGAAGTTTAACCTTAGACCGCCAGGACGACAATTGTAGGGTTGCGGAGACTCACGGCGATACGAGTGCGAGTTCCTCGAGGTTACGGCGAAATCCACTTGAAAATCTCAGCGCAGATGCCACTGTGGTCGGTGTTTCAGACGCGAAGAAAAAGAGACAGATGTACCATTACCACAGCAAGGTTTCTGAGTCCATATGTTCTGGCTATTTTTCATCGCCATCAACGCGTCTCGAAGAATGTATGACTCGCCGGCGGAACGACCGAGTCGTCCCATGCTCATCTGTCGTTGCTGTGGCGTATGGGTCTGTTGGCTGCTAAGAACTACGCATCACGTTTCCCCCGCAAGTGCCCGCAAGCTCCGATGAAGGTCGGCATCGCGTCAGAAGATACCGAAGTCATTGATTATGGGTTTTCTACACGTTACTCCATTAGTAGCTAGGGGGGAGTATGAGGGGGATAACGAGAAGTGTATGAACATCCGGCGAGGGGAAGGGAAAGTACTGTCAGGGTTTGGGTGAAAACCGATAGGTATTTCCGGTCTGAAGCCGAAGTCCGAGTGGCCGAGCTGAGCTGTGAGGGTGGGGTGGGGCACTGAACATGTCAGAGCGGCTGCGAATGGACATCGAGCTCGAGGGGTCGGACAAACAGACGTGTCGAGATTGCTTTGGTCGGCCTGTGAGAGGTGGCGAGAGCCGGCCGGGCGAGGGACCAACTCTACTATTTCTCACGCGTTAGCCTAAATTCTCTTTCCAAAGTCCACTACGTGTCTCTGCTACGGCCCAGAATAGCCACTAACGTCTAATGCAAGGACGTATACTTTGGGTGCTGCTACCATAGCCATCTCATTTCCCCGACGAAGAGGGTGAAGGACTACACAAAATAAAGGTAAGCATGGCGGAAAAGGGGTGCTTGTTGCCCGTGGGGTTCGCCGTTAACCGATGCACCGCTGGAGGAAGCTGGATACAACTACACCCTCGAATGACACATCTTCTGTGCCCTGGTGCACGCGCCTACGGCAAAAGGCAGTAGTATACAAGACATGAAATAAGTCAATTGTTGTGTACGGCGACGGCAAGGTAAAGTTGAGCTGTTGCAATGTCCATGTACCACTCACCTTTCAGTTAAGCAGTAATGGACACCACGTTGCGTGTAAGTGTACGACCTTCAGACCCGATATCGAGGAAAGGAACTTGGAAGTAGAAATGGTCTCAACCGTGAGCGCCGCTGCTGTGTCATCCTTCTCAATCTTGCACGCATCGGGGGATACGCGCACATCAACGTTATACCAGGACCTTGCAAACGAAGGAACATGGAGATGAGAGTCCTGCAAAGGCAGTGGAGGCACAGAGGGAACGCATGCTGCAACCAAAGACGTATCACTACAAACTCAGCGAACTATTTATACATAGCGTGGATGTCAAAATTGACATCCACTCATGCGAGCACAGCACATTCAGCGTTAGAAAGGGTGGGTAGATCATAGGGTGATAGAAGACCATAGTAATGAAAAGTGGATCGAAAGAAGAGAACGCTCGTGAAAATGAAACATATCGTCGAAGTCGTCATGAGGCAGGTAGGCAAGGATGACCTCCGCCTTTTTGCGATAAAAAGAGGGGATCCTCTCTGTCTACCTGCGCCTACCTGTCGTCCAAGTAAATGTACATCTCTTGACGTTGTTCGCCACTGTCTTTCAGTGTCATATTGAATCGTATGCAGGTGGAATCTCCCGCGGTATGTCCACCTCTTCCAGTGCTCTTCCTGCATCCTGGTGCACAACGACCATCTCCCCTGTGGGACCCAGAGGGGACTCACTACGCTCCAGGGGTTCGCACTGAGGGGCCAGGCCCAAACCATAAGTGCCTCTGTCACCAGCGGCGTCACCTTCCTTGGCACTTCCCGAGCTCGCACTTGCACTGGGAACCATGCTCGGCGGGAGCGATAAGCTCAGACGAGGAGCATGCCAATCCGCGAGTGCACTGTCGTACATGAATGACTGTTTTGGCTGTGCGAAATGCCCAGCAGGCAAAGATGCACCCTGAGGTGGACGGGCCAAGGGAGATTGTCGGGAAAAATTACCACTAGCTGATCCTCCCGCACCCTGCAAGTAGGACTGGTCATCTGAGTCATACGACGCCGAGTTCGGGGGAACGGATGAGCTAGGCATTTGTTGTTGTGCCTGAGTGCCGGTTACTCCGATAAGGGGAGGTCCACTAGCAAACGGTGGTTGATTATGTTGTCGCATCCCCTCGTCACCATCAGCAGCATAGGCATCAAATGGTGTAATAATATTAGCTTCGTCTGATAGATCGAGTTGTGGAAGGGTATCACCCCTGCCCGACTGATTGATGACTCGATCTGGTTCAAAGTTCCGGTCAAACTCATTTCCGGACGAGCGTCTCCTAATGAAGTAGATCAAGAATGCGATGACGACAAGGACAACGACGCCTCCAACGACACCCCCGACGATAGCGGCTATCGGTGTACTACTAGATGAGCTGGATTGAGTACTGACGGTGGTCGTTGAAGGCACAGTGGTGACAAAGACGGTGGTAGTTACGACAGTTGGTCCTTCAGCGTTGGTAGCTCTGTATCGTGACATGCGATGGTTAGGACATGATGAAAGGGGAAGATCAGGGTTTATGGCTTACACGTAAGTTGAAGTGGCAAAGATGGATAAGGTGGAACCAGGGATAACTGGGCCGGGTCCGACACCAGGGAAGTCTGCGTTGCCAAGCGTGAATGAAGTTGGGGCGGAGGAGGAGGGCGTAGCAGGAGCTGCCGAAGTTGCGATGTTAGTACTTGATTGAGAAGTGGATGGAGGAAGTCGTCAGGGTGTAGCCTGATGACGACATGACGGTGTCAGGAAAGAATGAACGAGTGAAAGCGAAGACGCTCAGATACGATGGGAACGAAAAAGAAGAGGAGGTCCTGGACAAAGCCAAGTCCGGCTGAGCTATCAACCAGACAGCGATGCACCACTTGACTGCTGTCAAGAACGTTCGAGGAATGGGGTCATAGGCGCGAGTCCTGCCGACCCCGGTAAGAAATACATAAAACCGGAGACAAATTTACCGGTTCCAAACTCTGACCTTGTCGCTTACCCACCATCGTCGGTACCTCCTGCGTGTGAAGAGAAGACAAGCAAAAAGAAAGTCAAAATTCTGCGCAGGACGGCGACTTGCAGTGTTCGCAGTGCTACTGGCTCGCCAGAAGGTCACCTCTGGCGTGCCATCAACGTTTTAGCCACGACCATGGATTGATGTGGCGGTTGATATATTAAGCAAGCGAAGACTTCAATTGGGAGACGTCGAGCGCTCCACATTCGAGGGTCACGCGTAGAGTTATTGTCCTCTTCTTATCACCCCTAGGCATACCCGTGTGTTTATTCGTTCTGGGATAGTGCTGGTGAGACCGATAGAAGCTGAAGTCATCGTGAATATACTTGCGAGATCATCGAGGTGAGTAACACGGGAAGATTGGTACGGCATGTACGCGTCGTGGACGCTAAATCATAGCCGTGTCATTGCACCAAGACAGAAAGAAACAAAGGATGTTCTGCTGCTGTGAAACTCGCTTCCGCACCTACTCCGCATCCACCCACTCCATACCTCGGTAATGTCTTCACCCAGGTCCAATACCCCACACCTCCAAGCCGACACATTCAAATGGTACATCTTTCTTGCCCGTGCCTGCACTCACTATGAGGGCGATTGTGCACACAGGACAGGGTTGTCGAACGTTGGACATGGCGCTGACGATCCCTCAAGAACAGACGAGTCAATGTACAGACCGTAGTGGCCGTCCCTATATATAGCGGGATGAGGTCGGATGCATGCTCATAGGAGGATGTTAAAAAACACATGCCCTCCACACGAGATGAAATTGGGGTCACACAACACCACACAGTCGTTCTTTCCCGACCACTTCTACATCTCGAGCGGCGGAGACATATCTATGCGGTATCTCCAGGGAAAACTGAATTCGACAACCACACAGCCCCCTGCAGATGTCCATCCACGAAAGACCCGCAGCTCGCATTAGAACAGCTCATAGAAGGCGACTTTGAACACTCACTCTTCCCCACTCCCGTAAAACCCGCCCTATCCTTTCATGATACCTTCCCCGATCCACGCACCAAACATGCCATCGAAGCTGTCTTTCACCACCAATAACGCGCCGCTGGGTGGATTCGGCTGTGCCTTGCTGGGTATTATGCGCGGCTCACAGCGACTGTATAGTGTTGAGAGAGATACCGTGTTGGTCGATCGAGTAAAGTAACGTCCAATTGCGGGAGAGTCGTATGGGAGCGGGTAAGTGTACTCGGAGCTGTAGGGGTGTGAGTGCGCGCGTACCGACACGCAGGTCACAGTACCGGATTTGCAACATACTTAGTGAGCACCCGAAGTGTGCCTTCGCGTCTCCCACACAAAGTTACGCCCTTCATTTTCACCTTCCTTTGTCTACTCTTCAACTTCCCTGCCATGTCCCCAATCCTCTGTTTCTCCTCAATGCATTACCACCGCTAGCACCAAATTCGTCCTTCCAAGACCCGCTTAAAAGATGGGAACCGCTTTCATTATTGTTTCTGTTATCACCATTAGTGCACTCCATCTCACCCCCCAGTCTCACAGTATCCACGGTACTACTCTCTTCATCCCTCTGAAGCGCATCGTAGAAACCCTTGTCCTAGTTTCTGTCACCTGTAAACCCAGGGGTGCCGGACGGCGGAATAAATGGCGTGGAGACAAATGGTGAGCCACGGTGCGATATCAAAGTGAATGAAGTGTAGTCTGAGTAAATACTAGAGTGAATTGGAAAGGAAGCCGAGAATGAGTTCTGGTGGTACTTGACGAAGACGGAGTGCCGCTCCGTGCATGTTTTGATGTTCCCGAGGTCATTAATTAACTCCTTGTCACGGCCGTCACCAAGGTCATCGCCGCATTCCTATCGACCACTTGGACGCTAAAAAGCATAGTGGCCTGCGCACGGGGTACATGGTTACCACCTATAACTTCTAGGTTGAGTCGTCTGTTAGTAGCAGAACCGACCGAATAGACTGTAAACATTGTAAGGTTAAACACAACCAGTGACTGTAGTCCAACTATCATACTGGGGCGATCCCGTCGTTGCAATGAATTTCTGGCAGCACGAACCTGTTTTGTCCACCATCACTGCGGGCCCTCTTATGTCCGTTTCAGTGCGGGATGGTAAATGTGTCTGTATTTCGTCGTTCGGTATGAGCGTGCATGACTTTTCAGCCTGGACGTGGTACAAATGACGAAAGGTCGTTGTAAGGACCGTAGCATGAGTGGACACGTTCGACTTCAACGCTGCGAGATCGGTACGTTCGAGAAAAAGGGAGTGGCGATGTTTGCATCTGCAAAGAAGTGTCACGGGGTCACAACTTTCAAGGGAAAAATCAAAAATCGCGAACCTACGTCAGTTTATTCCGAGAAATGAGCAGATCACCCCGAGAAAAGACTCATTTTACGACAGAAATGTGTACGCCAACATCCGCACCAACCGCTCGTGCAGGCAAGCAGGCTAGGAGCCACGACATCAGCAGAAATTTAGAGTGTCGCTAGTGGTGATGGAAAAAGATCGAGGAATGCGGTTCAGCTCCACACACTAAGCACATCTTGCGCGTTGCGTTGCAGACCCTACAAAAATGACGTTGCAGTGCCTACGCCCTCTAGTATACCCTGAATGCCTTCCGACGACGAACGCCTTGTTCAGTAAACTCTTTTCGACACCAAAGGGCAATTGACTCGAACAGCATGTGGGCTACCTTCAGACCGTGCTGCCTACTCATGCGTCCTCGCAGGTGCGTGTGTGGTTAGATGAGTGCCTGCTTCCTACGGCTGCAAGTTTTGATGGATGTGTGTGTATCCACTTCTCTAACAGCTCGCTTTCTCAAGTTGCACGTGGGACCGCATATCAGTCATCGTATATGTCCTCACTGTTGTGCGTTGACCTCTGCCCTCATCGCACCTTCGCCATCGCCATCAATGGCGCGGATGTCAAGCGTGTTGGTGGTGGCAGAGAGCCGCAAGCTGTATAGATCTCTTGGTCAAGATACTGCTCCAACCTCAGTTGGACACAGCCAATGACTGACCTATATGGTGGAGAGGTCCCATACGTGCGTTGGGACCATGACTTGAACGTGCCTGCAGCCACGCGCGATCATTCCAACTCCAACGGTGTTCGGTGCACCGGAAAATGTCTTTTCTGTAGTTCGTCCAAAGGTTTTATTGGTACCCCATCCCCCTCCGAAATTCTGTTGACAGATCTCACTTTGAAGCGTAAAGTTTACCAGGAGTGGTGACTAAGGGAAGAGACGGTGCACTGAGTGGTCTTCGATCTTCGGTTTACAAAGTAGAAACTATGCTATCGCATCTGTTCTGCTCCGCCTTGGAACTTGGGTTGCAAGCGAAAAACACCCTGAGCTGTGGATTATATGGCTGGAACCCCTTGGACGGAGAACATATAGTTCTCCACAAAACCACAATGTTTTGCGTACGTACTGGACCGTTGTCGCTGTGGGGTTGCTGAGAGTTGAGAGTGGCCGCGTGTCCTCCACAGGTAGCTGTGAGCTCCGATGACGTCCGTACACCTGTCCTCCTTCCTGTCAAAAATGTATCGGGCTTGTGGGTGACGATCATGTCACGTATTGTCATGGCTTCTGCGAGAGCCATTGTTGCTATTTCAAAATCACCGCGGAAGCCAACAGCTCGCAGCGTGCTGGCCCGGTAACTGCATTGTCAGCACCCAGCAGTCACCACCTCTCCGGGTCGTGATCTTGAAGGTTTGGCGGTAGGAAATGCCCTTTTTTACATGCATTTTCTGACTTCCTAATTGTCATTTTACTCACGGGAGGTATCTTCCATGCAGTTCATTGTGGCAGAAAAACGAAATCCTTGGATTCCTCGAGCTAGCTTTGATGATCTATGGCTTCGGCATTGATCGAAAGATACCACCAACCAAAGCGTAGCGACAGTAAGAGGCTGTAGGAACATTCATACCGCAGCACACCGGTTTCCCTTCATGATGACACTCATGGGTTCGCCGCTTTCGTTGGCTGGCTGGCATCAGCGGTGGTGTTTGGACGTGGAAGCATTCTTTTGATCTGTGCACGAGACACCCAATAATTCCCACCTCGCCTACGGACCCTCCATTGCGATTTAGAAACAAATGCAAAGAATGTGAGTTACTTGCCTTGTACCGACTGCTCCTTGCTAACATGGGCCTGTCATAAGAAGCTGTGCCGACGCAAGTTTACAACCGTTCTGTTGATCACGTGCAATATTGTGTTGGCTAATGGTTCAAAATCAGATTAAGGGTAATTTCCTCGACGTGTTTGTGATTGCGTTCCTATCTCGCTGGTCCAGGAAGTACTCCTCCCAGACGGAGTTTATAGGGAGACGGCAGCGTCAGCGGTGATGTACAGCTTCTCGTCCCCATCATGCCCGCCAGTGAACCCTTGGGAGCAGTTCCATTTCGGGTGCGCCCGTTGGCCAATGACTTCCACTGTCGCCTTGCTCAAGCAGGTTCCTGATCTTCAAGAACGTATGACGTTCTGCCCCTGCCCACCTGTACTTTCTATTGTACGGTGTACCTATCCTTCCCAGCTTAGCGACGTGCGTAACATGCGCATTGTATGGCCAGTGGTATGTCTCCTCCATGATCCTTCTCGTTCGTCAGGGGCTTTGCTTGCGTCTTCATTGGCTCCGGGAAACTGATCTTTAACCATTTCAAGCCTACGGGAGGCTCTCCCCCCGGTGATGGCATCCTGAGCGATGACCGTGAACAGGCTCTCTTGAAAGGAGAGGGGCGCATCGTAAATGCCATCACACGGGGATGGATGTTCTTTCGCTTCCAGTCTAAGCATGCCTACCGCGTGGTCGAATTTTGCTCCATCCTGCTTATTGTTCGAGTCATTGCGCATTGATCCTCATCCCCCAGAGCCAACTCTTTGGGCAGCTTATGTTCCCCGTTTATCTTGCGATCTCTTGGTCGTACATATAATGTGTGGCTCCCGTAAGTTGACAAAGGGGAGGTTCGGAAAAAGATCTTCAGCAAAGTTCTGGGAGAGCCCAACCTCATCAAATTCACTTCTCCTAATCGTGTCAGTGCGGTGGTACTCTTCCCTCTCCTAGCCACGAGCCATGATCGCCGGTCCCCTGGTAACTTGGGAAAGTTAAAAAGATAGTAGACACCGTTGGTGACTGACGCTGAAGTATGGGAGACGTTGAAGGATGCCGTTGCCGAGAAATTGAGGAGCAGACAAGAACTCCAGTGGATAGTCACCACTTGCATGTATCGGCCAGCAACAAGGCCTTGTTGAAAATTTTTTCTCGGGGATGCTGGGACGGCTTACACAGCTCTCGAGCAGCACCGGGGCCGGCGCCCCTCACTTGTTGATGCTTTACCTGGGTCCAATTTGCATACTTGCACATTCGGAGGTGTCTTTCTTCACCACGAACGCAATGTGGGCTGTCGAACATTGGGTATGCCTGGTAACGGCCCCCAAACTTGATTGTGGATCATAGGTAACAATGATCGACGTGTAATTATGAACACAAAGAGAGTATGGCAAGAGGGCGTCGGTTGCCCACACTGGGTGGATACGAGATCCGGATGGCGCAGCACATAGTCGTTCCTTCTTTACCACGCGGATATCATAAGCTATGGGGAATGGGCCGCTGGAGGAAGCTGGATACAACGATTCCCTCAAACAACACGTCATTCATGCCCTGGAGCACGTGCCTACGGCAAAGGTGGTAATGTGCACGACATGAAATGGATCGATTGTTGCATGCGGCGCCGGCAAGGTAAAGTTGAGCTGTTGCAGTGTCCATATACCACTCGTGTATCGATTTAGTGATGAACACCGCGCTGCGCATAAGTGTACGACCTGAAGACCCGATAGTGAGGAAAGGAGCCTGGAAATAGAAATCATTGGTCTCAACCGTGAGCACAGTTGCTGTATCATACTTCTCACTCGTGCACGCATTAGGGGATACACATCTCTGGAATAAACTAGATTTATACTAGGGATTTGCAAACGAGGGAACATGGAAATAAGAGTTCTGCAAAGGCAGTGGAGGCACAGAGGGAACGCACAGCAGCGAGGGAGCTGCAATCAAAGATGTCGTCCGACGTATCACTACAAACTGAGTGAACTACTTGTACATAGGATGATTGTCTAGGTATGATCATCTGGAAACCAAAACAGAGACGTTCCTCTTTGGCCCTGTCCACACAGGACTCGTCAAGCCTCGCACGACAGGTTATACGTGTCTTGACTACATGCACGCATACAAACTAGGATGTCATCCCCAACAAGGATGGGACAGAGCCTGGGTCAACGGCCTAGGCAGTGCACGGCAGTGGAAAACGAATATATCAACATGCCATCGCCGAGCCCAAGACAGCTGTGGTTTGGGCATATGCTTACAGGACCGACACCCGTTTACGCGAGCACAGCACATTCAGCGTTCGAAAGGGTGGGTAGATCATAGGGTGATAGAAGACGATAGCAGTGGAAAGTGGATCGAAAGAAGAGCACGCTCTTGAAAATGAAACGTCGTCAAAGTCGTCACGAGACATGTAGACAAGGATGGCCTCCGCCTTTTTGCGATAAAAAAGGGAATCTTC
This sequence comes from Pisolithus thermaeus, assembly GCA_024663475.1. Lineage (NCBI taxonomy): Eukaryota > Fungi > Basidiomycota > Agaricomycetes > Boletales > Pisolithaceae > Pisolithus > Pisolithus thermaeus. The sequence goes on from JANFAF010000037.1 coordinate 305,201, forward strand.
TCTCCCTCCTTCCGCTCACCTGTCGTCGCGCAAGTAAAAGTACATCTCTTGAGATCGTTCGCCACCGTCTTTCAGTGCTGTATTGAATCGTACGCAGGTGGAATTTCCTGCGGTATGTCCACCTCTTCCAGTGCTCTCCCTTCATCCTGGTGCACAACGACCCTTCCCCCTACAGGGTCTGGAGGGGACTCACTACGCTCCAGGGGTTCGCACTGAGGGGCCAGGCCCAAACCATAAGCACCTCTTTCATCAGCGGCCTCAAGTTCCTTGGCACTTCCAGAGCTCGCACTTGCACTCGGTGGGAGCGATGAGCCCGGACGAGGAGCATGCCAATCCGCAGGCGCAGTGTCATACATGGACGGCTGGTTTGGCTGTGCGTATTGCCCAGCAGGCAAAGCTGCACTCTGAGGTAGAGGGGCCAAGAGAGATTGTCGGGGAGAATTACCACTAGCTGACCCTCTCGCACCCTGCAAGCAGAGCTGGCCATCCGAGTCACATGACGCCGAGGTCAGGGGGACAGATGAGTTAGGTATTTGATGCTGTGCTCAAGTGCCAGCTACTCCCATAGACGAAGGACGACTAGTAAACGATGATTGACCATATTGCCGCATCTCCTCGTCTCCGTCGGTCGCATAGGCACCAAATGGCGTGATATTATTGGCTTCGTCTGATAGATCGAGGTGTGGAAGGGAACCACCGCCGCCCGAACGAGTGATAACACGATCAAAGTCCCCGTCGGACACCTTCTTGGACGAACGTCTCCTGATGAAGTAGAACAAGAATGCGATGACGACGAGGACAACGGCGCCTCCAACGGCAGCCCCAACGATGGCAGCTATCGATGTACTACCAGATGAGCTCGAATGAGCGCTGACGGTGGTGGTAAAGGTGGCAGTAGTCACGACAGTTGATCCTGTAGCGTTGGTAGATCTGTATTGTGATAGGCAATGGTTAGGGGATGGTGAAAGAGGGAAGATCAGGGTTCATGGCTTACGCGTAAGTAGATACTGGAGACGATGTGGTCATGGTCGTAGACACAACGGCGGCAGACGTCGTGGTAGTGGACAAGGTGCCGGGTTCGCCGTTGGTATCAGGGGAAAGTCCGCCAGCGGCCGGGGAACCATCGGGCGAAAGAGGGGTTTCTCCGGTAGCCGGTGAACCATTGGATGTTTGAGTATCAGGGCCGGCGGTACTAGACGGGGTAGATGTGGAGGTGGAGGTCGTAGTAGGAGCTCCTGAAGTTGTGACGTTAGTGCTTGAAGGAAAAGTGGAGAGAGGAAGTCGTTGGGGTGTCGCCTCACGACGACATGACGGTGTCAGGAAAGAATGAACGAGTGAAAGCGAAAGCTGCCCAGATACGAAGAGAAAGAAAAAGAAAAAACCGTCTTCGTACGGAGGTCTTGGGCAAAGCCGAGTCTGGCTAAGCTATCAACCACCTGACTGCTCTCAAGAACGTTCGAGGATTGGTTCTCCCCTTCGTCACAGGCGCGAGTGCTACCGACCCCGATAAGAAATGCATAAAAACGGAGACAAACCTGGTACAATCTGAACTTGTCGCTTATCCACCGTCATCCCTCGCTGCCGCCAATTGTTTATGAAGAGAAGAAGAAGAAGAAAGAAAGGGGAAGCTCTGCACAGTACGGTGACTGGTGGTGTTTGAAGTGCCGGTGGCTCGCCAGAAAATCTCCTCTAGCATGCCATCAACGCTTTAACCACGACCGTGGATGTGGCGGCTGATAAATTAAACAAGCGAAGACTTCAATTGGGAGGCGTCGAGCGTTCCGCTTTCGAGGGTTACGCGTAGAGTTATTGTCCTGCTCTTAGCACCATCAGGTATACCCGTGTGTTTGTTCGTTCTGCGACAGTGTAAGTGAGAACGATAAAATCTGAGGTCATCGTGAATATACTTGCGAGATCACCGAGGTGAGTAACATGGGGAGATGAAGGGTTCCAAACGTTCCATGGGAAGATATGTACGGCATGCATCGTGGACGCTAATCATAGCTGTGTCATTGCACCCTGATAGAATGAAGCAAGGGATGTGAAACTCGGTTCAGTACTTACCTACACCGCATCCACCGACCCTCTAACTCGGTTGTGGTTTCGCCTAGGTCCAATACCGCGCACCTCCATGCCGACGCATTCAAATGGTACATCTCTCTTGCCCGTACTTGCTCCCACCTGCGAGGGAGGTCGTGAACACAAGACGGGGTTGTCGAACGTTGGACATGGTGCTGACGACCCCTCAAGAAGAGACGAATCGATGTACAGACCGTAGTGGCCTTCCCTGTATGTAGCAGAACGAGGGTCGAATGCATAGTCTCGGGAGGATGTTACATAAAAAAAACACGTACCCTCCAAACGGGATGTAATCGGGGTCACACAACACCATACAGTCGTTCTCTCCCAACCACTTGTACACCTCGAGCGGCAGAGACATACCTATGCGGTATCGCCAGAGAAAACTGAATATGAGAACGACACAGCCGCCTGCACATATCCATTGGTCAAAAACCCGCGGTTTGTGTCGGAAGGGTTCACGGAATGCAGTCAAGCATTCACACTTCTCCACCCCCGTAAAACCTGCCCTGTTCTTTCATAATGCGTTCCACGATCCACGCACCAAGCACGCCATCGAAGCTGTCTTTCATTACTTACTAATAATGTGCCGCTGGTTGGATTTGGTTCTGCCTTGCTGGGTATACGCGGTTCACAGCGACTACAGTATATAGGGTGTTGAGGGGGACACCGTATTGGTCGATCGAGTAAAGTAACGTCCAGTTGCGGGAGAGTCGTATGAGAGCACATATGGAAGTGTACTCGGAGCTGTAGGGGTGTGAGTGCGCGCGTACCGACACGCATGGCAGTGCCGGATTTGCAACATCCTTAGTAAACAGCTGGAGTATGCCTTCGCGTCTCCCACACAAAGTTACACCCTTCATTTTCACCTTCCTCTATGTGCTCTTCACCTTCCCTGCCATACCCCCAATCTTTCGGTTCTTCTCGATGCACCACCACCTCTAGCACCGGACGAGTCCTTCCAAGACCCGCTGCAAATCTCCGAACCGCTTTCATGACTGTTATCACCATTAGTGCGCTCCATCTCACCCCCCAGTCCCACAGTATCCACTGTGCTGCTCTCTTTGTCCCTCTATAGCGCATCGTAAGCCCTCTTCTCCCAATTTCTGTCACCCATAAAGTGTGGAGACAAATGGTGAGCGGCGGTGCGATATCGACGGGAATGAAGAGTGGTCTGAGTAGATACCAAAGTGAGTTGGAAGGGAAGACGGAGTGAGTTCCAGTAGTACTTGACGAAGATGGAGTGCCACTCCGCGCATGTTTTGATGTTCCCGAAGTCATTAATTCATTCATTGTCACGGCGGTCACCAAGGTCATCGTTGCATTCCTATCGATTACTTGGACGTTAAAAGCATACCGGCCCACGCACGGGGTACGTGGTTACCACCCATCATTTCTAGGTTGAGTCGTCCGTTAGCAGCAGAACCGATTGAATAGATTCTGTAAACATTATAACGTTAGACACAGCCAGTGACTGTAGCCCAACTATCATACTGGAGCGATCCCGTCAGTACAATGAATGTCTGGCAGCATCAACCTTTTTTTGTCCACTACCACTGCGGGTCCTCTGATGTCCGTTCTAGTGCAGACTGGCAATGTGTGGTCTGTATTTCGTCGTTTGGTACGTAGGTTGCATGACTGTCCAGCCCGGACGTGGTACAAATGACGAAAGGCCGTTGTAAGGACCGCAGTAAGTGGACGTGTTGTACTTCGAATGTTGCGAGCTCAGACGTTTAGGATAAAGAGAGCGTCGATTCTCGCGTCTGCAAAGGAGTATCACGGGCTCACGACTTCAAGTTCAAGGAAAAAACCGCGACACCTTCATCCATCATCATCCCAAGAAAAACTCACTCTATGACATCCACGCCGACCGCTCGTGCAGGAAAGCAGACTAGGAACCACGACATCAGCAAAAATTCAGAGTGGCGTGGGTGGTAATGGAAAAATATAAGGAATCCAGTGCAGCGCCAAACACTAAGCACATCGTGCGCGTCGCGTTGCACTGAGACCCTACGAAAAAGGCGCTACAGTGTCTACCGCTCCAATCTACCCTGACTGCCTTCCGACGACGAAACACACCTTGTTCAGTCAACTCTTTTCGACACCAAAGCGCAATTGACTCGATCAGGGTATGTGGGCTCCCTTCAGTCCATGCAGCCTATTCATGCGTCCTCGCTTTAGGGTGCGCGTGTGATTAGATTAATTCCCACTTGCGACGGTTACAAGTTTTGATGAATGTAGGTATGTATCCACTTCTCTAACAGCTCGCTTTCTCAAGTTACACGTAGGATTGCGTATCAGTCATCGTACAGGTCATCACTGCGTTGTGCGTTGATCTCCATCCTCATCGCACCTTCGCCATCGCCATCAACAGCGGGGATGTCAAGCGTGTTGGTGACGGCAGAGAGCCACAAGCTGTGTGGATCTCTTGGTCAAGATACTACTACAGCTAATGACTGTGACCAATTTGGAGAGGTCCCATACGTGCGTTGAACATCTGGGACCCTGACCTGAGCGTGCCTACCGCTACGTGCGATCATTGGAATTCCAACGGTATCCAGTACGCCGGCAAATGTCTTTTCTGCTGTTCGTCCAGGAAAAGACTCTTATTGGTACCGCATACCCCTCCGAAACCTTGTGGACAGATCTCACCTTGAAGCGTAAACCTGACCAGGAGTGGTGACTAGGGAAGAGACGGTGCACTGACTGTCCTTCGATCTTTTGGCCTACAAAGCAGAAACTAGGCTATCGCAACTGCTCTGCTCCATCTGAAAAGTCGGGTTGCAACTGCAAACACCATAAGCTGTGGATTATATGGCTGGAACTCCTTGCGTGGAGGATGCATTGTTCTCCACAAAACCGCAAGGTTCTACGTACGTACTTGACTCCCGTTGCTGTGGGGGTTGCTGAGAGTGGAGTGGCCGCATGTCCTCCGCGGGTGGCTGTAAGCTCCGAAGACGTCCGTATATCTATTCGTCCATCCTGTCAAAAATGTATCATCGAGCTTCTGGGTGGTGATCGTGTGTTGTCATGGCTTCTGCGAGGGCTACTGTTCCTATTTCAAAATCACCGCGGAAGCCATCAACTTGCAGCGTGCTGGCCCAGCAACGTGCACTGTCGGCAATCAGCACCTCTCTGGTCGTGATCTTGAAGGTTTGGCGGTAGCAAATATCCATTGTTTCTTAATTCCTAATCGCTATTCTACTCACGGGAGGTATCTTCCATCGTGAGCGAAAAATGGAATCCTTGCATTCCTCGAACTGACCTCGAACTGGCTTCGATGATCTACAGTTTCGGCATGGATCAAAATAACCCCAACCAAAGCGTAACGACAGTAAGAGGCTGTACAAGGAACGTTCATACCACAGCGTATCAGTTCCCCTTCAAGACATCCGCGAGATCGCCGGTTCGTTGGCTGGCTGGCATCGGCGATGACCTTCGTAGCTAAAGGTGTGAGACAGATGGACAGCTAACGAAAGAGAAAGAAGCAAATAAAGAGACTGCGAAAGATCGTACGAAGATCTAGATCGAGAGACACGGCCTAGAAGGTGTGGGGGGAAGGCCGCGGGTCGCCCACTGAGTAGGAAGGAGAAATCACGTGATCGCCACTGGTCGGGAAAAGGTATGCAAAAAAGGAGAGTACGCCGCGGCGACCTTCTGGGTGTGTGAGAACATACGAGAGGAGAGGAGAAAAGCAAGGGACCACCGGAACAACCACGAAAGGGAGGTGGGTGGAAGAGTGAAACTCATAGATGGACGACGAGGAGTCGTGCGATGCAATGAGCTCGAAGACGACGGAAGGAAGAGAAAAACAGGAAGACTTAGATTATCTAAGATGCACGTGATCGCTACGAAACCCTGCCATTCACTCTACGCAAGATCGCTCACTGGTTCGTAATAGTGCACGTCCACGTTTGGACGCCAGTGGAAGCATTCTTTTGACCTGTGCACGAGACGCCCAATAATTCCCACCTTGCCCACGAACCCTCCGTTGCGATGTAGAGACGAATGTGAGTTACTTGCCTCGTACCGACTGCTCTTTGTCAACATAGGCCTGTCATAAGAAGCTGTGTCGACGTAAGTGTACAGTCAGTCGTTCTGTTGGCCACGCCCAATGTGTTGGCCAATGGTTCAAATTTAGATCAAGGGCAATCTCCTCTACGTGTTTGTGATCGCGTTCCTATCTCGCTGGTCGAGGAAGTACTCCAATATCCCGGACGGAGTTTATAAGGAGGCGGCAGCGTCAGCGGCGATGTACAGCTTCCCCTATCATGCCCGCCAGTGAATCCTTGGAAGCAGTTCAATTTCAGGCGCGCTCGTTGGCTACAGACTCCCTCCCACTTGCCGATTCCAATTCTGTCCTGAACAGCACGGGTGTGGCAGGCTGTCTCGGTGGAGAAGCAGCTGCATCTGCAGTGGTTGAGTCGATACATACAGGTGTCGGAAGTTAGATCAGGATGGTCGGGCTGGTACAACTCCCCAGGTAGGAACAACCGTCTACTTTACTGGACAACTGACTTAGGGATATAACCCCAGGCTCATATGTCATGGGGAAATGCTTTCGATGCTTGGAATACTCGGGAAAGGTGGACGTTGGGTTTGACAGTGATTTGGAATGGGGTACCGCTACATAGCCAGCGCCACTGGCAGCGAATGATGTGATGGCCGTTCGTAAGTCCCACATCCATCCATCATTGTACTTTTGTTCACCACTGCATGCGTTTGCCACTACCCTAACGCTAGCGGCTTCTATGGATCAAACGATTGCAACGAATGCAGTTCATCTTGACAGAGGAAGGAAGATTACTGCGTCCCGCCAACCCGCCGCGATTAGTTACAACAGTTCAGGATTACCAAACTAGTATGCATTTCGGTGGCAGTTCCGGTAGGGAGGAGACCATACCTTTCAGTGTGCATAACATGTAGAGTGTACGACCAGTGGTATGCCTTCTCCGTCATCCTTCTCGGATCCTCGCCAGGGGATTTTCTTCCGTCTTCATTGGCTCCGAGGAACTGATCTTCGATCATCCAAAGCCCGCAGAAGTTTCTCCTTCCGGTGATGGCATCCTGTGCTACGACCATTAGCTGGCTCTCTTGAAGGAGAGGAGTGCGTCGTAATTGCCATCACACGAGGAAGAATGTTCTTTCGCTTCCCGTCTGAGAATGCCTGCCGCGTGGTGGAATGGTGCTCTATCCTGCTTATCGTCCAAGCCATTGCGCAATAGATCCTCATCCTCCAGAGTCAACTCTTTGGGCAGCTTATGTTCCTCGTTTCTCTTGGCATCTCTTGGTCATACACATAACGTGCGGCTCTCCTCCGTTGACAAAGGGGAGGTTCGGAAAGAGATCTTCAGCAAAGTTCTGGGAGAACCCAACCTCATCAAATTCACTTTTCCTAATCGTGTCGGTGCGGTGGTATTCCTTCTCCTAGCCATGGGATATGATCGCCGGTCCCCTGGTAATTTGGGAAAGCTAAAAAAGATAATGGACACTGTTGTTGACTGACGCTGAGGTATGGGAGATACAGCAAGAGACCGTTGTCGAGAAATTGAGGAGCGGACAAGAACTCCAGTTTGAGGAGAGTCACATCTCGCATCTATCGGCTAGCGACAAGACTTCGTTGAGATATTTGCTCAGGGATGCCGGGACGGCTACACAGCTTTCGAGCAGCACCGGGGCCGGCGCCCCTCACCTGTTGATGCTTTACCTGGGTCCAACGCACAAGACACACACTTACACAATCGGACATGTCTTTCTTCATCACGCACGCAGTGTGGCTGTCGAACGTTGGATATGCCTGGTTTGAACGGCCCCCACACTTGATTGCGGACCGTAGGTGAGAAGGAGCAATGTGTAATGATGAACACAAAGAGGGCACGGCAAGGGGGTGACGTCGACTCACACTGAGCAGATACGAAATCCGGATGGCGCAACACGTAGTCGTTCCTTCCCGACCACTCCTATACCTCAGGCTATGGGGGACGCACCTCTGGAGGAAGCTGGATACAACAATACTCTCAGGCAACACGTCTTTCGTGCCCTGGTAGCACGCACCTTCGGCAAAGGCAGTAGCGTACACGACGTGAGATAGGCAATTGTTACATGGGGCGCTGGCGAGGTAAGGTTGAGCTGCTGCAGTGTCCATATACCACCGTCTCGCGTACTAATTTGGTGATGGACACCAAGCTGTGCATAAGTGCAGTATGACCTGAAGACCCGATAGTGAGGAAAGGAGCTTGAAAGCAGAAATGGTCTCAACCGTGAGCGCAGTTTGCTGTATCATCGATTCATCCTTCTCACTCTTGCACGCATTGGGCCCGGGGATACGCATTTTCCGGAATAAACCGACTTTATACCAGGAATTTGCAAACGAGGGAACATGGAGATGGAGTCCTGCGAAGACAGTGTAGGCACGGAGGGAACGCATAGCAGCGAGGCCGGGGGCCGCAATCGGAGGCGTCGTATCACCACAAACTCAGCGAACTACTCGTAGATAGAATGATTGTCTAGGTACGATCATCCGGAAACCAAAACAGAAACGCTCCCCTTCGGTCCTGTCCACACGAGACTCCCCAAGCCTCGTACACATGTCTTGACTACACGCACACATACTAACTAGGATGCCATCCCCAACAAGGATGGGACAGGGCCAGGGTCAAGGGCCAAGGCAGTGCATGGTACTAGTGGAGAACGACTATGCCAGAATGCCAATGCCGAGCCCGAAACAGTTGTGGCTTGGGGATATACAGTACTTACAAAACTGACGTCCATTAATGTGAGCACAGCACATTCAGCGTTAGAAAGGGTAGGAAGATCATAGGGCGATAGAGGGCAATAGCAATGGAAAGTGGATGAAAACAAGAGTACGCTCTTGAAAACGAAACATGTCGTCGCAGTCATCACGGGACATGTAGGCAAGGATGGCCACCGTCTTCTTGCAATAAAAGAAGGGGATCTCTGCCTACGTGTCGTCGCGCAAGTAAATGCACACCTCTTGACGTCGTTCGCCACTGTCTTTCAGTGTTGTATTGAATCGTATGTAGGTGGAATCTCCTGCGGCGTGTCCACCTCTTCCGGTACTCTTCCTGCATCCTGGTGCACAACGACCATCCCCCCTGCGGGGCCTAGAGGGGACTCGCTACGCTCCAGGGGTTCATACTGAGGAACCAGGCCCAAACCATAAGCGTCTCTCTCACCAGCGGCCTCGCGTTCCTTGGCAATTCCCGAGCTCGCATTTGCACCCGGCGGGAGCGATGAGTCCCGACGAGGAGCATGCCCATCCGCGGGTACAGTGTCGTACACGAACGGCTGTTTTGGCGGTGCGTATTGCCCAGCAGGCAAAGCTGCACCCTCAGGTAGAGGGGCCAAGAGAGATTGTCGGAGGGAATTACCACTAGCTGATCCTCCCGCACCCTGCAAGTAGAACTGGTCATCTGAGTCATATGATGCCGGGCTCCGGGCTCCGGGTGAGTTAGGCATTTGATGCTGTGTCTGAGTGCCAGCTACTCCCATAAGCGAAGGACGACTAGCGAACGGTGATTGGTCATATTGCTGCTTCTCCTCGTCTCCATCAGTGGCATAGGCATCAAATGGTGTGATATTATTGGCTTCGTCTGATAGATCAAGTTGTGAAAGGGTACCGCCCCTGCCTGAACGATTGATGACACGATCTCGTTCAGACACCCTGTCAAACTCTTTTTTGGACGAGCGTCTCTTGATGAAGTAGAACAAGAGTATGATGACGACGAGGACAACGACGCCTCCAATGATACCGCCAACGATAATGGTTATCGATGTGCTACTAGATGAGCTCGACTGAGTGCTGACGGTGGATGTCTTAACCACAGTGGAGGTAAGGGTAACCATGGTAGTCGATCCTGCAGCGTTGGTAGATCTGTATCGTGACATGTAATAGTTAGGGGATGATGAAAGAGGGAAGATCAGGGTTCATGGCTTACACGTAAGTAGATTGTAGAGTCAAAATGGTCGAAGCCACAGCAGCGGCAGACGTCGCGGAAGTGGCTACCTCTGAAGAGGCAGCACTGGAAAAGGAACCTCCGTCACCAGGGGAAGCTGCGGCGACGCCTAGGTCCTCAGAAATACCGTAGGTATTGGTCAGAACGGAATATCCGTCATTAGGGGAAAGTGCGGTATCAATCGTGGAATTAGAGGTGGAGGAGGAGATCGTAGTAGGAGTCTCTGCAGTTGTGACGTTAGTATTTGAAGGAGAAGTGAAGAGAGGAAGTCATCGGGGTGTCGCCTGACGACGACATGACGGTGTCAGGAAAGAATGAATGAGTAAAAGCGAAGACGTTCGGATACGAAGAGAAAGAAAAAGAAAAGACCGTCTTCGTATAGAGGTCCTGGGCAAAGCCGAGTCCGGCTAAGCCACCATCAACCAGACAGTGATGCACAACTTGACTGTTCTCGAGAACCTTCGAGGAATGGTTCTCCCCTTCGTCATAGGCGCAAGTGTCACCGACCACGATAAGAAATACATAAAATCGGAGACAAACCTGCCGGTGCCAAACCCTGGGCCTCTTGTCGCTTATCCACCATCCCTCGTCGTTGCCGCTTGTCTGTGAGAGGAAAAAAGAAAGAAACAAGAAAGCGGAGGCTCCGTATAGTACGGCGGCTGATAGTGCTTGAAGTGCAAGTGGTTCGCCAGAAAGCCACCTCTGGCGTGCCATCAACGTTTTAGCCACTACCACAGATGTGGCGGTTGATAAATTAAACAAGCGAAGACTTCAATTGGGAGACGTCGAGCGCTCCACTTTCGAGGGCCACGCGTAGTATTTTTGTCCAGCTCTAATCACCATTTAGTATAGCCCTGTGTTTGTTCGTTCTAGGACAGTGCTGGTGAGATCGACAGGAGCCGAAGTCATCGTGAATACACTTGCGACATTACCGAGATGAATAACATGGGAAGAGGAAACGTTCCAAACGTCCCATGGGAAGATTTGTACGGCATGCATCGTGGACGCTAATCATAGGCGTGTCATTGCACCCAAACAAAATGAAATCAAGAATGTTTTGTTGTTGTGAAACTCGCTTCCGTACCTACTTCGTATCCACTCTCTCTACCTCGGTTATGCTTTCACCCGGGTCCAATACCCCACACCTCCAAGCCGACAAATTCAAATGGTACATCTTTCTTGCCCGTGCTGGCACCCACCTGTGAGGGCGGCCGTGCACACAAGACGGGGTTGTCGAACGTTGAATATGGCGCTGACGATCTCTCAAGAAGAGACAAATCGACGTATAGGCCGTAGTGGCCGTCCCTATGAGTAGCGGGATGAGGCTCGAATAGACACTTATGGAGCAGAGTGGGAAAAGGATGTTAAGAAGACACCTACCCTCCTCCACACGAGATGAAATCAGGGTCACAGAACACCACATAGTCGTTCTTTCCTGACCACTTGTACACCTCAAGCGGTGGAGAAGTATCCATGCGGTATCGCCAGAGAAAACTGGACGCGACAACAACACAGCCGCGTGCATATGTATATCCACCCACGAAAGACCCGCAGCTCGCGTCAGATCGTTCTACGGAAGGCAGCCAAACACTCACCCTTCCCTACTCTCGTAAAATCCCCCTTGTCCTTTCGTAATGCTTTCCCCAATCCATGCACCAAACACGCGATCGGAGCTGTCTTTCCGCCGGGTGGAATCGGCTCTGCCTTGCTAGGTATACGCGGCTCACAGCGACTTTATAGAGTGCTGAGGGAGATATCGTGTTGATCGGTTGAGTAGAGTAACGTCCAGTAGCGGGAGAGTCGTATAAGATCAGGTAAGTGTACTCGGAGCTGTAGGGGTGCGAGTGCATGTATACGGACACGCAGGGCACAGTACCGGATTTGCAACATCTTCAGTGAGCACCTGCAGTGTGCCTTCGCGTTTCCCACGCAAAGTCACACTCTTCATTTTCATCTTCCTTTTGGTACTCTTCAGACTCCCTGCCATGTCCCCAATGCTGCCGCTTCTCCTCAACGCACCCCCACCACCAGCACTAAATTCGTCCTTCCAAGACCCGCTTAAAAGATCCGAACCACTTTCACGACCGCCGTCACCATTGGTGCATTCCATCTCACCGTCCAGTCCCATAGTATCCACGGTACCGCTCTCCTTGTCTCGCTGAAGCGCATCTAGAAACCATTGTCCCAGTTTCTGTCAGCTGCAAACCCAGGGGCGCCTGATGGTGGAATATATGGCACGGAGACAAATGGTGAGCTACGGTGCGATATCGAAGTGAATGAAGAGTGGTCTGAGTAGATACCAGAGTGAGTGGGAAGGGAAGACGAGTGAGTTCCAGTAGTACTTTACGAAAGCGGAGTGCCGCTTGATTCCTATCGATCACGTCAAACTTGGACGCTAAAATAATATTGGCCTACGTACGTGAACATGGTTACCACGTATCATTTCTAGGTTGGGTCGTCCGTTAGTAGCAGAACCGATCGAATAGACTCTGTAAACATTGTAACATTAAACACGGTCAGTGACTGTAATCCATCTTATCATACCATTACCGGAGCGATCCCGTCGACATCGGTGCAGTGGATTTCTGGCAACACGATCCTGTTCTTGTCCACCACCACTGCAGACCCTCTAGTTGAACGTCCGTTCTAGGGCAGACTGGCAAATGTACGGTTTGTATTTCATCGCTCGGTACGTAGTTTGCACGACTGTGCAGCCTGGACGTGGTACAAATGACGGAAGTCCGTCGTAAGGACAGTAGTAAGTGGACGCGTTCGACTTCGAATGCTGCGAAATTATACTACGTTCAAGGGAAAGGGAGCGGCATCTAGAGCTAGTGAGCCTGCGATCTTGCATCAAGTAAACTTGGCCTTTGTAACGATCACGTGCCGCTTTGTAATCTAAGTCCGCCCGACTCGGATTGTTCCCCCTGTTTCTCGTCTCCGCCTCTCTCGCTTCAACCTCTTTGTACCATTCGCGTTCATGCACTCTTCACGCGCATATAATCGCCCGTCTTTCGCTCTCCCACCCACCTCCCTTGTCGCATTTTTAGTGTGTGTGGTCGGTCTGTGGCCCTTGCTCCCTTCTTTCCACTCGTCCGTTCACACACACTCAGTTAGCCTCCGCGTCGTGCCGTTCAGTTTCGCGCTCACTTTCCTCTCTCTCTTACGAAAACCCTTCGCGGCCTTCGTCTCTATCTTCCGACCTGAGAGGTCACGTGATCCCTACAGCTGAGCGCTTGCCCTTCTTCGGCCTCTCGCTTTCGTCCACCTTTTTCTCTTAGGACGAAGCTAACGACGCGTGGTTGTCCCCCACACACTGATAGATCATCCTTTGATCTAGCTGCTCGCCTTTTCATAGATCGACTCATTATCGTTACGCTATCGAACACCTTTTCAGTCTCGTCTCTAGATTTCTGCTATTTCTGTATCTCCCACGGTAGTTACAAAGGAAATGAACTGCCATCATCCCAAGAAACACTCACTCTATGACATCCACGCAGACCGCTTGCACAACTTGAAAGCAGGCTAGGAGCCACGACACTAGCAGAAATTTAAAGTGACGCCGGTGGTAACGGAAAGAGATAAGGAATCCAGCGCAGTACTAAATACTAAACACATCATGCGCGTCATGTTGCAGACCCTACAAACGTTCACTCTTCTCGATACCGAAGGGCAATTGACTCCATCAGGGTACGTGGGCTCCCTTCAGACCGTGCTGCCTATTCATGCGTCCTCGCAGGTGCGCATGTGGTTGGACGAGTTCCCGCTTACGACAGCTGCAAGTTTGATGGATGTAGGTATGTATCCGCCTCTCTAACAGCTCGTTTTCTTCTCAAGTTGCACGTGGGCTGCATGTCAGCCATCGTACATGTTATCACTCCATTGTGCGTCGATCTCCATATACCCATCGTTGCCATCGTCATCAACTACGCGGATGTCAAGTGTGTTGGTGGTGGCAGAGAGCCGCAAGCTGTATAAATCTCGCGGTTGAGATACTACTCAAGTGTGAGTCGGACGCAACCAATGACTGCGACCCATTTGGTGGAGAGGTCCCATAGGTGCGTTGAACGTCTGGGATCCTGACCTGAGCGTTCTACCGCTACATGCGATCATTGAAATTCCAACAGTATTCGGTGCACCGACAAATGTCTTTTCTGCAGTTCGTCCGGGCAAAGGTTTTTTTATTGACACCGCATCGCCCCGCGAAAATATGGTGGACAGTTCTCGCTTTGAAGCGTAAACCTGACCAGAAGTGGTGACTAGGGAAGAGATGGCGCACTAACTGTCCTTCGACTTTCTGGCCTGAAAATCAGTAACCGGCCATCACATCTGTTCCACTCCATCTCGGAACTCGGATTGCGAGCGCCGAACACCCTCAGCCATGAATTATATGGCCCGGACCCAACCACTTCTGCTGATTACTCCCTGTGACATGGGCGTATTGTACCAACCGCGGAAGCACACTTTTTGTACAGCTGCGCCAGCTGGAAGAGCAATTTTCCAAACGCCTCTAATCGACCACGTTGTAGCACTGACTGTTACCGCGATGCGTTTGACATGCAGCGAAATTCCTCCAACCAGCTTCACGAATGGGGTGCTTGCCTACCCTTTGGAGTGCATGAAAGACTTTAGTGTCGACGGTAGTGCCCCATCCGCTGACTCTAACATGTACATTCCTGAAATCTCGGAAATGGATCGGTTTCGGACTCGCTCGCTCCTTACGGATTCATCCCCACTCTCTAACGCGACGTTCATGCCGAATAGCTAGGGTGTTGCGGGCCTCTTAGGTGGAGAAGAAGCGATGTCCACAGTGGCGTTGGCCCAACCATTTCTTTCTGTTATGAATTTGGGCTAGTGCGACACTCCAGATCGGAATGCCACTCTCCTATTGGCACCATTAAATTAGCGATGCTTCTGCAGGCTCATACATCATCGGAAAACGCTTTCGACGCCTCGCACGTTTAGTCATCTGTGATTCCCATGTCAATCCGGGATCGGGTACCGGGTCTGGAACAGTGTGCATTGATCCTGCCTTGCTACTTCAGCATGATGGATGGCTGTAAGCACCGAGTTCGCCCATCCTGTCAATTGTGTCGAGCCTGCAGATGGTGGACATGTGTTGTTATAGCTTCCGCGAGGGCCACTGCCGCTCTTTCGAAATCACCGTGGAAGCCAACGGCCTGTAGCGTGGTGGCCGAGCAACGTGCACTGTCAGTAGTCACGTCCACTCTTCCGAGTCGTGATCTTGAAGATATGGGGGTAGGAAATGCCCCTTTTTACGTGCGTTTTCTGACTTCCTGATTGCTGCTCTACTCATGGGAGGTACCTTCCATAATCCATCTTGACAGAAAACCGGAATCCTTGCATACCTCGACCTGGCTTTGACAGCTTCGGCACCGATCGAAAGGTAACCCCAACCAAAGCGCAGCGAAAGTAGGAGGCTATAGGAACATTCATACAGTTTCCCTTCCCGACATCTGAGAAATCGCGGCTTTCTTGGCTGGCTGGTATCAGGGGTGGTCATCGTAGCTAAGGGTGAGAGACAAATAGACAACTGACAAGAGAGAATGAAGCACAAAAGAGACTGCGAAAGACCGTACGATGTCTAGATCGATCGACATGGTCTAGAAGGTGTGGGGGGGAGAGCCGCAGGTCGCCTACTGAGTGGAGGAAGCGACAAAGCCGAAAACGCGCACGCGTGGTGGTCATGTGATCAGCTATAGCCAGACCTTCGTTGGAGGACTCACCTGAGTCAGGGAAGTTGGGGAAAAGTGCGCAAAAATTTGGGAGAGCACAACGGGGCGGCTTACTGAGTGTGAGAACGTACGAGCGGAAAGGAAAAAAGCAAACTACCAGGACGACCGCGCACTGAGAATGTGAAAGGGAGGTGGGAGGGAGAATAAAACACGGAAGGGTATATACGTAGCTGGAGTCGTGCGATGCGGATGAGGTCGAAGACGACGAGAGGATGAGAAAAACAGGAGGGTAATCCAAATCAGGAGACTTAGATTATCTAAGACACACGTGACCGCTACGAACTCAGTCCTGTTCATTCTACGCGCGAGCTCAAGGCTACTAGTACTATAGTGAGTTACTTGCCTTGTACCGACTGCTCCTTGTTAACATAGGCCCGTCATAAGAGGCTATGTCGACGTAAGCTGACAGCCATTCTGTTGATCATGCGCAATGTGTTGACCAGTGGTTCAAATTCTGATTTCAAGGGCAATTTCCTCCACGTGTTTGTGATTGCATTCTTATCTCGCTGGTCCAGAAAGTACAGTACTCCAATATTCCGGACGGAGTTCATAAGGAGGCGTCTGCGTTAGGGGCGATGTGCAGCTTCCCATCCTCATCGTGCCCACCAGTGAATCCTTGCAAGCAGTTCAATTTCAGGCGCGCTCGTTGGCCGCAGACTCCCTCGCACTTGCCAAATCTAATTTTGTCCTGAACAGCACGGGTGTGGGAGGCTTTTTCGGTGGAGAAGCAACCACGTCCACAGTGGTTTCGATGCTAACTGGTGTCAGAAGAGGATGGTTGGGCTGGTACGACTCCCCGGGTAGAAACAACCATCTACTTAACTGGACAACTGACTTAGGGATATAATTCCAGGCTCATATGCCATGGGGAAACGCTTTCGACACCTGGCATGGTTGGGAAAAGTGGACGTTGGGTTTGACAGTGATTCGAAATCGGGTACCACTTCTGGGTCTCTCATTTAGCGCCACCCTTGACACTACCATATAGCCTATAGGTTATATTGGTGCAACTTCTGGATTTGATGGTAAATGGGATTCTGGAAACTAGTGACTGTACAGGGACAGACGTTCGCCGATATACTGGGGGTCATGGAAAGTACAACATTTCACGAGGGACTTGAAAGTTGCAGAAGCGTACGGAAGACAGTGAGTCAGAGCCTCAAACCAATGAATCCAGCATGGTTTGAGAGGATGCCGTAACGGATAACGCATTGCAGATGTCGCAGGAAGAGAGGGACTGTCCGCGCGACTTGAATCCGAGTTATTTTCGTAGCCATCGAAGAGAGAGTGGTTGGCCATCCTGTACTAGTCACATGTCACTGAATTCTATCAGCGTCACTGACTGCAAATGATTTGATGGCCCTTCGTAAGTCCCACGTCCATCCATCTTTGTATTTTTGTCCGCCACCACATGCATTTGCCACTACCCTAACGCCAGCGGCTTTTATGCATCAGACGTTTGTGACGAATGCTTTTGCTGCAGCTCATCTCGACAGAGGAAGGAATATTACCCCGTTCTGTCAACCTGCCGTGATCCACAGTTTGTGATTCCGAAGGCTAATCTTGACTATGTCATTGTCAGCAACCGATGAGTAGTTAGAGTAACACAACGAATTGAGGGTGCGTCTCAAAACTACAGGATTTCCATTCTACTGTGTATTCCCGTGGCAGTTCCGATAGGAAAAGGACCACGCTTTTCCTTTTCCTAAACAATGCCGGAATTTTCTTACAGACGTAAACCGGTCCATCCAGCACAGGCTGACCTTCGTTATATGTATATGTATGGCCAAGTTGTATGTTACGTGTGATATACCACTCGTGGGCTTTGATAACAGGAAGGTAAGAACTATTTATAACCTCAGATAGACTCATCACGCAGGTTGCGAGATGCCTCTCATGCATTTCGTACCCGTCCAACCGCAAACACCCGGGAATGCGTGTTCTGATGGAAAGGAAGCTTACGCCCACTCAGCCCTTATTACTCGGATGGCGTTGGCTAAGATGCAGAATGAATGTAGGGTCACTTGAGCACAGCGTTTTGTCGTCACCGGTGCGGGAGATCATGCGAATACTGGTTTCATACCTCATCAGCTAGTGTCACACTACTTCATGATAACCAGTTTCAACCGTGGTCAAGGGCCAAGGCAGTGCGTGGTAGTGGAAAGAACGAATATGCCAATGCCGAGCCGAAAACAGCTGTGGGTTGGGGATACACTTGCCAAACTGACGTCCACCTATGCGAACACAGTACGTTCAGCGTTAGAAAGGGTAGGTAGACCATAGGGTGATAAAAGATGATAGCAATGGAAAAAGGATGAAAAGAAGAGTACACTCTTGAAAATGAAACATATCGCCAGAATCGTCACGAGATCTGTAAGCAAGAATGGCCTGGGTATTAAAAGAGGATCTTCTCTGCCTTCTTCCGCCTACCCGTCGTGGCGCAAGTAAATGCACCTCTCTTACAGTAACGTCGTTCGCCACTGTCTTTCAGTGCTGTATTGAATCGTATGCAGGTGGAATCTCCTGCGGCATATCCACCTCTTCCGGTGCTCTTCCTGCATCCTGATGCACAACGACCATCCCCCTTGCGGGGTCTGGAGGGGACTCACTACGCTCCAGGGGTTCGCACTGAGGGGCCAGGGCTAAACCATAAGCGCCTCTCTCACCAGTGACCTCGCGTTCCTTGACACTTCCCGAGCTCGCACTTGCACTGGGAACCGTGCTCGGCGGGAGCGATGAGCCCGGACGATGAGCGTGCCAATCCGCGGGTGCGGTGTCATGCATGAACAGCTGTTTTGGATGTGCGTATTGCCCAGCAGGCAAGGCTGCACCCTGAGGTGGACGGGCCAGGAGAGATTGTCGGGCAGAATTACCACTAGCTGATCCTCCTGCACCCTGCAAGTAGAGCTGGCCATCTGAGCCATATGACGCCGAGCTCGGGGAGATGGATGAGTCAAGCATTTGATACTGTGCCTGAGTGACGGCTACTCCAATAAGCGAAGGACGACTAGCAAATGACGATTGATTATATTGCCGCATCTCCTCGTCTCCATCAGTGGCGTAGGCATCAAATGGTGTGATATTATTGGCTTCGTCTGATAGATCGAGCTGCGGAAGGGTACCGCCCCTGCCTGAATGATTGATGACACGATCCAGTGGTTCAGG
The DNA here is from genome assembly GCA_024663475.1 of Pisolithus thermaeus. Classification (NCBI taxonomy): domain Eukaryota; kingdom Fungi; phylum Basidiomycota; class Agaricomycetes; order Boletales; family Pisolithaceae; genus Pisolithus; species Pisolithus thermaeus. The sequence goes on from JANFAF010000037.1 coordinate 324,177, forward strand.
TACCCCATCAAACTTGTTTTTGGACGAGCGTCTCCTGATGAGGAAGATCAAGAGTACGCCGACGACGAGGACAACGACGCCTCCAACGACACCCCCAACGATAGCGGCAATCGGTGTACTACTAGATGAGCTCGACTGAGAGCTGACGGTGGGTGTCGAAGACGCGGTGATGCTAAAGGTAGTGATGGTAAGGGTGGTGATGATTATGACGGTCGATCCCGCAGCGTTGGTAGATCTGTATCGTGACATGCAATGATTAGGACATATGACAGAGGGAAGATCAGGGCTCATGGCTTACGAGTAACTTGTAGGTACCTCACCTAGGGAATATCCTTCATTAGGGGAAAGTCCGACGGTAGCCGCGGAAGTAAGGGCGGACAAGGAGATCGAGGAATATCCGTCACTAGGGAAAGGTCCGACGCTAATCGCGGAAAGGTGGCCGAGGGGGGTCGTAGAAGAAGCTGCTGAAGTTCTGATGTTAGTAATGGATTGAAAAGTGGAGAGAAGAAGTCGTCGGGGTGTCGCCTGACGACGACATGACGGTGTCAGGAAAGAACGAATGAGTGAAAGCGAAGACGCTCAAATACGAAGAGACGGAAAGAGAAAAGACCGTCTTCGCAAGAAGGTCCTGGGCAAAGCCGAGTCCGGCTAAACTATCAACCATACAGTGATGCACCATTTGACTGCTCTCGAGAACGTTCGAGGAACGGTTCTCCCCTTCGTCATAGGCGCGAGTGCTACCGATCCCGATAAGAAATACATAAAATCGGAGACAAACCTGCCATCCCTCGTCGTCGCCGCTTGTCTGTGAGAAGAAAACAGAAAAATAAGAAACAAGAAAGCGGAAGGTCTGCACAGTATGGCGGTTGGTAGTGTTCGAAGTACCAGTGGCTCGCCAGAAAGCCACTCTGGCGTGCCCATCACGTTTTAGCCACTACCATGGATGTGGCGGTTGATAAATTAAACGAGCGAGACTTCAATTGGGAGACGTCGAGCGCTCCACATTCGGGGGTCACGCGTAGCGATATTGCCCTGCTCTTATCACCATCTGGTATACCAGTATGTTTTTTTTCGTTCTGGGATAGTGCTGGTGAGATCGATAGAAGCTGAAGTCATCATGAATATACTTGCGAAATCACCGAGGTGAGTAACATGGGAAGAGGGTGGTTCCAAACGTCCCATGGGAAAATTTGTACGGCACCTACTGCATCGTGGACACTAATCATAGCCGTGTCATTGCACCCAGACAGGACGAAACAGGGGATATTTTGCCGTTGTGAAACTCGCTTCCGTACCTACTCCGCATCCACCCACTCTCTACCTCGGTTACGCTTTCACCCAGGTCCAATACCCCACACCTCCAAGCCGACACATTCAAATGGTACATCTTTCTTGCCCGTGGTTGCACCCACCTGTGAGGGCGGCCGTGCACACAAGACGGGGTTGCCGAATGTTGGACATGGCGCTGACGACCCCTCAAGAAGAGACGAATCGATGTACAGTCCGTAATGACCGTCCCTATGTGTAGCGAAATGAGGGTCAGATAGACGCTTGTGGAGCAGAGTGGGAAAAGGATGTTAAGAAGACACCTACCCTCCTCCACACGAGATGAAATCAGGGTCACACAACACCACATAGTCGTTCTTTCCCGACCACTTGTATATCTCGAGCGGCGGAGACGTATCTATGCAGTATCGCCAGAGAAAACTGGATGTGACAGCAACACAGCCACGTGCATATATCCGTCCACAAAAGACCCGCAGCTCGCATCAGCAGATCAGTTTACGGAAGGCAACCAAACACTCACGCTTCCCCACTCCCGTAAAATCCGCCTTGTCCTTTCATAATGCCTTCCCCGATCCATGCACCAAACACGCCATCGAGGCTGTCTTTCACCACCAATAATGCGCCGCTAGGTGGATTCGGCTCTGCCTTGCTGGGTATACGCGGCTCACAGCGACTGTATAGAGTGTTGAGGGAGATACCGTGTTGGTCGATCGAGTAGAGTAACGTCCAGTTGCGGGAGAGTCGTGTGAGAGCAGGTAAGTGCACTCGGAGCTGTAGGGATGTGAGTGCGTGTATACGGACACGCAGGGCACAGTACCGGATTTGCAATATCCTCAGTGAGCACCTGTAGTGTGCCTTCGCGTCTCCCACACAAAGTTACACCCTTCATTTTCACCTTCCCTTTTGTACTCTTCATCCTCCCTGCCATGTCCCCAATGCTGCCGCTTCTCCTCAATGCACCGTCACCGCCAGCACTAGATTCGTCCTTCCAAGACCCGCTCAAAAGATCCGAACCACTCTCATGACCACTATCACCATTAGCGCACTCCATCTCACCGCCCAGTCCCATAGTATCTATGGTGCCGCTCTCTTTGTCCCTCTGAAGCGCATCGTAGAAACCCTTGTCCCAGTTTCTCTCACCTGTAAACCCAGGGGCCCCTGACGGCGGAATAAATGGCGTGGAGACAAATGGTGAGCCACGATGCGATATCGAAGGGAATGAAGAGTGGTCTGAGTAGATACTAGAGTGAGTTGGAAGGGAAGACGAGTGAGTTCCAGTAGTACTTGACGAAGACGGAGTGGCGCTCCGCGCATGTTTTGATGTTCCCGATAAAAATGCAGATACAAGGTTAGAAGAAATCCTCGATAGAGTTGCTTGTGAGGGTGAAGCTGAATGGCGTTCCCTGCTTAATTCTCTTTCTTTCGCTCTTCCGTCCTCGTGGCCACTTCCCTGTACCTTATCTAGACCCACTGACAAGGGTAACGACACACCGGACGCGCTCGGTGATGAAAGAGAAGGCGGAGAGGCATTTCCACTTAAGCGGGGCGGCAGCGCTGTACCTGTGCGAGGCAGCCCAGCCACACTGCTCAAGCTTCGCTTGCGGGTGGGCGTAAGAGTAGGTGATCTATTGTGTGAATTTGTGTGTGGTGCACGTGGAGATGAATGGGTAAATGAGTGGGGTTTGGATGAAATATCAAGATCGGAAGCAAGTGCGTCTGCGATCGATTCATGTGGTGAGAGGACGGGTGCGTGACACGATATCTGTTCTTGCGATAGCGTTGAGGACAATGGTGGTGGAACAAGTACATCCGAGGTTGTCGTAGTATACGTAGCGTCGCCTTGCAATTCTGGTTCTTCCGACACCAGATCCAGTGCCGTCGATTGGTGCGAGGGTAGAGGATCATCCATCTGTGCGGCCAGGAAGTACAAAGGATCATCCTGATGCTCTAACAATTCGTCCAACACACCCTTCCTCTTCCGCTCTGACGCAACCTTGGCGGTGGTCGTAAACTGTCCAAAATAATCGAGACTCACATTCCTCGCCTTACCCTTCGATTCAGGTTGCGAGGTTTCCGCTAAGCCGGTCAACGAGTCAGCATTTGCGCTCGGTGGGATCAAAGACATAACTCCAGGGGGAGAAGTCAACGGATCTTGGTGAGGCGGGACCGACACGAACGGGCCAAAATCGGAATCCGCGGAACTTTCGGTGCGTGTGCGGCGATGCTGAGTTGGCCGTGACAACGATTGGGATAAACGGTTCGGCGGTGATTGTTCATTACTGTCAACGGTCTGTGTCGGCGTAGCGGGTGGAGTTGCAGGAGTGAAGAGCGTGGCAAAACGGTCGATGTCAGATTCGTCGAGGTGATGTCGGGGAGGTCTGAGAGGCGATGGATGAGGTTGGTATGGGGCTCGTGAGGGTGGGGAGTGAGACTTGGGACGGGTGGGATGGAATGATTGCGTGGCAGCTGAAGATGATGACACCGATATGAATGAGGAAGGTGGAGCGCCGAAATCGATGAGAGGGGGCATAGATAATTGCGGGTGTTGGATCAATGGTGAACGTGATGATATAGGCATTGGTAGATAGGTATTCCAAGTGTGATGGACAGTCTTTTTGGAGCTGCGATGTTCACAACGATTATATCAACTCGTCTTTTCGATGAATAGCGTTCGAGACTTGGGCCACTAGGTCACAGTCTACAACAGTGATCGATTGGGATGAGCAATCACAAGCTGGAGGGCATTTCAAACCAATGCTCTCCAGCAACTTCCCGACCACGACGTCGGAGCGTGGGTTTGGAACTCGCACCTAGTCGCTACCTTGTCCCAGTTCTGAAGCCACAAAATCTGTAACGCCGGAACCAGTCAAATACAGGAGGACTCACTTGAAAGCGTGTTGTGTAGATACCCTTGGAGTCTGAGAGGTGGCAGCTTGATGCAACTATGACAAGGGTAACACGGCGCTTGACTGCGGCACTTGTCGGCAACCGCAAGGTGCACAGCCACCACTGCTGCAAACGGCATTCAAGTCTTAGTCATCACCCCGTTGTTTGTTACTGTTTGTCCAGCCTTCATCCAGCTTCCGTGTCAGCAGTACTTGAGCTGACGTCTGCCCTCAGCAATTCTAGGGGCACTTGGAAGCAATCCAATCCTCTCCAAACATCCCTGCAACTGATGATGGCAGGGAACTGCATGAGGAGATCTACTCAAAGCATTGGCAGGCCTGTCCCGGAAAGGTTTCCCAGTTCACAGTCCGCCATGTTTTTCTCCTCGCTAATACGGAGATCACTCTATCGTGAGTTCCCATTTTACAGACAGTCTAGATGCGTGCCCCGTGTACCGACTGGGCAGCTAGACGTGAGTTTGTCACCGTGGCTTTGATTCATGCTCACCTAATTTGAGCGCTTACCGCTGCTATGTGACCCGCCAAAATGGTACTTGTGAAGTATGATGTATCCGAAACATTGCCTTGATGTCGCGATGTGTCTCTGGTCTGCAATGAACGATGTGACCTTCACGCAGAACCTCCTGGAAGATGCATAGGTCATCTGTCTCGCTGTCTCGAAGTATGAATCCAACATCTGCGATTCAACGCGCGCGTATAGTACGCTTTCTGCAGATCTCATGGTGGTCCACTTCGCTTTTTCTCCTATGGAGCGTGATCAGTCTCACAGGATCACAGATGAATATCTAGACTCGGTGCCAGCTGCTTGGAATGATCGCCACTCCCCGTAGGCTGCACATCTAGTCCACACTGGGGGATCATTGTCGAGTTTCGTCACACCACCATTGCTTGAGAAAGTCGGCACTCGACTCAGACACGTTGGAGTCTATCATCCAACAGGAATCCCACGAATTAGGGACATTGTCAACGACGCAGTGACGAGCCGTACGGTTTGCAAACACGTCCCAGAATCTTCTCTAGCCTCAAGGACATCTGACGTGCAACCAGATCGGGGCTAGTCTGAACTTCCAAAGGCCAGGCGACTTCCAACTTCACCTATAGCCCCTATCGCAACCCTGATCTCAGCGCACTCTTCCCGCATACAAATAACTAATGTCGTGCTTCAATCAACACACGGATATAACCAGTGCAACTTAACGTCGTTTCTAGGTGTAAGACAGTCTCCCCGTAAAACACTTTGCCAGAACACCTATCATAAGTAAGGCGTGGATTGGGGAATTGTCAACTAACGCACAAATGCACGACGTACGTTTACCCGGCGACCCAGGCTCAAATTACTCCGTCTCTGAAGTAAGGTTGACTTGTTCTCGACGCCTCGTCATCTGTACTCCAGACACATGCGCGAATGAAATGGCATTCGGTTTCTCACACCTGACTGTAACAGCATCGACTTGAGGGGACGTCATGCGGAAACAGGCACGGACGAGCTCGAGCACGAGTTTCTCCAGGGTTAAGTAAGAAGTAGAATTGATCCACTGCAATTACTGGTTATACATGTGTTGAGAATCGCCACACTTGGGACGATGGGCATACCTCGTATAAGAGCTGTACAATCGTTGTGTAATCTACCTCGCTTGTTTGGGGTTGGGATATGGAACTGGACTCTGAGATGGTACAGGGGCGCTCGTAGAACGTGATGTTGGTAACGACACGTTGACGAGTAAGTCGCTCTGGCGGGTTAACACCGATGAGGACTGGAAGAACAAGGTCCTTGACGCAGATACTCGCGGGAGTGAAGGCCGGGTCGGCTTTCGCTCTGGGCGTCGTCACGTCGACAGAAAACCCTGACGCAAGCAAGATCTGTTTCGGAAGATCGATGACAACGCGCACTGCTACGGCGCTCTCTCCTGCAAGCTCGAATGCAGCTTGGGTAACGTCCTGGATAAGAGCGTGAACTCCAGCGTAAGGCTTCTTCGTACGCTCCCTCTCCCCAACGATTGCGGATACCGCCTTGGCGAGATGACCGTAGTGCACCGAGTCTTTAACATCGTCCGAAGTCCCGCACGCATCTAGGAAAGACGATTGCAGGTAGAGGTAGACGCTGGTGAGCACAGGCTGCGGTTTTGGCCGACGCCAACAATCCGAGCCGATTGTAGTGGTGAATTGGATGGAGTCCAGGAAAACAACGTCGGTTGCAGGCACTTCTGGTTGTGACAAAATGGTGGCAGTCATCGTCGTCGCGTTCTCGCAGTGACTCAAGCACTGAAACCAGACTTTTACTCACAGCGTTCATCGCCTCCGACGCGCCCCCAATCATCCCGACATCGACGGGTCAACGGAGTGGTCCCAGGGCCTTCGGACACGGCAAGGACTAACATACCGCCTAACGCGGATGGAATAAGCAAACGTCACTGAGTGTACAGAGGATGATAGTTAAATATTTAAGGAGAGTGAGCGTTTTTTAAAGTCTATGGCCCTATATGTACGGTACAGTAGACATCAAGTTAATATTGTCTAGTAGGTCCAGAATAGCGATTAGAACACCCCTCACTCGAACTGCAATCACAGTCCTTTAAAGATACCAAAAGAGATTTTCCTAACCGCCGCTGCCCAATAGATAGACACACATACAACCCATGTGGTCCGTGAGGAGGGACCAGGTACATACTGTCAACCCACCACCACATCAAACAAGTCCAGAGTATAGAAACTTGCGAACGAAAATCGGAGAATGTGAAAATAACGAAAAGCCAGATCAATGGCTATCGAAGGAGCGTGACCGACGAAGAAATCGATTGGGGCTTGGTACAATTGAGAGAGAGACTCGCGAAGAAAGATGAGAAAGATGAGACGATGGCGAAAAGAGACTCGAGGGAGGTTTCGCAAGAGTAGGTGACTGGAGAGGAAAAATAAATCATCGTATTATTGTAAGAGCAGATAGAAAAGCTTACTCGGTAGCTCATGGAGTCTGTCATGCAATGACACAGTAGGCGAAACCATTGCTTGACTGATATTCCTCGTCAACTGGTATTTGCGATTTCTCGGCCTCATCAGAGGCCTTCGCAGGTTCTTCCGAGAGGGAGATGGTGGAGAAAGAGTCCATTGTGTTGCGTGAAGAGTGGGATACAGGTATCACTCGAAGTCTTTGTCTGAGCGAATAGCGAAGAAGGATGCTTTGGAGTGCGCGGACGACGCTGAACAAGCTATTAACTGTGGACCCACCGCACCAACACCGCGTATATATACGTTTCCATCGCATTGCGCAGGACAATTGAGAGGGAAACGTGGCTCATAATTAGGAACGGTCCAGGCATGCCGCTGCGTCACGATGGCCATACCGCCGGAACTGTGCCTATTCCCCGGAGCTTCTTATTGTAAACGCCATCCTTCCGCTTGGGCACGCTTTGCCTTGCCAACGTGGCCCACTCAGAGCCTCTGCGATTCCGATTGCCTGAATTCCCCCAACACAAAAGCGTAAAGGCCGCACATCATATCTCGAGTGCCATATATTGGAACATACCATCGAGTCCCAAGGTTTCATTCATAATTTCAAGATCCTAAGCCAACTCGTCATGCGAGTAGGCAAGGGAGGGCAGGAGAGTGACCGTAGACCGGATGAACTCTAGAACAATTACAAATCAAGGGATATTGCAGATCTCAAGACGGCCCAAGGGAGAAAATGAGCCATTCACGTACCATAAAATCGTGCCGGTGGATGGGCTCGTCCTCGGTCTTCTCATCTTTTTGTCTAGTCAGACCGAAAGAGGCAGACCAACACAATTGCGTCGGTGACAAGTCGGGAGCACCGCCACAACTGCAAACCACGACACTTGCCTTTTCTGGCATCCACTTCACCGCCGGGGGACTTCCTATCCCTTCCGTGCCTCCCGTCACGTCCGACATCTCCCCCTTTTGAAAAAGTGACATTCGGCATCGTATTTTTCCCCCTGGCGTCACCGCTGTTCTCACTTAGTTGTCAGCAAGGTCCGGGGAGTGGTCCGTGGATGATGGATTTTCTTAAATTTAAGTCGGAACCTTCCTTTGGAACGAATGGTGGTGCTCTTCGTAACAATAAGAATCGAAATTACCTTCGGACCGATGGAAGCTGCCTACTCTCCCAAAATCCGGAGGAAGGAACACCGTGGCGATATTTCACCGGATGAAACAAATGATCACAAGGTCCGGTGAGTCAAGTAATGTCACACCTAACTACAGACCCACTCCCTACCTCACTTGTTCATGCTTCTTCCAGGCGTAACGCCCAACACTCCATAGTGTACAATGGCACACTTGGGCTCCGTGTCTTCCTTATGCACGCAACGCCAGTTATCGAACGATGGATATGTGCGGCAACAATCAGTAGCCGTCCCCGCGTGTGGCAGACAAGGGACGAACGGGTAGTATAGGGAATATAATTTCCCTCTACTTCTTTGCAAAGGAAATAAAGGCGGAGTTGCGCGGGACCGAGCCATAGTGGTCCTTCTCGCATGTACACCTCAAGCAGTGGAGACGGGTCTACGCGCATTGCCGGGGGATACTGGACGCGAAAGCACCCCAATGGCCTCAGACCACACACTACACGTCTTTTTCCGTCCATACGCCCATAGAAGAACGGGTGGTACACACAATGACGTCGGAATGTTCGATCGTCGCGAGTGGCGCTGGCGGACACAGGTAAGCCGCCATGATGTCCCGGTACCATTCGCGTTGCGCTCACAACCTGAACACTCCATAGTGACGAAAAAAAGTAGAAATGAGCGACCGCGATACCGTATCGCCCTTGTCGTCGTGGCTACCTGTGCGTGCCTTAAAGGACGCACGCATGCCAGCTCCATACCGGAAGTTTTGCAAATAAGTGGCCCTGGAGAATCACAAAAGCCCTACCATCGCAGTGAGACACAGAAGGGTGTAAAGGAATCCGGAGCAGCAAGCGCCATGGTTATCGATGGCGCTTCCCTTGGTACAAACCCAGTGAAAAGCGCCCGAGAGATATTCCAAGTTACCGGTCGCCACTGACGCACTACACAGATGACTCACAAACAGACCGCAGCAGCTGTCCGAGCGTCTTTCGGTTGCCGTCACTTGTATCGTGAGGCCACCCCCCCCCCCCCCCCGACTGCGCATCATCGTGATGTTACACCGCAATTATAATTTATAACGCTCGTTTCCTGTTTGTTCATCGTCTGTTTGGGGGCTCGGTTGGCCATTCCTTATTAGCCAAAGACGATAGCCTTGCAACATACTGTACGGCATGAAATCAGTATCTGGCTTGAGCAAGCTGATTCGGTATGAGGACAGTCAATTGGCGATGCTGAGACAGCAGACTGACGGACTTAAGTGATTTGATTTTATCATAGCTGGCGGCCATCAAATATCAAAGGCCGGTACGCCGCTCTTAGGCATGATACAGTACACGATCATGACGGAAGTCCCTATCTGTATAACCTGCACGAGAGCCGATCGCATCTTATCCTAATCCGAAGGGTGTTATCGTAACGGTTACGAAGAGCAATAACAATACGGATAAATATACACTTGTGAGGTTGAAATGTGACATCCATGACGACAGAGTGTCCGGAACCGTGCTGCATTCTTTGCTTTTGACACCATTTCTTACATTTCCGCCGTGAATCTCTCATCATAAAGCATCGTGTTTAAGGCCATTGATTCTCGACTTCCAGCAGTTTCTCCTGAAACATATAAGTTAGGTGGTTACAACGTACAGTGTGAAGAGTTGTACTGAAGAGATAGTCAAAACGAGGGTGCATGTATAGGCATCACTGAGGTGCTGTGCCCCTTCGGGGCTCGTGAAAATGACACAGGCATCCATGGCATCCATGGCGTCCTGAAACAGGCCCACAGCTTCCGATCATCGTCTGAAGTCAATCCGTCACGGCTCCAGTGACTCTCGTCAAACCTAACGGCTCCCCATGATTCAGTCGCCCAATAATAGTATCTCTCTCCCACGCAGGAGGGCCCGTGGTAGATAGTTGTGCGGGATCTTGTCCCATAATTTTTGGTTTCTGGGTCGCTACTCGAGACGACATCACTAGACGCAAGAATGCTCTACTTTATCTCTTTCTGCGTCGCGGACTTGGGGAGGTGGAAGACGTCGTGAGGTTTGGGATTCCTTTGGTTCGGGAATGGAAGTGGATTACAGTGATCCCCCACGTAACTCCGAGATAGTCGAGCGCGATGAGTAATGGTTTGAGAAAAACGACACCGAAACGTCGGGGACGAGCGCACAAACGCATGCATGTCTCCTGACCCCGAGTCCAGCTTGGAGGGGAGGAATATCTCGGGTGGCAGTGCGCCCAACAAACTACTTATGTAGATTTATCCCCTGTCTAGCAACACTAGGACGCTCAGTTGCACAGCAGCGGCAAGCTCAAAAGCAGGCCTCCGATAGAGGTATACTAATACATGGGTGCCCGTTCGGGATGAAAACTCTACACTTAAGAACACCGACGATTCCGACAATATTGAATGATGGTATGGTCGAAACTTCGTTTCACCTCAAACGTACGATCAGTAGGCCAGTATTGTCGGGGTCAACGTCGGCAGGGAGGCTCCGCCTTTGCAAGAAGTAAGTAGAGATAAGTGACTAAAAAGCAGAGCGACCTGCCTCTTCATGAGTTCTTCCAACGCAGGCTTGATTTTGGCAACTTGACCATCAGAGTGTAGTCCTTTCCCTGCGTACGTGTGGATGTTGAGCAGTAGCCTTCAAACTCCGGAACCGGAAACCGAACACACCGACTAACAACCGCATTTCAAGATCGCCTCGGCTTTGGGCTTTCTCGATAGCGTCTTCGGCATACATGACAGCCTCTTTCACGTAAAGGCCGTGAAGGTCTACCTCGCCGGGTTTACTGACCTAAAAGTATCTGTAAGATTCAATTTACCGCACAATGTCGTAGAGACGAACCAAATTATTCTCTGAAGAGAGAAACACACTCAGTCATATAGACATGACGTCAAAAGGCGGCAAAACTGATCACCTCTGAAGATCCACGCGCTAGCTTCAACGTTCAAGCGTTCCATCTTACGTTTGTGTCCGCTGCCCTTCTCGGATAGCTGTTTCGCAAGGGCACGTTGACCTTGTTGGTATGCTTCGTGGCCTTGCCGGTAGCATTGTGCCATCAAATCGCCTTCCCGCGCTGCCTCGGCCCGAAGTGCAACATAGTGTTCATTGTTCTGGTTAATCTGGTTTTGCTCCTATGCAAGAAAATCAAAATTTCCATGCCCTTCGAAGTATGGGTTGACTAAGACGTACAAGATTGCGGTCACCCTCACATTTAGTACACCATTCCCTGCCATCCTCCTGATACGGCATCATTTGTGATAATTCTTGTGACAAAACCTAAACAACAAATGCCACAGGTCCACCAATGAGAAATTAGACAAGAACAAAGAGAGAACTTGGAGGGGATTGGGAGCAGGTGCTTTAGATGTCAAGACCTGAGCAAACTAGGTTAAGGAAAGCTAGTTAAGGTGATTTGAGGCTCCTTATATACTACCATACACGAGGAGTAAGTGAGGCATACACGAAGAGTAAGTGAGGCATACATACTGTTTTGTCTTCGCATTTCCCACCACGTTTTCAATATTGGCCGCTGCGTTGTGTCCCACACAAATTGCGTAGCTCAGCGCTCAACCTCGCATGTACGGTGACGCTGTACGCACAGTTTTCGAACTCCGCCTGCAGTACGGTAGCGAAATCCATGTGAAATCGAGGGATGTCAGAGCTCAAAGGGGATTCCGCATGGATTTCGCAATCCGAATCAACAGCCAAGTCCACGTCCAAATCGGCGGGAAATCCACTGTCAAAATCGGGTCTGAACAACCCTAATACTGCACTGCCAAACATGAATCCCGGTCAGCCACCTTGAATCGTGTCCAAGTGCCAACCTGATCATTGGAGAATCTGTGCATGGCTACCCCCGAACCACACGGTAGTGACTTACCCTCGGCTGCTCACAAATGAATCGATCGATTCCATGTCTCGTTTCGCAAGGTTACGTGTCAGTCGAAGCCTTTGAAGACCTCTTACCAATGTGGCCTATACCACCAGTTCCGGTGTGGTCTGCCTACACTCGCTTTGTGCAACGAATGATTCTTCATCACGATAATGCACGTCAGAGACCACCGGCAGTCGCAGTAACATGGGTTTTCCCGGGCTATGGACAAGTCCTGTCGTCCAAAGAGTCTGATTCAGCTAACATTCAATCGTTACACTGCATATTTTTTTCGTGTGTGGCTTCACACTCCTGGAAGGAGAAGCCTGAATGACTTACAGACGATAACGCGACGCGTGCGCAATGAAACCAATCAAAACCTCGAGAGTCCTCATCAATATTTGAGTCCTAACCCAGTAATTCATACTTACGAACGCGGCAAACATCACTATGAACCTTCCCTCCTAGTGGTCATCTGCAGAGACTTCGAAGTAGGTATTCTGCTCCTCAGCCAAGCAGGATCCATTCTGTGCTGCATGCCAGTAACCTCCGGCTCATCCTGCAGAACATTCTTCCTGCGGAGTATGTCATAGGCCTTGCTGATTGCTTGTATTCGTTCTTGGGCGACTTCAGAGGGGTCTCGCTGAGCAATGATGGAGTCTGGATGGTAAATACGAACTGGCTCATAATCTACGAATACAAATTTGCGGAGACGAGGGTCACCAAGAACCTCATTGAAGGTGGCCTCTTTAACTTCTTGTGGGAGAGCCAGGTATTATACACCCAGGAGACGACGGTAGAAATGATGAACATCAACTGGCCACACACATCGGTTTGAGGGACGAAGATCAACTGCAAGTTGGTTTGGAAGATGAGTAGGAAGGCCCACCATACAACCAGGCGGCAAGTATGCTTCCACATGTTATAGTATTGAAGGTATTCTCTCCCCTTTTCAACAGAACCAGTTCTTGGTCGGAGCCCGCGATAGCGTCACCACAAGGCGAGTCCGATTCGGCAGGTTTAGGGTGGTCGGAAACTAGATCCCCTGAGCCGCAGGAAAACACCCCGGAAAAGATGCCTAGCAGAATCATCGAGAACTCATACCGTTGCTTGTCGCTGACAAGACGGGCCTGTACAATCACTTATCAGTTTCAATGTTGATCTGAAGCTAAGTACTATCAATCCCTTGGCCAAGTTAGCATCTGCTTGGAAGTGTTCGCCAAGAATCTGCTAAGATACACAGCCATCAACCAGAGTCATGGCACTGTTTGGCGTGTACATGTGAATACAACCTTTGACTACCGCGTTGCGACTAGTGGATGGTGTGCAGTGCGATGCTGGGCCCGCCACGTGCCGTAAAACCCAAAATAGAAAGTAAAAGAAACCGTAGGAGAGCGTGATAAAGTTAGGTAATCACAGGTTTCGAGTCGTCTTGCTGGTCGCGGACGAGGGTCAAAATGGAAAATCTGTCTTGATCATACCTGAAAAACAGTAGGACGACGTGGCTGTTTCTTAGCAGTCGTCACCCACTTGCAGTTGAAAAACATTTAGATGATAACTGTGGCTGTTAAACCAGTCGGGCGACTCCCCTCATTGGCCGACGCGAGCGCGTTGAAAGGTGTAGGACGATTCTGACTTCCAAACAAAGGTTGGTATGCACTGGTGTTCCCCTCGAGCAGTTCTGCAGGCCATGACGGTTCGTTCCCAAACATAGCCTAAGGCTACTGCCAACTTGATGGCTTGTCTGCTGTGGCTGCCGAATAACATTGTGCCCGGCATTTGCCACCTCTGCTTGTCCTTAAAACCCGTAACCTGGAATGAGATGAAGTTGTTTCAAGCACTTTTCGATCTTCTTCAGACGCATAAATCTTAAGATCTGGAAAATCGCTCTGTAGTATCTCGGATACCTGGGAGTGCGTGTAGAGTACGTATGACAACCTATAACTTCCATCTGGTCGTGACTAGTTTTCCTTTCAGGAAGATCAAACTTTTGAACGTAGGAGTGGTGCTCGACATGGACAAAGGCATCCAACGAGCCAGATCCGAAACCGAGGTGCTGAAGGTGGTCAATGACAAAACGACGAAGTATGCCATACTGTCACATCGCTGGGGAACCGAGGTTAGCTATAAAGAGATGACCAGGCTCATGAAGATGAGCGTGCAAGACAGGGAGGAGGTCAGGAAGCGCGACGGTTACAGGAAGATCATCAAGAGTTGCAAACAAGCCAAGAAGGATGGTTTCCAGTGGTTGTGGGTTGATACGTGTTGCATCGACAAGCGTAGCAGCTCAGAACTCTTGGAGGCGATCAACTCCATGTATCGGTGGTATCGCAACTTGAAGAGGTGCTACATGTACCTCCATGATGTCGAAGATTTAATGCTCCCTACTGAACAAAACTTCAGTAGGTTTGGCGGGTCCAATGGCTGGCCCGAGTGGTTCTCGCGAGGCTGGACTCTCCAGGAGCTTATCGCACCCAGGAAAATCGAATTCTTCAACTGCAACTGGGTGTCCATTGGAACGAAACAGGACCTGACATCCACCTTGGAGGGTATCACGCGAATCCCAGAGAACGTTTTGAGGGAGGGTCTGGACCCATATTCTTGGCCTAGTGTTGCGCAAGTGATGTCGTGGGCCGCTGACCGACACGTGGCACGAGTGGAGGATCGAGCGTACTCGCTGCTGGGCTTGTTTGGCGTGAACATGCCAATGCTGTATGGGGAGGGCTTGAAAGCATTCTGGCGGCTCCAGCTGGAAATCATCCGAGTATCCAGCGATCACAGTATATTTGCATGGAATGCCAAGGCACAGCTTGGAGAGTGCAGAGGAGTCCTTGCAGATGACCCGAGCTGCTTTTGGGGTTGTCATGACATCGAAAATTTGGATTCCTTCACATTTGTCAATGCATTGATGGTGTATATTCGCCAGAATGGGCTCGACGTGGATGCAGACCAGACCCCACTTGAAGTGTTGCGGTGCAATGTGGACTCACCTCAACTTTCCAGGTTCGATGTCACCAATTTGGGCATCCAAGCATTGTTACCTGTCATACCTGCTACCTTCAGTCATCAGCTTGGCTTCAAGGCCATCTTGCCATGTCGCTCCCGCTATGGAAGCCTGATCTCTCTTCCCCTTGAACCCCGTGGATATAGCTTTTCCAGGCCTTCACAAGCTGGAAGCATTCACAACAGATGCCCAGAGTCCAGATTACTTTATCTTGCTTGTCCTCAAGACAATGAGGAGAGCTACCAAGACATAAGGCTCCATGACAAATGTGCTTCATACTATGGCTTCACCTGCTGTGGTACCTTTCCTTGTGATGTTGCAGGTGATATTGTCAGGCTCTCACCCCAAGTAGTGATTTGCTTGGCCCAGCCTCAAGCCCTGGGCCAAGCCAAGCTGAGCCTTCCTAGGCTGAGCCCAGGCTGGGCCCTGAGGTCAGCCTGTGGGGGCTTTGGGCCTGGCCTGGGGTTTGGCAAAGCCCGAGCTGAGCCCTCAAAAGCTGGGCTGAGCCTTCAAGCCAGGGCTTCAGTGGCTGTGCAATAGTTACTTCATATGGTACTAGAATTCCTGCAACAGACAAGTTACCAGACACAAATAGATGGAATCAGAAATGCAGAAGACTCAGAATATTATGTCTCCATTGCTAGATGCTCATTGGAGGATATCTTGACCTTTGTTTGGCTTTGAAGATGTGTTATTTTCACACTCTGTGGCTGACACCAAGCAACCTCTAGGTAAACCCACCTTCTCCCCCTACCTCCAAACTTGTATGTGTGTTTTCTGGCAAACTGTCCTGCCAAATCTCTTGCAAATAGCGGCACTAGGACTACTTGACGAGACCTTTCCAATGGTATATTTTGTGTCATGTTTGCCTCAGTGCATGCAGAGATATTGCCCATTTTCTGGTGGAAGGTACTGTACGACGAATTTTGGCATAGCTTGGCATTGTGTGTGTCATTTTTCTTATTTCTGTGTTATCCCATCTCCCCTTGATGCCCTCTACCACCTCCTGAGGTTTCATAGAATTTTGCCTAGCGGTTGTACCTCAATGCACAACCTCTCCCCTTACCTCTGTGCTCATACTGCATTGCTCCTGAACAGTGTTGCCGAACCTCTCAGTTTTCTAGGACATGATTCTACTCGAGTAGACCTTCCTTCTGGTATATTTTGTGTCACTATTGCCCCAGTGCATCCGGAGATATTGCCCTTTTACTGGAGAAAGGCCCTGTAGGATGAAATTTGGAATATCTCAGGACTGGATGTGCTGTTTTCTACTAATTCTTCATTAACCCACTCTCCTTGATGCCCTCTGTCACCTCCCACAGCTTCATATATGGTTTCACCCTGTGTGCACTAAGTACAACTCATGTAGAATTACTTAGTATTACATATCCTTTTTGCACTGGTAAGCTGCAGCCCAGGCCAAAAGCCCCAGCTTTTGGGCTGAGCCAAGCCCTATATGGGGCTTCTGGGGGCTCATGGCCCGGCCTGTGGTTTTCCCAGGCCACGAGCCCTCAGAAGCTGGGCCCAAGCCCTCGGCTTCAGGCTGAGCTGGGCCAGGAAAACACTAACCCTAAGGAAATAATTTCATCGTTTTAGTTTATGCCAACCACAATACCAGATGCCACTTTGCAGTTGCATTTGGATGCTACCTTGGTCAAATATGGGTGTGCATTGTCTGTGATGAATCCCCTGCAAAACAAGAGACCTGGTCATCATGGGCAGATTTCGCCAAGCAAGCATATGATATCTTCTGGAATGCACCTACAGTATCAACAAGTACAATTTTCACAAAGCTTACAACATCTTCAAGGACACTCATCTATACCACTCAATCTGGGATGCAAGGATTGTTTGTGGCAGCGGCAATACTGACATGATGATTGACATTGAAGAGTGCCCTGGTTGTTGTACTGGGCCACAAGGATGCACATATACATTGGTCAGTACTATATTCCATCAACACATTCGAATCTAACTATCTACATAACCATAGTTGGGCTATGAATTATGGCTCCCATGGACATCACTGAGACCTGGCCTACACGAGACACACAAATTGGAAATAGATGGGCAGTCTATGTGGCTTAACAAGTGCTATGACCAGGAGATTGCAGTGAGTTGTAACATTCCCCCTTAGGCTGGTGGAGAACCTGACATAATCAGCTGGGTGACTATGGTGAATACTGTCGTGTGCTGTTCCTATCTTTTCCTTTCCAGATCGCTTACTATACATATGACATGTTACGAGCCCACCTATGACCCCTGTTGTCGTCCCCCTTCCTGCATCCTAGTGACATCTCGCATTGGACCGCTGCCTAGCCTTAGGGGCAAGTCCATGGACCTTATGTTTACAACACAGCCTTTGCTTACATATGTTTTCCTTTTTACTTTACCTTTCTCGCTTCCCAGATCCCGATGGGATCTGGAGGCTTCTTGACGGTTGCAGTTTGCTTTCCTAGGCATGTGACTATGTCATGTCGCACCTAGAGAAGATCTTGTTTGCCTGTCACAAACACTCCAGCATGGTGAGGAGTCACGATGAGTAGGATGAGCGTCATCCATGACTCGGTGTATGTCACCGAGGGCACTCTGACTCGATACCCTGTGGAGAGATCTTGTTTGGCAAACCCCGTCTTGTTTGTTACCTACGCGTTTATGGCTAAGATACAATAGTCTTCTCATTGCCTGTGGGGTATATAAACCCACAGTATAGCAATAGAGAATCCTTGTATTTTCGCTACCTAGCTACCTACCTAGCAAGTAGGATTCCCTCCTATAAACTCTTGCTTCTCTCAGTATATCGAAGTGCTGCTCTGCTATTCGACTGGGCCAAGTACCCTATCATAATATAATAGCAAGACTAATCCTTCGACGTACCAGGAGGTAGTCAAAGCTGTCCCTGTCGACATATCTCCATATCACTGTTGATATATCTACAAGAGGCCTGCTGCAAGCCGCGTGCTTGCCTATTGTCTGCTTATA
Organism: Pisolithus thermaeus; assembly: GCA_024663475.1. Classification (NCBI taxonomy): domain Eukaryota; kingdom Fungi; phylum Basidiomycota; class Agaricomycetes; order Boletales; family Pisolithaceae; genus Pisolithus; species Pisolithus thermaeus. The sequence goes on from JANFAF010000037.1 coordinate 342,311, forward strand.
GGTGTACTTTACCGGAAGGTAAACAGTGCACGTTGGTCGTTGCCTTGAACAAGCAACCATGATCAATGCTGCATGACAAAAGCAAAAATACCCTCATGTCGCATATCTGCAAATGTGATCCCAGCTCCCAACAGGTCGTAGCTGAAAGCATCACAATCATCTGCCAGGTATCATTCTTGCGACAAAACCCCACAATCACAACCCTTCCTACAATGACATTCTCTCATCATTGTATTCCCCCACATCATCCTTATTCGCAAGCATCAGTTATTCGAGGAGTAAAGCCTAGATCAGAAGAGTACTAGGTGGTGAATGCTACACCTATTGTGTAAGCCGAAGGACCACTAGGAATACCTGTAAGGTCACTCAAAGTAACGTCTCAACTCATACCCAAGATAGAGGAAGACCCTCGAGTCTTGTGGCTATAAAAAGCAAAAGTGTCTTCTGACATGGGATCATCAAAGTTCTGGCCCAGAATGCCTCCAGTAGTTCCCCCATGTACTTCGACATCTTCTGCCACACCTGAAAAGATTGAAAGAAGCCCCTCTCAAAGATTTCAGCCGTACGCTACGAGTCCAACCAAAGCTGATCCCGAAGCAAACACTCCAGTATCGCCCAGTAAAGGCAAAGGGAAAGAACCCTTAGAGCCTCAAACGTTACCCTTGTCCTTCCATCAGCTCCAAGAACCAGAACCCCTAGCCAGGAGAAAGATTGATGAAGAAGAGACTCACACAGCACCAGAGTCGGTGTCAACAAGTTTAGATCTCAGAATGGCAGGAGTCGGTGAACAAGAAGCTGTCGCAAAACTCGCTGAACAGTTCCAGCAATTTGCCCAAACAACAGACCCCTTCAAAAGTAAATCCATTGGAAACATAAAGGAACTCATCACCTGGTATGAAGCCCTCACTGGTCATCAAGGACTAGTGTTCCCATCATACACCATCCCAGGAAGTTCCTCCGACCAAAGACCTGAAGGAAGAGTAGTCGAAGGAGGAAAAGAGCTAGGCCTCGGAAAACCCCCTGCCTTTGACAGAACAAGTGGCAAATATGAAGCATGGATCGCCTCTGTCAACAACTATCTCAACCTCAATCACCACATCTACTGTACCAATGAAAGAAAGATCGGTTTCGCCCTTTTGTTTATGAGCCAAGGTTCATCCATCCACTTCGCCGAAAATTATCTAAAAGAATGCACTACACAATCCAGCGATGTCTACATCCTCGACTCATGGACCACCTTCATCGAATGAATGGAACACATATTCAAGGTCGGCGATACTGAAGCCCTAGCTTTCCTGAAAATGGCAGAGATAGAACAAAGTGACAAGCCCCTAAGTGAGTATATCGGGAAGTTCCTGGATCTCATTACAAGAGCCAACATCTCCCATGATGATCAACAGGCAGGAGTCTATTTTGGAAAAAGACTAAACCCCCATACTACTGAATGGATCCTCCAGTCCAGTAAAATCCCAACCACCGTCCAACAATGGATAGACGCCACCATTGACACCCAAACCACTAAAGCATTGCTTGGAGTATACAACAATTGCCTCACGAAAGAAGATCGGACTGTCCTGCATATGTATCAAGACAAAGGAAAAGGAAGCACAACGAAGAAAAACGATCTGTGGGCCATGGACATAGATCGGCAAAAGAAGCCGACCCCATATAGGCCACCCCAGAAAAGGAAACCTCCTAGGTTTCAAGAAGTATGCTCGTCAAGCAACTTCGCTGGATCGTGTTACGGATGTGGAAAACAAGGCCACATTGGTCATGACTGTCCTACCAAGAAGGACTTCCAAAAGACGTCCGTCCTCCAAGAAGTAAAATCAAGGTACAGCACATGCGAGTTCGAGGAACTCAAGAGGGCGCTGGGAGCCAATAAAAAGGAGGATTTTTAGGAACCTCTCTCAGAAAGACTGCAACCGAGGAGAGGTGTACGTTCAGATCGTTTTCAGCTCCAGAATTCATGTCCCTAGCCATGTACAATGAATATCCGTCAGTCGATGCCATCGCTGGAACATTATATCTCGTGGAACGAAACGATCAAGCAGTATGAACAGCAATTGATAGTGGAGCAGAATGCAATGCTATCAGCAAAGATGTAGTCGAGAAGCATGGCCTTAAAACCCGAAAAATCAAACATCCATGGTTGCCCAGAAGTTTCGAAGGTTCGACAAAACAAGTTATTGACTCGATAGCTTTCTTCACAGGAAGAGTCCACAGTTGAACATTCAAACTACATGCATATGTCATGGATCTTAAAAACGAAGGCCTACTACTCGGAATGCCTTGGCTTCAGCAAGCCCAGCCCGTAATAGATTGGGTCAAACACCAAATCATAGGATGGGGAACCCCCGAAGTATCTGTTTCAATAAATTGTACATCAATCTCAACGGAACTCGAGGCTAATACGAAACATGACAAGGTGGTACTACTGCCTGAGTATTCAGGATACTCTGAAGTGTTCTCTGAAAACTGCCCTCTCCCTCCCCATTGACCCGGCTATGACCATACTATTAAACTTGACACCAGCAAGGATTTGAAGACCTTTAAGCCGGCCAAAATATATCCACTGTCATGCAACAAAATGAAGTTACTCGACGAGTTCCTTGAGGAAAACCTCGGAACCAGAAAAATCGAGAAAATTCAAAACACTGACATTCTTAAAGTCCCACCGGCACTGGTCTTCTTCATAGGAAAGAAGGATGGGAAGAAGCGACTGATACAAGACTACCAACAACTAAACTTGTTCACTATCCCAGATCGCTACCCCCTTCCCCTCGTAAAACCAATCCTTGACGAGTTGGTGGAATCAAAATATTTTGCAAAATTCGATGTCTGCTGGGGCTTCACCAACATTTGAGTAGAGAAAGAAGAAGATGCTTTGCTAGGCTCGTTCGTAACACCCCAAGGGGTGTATAAGCCCACCATAATGTTCTTCGGACAAAACAATGTGCCCCTGATGTTCCAAAGATATATGGACGGAAAATTTGGTCACCTATGAGTTGACAAGAAAGCTGTCATATACCTAGATGACGTAACCGTCCACACCAAGACACACAAAGAACTGAAGAAAAACGTATGAGAGTTTTTGGAGATAGCGACAGAAGAAAATCTATGATTAAAACTGTCAAAATGCGTCTTTGAAGCCCAAGAAATTGACTTCCTAGGTTTTACCATCAAACATGGCCAATACGAAACTGCCCCTATCAAAGTAGATGCTGTTCGTAGTTGGAAAACCCCAGGGAACGTCCATGATGTTCGACAATTCCTTGGCTTCTGCAATTTCTACTGACAGTTTATCCCGTCATTCGCTATGGTTGCAAAACCTCTACATGTGTTGACAAAGAAAGATGAGCCGTGGCATTGGAAAGATGATGAAGATCGTGTGTTCCAAAAATTAAAAATGCTAATGAGCCAGGCCCCTGTTCTTCGTCTCCCCAACTTCAATAAACCATTTGAAGTCTACACTGATGCCTCAAAACTCGGCACAGGTGTGGTACTATGCCAAAAGTTCGAAGACAATGAACTACACCCGATCGCATACCTCTCCCAATCGCTCCAAGGAGCCGAACAAAATTATCAAGTATATGATCTGGAAATGATGGCAGTCGTACGCGCTCTAAAAGCTTGGAAGCACTACCTACTATGCCTGGTGGAAGACACAATCATCCACACTGACCACAAAAACCTGATGTATTATCGAGAACCTCAAAACCTTACTGGCCGACAAGCTCGTTGGCTCGCGTATATTCAAGGTTTTCCGCTTAGGTTCAAACATAATCCCGGTCGACGAATGATTGTCCCCAACACGCTATCACAAAATCCCCATTTCGTTGCAGCAACACCGGTCGAAACCACGGTACTTCCACCATCGATTTGGCTAAAAGAGGGGGGTGAAACCACAAAAATCACACCTGTACTGGTCGAAACGACCACAAAACAATCCCTCGACAAAACAAACGAAGAGCCTTCGAAGGTGAAAGTCCCAAAGGTCAAGCTTCAACAAGAGAAAAAGCCGCTCCGACAAAAAGGAATATTGAGAGTGTCAAAAGAAACATATGAAGAAATAAAGCAGTCATCGCCAACAGACAAAAGTTATGTGGTAACAGAAGACAATGACATTGAAGAAGATCCCATAACAAAAATCAAGACCAAAAATGGAAGGTTTTATGTCCCTCCGAGTGCATGAAAACAAACCCTCATTGAATTCCATGACCACCCATCTGCTGGACACCCAGGTGTCAAAGCTATGATGGCCAAATTAAACAAAAACTGCTTTTTGCCAGGAATGTGGAAGGATATTCAAGAATATGTCCACGGTTGTCCAACTTGTCAAGCTTCTAAAGTTGTCCAGCAGAGTCACCCGCCCCCCCTACAACCAATAGAAAGCTCAACACCTTTACCGTTCAAATAAGTGTCTATGGACTTCATCACCGACCTACCGCACTCAAAGGACTATGACTCCATTTTAACGATCGTTGACCACAGCTTAAGCAAAGCAGTAATGTTCGTCCCAACAAACAAAACCGTCGATTCCGAAGGTCTAGCCAACCTTTGGCTCCAATATGTCTATCCAAGGTTTGGAATACCCAAGTCCATCATCTCTGATCGCGGCCCCCAGTTCATAAGCATGTTTACTCAAAATCTATACAAAGCGCTCCGCATCAAACCACGATACTCCTTGGGATACCACCCTCAAATTAATGGAGAAGCAGAATGCATTAATCAAGAAGTCAAAACATACATTCAGATGTACTGTGCCAAAAAGCCCAATGACTGGAGCCACCATCTATCTATGGCTGAATTTGCACACAACTCCCAAATCCACTCGACTCACGGACAAACACCCTTTTCTTTGCTTTATGGATACAACCTGGATCCATATCCAGTGGTCCATGCATCCAAAGCCCCAGGCGTAGAGGAATGACTCGAAAACCTTGCACACGCCTGTGATGCTGCACTCATTGCTCATAAGAAAGCAGCTGAACAAATGGCAAAACAAGGACCCGATCCACTCCCATATGTGCCCCCTTGCCTAGGAAGCCTTGTTTGGCTCGATGCAAAAGACCTAAAATGCGATGTCCAGTCAACAAAACTGTCACCTCATCATGTCGGCCCCTTTCGTGTAAAGAAGATCATAAACAATGTTGTGGTGGAGCTCGAGCTGCCAATCGCATGGCAAGTACACCCAGTATTTCATACATCACAAATCTTCCTGTATACCGAAACCCTGGAATATGGTTCTGCGCCACCCCCACCTTTACCCGATATGATCGATGACGTCCCAGAATGGGAAATCAAGTCTATTCTTAACCACAAGGAGGTAAAAATGGGATGTGGCAAAAGAATGCATTATTTGGTCAAGTGGAGTGGGTATGGACACACCAGCAATACATGGGAACCAGAAGGAAACCTTGTCAACACTGGAGAGGTCCTCGAAGAATATACAGTGAGTGAAAAAACGTGTGCAATGTTTGGCTGTTTTGTACTAAGTCCGGTGTAGCGCCATGAGGCGTGGGAATCCTGCTTAGCCTTGGTGAGGTGGGTGGTAGTACTCGCTCTTGGCTACAAAATGGTCCCAGGGTCACGTGATTTGGTGCAGTAGTCATTGAGATATGTCCATTATAAAACAGCTACACCATTGCACATGTTTATTCACTTTTGAAAAGTGAGGGGTATTTGGGGAATATCAGTACTTGGTATAGCCTCCTTTTGCTTTAATCACTGCCTCCACCCTCCTAGGCATGCTTTCAATCAACTTCTGACACTCTTCAGCTGGTATATTGTTCCACTCCACCTGAGTCCTCTCCCACAACTCCAGTATTCCCTTGGGAGGATGCTCATACTCTGCAAGCCTCCTCTTGAGGTAACCCCAGGCATGTTCTATGGGGTTGAGGTCAGGGGACTGTGCAGGCCATACCATAGTCCTAAAATCCTGCTCCTCTAGCCACTCCTTGACCTGTTTGCAGGTGTGCTTGGGGTCATTGTCCTGCTGGAAGATGATGTCAGGAGGATGGAGACCATAATACTCAAGGGAATCTTGTAGTTCATCCTTCAAAATTTGGAGGTAGAGGTCTCCATCCATCCTACCATCAATCTTGGTGCCATACCCAACACCCTCCCAGGTCATACAGCCCCACATCATGAGAGACCCTCCTCCAAACTTCAGTGTCCCCTCTACTAGCCTATCATTCAGCTTCTCCCCTGGCTTTTTCCATGCCCATTTGCGCCCATCTGACCCCAGGCGATTAATTTTAGTCTCATCAGACTATACCACCCTCTTCCAGTCCTCCAAAGTCCAATCTTTATGGGCATAGGCAAAGTCCAACCTTGCCTTGCGATGCTTGGCAGAGAGGATAGGTCGTTTTCGCTTTACCACAGCCTTCATACCAGTCTTCTTCAGGTGCTGGCGAACAGTATTTGGGTGGAGGGGCTGGTTGATGACATTGGTGAGAGTTTTGGTCACCTGCACAGCATTGTCTGCCTTCTGAGTTGAGATGAGGTGGATGGCATGGCGGACATTAGCAGGGGAAAGCTTGGATGGATGACCTCCAGTGGACTTCTGCAGGCTGGAACGCTCCTTGGAACAAAGTCTAGAGATGGTAGAGCGATGTAGGCCAGTACTGGAGGCAATAGAGGAAGGAGAATGACCAGAATCAAGCATAGTGAGGATAGTATTCCTTTGGGTGGAGGAGATGGATCTCATGGTGGTAAAGGTTGGAAATAAAGAAGCGTGTGAACTTGTTCAAACTCAGACACAATGTTTATATGTGTATCTTTGTTTGTAGGACCAAACAACCACAATTATCTCTTCATTTGACTCAGATTTTACTTCCAGCCCAAAAGTGAATAAACGTGTGCAATGGTGTAGCTGTTTTATAATGGACATATCTCAATGACTACTGCACCAAATCACATGACCCTGGGACCATTTTGTAGCCAAGAGCGAGTACTACCACCCACCTCACCAAGGCTAAGCATGATTCCCACGCCTCATGGCGCTACACTGGACTTAGTACAAAACAGCCAAACATTGCACACGTTTTTTCACTCACTGTAAAAGAAGATGCCTCAAGCCACCAAACCCTCAGAAGTCCTCCCATTGCTCTAATTGTCACAAAAACTAAAAAACTAAATGTCCTCATATGACTATGACGATGGACATAACTCTGAGTCGTGTGAGTACCTACTCGACGCCGTGTCTTCCTTTGACTCCGACTATGACTTTACATCCCCCTCGTCACCTCCCTTATCCCACTCCGGTCTATCTGCGTCAGACCGCTTCGCATCGGTCTACGAGTCCACCCTTGAATCCATTCTTGACGCCAATGCCAACAGGCCACAGAACTCCCATTCCCAATTCAATGTATGCTACCTCTTGAAGGGAAAAAGAAGGGCTACACCTACAACGCCCAGAGCTCGCCCTTACCCCATGCCAGAGCCAGTATACTGTGCCCAATGTAACATGCCAAACCCAGAGTTACCACCATCCCCTGTCCAAAACAATAACAAAGCAACCACATCCCCGCTCCCCGATGAGAACAGAACGAATGACCAACTGCCCTATGGACTCTTGTGCGACCCACAAGAGTATGAAGGTTATATTCGGATGTTCGAAGGGTTTGAGCAGTGGGACTGGGAAGGATGGAACTCAGGAAATGACCACGAACACTTACAGATGCTGCATCAGATCTACCGAAGCATCGAAGATACCGTCGGTCGTGTCACAAACATCCTGAAGGCCAGAGATGTAGAAAATGGCTGTAGGCAGCCTCAATAGTGACTCAACTACTATTATATTAGATGTACCTGTAGGCAGCTACAGGCTATCAGTAAGTATGGAAATACTAAGTAAATAGTAGACTTACCCTCAGTAGTGACTCAACTACTGAGGGAACAGTACCAAAATGTACTCTAAGTGTGCGCTCTAAGTGCTTATGTAATCAACCAAAAAGCGCACCAAAAATAAGTATCACACAGGGGTGATTCAATCTCCAACACACTTCAGAGGAGATCCCACACCAATAAAACCAGAGGATCTATAGTGAACAAACAATCAGCTTCATAAAGTTATGAACCGATGGATGGTCTTGCCTTTCCCATAACATCCTCCTCCAGTGCTTGCTGTTCATCGTCGTCCTGTGTTGCATGGAGCTTCATCTGCAATGCAATTATTTCTTGTACTGCAGAGTGGACATCAACCTGTCTGTAATGTCCAGAGGCCACACTACTGAGCATCGAGAAATGGTACCAGCCATATCGTAATGAGCTTGGTGTACTTGACCTGTTTGTCTGGAAACAGGACACAAAGAGCAGTAGAACACAAAAAAATACAAGAAACCAATACATCAGCAAAACAGTCCTTACCCTAGCCAGAACTGGACAGAACTGGCCAGCTTTTGACAGCAAGGTACCTAACTGGCTAGGTCTGCCCAGAGAAATAGGGGCAAGGAATCTCAACAATTGACATCTAAATGTAGTTTGAAATGTTGATGGTGCAATCTTTATGATAATGTCAGCTTCTGGGTCAATTTCTGTGAGGACAGAAGCAAATGTAGTTGTGTGGTGCACAAAGACATTTTGTAAGGGTGAGGGTTAGTTTGCTGATGTAGGTACTCACTGATAGTCCTCAGATGCATCGAGGAAGAAAGCATGGATATGTTCAAGTAGCTTTTTGTGGCTAGAATCAACTAGAACTTTTGGCTGATAGTAACACTTACCCCAATGCCCAGAGTTTGTGATATGGTTTTCACATCATGCTGTGTCTTCCATGTCTCATCAAGTGACCTTCCTCCCAGAGTTTCACATTTCTTGAGTAAAAGTGGAGGATCTGCTTCATAGCACGAGTTGTGCCCTATGCTGGGTTCCAACCTGCTTTCAAATAAATTCAGTGTCACTGCCAAACTGATGAATGAAGGATTTGATGGGTAGGCTGATAGACTGTTTCCTATGCTATAATGTGAGTGTGCCGATGAACATGCTTGTTGTGAGGAACTAACCTCCCACCATACCTGCAGAATCCTCACTATGCAGATACTCTTCCATTGTCAAGGGGAGCCTTCAAAAGAATGTGATCTTGCCAAGCTACATTTCAACAATATGAAGCAGCTGGAGTGTCAAAACAATGAAAATGCATGTACATGATTCTTCAGGACTCTTAAACCAAACATGGCTGAGAAGTTGACCACTCCATTCATCTTCCATTTGTCCTGATGTCATGGTGAGGGTGAGCACGAAGGTTGTGTGTAGTTACCCAACATACCCAAGGTTTGAAATGAGCTGCAGTCCCCATGAAGTGACGCTGCAGATAGTAGGATTGGTCAGATAAACCCAACACTCACAGCCTGTCTGATAGAAGCAGGTACCAAGCTTTCCAAAATATAAAAAAAGTGCTCCCTATGTTCAGATTGTCTTGTCAGTGACATTTGCCACAGGATCCATAGAGAGATCACCTGATATTTTTGAATTGTTTCCTCCTTTCTTTAGATGCCAGCTCTTTATGCCAGGCTAGTGGTCTTGCAATGAGGCATAAGGGGGTGAATGTGCCTTGGTCTGAAGACTGAGCACTATGATCCAATGCTGAGTTTGACACCAGAGTGAAAATGAAGGTAGAAACCATCTTCTTGGTAAACTCACCAGTCTCCAAGTTCCTCCACTCTCCCTCATGGTTAACTTCATATAATTCTGAACATTGTACAACTGTTGTCATGAGATGTCTGCCTGCAAGGTGGGTGGACAAGGCCTTCAGCAGCAGGTCAAATTCTTCATTGTTCGGAAGCAAGAGACCCATTGGTCGGGATAGTGCCAGACTTTTCCCTGAAGAGCCAGAGGTCATGACAATGTCATGGGGAAGCTGTACATGGCAGAACGCATGTTTACAACCGGATACATGAGAGATGTCTGGGTTGTAAGCTAGACCCATGGTATCAATATTGAGTTCTTGCATATTCTCGAATATGTTCCTGTAATGTTTGAAACTGCCATCTGAAAGGTATTTGTCATGCGGCATTGATCACGGTTGCTTGTTCAAGGCAACGACTGATGCACACTGTTTACCTTCCAGTAAAGTACACCTATAAGCAGACAATAGGCGAGCATGCAGCTTGCAGCAGGCCTCTTGTAGATATATCAACAGTGATATGGAGATATGTCGACAGGGACAGCTTTGACTACCTCCTGGTATGTCGAAGGATTAGTCTTGCTATTATATTATGATAGGGTACTTGGCCCAGTCGAATAGCAGAGCAGCACTTCGATATACTGAGAGAAGCAAGAGTTTATAGGAGGGAATCCTACTTGCTAGGTAGGTAGCTAGGTAGCGAAAATACAAGGATTCTCTATTGCTATACTGTGGGTTTATATACCCCACAGGCGATGAGAAGACTATTGTATCTTAGCCATAAATGCATAGGTAACAAACAAGACAGGGTTTGCCAAACAAGATCTCTCCACAGGGTATCGAGTCAGAGTGCCCTCGGTGATGTACACCGAGTCATGGATGACGCTCATCCTACTCATTGTGACTCCTCACCATGCTGGAGTGTTTGCGACAGGCAAACAAGATCTTCTCTAGGTGCGATGCGACATAGTCATGTGCCTAGGAAAGCAAACTGCAACCGTCAAGAAGCCTCCAGATCCCATCGGGATCTGGGAAGTGAGAAAGGTAAAGTAAAAAGGAAAACATACATAAGCAAAGGCTGTGTCGTAAATGTAAGGTCCATGGACTTGCCCCTAAGGCTAGGCAGCGGTCCAATGCGAGACATTGCTAGGACGCGGGAAGGGGGATGACAACAGGGGTCATAGGCGGGCTTGTAACATGTCATATGTATAGTAAGCAATCTGGAAAGGAAAAGATAGGAATGGCGCATGACATCACCCCCCTCTTTTAACTGTGGCGACCCTGCTACGGTTGATCAGTCGAAATCGTTAAAAGGAAGGTCCAGGTTCATGTCGATTATTGGCTGAAGGCTTGGGCTGCTTAATAGGACATCCATGAGGGTCAGTCCACTTTGAGCCCTTGCCATTGTGGCATGACCAATGACCAAGTCTTCGACAGTCGAGGCAGGTATGTTTGTAGAAAGGGTGGAAGGGGTTGAGGACGATGCGTCCTGCGAGTTCGAGGTGAAGTTCAGGGGTGGAGCGGATGGGGTAGAAGTCGCAGTTTGGGAGTGCTTCTGTTGTCTTCGTAGCGTTGAATAGATCGAACATCCAGTATTTGCGTTCATCAAAGACCTTGAGGAGGAAGGTTCTCCACTTTTCGACTCTCTCTCTTTCAGAGACCCACACGTCATCACATCTTTCTCTGAGGATCTGGGCTGCAATATTGAGAAATTTTCTTCCAGCAACCTCTTCTTCTTCTCGGTGGCGACATTTGTGAATCCAGTGGGCTCCTGGAACAGATCCGCTTTCACTCTCTGACTCCCTTTCTTCAACCGCAATATCACTTGTCTCTTTCCTGTTGCTGCCAGGTACTGGAGATACGTCCATTCAGTCATGTTGTAAGCTTCGTGACGTCCCTTGACATGGTCCACCTTCAGTGAGGTTCCCGGCATCACCTCCATCTCTCCTACTCTCAGTGGCTGACAAGCTGTTGCCTTCATGAAGACTCTCTCGTCGCATAGCTGGGCTACTAGTTGTAGGGGCTTTGTAGTCGGAGGGAGTGGTGACTTGGAAAGTGACCTGTTTAGCAGAGGGTGGAACGTGGCGAAATTCACAAAAGGACTGGACGAGCTTGACACTGAATTTTATGTGGATGATGTTGACCAGTGACCCTAGCATTTTCTGCATTTGTTCGACATTTTTCATTCCTTCAGCTTCCATATATGTGGTTCCCGGGGATTGTTCATCAAGCACAGTATCTCTTGTTGGAGATTGAATCACCCCTGTGTGATACTTATTTTTGGTGCGCTTTTTGGTTGATTACATAAGCACTTAGAGCGCACACTTAGAGTACATTTTGGTACTGTTCCCTCAGTAGTTGAGTCACTACTGAGGGTAAGTCTACTATTTACTTAGTATTTCCATACTTACTGATAGCCTGTAGCTGCCTACAGGTACATCTAATATAATAGTAGTTGAGTCACTACTGAGGCTGCCTACAGCCATTTTCTACAAAGTGGACCAACTGTTACCAAAGGTAAGCCAGCACTAATTTTCATATGTCATTTGACAGGGTACAGGTGGTGGATCACATTTGGAGGAGGCTGTATTTCATGCCATCCCCACCTGCCTCCAGTTATGATCCAAGGCAGTGTTTCTGTGAGATTGCAGAAATTATTCAGAACACACCACACACAGACTGACCCGACTGTATTGCCCACTTGCAGTGGTAAGTGATGCAATCTGCTCATTGCATTGCATCAGCAAAACAGTCACTTTGGGACAATGTCACAGTCACTACAGGTGGCTACAGTGTCACAGTGCAATTTTCTTTGCCTTAGATTGCTCTAAATATCACATATATGGCACTCCTCATGTCAGAGACCATATGTTTATGATATATACATTTATACAAGACTATATTTATGGTCTCAAACACAGTAATTAAAAAGTTGAGAGGCACTGTACAGTGGGGGACCTACCTGTGACCTGTGGCACACTGTAGTGGCTGTACAGTGATGCACAGCCAAATACTGTTTTGCTGATGTGGTATGACTTCACATGCATGTTGTTTTTAGGATCATGAACAACACCAGCACAAGTGTATCGAGACATGAGTTGTGGCTTGCTGCCCAAGCTAAGGAGCAAGCCAAGTTGTCAAGAGTTTTGGGTTGCAAACCTGTTCTCGGCAGCCAAGAGGCTACTTCAAGGACCAGCCCTGGAATCGATGCAAATGCCAAACTCTGGCAACAAGAGATTTTAACTTTTCCCGAGTAGGCTCAACCTGTGCACAAGGATTGTGATGTTGATAGGTACCATATAGCTGGACTAAGCGAGTCCTAGTAGATGAGACGGACGGCAAATGTATGCACATTGCTGTTGTTTCGCAGTTAACTGCATTTCTATATAATTTACGTATGAATTCTATATGCTGTTGTCCAACCTATCTAACTTGGTAAGACTTGCTTGGCCCCATTGCTTATGTTTCTGCAAACTGTGAGTCCCTCATCATGAAGCACTGTGTTCAATGCCATTTACCCTCAGATTCTCCTAATACACATGAACTACATGGCTATAACATAAACTGAAGAGTTGTACTGAAGAGACAGTCAAAAACAACAAGGGTGCATGTATACAGGGCATCACTGGGGTGCTGATCCCACTTTGGGGTTCTTGAAAGTGTCATAAACCTCCATGGCATCCATGGCATCCCAAAACAGACCCTTCAACAACTTCTGGTCATCTTCTAAAGTCAACTTGCTGCAGTTCCAGTGGTTCTTGTCAAACTTAAATGATTCCCCATGATTCAGTCACTCAGTAATGGTATCCCTCCATATCTCCCACACTGGAGGTCCCCATGGCAGATACTTGTCCAGGACCTGGTGCCATATTTTTCGATCCCTGGGGTCATTGCTCGAAACCAGAAGCAAGAATGCCACTGCACTTGTATGGTTGGGAAACATGACTTTGTGGAGACGAGGCTCGCCAAGAACCTCTTTGAAGATAGCCTCTTCAATGTCTGCCTTCTCATGGGAGAGCCAGATGTTATATACCCAAGAGATGATGACAGAAATGATGAACAACCACTGGCCCTGTACACCACTATGGGGGATGAAGATCAACTGCAGGTTGGCCTGGAAGGTGAGTAGGTAGGAGCACCCAATTCGGAATCACTGTCAAATACAACATTTGGCTTTGCCGAGCTTGCTAAGCATCGAAAGCATTTTCCCATGATGTATGAGCCTGTGATTGCATCCCTAAGTCACTTGCTCGGTAAGGTAGACTACCGTTCCCACCTGGTGAATTGTACCAGCCCAGCCATTTTCTGCTGGCATATGTTTGAGTTAAAGCCACTGCAGATGAGGCCTCATCTCCACCGAGCAAGCCCACCACAGCTGTGCTCTCCAAGAAGAAGCTGACATTGGGGGACATAATGGATGGGAAGTTATCCATCGCTGTTGGTACTGGTTTCTTCTTATATCAGTAGATGTCATCATGGAACACATCTGGTACTGGAGAGTCTACCACATCACTGTTGGAGATTGGCGGTTTTACCTTCGAGTTGACAGTGCACAGCCTTACATAATTGTACTCGTACATAGGTTGATTCTTTTTTCAAGTCACACCTCAGACTGTCTCTTTCGAGTCTGAGGTGATTATTCTTTCCTTTTTTGTGTTCCTACACTATTTACTGATAGCTTGTAGTCTCCCTCTCATAGGTTAGACTACCATAATATAGACTGTCTCTTTCGAGTCTGAGTCTCCCTCTCATAGATCCAGTTATCCTCACCTCAAAAGGTTATGAGCCCCGAGCTCTAACTTAAACACAACTCGAATATACGTGGTACCACTACTAGTCACAAGAAATGTCATCGACACCCATTCCTTCAGTCTCAATGACAGGTCCAATGGGATCTAAGAAGACTGGACCATCTGCAAGCACGAGTGCATCAGCATCTGGAAGTGCCAAGTATACACAAGGCTCCAGCAGACTATATGACATAGCTGCTCTCACAGATGATGGTTCAAATTATCAGATGTGGAAGTTTCAAATGCAAAAAGTCTTGGATGTTCGAGGTCTCTGGAACATAGTTGCTGGCACAGAGGTAAAACCTCTGAATGCAAACTCACATCCTGACGAATATGAGGAATGGCTAAACCATGATAGAGAGGCAAGCACTCAAATAACCCTTACCCTGAAAGACGAACCTCTCAGTGGTATCATGTATGCCACATCGGCAGTGGACACCTGGTCAAAGCTAAGTGAGTGGTACGAAGGGAAAGGAAAACAGAGCATAGCCTACCTTACTGGCGAACTGTTTCATGGGACTCTCACTGACAATCAACCTATGGAGACCCAGATGAACTCCATGCGTCAAAAAGCCCACATCCTCTCATCTCTCAGACAACCACTCGACGACTCCCTAGTGGCCATAGCAATGGTCATTTCTCTCCCACAGTCCTACTCTACTCTTCAAATGATCCTCATGTCATCTAATGACAAGCTCACAGCCGAGACCATCATAGCCCAAGTTCTCGTCAAAGAAAAATCTCGACAAACTTCGAAGTCGCACTCTGCTCTTGCTGCAAAAGTAAACATGAGCAAGAAGTCTAAGTCTGCTGACAAGAAGAAGAAAAAGTGCACCTACAAACCTTGTGGCAAGATGGGTCATGTCAAAAGTGACTGTTTCAAGAAGAAGGCAGATGAGGCTGTGAAGGGGACAGGCCAGTCCTCCTTGCAAGCTGACAAGGACAAGCCAAAGGAGAAAGTGGAATTGTCAGCTAAGATCATGCAAGTAGATGCAGGAGAGGACTCACCCCTTCAACTCTTTATGGTGAACTCGAGCCTGAATCCAAATTCAAGTGAATGGATAGTCGACTCAGGAGCTTCGGCACATATGTGCTGTCAGCATGCATGGTTTGTTTCATTCCAGAAACTGAACCCACCACAACTGGTCATAATAGGTGATGGAAGGTCCATACTCGCCACTGGAAAAGGCAGAGTCGAGGTCTCTATGCAGCTCTCGAATGGCACAGCAAGCTCCACTATTCTGTGCGATGTCTACTATGTCCCAGATCTCGACACCAATCTAGTGTCGGTATCTACTCTAGCCTCCAAGGGCCTTCGTGTTACCTTTGAAGATAGGTCATGCACAGTTCGTACAGGTGACCGAGTAGTGGCTATAGCCTACAAGCATAAAGCCCTGTACATTCTTGAAGCAAACACAACATCTGGAACCCATTCTGCATACGTGGTCAGCTGTCCAAATGCCCTCGACCCCACTCAACCATTGACGGCACTCACCTCTCGTTCATCCACATCCAAAGCCTCATTGACTACCTGGCATTGACGTCTAGGGCACACGAGTATCAAAAGCATACTAAAGCTAGAAGAAAAGGACATGGTAGCTGGTATGGAAGTGACAGGATCGAAGGAACAAAGCTCGTCAGCCTGCAGTGCCTGTCTAAAAGGGAAACAACATCGAGAGCCAATCACATCAAAGTCAGATGTGCAGAACCCCTCCGTACTGCATAGGACTTACTTGGACGTCTGTGGACCTATGGAGACGATGGCTTGAACAGGACATCGATACTTCATCACATTCATTGATGGACACTCCCACCATCTGGTAGTTCGGTTGGTTAAAACCAAAGATGAAGTCCTCGGACTCACCAAGGAATACTTTGCTCGTGCAGAAGCTCAAACTGGACACAAGGCAAATTTTTTGCATAGTGATAGTGGTGGTGAATATGGCTTGAAAGACTTTGAAACCTATCTCAAGTCAAAGGGGATTCACCATGAAAAAACTAATGCCTACACACCTCAGGAAAACGGTGTAGCTGAACGCATGAACTGTACACTGGTCGAGTGTGCACGTGCCATGCTAAACAATGCCAGCCTACCCAACAAGTATTGGGGAGATGCAATCCTACATGCTGCACATATAATAAATCACCTTCCTACAAGAGCACTCAACTTGAATACTACCCCACACGAAGCCTACACTGGGAACAAACCCTCTCTTTCCCACCTTCGAATTTTCAGCTGCACAGCACATGCCCATATCCCTGAGGAAAAATGTCAGAAACTCGGAGTTAAGTCCCTTGAGTGCACCTACCTTGGATTCTCAGAGAGTAAAAAGGCCTATGTATGTGTGCATCGACCCACTGGAAGGATAATCGAGATGAGGGATGTCATCTTCAATGAAGGCAAAGGGGGAGAACAATCTCGTGTCCAAATCAATCTAGTAACCAAGGAGACGAAGGCATTAACACCCAAAGTGAATGCCCATACCCCTCAAGAGAAAACCCACCTGTGAGTCGAGATCAAGGAGTCTGATGACTCTAGAAATGGCTTGGATGTCACAGATAACAAGCCTGGGGGCTGGGACATGCCAAACAAATCAATTGAGGGAGCAACAAGCTCACCAATGACTGAGGACGAAGCTCAATCAATGCCCAAGCCTGCTGAAGCTGTAAAAGCTGAAAGCATGTATAGTAGATCGAACCATGTGCAGGAAAGAGAATCCATGCACCTAGAACGCTCTCGTCGAGCTCCTCGATCGAATGCCCGACCTTTTGAAACCTTACCTGGACCTCCAGGCCCTTATCCGAATCCCATCCCCCCACCAGCCTTATGAAGGTCCTCATGAGCTAAATGCCAACCTGTGCAAGACGATGATCAGCGATTCTTCATAAATGCATACCAAAGAGAGACCTTACCTGTCTTGAAGGTCATGGAGGGGAGAGACGTAGTGAGTGCGGCTGAAGATGTGGCTGTAGAGGGTGTGGATGTGGCGAGGCAAAGTGGTGATGAAGTCAGTCAACAACAACAAACACAATCCGCTTACCAAGCAAGCACATCCTGCGACAACGAACCAACGACCTTTGCTGAGGCTATGAGGCACCCCGACAGTGATCAATGGTACGCTGCAATGGCCGAGGAGCTGAAAACATTTGTAGACATCGGTCTGTATGAGGAGGTAGTGCGCCCACCCAGCCGCAAAGTCATAGACTTGAAATGGGTCTACAAGGTCAAACGAGGACCAACCGGAGAGATCGAGAGATACAAGACTCATCTCGTAGCGAAGGGGTTCACACAGGTGTACGGTGTCGACTACACTGATACGTTTGCACCCGTAGCTAAGTTTCCAACCATTCACATCCTTCTGGCACTAGCCGTGAAGCATGACTTCAAGATACATCAAATGGATGTGAAGTCCACTTTCCTGAACGGAAAACTGGAGGAAGAAATCTATCTTCGACCTCCCCCTGGCTTCAGAAGCTCGGACAACACTGTCTGGTGGCTTCACCATGCTCTCTATGGATTGAAGCAAGCACCGAAATCATGGTACACTCGCCTACAAGATGTATTCAAATCTCTCGGGTTCACTCGTAGCAATGCTGACCATAGTCTATTCTTCAAAGTTGAGGATGGTATCCTAATCATCATCGCTGTATACATGGATGACAAACTCATCCTTTCGAAGAGCCATGAGGCTATCGAGCGCCTGAAGAAGAACTTAGCAGCCAAGTATTCGCTCACTGATCTAGGTGAAGCCTTATGGATCTTAGGGATGGAAATCATTTGTGATCGAGCAAAGGGGACTATAGAACTGTCCCAGAAACGCTATATAGAAATTATCCTCAAACAAATGGGGATGCAGGATGGTCGATTGGTTGCCACCCCCATCAAGCAGAATCTGAAGCTCGAAAAGTTGGCCACACCCGAGTGTGACCTCGAACTCTATCAGAGTGGTCTCAGAGCACTGATGTATGCTATGTTAGCAACTTGACCTGACATTGCATATGCAGTGGGCATCTTAAGTCGACATGCATCATCTCCTGGTGACTCTCACCTATCTTTGTTAAAGTGAGTCTACCGATACCTCCGCAAGACTGCCAAGACACATCTCGTGTACTCTAGGGAAATCAAAGGCCCACTCGAAGGATACACTGATGCTGATTGGGCTGCAGACATAAATGACCGAAGGTCAGTCACTGGATACATGTTCATACTATCTGGTGGGGCTGTCTGTTGGTCTTCAAAGAAGCAGATGTCTGTAGCACTTTCAAGTACCGAAGCCGAGTACATGTCTGTCTCGGCTGCCTCCAAAGAAGTTATCTGGATCTGCACATTACTTCGTGAGCTCAACACAACCGAAACCTCGCTTCCCACTCCCCTATGTGTCGACAATCAATCCACTATAGCTTTGACAAGCAATGCCATGTTTCATGATCATACGAAACACATCGCTATTCGTCATCATTTCATTCATGAGAAAGTCGAGGAAGGGGAAGTCACAGTTGAGTATGTGCCTACCATGGAACAGGTTGCAGACATTCTCACCAAGGGCCTCTCACACGAGAAGCACCTTTTGTTTTCTACTGGTATGGGACTTATTTTCTAAGGCTAGTCACACTGAGTGGGCGTGTTGGAGATTGGCGGTTTTACCTTTGAGTTGACAGTGCACAGCCTTACATAATTGTACTTGTACATAGGTTGATTCTTTTTTCGAGTCACACCTCAGACTGTCTCTTTCAAGTCTGAGGTAATTATTCTTTCCTTTTTCGTGTTCCTACACTATTTACTGATAGCTTGTAGTCTCCCTCTCATAGGTTAGACTACCATAATATAGACTGTCTCTTTCAAGTCTGAGTCTCCCTCTCATAGATCCAGTTATCCTCACCTCAAAAATCACAGACATGGTGAGAATGCTGTCATTAACCTAATTTAAACCACTGGCCAATGCCCTGCATGGGATCAATGGACTGGCTGTGAACTTATGTCCACCCAGCTTCTGATACATTCACATTCAGGGGTGTGAGGTGCACAAGGCATATTTCTGGGGTGAGTGCAATATCCCTATGCTGGCCAGGAACAATCAGTACAGGGCAAGTAATTAGAAGAAGTCTCACCTGATGAGCCAATGTTTTCGCATGTATCGCAGAGTGAGGGGGGGTTCACTATGAGGGCAATCAAACTCGCACCTTCGATGGTCATCCTCGATTTGGGACGGCAAGCCCGTAAGCGAGACAGCCAAATCCACAGACAAAAAATTAGTTCACCGTCCAATGCCACTCCTCATGGGAACCGGCCAACGGGACTGGCAACCTCGCAGACGCCGGGAAGGGCATACCGGCTTGCTGTGGCCCATGTTAGTTGATATCGACCTTCAAACTTCAGGCCATCAAACCTGCTCGAGATGCACAAACATTTTCATTCTTCTGTCACAACAAACTGCAGGGGAGATACTTATGTGAATTCGAACGACGGAACAGCAGTTAGGAGGGCAAAAAATGCATGCCACCAGGATTGCAAGTCCTAGATGGAGTGATAATCCAGGAAGAATCAATGGGAGTTTGTGACACCCATGATGGCCTGAAACAACTTGTCATACAGCTTTCCACGATATATGTAATATCGGCAGACAGGATGATAACACACAGCCTGACGGCCCACATTATTCCCGAATATTTCCCACACACTAGTTCCTCGGGTAAGCAGGACCGAACAGTAGAGCATGTTGGTACTGCACTTGAAGAACTAAAGCCTTGAGTGTGTTCAGACATCATGTATTGTGGAGGGCTTCTAGTGCTATACTATGCTGCAAGAGCATCATCTCCGTTCCGTATGAGTCTGGCATCTGGGTTTGGCGAACACGGCAGAGATCCGATCAATAGCAGCTTCAAAGGGTACGATGTGATGCGCCGAGGGCACTGCCAATAAGCAATATGGGCGATAAGGTTAATCACGACTTCGTGCTTCTAGTCGCGAACAGGGGCCTGGCAGAATGGAAAACCTGTCTTGACGGTTCATACAAGGTACAGCCTGGCACCGCCGGTTTGATGCTTCTTCGTTTTGGCTACCGAAGAGGACTGTCGACTCCTGCGCATTGCTTTTAAACCTGTGACCCTGCAATGGCATTACATTTCAAGTTCTTTGTTTACTCTCCTCCACACACAAAAAGCTCACCATCCGAAGAACCACTCTGCGGTCTCGGATACCTAGGTAATATGTGTGATGTCCTATACTTCGATCTAAACTTGACTTCTTTGCTTCTTAGGAAGATGAAACTTTTAAACGTAGAAGCTGTGCTCGACAGAGATAAGGGTATCCAACGAGCTGGACACAAAACTGAAGTCATGAAGGAGCTTCATGACAAGACGAACAGTTATGCCATATTGTCACATCGCTGGGGAAGCGACTCCGAGGTCAGTTACGAAGAGATGACTGGGCTCATGAAGATGGGGAAAGAAGACAGGGAGGAGGTTAGACAGCGCCGCGGTTACCAGAAGATAATCAAGAGTTGCGAACAGGCCAAGAAGGATGGCTACAATTGGTTGTGGATCGACACATGTTGCATTGACAAACGAAGCAGCGCGGAACTCACCGAGGCGATTAACTCAATGTACCGATGGTACCGCAACTCGCAAATTTGTTACGTGTACCTCAACGATGTCAACAAGTCAGAATTTCCTACTGAGCAAGACTTTAGTTTGTTTAGCAAGTCCAACGGTTGGCCCGAGTGGTTCTCACGAGGTTGGACGCTCCAGGAGCTCATCGCTCCGAGGAATGCCGAATTCTTCAATAAGGACTGGGTGTCCATCGGGAGTAAAGAGGGCCTGATGTCCACGCTCACGGCTATTACACGAATTCCGAAGGTGGTTTTAAGTGACGAAGGGATTTTGAGGAATAGAGTCGAGATCTCGAAGCGTCTGCGCGTTGCTCAAATCATGTCGTGGGCCGCTGAGCGGGAGACAACGCGAGTGGAAGACCGAGCATACTCACTGTTGGGCTTGTTTGATGTGAACATGCCAATGCTATACGGAGAGGGCTCGAAAGCGTTTCAGCGCCTGCAGCTGGAAATAATCCGGGTTTCCAGCGATCACAGTATATTTGCGTGGAATCCCAAGGGACGGTTTGGGCTTCACTCAAGTGTCCTCGCAGATCACCCGGGCTGCTTCCGGGGCTGTCACGACATCCAGGAAGTCTATCCCAATCTGTTCGAGAAAGAACTAGAGCGGTATATCCAGTGGAGGGGACTCCAGGTGGCCACGAACTGGAACAAACTTACTGGTCTGCAACGCGGTGCAGCATCTACCCAGCTTTTCAGATTTGATGTGGCCAATCTGGGCATCCAGGTGTCGTTGCCCGTCATACGCGTCATACCCCTTCCACCACGCGACGATACCAATAATCCCGAATGCTACATGGCCCTATTGCCATGTTACGATCGCTATGGAAAGCTGTTCACCATCAACCTACAATCCATCGAACACAGTTTTCACAGGTACTTTCGGACTGTACACGTTCCCGAGGAATGTCCCGTGTTTAGGTCACTCTACCTTGAGTTCTCGCAATATGCCGAGGAAAGTTACCGCGAACTTAGGTTCCATGACAAGCGCACCTCTTACTATGGCTTCACCCGTCGTGGCGCCTTCCCTTGCGGGATCGCGGACGACACTGCCACACTCTCATCCCAGGGAAACAACCTCATCGTCTTAGTATATGCCAACGACAAAGACAGATCTCGCTTCGCAGTTGGATTTGGATACTACTGCAACGAAGTATGGGCACACATTGTCTGTGATAAATATCCTGCGGATCAGGAGGCCTGGTCATCATGGGCAGACTTTGCCAAGCAAGTATATAACACCATGTGGAATACACCTATCGGCGAGAGCCACCTGCCGCAGTACAACAGCCACAGCATCCTTAACCGTGGCCACCTTCCCCGATCTACCTGGGATGCAATAGTTATCCATTTCAACAGGGATAGGAACATTGATATCACTGATATAATGATTGACATCAAGCCATGCCCTGGTTGTTGTACTGGGCCACGTGAATGCACGTATCATTTGGTTGGTACTTTCTCCCACTTACGCATTCGGATCTAACCATCCATATGACCACAGTTCCCGGACGAACTATGGCTCCCACCAACATGGAGCAGCGGCGATACACATGAATTGGAATTAAATGGGCAGTCTGCACGCTTTGATCAGTATTTAGGAAGGATTGCGGTGAGTCGTAAATGTAATGCTACGATAGGGCCTTTGGCGAGCCTGACATAAACAGCTGGGCGATTATGGCTGCTCTGACAAAAACAATTTCAAAGTTTTCGGCAACATATTCCAAGATATGCAGGAGCTGGACATCGATTCCATGGATCCGGTTTATCAGCCAGTCGTCTCTCTTGTATCCAGTTCTCAACGTGTGCCGCACCGTATGCGAACTCAGCATGACATCGTGACGTGTGGTATCGATTGCGACAGTCTAGTACTGCGTCAACCCAAAGGCCTTCTACTTCCGAACAACGCAGAATTCAATCTGCTGTTAAGAGCCTTATCTGCCCGTATTGCACAGAGAGATCTCGTGACGGCAGTCATACAGTGCTCAGCATTCTACAAGGTCAATAACGAACCAACGCAGATGGACGTAAGTGGTGTTGAGTTTACTCAAAGACTGATTCCTAACAAATTTCTTGGCTTCAGACATCGGCCTCGGTCCGGAAGGGTGGTGAACAGTCCATGGGCCCAGGGGCCTTCACCCCTCTATGCATCTTCCACCCATCAGCTCCACATGGAAGCCCGGCTTGTGTCCAGAGAAGGGAAAATTTTAAAAATATTAGGTAATCTCTTTACAGGTCATGTGTTATACTGTCAGTGATAATATGTTTTTGAACGTAGGGAACATTTTTACGCATTGGCCAATTTGGTATGGAGGGCTGGGAGCGTTGCGTTTATCTGACTAATCCTACTATCAGCCCCTTTCAGGAACCGAACCTTGTGACGGGTCTCTGGTGCGTTGGACAACTACGAGATATCCACAACTCTACTAATGACAGTAGAGGGACAGATGGGCACCGAACGGATTGATCGACTGCTTGGACATGTTCGGTGTAGAGTCCTTGAAAAGTTACGTACGTGTTCATTGCTTCAACACTGTCGCCTGCTGTACTATCAAGATATAGGTTGGCCAGATAGCGTTCTTCAAAAGGCTTCCTTCGATGATGGAAACTCAGCTGCGTAACGAGGCCTCTGTAGGCAGGGCCGGAGGTCAGCACGTTACACCGAGCGTGTTTGTCGGAAAACTTATGTAATAGCATAGGAAATGGTTTATCGACGCGCCTGCCGAATCTTTTATCCTTCAGCTCGGCGGGGCTCAGATTATTCGGAGGCAGGCTTCAACCCAACACAGAGCAAAACCAACACGGTGAAGTAGTGGTATCACTCTTAGTCAACAAGTTCGAGCGTCTTCACGAGCACTCCTATTCCGAGAAGTCAAAGACGCAAATTGAAGTCGAGTCCATAGCACGAACTCTTAGTGTTGGAGTAAGTGTTACTATCACCAATCGAGGCTAACTCTAACCGTAAATAGTTGCTTGAACACATTTTCCGCACCCTCCTCGATGCGTCCGAGGGCAAACCGTGAGTACCCGTTTATCCTCTTCTTTTTTTCTTCTGCATTCTACCGATTTTTGTGACTTCGTTCCAGACAACGAGGCTCGGTAGGCCATGCTGATTCCGATACGGTTGGTACCACCTTTGCTACAGTAGCCCAGCTCCTGGACACTACAGACAGGTCAATGTTCATTCCACCATACGAGAGATAGAGGCTCTGCGAGTGAGATTCCAAGCAACAGAGGACGATGATGAGCACCGAGCACTGGAGGAGGACATAACAGGGAAGGCAAGGAAATCTTCCAGTCGTAACGTATTGGAGTTGATTGTTCGTTCGCTGCAGATCCTGTGGTTCTATCGGTGTGGAATCCGCTCAGAAGTGGACCAGGTACTATCAGGGGTAAGTAAACGACTGTGTCCGTACGTGTCATTTGACTTGGTTCAGGTGATAAATTACATTTCAACGGGACCGAATTCCAAGATGGTACTAGGAAATGCGGCTGACAAGGGTTTACTTGAGATGGCAGAGATTGTTAAGAGTACTCCACGTATATTGGACCTAGATGACGATCAAGCTCACTTGCAACGGTAAGTGACGTCCATCAGAGCATGATATCGATTGAACTGCTGAACATCCATTGTTCCAGGATCATGCTTGATGCAGGTGCAGGCATATCGAGACATGAGTTATGGCTTACTGCCCAAGCTGCGGAGCGAGCGAAGTGGTTAGGAGTTTCGGGACGCAAGCTAAACACTTCTGGCACCCAACGCACCACTTCAAGTACAAGACTTAAAAAAGCGCCTTCTACATCAAACGCTCTGCGAACATCAGTTACTGGCAAGGAAAGACTTTGACTTCGTCTGAGTGCGTTCAACCTGTACACGACGATGCTGGTGTTGTTGAAGGGAACATGCAGTCAAGAAGCACGACAAATTTTGGACTGGGCTGAGTGACGCGCACGAGACCGAGGGCGAATGCGTCTCTTTTGGTTGTCACACCATTGGTTATATACTGTCTATACAACTTGCTATACTCCCAACCCTACGACGAATTTTGCATCGGGAAGTCAATAGTCAAAGTACTTCCAACCCTTTTTTCTGATGTATGTAACTTGTTCTTACATAGTAATGGAAAGTGCGACGCAAAACCACGGACATGTCCAGTGCCGCAGGGTGAGGTGGTAGAAATGGTGACAATGGAGAAGACGGAGTATCTCCGACCTCGATGAGCGGTCCATCCAGTTCGATCCAGTGCCAGATTGAGGGAACCGGGGTCGTAAAAAACAGGCCCCTGAGCCTAGGCGGATACCGTGGCCCGAATACGTTTCTCGCACTAAGTATGTGATTCATTGGCAGTCCATCATACTGTCCTGTGCCATGCGGATTCTGTCCAGCGATGACTTCGCGTTCCGAGGGCAGCAGTAATCCATTGGCAGTGTTCAGTAAAGCCTATCCTGGACCGGGAAATCCTAAATCGAGTCACAAGGGAAAACTATCGCCGTCGCGGGAGGTCTGGCCTCGAGTCCATTCAAGTTGATGGATCAGCCATGGTGTTCGTGCTGTTCGCAATATTTTGGTACGTTTCTGAACGGCTACTGCTTGTGCAAGTCTGCTCAGACTGACGTGCAAGCTCTGTATGCTGTCGAATTTCTTCGCTGCAGTGAACAACGCTATTAATAACACACGGGCGGTGAAGCCGAGGGCGTGCTCATTCATCCGGTAGCGGATCGCAATTCCGACGAACCAAGGTACACTCAGAAGTGCAACGTGAGGCCGGAGTCACCCCGACGGCCCACTGCACGAAGTTCGCGGTACTACATCCTTGACCCTACCTCCAGTGTACGATGCTCCGTGACGGGACCATGTTCCACATGGGTACTTTCGATGCACCTCGGAAATGGTCAAACAAACATTCCCTCGTTATCTTTTATCAGGTTACGTACCTCAATCCATAGCATCCTCGGAAACCAGTGGATCGCCCTGTTGACAGGCCTCAGTGGCAAGGAACGTTATCTTGCTATTCATAATTATGCTCTATGCCTTGCTTCATGCAGGCGAAGGTCGTCGGTGGGCATTGGTAGTCAGCCAGGCAGGACAAAACTCTCTAGTTAGCAAAGCGAACGTCCACCAAATCATACGTAGATTCAATGTTGTTGGCTAATGGCGAATTGTTCCACATTTTTGTGGACAGTTCTAAATGACATCCATCCACTTTGCAACGATGTCGCCTGCTACTGCAGTCAATAGGTCCGATTTTTAAGTGCTCTGAACACAGAAGTATAAGAGCTGCGCACCATTGGGGGTAATTTTCATAGGTGCTTACCAAGAAGTCTCAAAGTTTCATTCGTATGGGAGGAGGCAAGGGAGGTCAGGGGGATGACGAGAGTCCGGAAGGACACCGACTGCTCTGGGACGATTGCGTATCAAGGGAAACTAACGTACCAAAATTTTGGACTGGTGGTTGGGCTCGACCTCTATCAGGCCTTCAGACGATCGCACAATCGCTAGGCCACCAACCACATTTGTTCTCATACTGTGAACACAGCCGCATCCTCGGGCTCGTCGCCATGCGGTTGAAGCCCAGAACCGCACGTTCGACTCCTTCGGAGGACGAGACAGTCTTTGCATTATCCCCGGTCGAAATACCTTCCTTGTCCGGTTGCAGAATGACCTCTCACGACTGACGGCTGTGGGCACGAACCTACACCCTGGAGGGCCTTGAACCTCAATGCGTGTCATGTGCGACAGGTGTACCTTTCTCAAAACATACGACTAGCGTGTACCGTGTTTCATACCCTCCGTTCACTCTTCACCAGGCGAATAAAACTTACCATCTGAAGAAAGATCCCGCGCGTACGATAATTTTCAATTTAGATCCAGCGTTCACTTGTTTTGCCTTGGGAGGATGGAGCTTTTGAACGTGAAGGCTGCGCCCGATGGAGGCAGAGGCATCCCACCAGCCGGACATGAAATCGAAGTCCTGGAAGACCTTGATGATAAGATGTCACGCTATACCATACCGCTACATCGATGGGTAACCGTGGTCAGTTATAAAAACATAACTGGGATCATGAAGATGACAGAAAAGGACAGCGGTTATTATCAGAATATCATCAAGAGTTGTAGACAGGCCAAGGAAGACGGTTACAAGTGGTTGTGGATTGACACGTATTGCAATGACAAGTAAAGCAGCGCAGAGTTCCCCGAGGTGATCAATTCGATGTATCGACGTCACCACAACTCAAAAAAAATGCCGTGTGTACCCCCACGATGTGAACGAGCCAGCCCTTCCTACTGAACAAGACTCGATCGGTAGGTTTGGGGAGTCAAATGGATGGTCCGAGCAGTTATCGTGAGGTCGGGCACCCAAGAAGCTCACCGATCCGAAGGAGACCCAATTCTTCAACAAGAAATGGGTGTCCACGGGCAGAAAGCAGGGCCTGACATCCACGCTGGGTGGCATTACACGAACTCCAGTGAAGAGTTAGAAGGACGCACAGGTTTCAAGGAGCACCGACTCATGGGAACGTCCAAACATCGCCCACGCCATGTCTTGGGGCTGCTAACCAAAAGAAGATGCGGGTGGAAGATCGAGTGCATTCGTTATCCGGTTTGTTTGACGTGACTATGCGGGAGGGGGTCCGAAAGCATCTCAGTGGCTCCAGCTGGACAACATCCGAGTATCCAGTGACCACTGTAATTGGCTAGAGTCCGAACGGACAAATTGGGGGGGGGAGGGTTGAAAGTGTGCTGGCAAATGAAGACTGCGACGACACCGAAAACTGTGTGTTCTGTGGAGGACTCGTGGCGCCCTCTTGTCTGATGTCATCGACCTGGCCATTCACGCGCACGCGTCACGTGTCCTTGCCTGTCTTGCCCACTCGTCGCGTGATCGAGTCGACTTGCAACCCCGTGGATAGTTGCGGGTATGTATTATGCGCAGGGTCTTTACCTCGTTTGTTCTCCAAGACACGGGCATGCGTCGCTACATGGCTTCATCCGTTGTAGCTCCTTCCCGCGCGAGATTACAGACGAAGTTTGGTATTCTTTGCGCAGGGCAATACTCCCATTGTTACGGTCTACGCCAATGACGATGCTGGCTCCTGCTTCCAGTGCAGTGGGGCTTGGAGACTATCCTGATCAACTATGGACACGTTTTATCCGTGACGAACGCCCTGAAAATAAAGAGGTCTGGTAGACATTGCCAAGCGGACATGATATCCTGTGGAACATACTTATCTGCTAGCCCTGTCGCAACGACTCCAGTACTATTAAAGACGTTCACTCTCCCGGCCACTGGTCGATCCTGCGATGCAACAGAAACGATAGGGACTTTACCAAGGTGATAATTGATGTCGAGCAGTGTCCTGATAGTGGTGGGCCACGTGAATACGCGTATACCTCTGTCAGAATTTTGTCCCGTATGTGTATTTCGATCTAATTATCCATACGACCATAGTTGGCAGACGAACTATTGCCTCCATGGTCATTGCGAAGGCGTGGTTTACATGAGTTGGAACTGAGCGGGCGATCTGCATGGCTTGACGAGTATTTCAGCCGAAGAGATTGCAGTGAGTCGCAGCGTTATCTCTTTATGCCTGCGGTTGGCCTGACACAAACAACCGGGCGTTTGTGGTGACTCTTTCGATAGCAAATTCAAACGTCGCATATTCGAAGATATGCGAGAACTCGGTATCGATCTCACGGATTGAACCTACCGTCCAGTCGTCTCTCGCGTATCCAACTGTGGGCGTGTGCTGCGTCATGTACAGATTCAACATGACATCTTCCTCGGGCGAAAACATGACACTGCATCAACCAAAGGGCCATTCGCTCCCGAAAAACAAATATTTCAAGTTGATGCTGAAACGGGCCTTGTCTACTCATCTTGCATGTAATCACTTCGTGAGAATGGTCATACGATGCTCAGAATTTTGCAGAATCGACGGTGATGGAAGGCAGATGAACGTGGAAGGGAGTGGGTTTACCCATAGGATGCTTCCTACTGTGGCTCTTATCATCAGCGTCGGATGCAACACCGTAGGGTGGCCACCGGTCCGTAGACGCAAGGAACTTCCCTTATACTTCACTGCAAGGCCACTAACTTGGCATTAACCGGCTTTTAAACGGGGAAGGCAGTGATTCAAAAGACTTGGGTGGTCCTTCTCCACGGCATGACGCACCACACTTTAAACAAGCGTAGGAGAACTAGGGCTGATGTGTACTGCCAGGTCTTTGGCTCTGTTTCTCAGCAAATTGACAAGTACGTGTCATGCTCACCGTATGTAGTCTGCGTCATATCTAGGCGAGGTGGTTGTTCCCTACCATTGTTGAGAGTTTTGTATGACTATGCTATCCAGGTTTCAAGCACCTGGTGAACGTTGAAACCTGCCGCTCTAAGCTGATAATCGAAGGCAGCCTCGTTCATTTCGTCCTCACCGCGGGAATGAAACGATCATTGAAGGCTTAGGTGCGGTGCATTATGCCGGGTGGTCATCAGTGAGCTTCAACTTCTTTACGTGTTGCATTCCTGTGGTCCGGATAAAATACAACTTATCGTTTCGCACTCTTGACCGCCTGAAGCCAGCATAAGTACTATCACCCGCCATTGGTCCTAGACTTCGGTATCCTTATTCTACAGCACTCGATCCTTACCTCCTGCCTTCCATCCATCGTATTCCATAGTATATATACAAAATCCGCATTTTCTAATTTGAATAAACAAAGCCGACAGAGGAGTTGTGGATATCATTTCTTGTTGATTAAGCATGTTTGTCACGGCAAGCACGCCTGTTGTCATGACACCGTCCCCGCCTGGTGATACTGTGACATCTTGTGACATTCTGTGACTACCGAAATCTACCAATCGGTCACGGACCAATGGTAGGGTCTTCATTAGCACCCGTTGCTGCTCGCCGACATTTGCCGAATGGTGAAAGGGTTCACTGAGAACGATTTAGAGACAGAAGCGCTTACACCAAGTAAGCTCTCAGCTACGTATGAATTTATTTCGGCATGGGTAGTAGTGGGTGATTACATTCTAAAAATTTATGTGTATCGCCTTGTGACTGCGGGCGTTGTTCTGTTGCCACCACACGACGTGGCTACCCAGCACCTCCACGCATCGCGTCTCCGCCTGAGGTGGATAGAAAGGCACAACTATTTTGTTATCATAGTTTCCTTCCTGTATGGAGTTTAATACATGAGTCCGGTATATGACATACATGACATAGATAATCAGACTGTTGACAGCCCCAATAGAAATTAATGTCAACAGATAGGTTGGTACAAAGTGGAGAAAGGAAAGACGAACAACTGATAGCGTGTATAAAAAAAAACCAAATTAGAAACTTAGCTACATGTCTTAGCTGCGCGGGTCAAGATAGGCCGGTGGAGGTGACTTCAGTATATCGCGGTCTGGTGAAATGTATGTGAACATGCGGTCGTACACGTGCATCAACGAGGTGGAAAACCAGTAAACGCACCTCTTGTCAGAGAGTTATCTGCACCGTCCTCTGTAACGGTCTGCAGTGGTGGCATATTAAATGGTAATTCCTCGAGCCCCTGGTGCAAAGACTGTGGATATCTCGGTGGACCTCCAAATTTATCATAAGCAGGAAGTTCGTCCTTTCTGTTCGAGTCGGAGACTCCTAAGGAGCCGAGTCGACGTCCAGCGGCGTCCGTGTCAGCGGCTCGCACTTGGCGGCTCGGACGGCGTGCGCCAGCGACCGGAAGGACTACGGGAACTCTGTATGGTTGGTAAGAGCCACGGTTTCGTTCCCACGAACGGGGACTGGAATTCCCGGGGGAAGGAAAGAGACCAGATGAACGTTCAGTTCTGCGGAGGACATACAATCTGATTTCGAAGGGTAACTAAATGAGTGGTGGCCAGTATAATGGTGATGGATTTCTTGCTTACCTCCAGGATAAGACCAGGAAGACCACGGCAACGAGAGCGATGAGGACGGTAGTGACCATGAAATAGATTAAATACTGGGAGCGCTACGACTCAGGCACCGTTGTGTATAGAAGTCTCAAACCCCTGACCTTGTCGCCCTGGCTGAGTGCCCTGGCACCAATATTCTGCATGATGGGTGGTGTCATTGGAGTAGATTCACACTGCGATGTTAACCTTACCCACACTCAGACGCTCGTGGTTGTCTCCGTTAATAATGCGCAAGTGTGAAATGGATCATGTCTGCGGCTGGCTGCAGCGGGTCGCATTTTCCCGCGCGATCGACCCGCAAGTTTCCGCCTGGAGATCCAAACAGACACCAACAAACGGCTGTCCGTTCTAGGAAGGTGGGCTGGGTGGACGTCGGCGTGGTTATGGACGATGAGTTGGGCGAATTCCTCGTCGCCGTCACCGTCGCTGTCGTTGACAACGACCACGACAACTTCCAGGGGTGTCCCAGTCACGCCAGCAATGGCTGGCTCGCGGTTCTTCCCGAAGTCTTCTACTGCCACTAATATCTTATCACCCACGTTTGCAAGTCAGATCAACTCAGGGGATCCTGTCCGTGCCTCGGTCGCGCATCTCCTCGTTAGAGCGTGCACGCTCCCGTGTTCCACCGCAGCGCAGGCGTTCTCGCAAATTGTTCAGCCCACTGCTCGGTTTCAGCTGGCTCTTGATGCATTACTCCCTCTACTCAATTCTTCCGTCGAGGTACGCCATCACCTTCCGCGTTTAGTCCGTTCTTATCATACCTACTTCACTCCCCCCTCAGCTCGCTCAACGGATTCTGGTCTCGTTTATTCTGTATTCTATGTACGCTCCTTACCCGATTTCACTCAACCCTTTCAAGTCTGCTCTGTATGCCACGTTCGTCAAGGAGAGAGGTCGCTGCACTGAGTTTGCCGCTGAGGGTGGCTTCAGTGAAAATGAGCAATTAGTTTGGGTCCTTTGGAAGATCTTGAAGGGTGACGGGAACGATGTATTTGCTGATCTCGCTACGTTACGTATCATGAAGGTGCTGACCAACCATTAGATCGGACCTTATTCTCCTAGCACGTTGACTAGGTCTCCGCTACTTCCTGAACTTAGAGCCTCAAATCTCATTTTGGAAGAAGAAAGCCTTTTGGACTCAGATCCAAATGACGCGTTTGTGGTTTTATATGGGTGGTTGTTGGCTGCTACATTTGACTTCTTCAGGGGTATTTCTGATCTTACTCGACGAGGCACTACCCAACAACCCCGGGTTCTTGACCCAGGCACTTCTGCAGGCCAGTCATTGACCGCAACCACCGAGCCACATATATCTCCTGAAGAAGATGAACGGAATGAACGCATCGCCCATGGAATGAAGCTACTTTTGGCCGCTCGTGATCGGACACTCACCCTCACGGAACAAAGGGTAACCATTTGCGTGCAGTCAATACACGTGCAGATTATATTCATAAGCCGTACCTGCAGATCCTGACCCCCTTGATACCCAATTTGACGTCACCCCCTATGATCACATCCATGGACCTCCCTCCTATTGTCGCTCATAATTCTAACATAGCGTATCAACTTGTTTTGGCTTTGCTGACATCGAACGCGCTTAATGCCCAGCCTCAAGGCCCCTCTGCATACATAGACGCTCTAAAACGACTCCCCCCGACTTTACCTTCCTTCGATCTGTTGGTCCAATTGCTGCGGGACACGACGACGTTGACCGACTTCGCTACCGGCGGGAAGACGACCGTCGCTGACGTCATCCATCTGGAGGTACTTGGCAATTTTATCCATGAGTGTATAAAATGGCTCGAAAATGCCGAGCGCGAAGAGCGCGAAGGACTTATCAGTGACGATCGCTTCGCAAAGGGTGTTCAGAACGTTAGTTCACCCGATCCGATCTGATTTTTGCTCGAAAGCATTCTAACTTCCATGTTTAGCTCTGCCGCTTTTATGCGTCTCTCATCCGGCTGTCTGTCGTGGACACGACGTCGGACGCGGACACCACTGAAATGGTCCATTTCACACTGCACAACGCTAGGTTCGAGGAAGCCAACGCTCTCTACCGCATCTTGGCCTCTGGAAGGTTCTGAACGAGTTTTTTTTTTCCACATTGTTCTTTTACATCCCACTTTATTTCCCCTTGGCATTCAACATCACATGTGGATCGTTCATTCATAGAAGTTTCTCTGACCACGACCAACACGATGTCATCCCATCCCTTCTGCGCGTCAATTTGGGTGTCTATAGTTGAAAGTCCATGTCGATTCCATGCCCTTTGCATTATCGTATATGTAGTTACTCATATGTATGTAAGCAACTTATGGTCCTCCCCTGTTACTTGAATGTCGTTATGTCCTCTTTACCTTTATGTCTTTATGTACAGAGCCTCGGGTACTTATCGGGCCCCCAATACAGCAGTCTTTCGTGATTGACTGAGTTCAAGCTTGTCGTCAACCGAAGTTCTATATTCTAGCTCGCGACTGTACGGTGACTTTTATGTGAATGTCGAGATTATTACAACAATTTCATTGGTGGACAACTAAAAAATATCAACGCATGAATGATTGAGAAACCAAAAAAAAAGGAATGCGGGGAAGTGGGTTGCAAAAAAATGTGAACCAGTATCGTAGTCGCATTCGTACTGTCCTGACAAACGGGGAGGTGTGCATCGGTCAGAGGAAGCTAGTTCGTCATAGTGCTGCCCAGCACGCAGAAGACAAGGGTGTAATTACAAGTAAGGGAAAAGGCAGAGATACCACAGGTCAGGTCAGGGGACAAAATAGATTACATTACAGGAGAATCGAGTCGGAAAATGGGGTAATTTATGACGATGTCGCTTGTTGTTTCGTCTTGAACCGCAACAGCGGCGCTAGACCAGACGGCGCACAAGCCTTCCTCAGAAAATCGTGCTACGACAGACAACGTATCAGGATCGAGTGCTAAAACGAAGATGATAGCAGATGACTGACATTTAGTAACTCGCTCGAATTGGCCCGGCTCCGTACATCGACGCAAAGACATACGCTGAGGAAGCTCTTCAGTTCTTTGCTCAATGCTTCCGGCTTCTTAAGCGTCGGAGTTCCATTGGTAGCGATCAAGTAAAGCGCCTTTAGCGGCTCTTCGTCCAAATATGGAGGTTCGTTTTCGATCATTTCGATGGCCATAATACCAAGCGACCAAATGTCAACTTTGGCGCCGTACTCTTTCTGTTTGACAACTTCAGGTGCCATCCAGTAAGGAGTGCCGACCATAGTGGCACGTTTAGACTTTTGGTCGGTGAGCTTGGCGCAGAAACCAAAGTCGGCTGAGAATCCATGTTATATCAGCGTTGCGAAAACTACTGACGTGCATAGAAACCTACTGATCTTGACCCGACCCTGGGCATCCAGCAGTACGTTGTCGGATTTAATATCGCGATGAATGATAGATTGACTGTGCAAATGACACAAGCCTTTACAAGTCTGGGCGAGGGAATGAGTGGATGTTGCGTGATACTAGTCAACCTACCTCTAAGCATATGCTCGAGATCTGATCCTCTTCCAGCGTGTTGTTCTCTATGACGTCGGTAAGTGCACCTCCCTCCATATACTCCATGACGACCCAAAGTTCCGTATTCTTGACAAGGTAAGCATCGAGGAAATTAACAATGTTCGGGTGCTGTGACTCCTTCATGACGAGAATCTCGTTTACGATGAGCTCCTTCCTTGGTTGATGAGAGAGATCCATTTCCTTGATAGCGACCTTCTTGCCGTTTGCCAGCGTCTTGGCAACATAGACATGGCCAGACGCCCTGTTGAGGAAGTGTGAGCGGTCGCTGGACCAAGAAAAGCACTTATAACTTACCCTTGTCCGACTTTCTTGATTTTACTATACAATGCCTTCGGGTCATCCTCCGAGACGACGGATCGAAGTTTCTCCATGATCTGAGCTTCTGTCATTGTACTTATGCGCCTCTCCTTATCCTTGGGCTTCTCATTAAGCTTCCGCGCAGCCTCTGCGACGGCGGGGTCCTCGCCTTCACTCGAAGTGACAGTGACCTCCGGTGCAGGAATGTCCTTCTTTTTAGTAGTCTGTAAGGGTTTCACGGGTGGCGGACCAACAGTTGTACCTGCAGGCCCAGCCGGTGGTTGTGTGGCGGGCTTAGAGCCAGCAGGTGAAGTTTTCGCGGGTAGTAAAGCGGGTCTCTGCTGTTGTTCATCTCCTTGTTCCTTCAGCTGCCTCTCCCGTTCTCGTTCTTTCTCCCGCTCCCGCTCCTTCTCTTTTTCCCTCTCCCGCTCCTCGCGTTTTCGTTGTTCCCTTTGCTCGCGCTCTTTCTGAGCGAGAACATCTACAGACGGCGCTTTGTCAAGAGAAGGCTTCGGAGCTCCCTGCTCAGGGATATTACGGGCCTGTGCCCGTGCGCGTAAGTCCGCGGAGGAGGGAGTGTGATTAGGTACAGCTGGCTTCGGTGCGGCCGGTGCGGGCCGTGTAGCTGTCAAAAGTGGACGAGAGGGTGCTGCACGGGTAGCTTGTAAGGGGGTTGAGCTTTGGAGCATCGCTGGTATCGGCGGACGTGCACTGCCTCCCTGACTAGTTGACAAGGAGCTCGTGTGTTGGGTATGAGAACTATTCACAAGCTCCGCGGCCCTAGCAGCAGCGAGCGCGGTGGAAGAGAGGCCATTCTGCGACGGGGCCGTAGCGGCACTCATTTCCGCTGGTGCAGAGTCCTGGCGTTTCATTGCGGGGGGTCGCGCGTCTAGTTTTGCAAGGGCACTGCCGCCAAGGCCGGTGCCGGCGTTAAACCGCGGCGGTGCGGAGGGACCGTCCACAGTGTACGGCGGGAGAGTGCCGAGGGTGGACGCCGCTGAATTACCCGATAGGGAACGCGAAACGGGGGGCATGCCCATGCCCATTTCTTCCAGCTCACGCTTCTGGTGGTCAGTATAGAACTCGAGCACATCGAGCACGGCCTGGGGGTCCTTGGCATAATCCTCTCGAGTAATGGCGGATTTTGTGAGCAGTTTGTTCCACTGTTCAGGCATACCCTGTTCCGGAGAGTTCCGTCAACTGAATTCTTCGGACAACAAAGCTGTCGTAACGCACGGTAAAGGCCCCGGTGATTGGATCAAAGCCAACGTGTACTTTGTGTACGAAGTTGGTTGGGTTGCTCACGCCCATCAACGGAGAGCGAGAATAGATGTCGTCTTGCCAACCGTACAGCTCTTCATCGTTCTTTAGGGACAAGTGGTATCGCTTCTCTTTTGTTTCCAGTAGTAGACAGTACGGCTTCAAGTCAATTCGTTCGATGTTCGTGATATCCTTGAGCGGGATCACGCTCTGCTGAGGGGCAGACTACGACAATAGCTGATTAGTCGGTACTCACTCGAAGGCACAGACGAACACAGAGATGTCCCGTAGATTCCATCACTCACCTCGGTTCTGTGTATCGATAACGTCTCTTCCCTGAGTACGAGCCATTTTCTCAAAAACATGAAGCTGGCGAAGCCCTCCTCCTTCAAGCTGACCATGCCGTACCGAACCACATTGGAGTTGAGACCGTTGTCTGGGTTTCGCAGGGGGGACCCTCCGATACCAGTATAGTCCGGAGAATAAGAGGAACCGGAAGAGAAGGCGGCGCTGTAACCAGAGTTCTGCAAGGAATGATTATGAGGAGACGTGGTATTGGTTGTTCGTCGTACAGGTGCCTGGGGAGCGGGTCTGGAAGGCGTTAGATTGGGTGCTGTGATTTGACTGAAGGCCATTATCGATAGTTGGAACAAGAGCAAGATTTGAAGAAGTTGTCGACGGGTATGGTTATGAGATGGTGGCAGGAAAAAGGTAAAACTGGTGGCAATGAAGTAGATGTAGAACCTTGATAGTGATTAGCCGTCGTGGTATGGTCGTCGACGTTGTCCGCAAGAGCGGCAACACGATATGAGTTGGGTGCGTGTGTCAAGACGGATGGTGACCAAGTTTCACTCGGATGGTCTCTTCGTCTGCTTTCGGATCTACCCGCCATCACATCCATTCCACGAAACTTTACGGACATAAAGTAGACTAGTACTCTACGTCTGCGTTTCAGCAACAAATAAAAGTGAGCGAGCACACTGCACCGCCGAATCATCTGTTCTTGGTCATACTGTCGCCGACCATCAGCGCTGGGCACGACGAGGTACAGTAGGAAATCACATACCGGTAGACGAACCGCTTCTTTGTATGAGCAAATTCACCCAATTTATGGCCCACCATGTCTTGGGTGACAGTAACAGGAAGGTAATCTTTACCATTATGTACCATGAAACGAATCCTGTATCACTCTCAACATTCAGCATGACTCCCCCAAGTGGCCCACGACAGAAGACTGTCTGCCCTCACCCAACGAAATTAGGAAGGATGGTGCACGAACGTGCCTGCGTTCTTATTGGAACATTATCCTCCAAAGCCTGTTTCAAGTTCGGAAAAGCCACAAAGTATGGACCTGGGACAGGTCGGAAGACATAAACGGCCAAGTTCAGATTGTCGTCGTCGTCCACTCACCTTTCCAAGCAGACCTTCCGGACCTCACAATCAAGGATGGCTGCATGCGTGCTATTGGCAACCCGAAAAATGGAAATAAAATAATAAGAAGAAATTGATTACATAGTCATAACGAAATCTAGATTACGTAAGCTGCATCAGCAGCTGACATACAGCACATGGGAGATTTCAACATTTTGACATGAGCAGAAGATAATTCCAAAGGTAAATGCAAAATATTATACTCTGATATTGTGTTATACAGGTGGCATAATTTTATATTTGGACATGCCTCAAAATGTCAGTTGGAATATATACTTTTGACAACAGTTAAGACATCCTTGAAATGGAAAAGCAGATTATATATTTGACCAGCATCAAAATGTTTGCTATTAAATTACTCAGGAAGTGCCACTGACACTGGTGACAACCTTGCTTGAAAGAGGGAAGTGCAAAGCTATTAGCAGTGCAGTACTACTGTGCAGTAAAAGGAAACCCAAGATGATGTAGAGAAGAGCTGTCATGATCATGCAGGTCCACCTTACCCTGGTCCACCTGGGGTCTGATGTGCATGTGAAAATTCTGGAAAGTACAGGAAAACTCTGGAGTGCACAGGAAAACTCTGGGGTACATGAGAAAACTCTGGAGTGTGTGGGAAAACTCCAAAGTGTATGAGAAGAACTCCAGTTCAGGGCTGGGTCATGAGAACTTTCCCTTACAGCCTTGTTCTATGTTTAGCTTAGTATTAACCTTCATTTGCCTGTTTACTAATACTTGATATTTGTCAGATCTGTGTCTGTCCTCTGGCAGGCTGGTCTCTGGACTTACCTCCTTAGTCACTCCCTTGGTAATACTCATACATAGCCATTGGTTAGGGTTACCAACACTACTGGAACTCTGGTAGTTGTCCTTCCAGACTTGTAGTATATGTATATACCTACTGTACCTGACTCTGTACTGTAGCCCTCAGTCTAGTAATCAACTTAACACCTGAATGCTGGTCTGACACCTGAGGACTTCAGTCCTAAAACTCCTGGTCTGTCTACCCTCCTTGACCTCCTGGCATACCCAGACTTGTCCAAGGGCACAGTATATAAGCTGAGGCCAATCAGGTAGTGTCCCCCCTTGTCCATCCTTCTGTCTCCCAGATACAGTACTTATATGTACAGTGAGTGAAAAAACGTGTGCAATGTTTGGCTGTTTTGTACTAAGTCCAGTGTAGCGCCATGAGGCGTGGGAATCATGCTTAGCCTTGGTGAGGTGGGTGGTAGTACTCGCTCTTGGCTACAAAATGGTCCCAGGGTCATGTGATTTGGTGCAGTAGTCCTTGAGATATGTCCATTATAAAACAGCTACACCATTGCACACGTTTATTCACTTTTGGGCTGGAAGTAAAATCTGAGTCAAATGAAGAGATAATTGTGGTTGTTTGGTCCTACAAACAAAGATACACATATAAACATTGTGTCTGAGTTTGAACAAGTTCACATGCTTCTTTATTTCCAACCTTTACCACCATGAGATCCATCTCCTCCACCCAAAGGAATACTATCCTCACTATGCTTGATTCTGGTCATTCTCCTTCCTCTATTGCCTCCAGTACTGGCCTACATCGCTCTACCATCTCTAGACTTCATTCCAAGGAGCATTCCAGCCTGCAGAAGTCCACTGGAGGTCGTCCATCCAAGCTTTCCCCTGCTAATGTCCGCCATGCCATCCACCTCATCTCAACTCAGAAGGCAGACAATGCTGTGCAGGTGACCAAAACTCTCACCAATGTCATCAACCAGCCCCTCCACCCAAATACTGTTCACCAGCACCTGAAGAAGACTGGTATGAAGGCTGTGGTAAAGCAAAAATGACCTATCCTCTCTGCCAAGCATCGCAAGGCAAGGTTGGACTTTGCCTATGCCCATAAAGATTGGACTTTGGAGGACTGGAAGAGGGTGGTATGGTCTGATGAGACTAAAATTAATCGCCTGGGGTCAGATGGGCGCAAATGGGCATGGAAAAAGCCAGGGGAGAAGCTGAATGTTAGGCTAGTAGAGGGGACACTGAAGTTTGGAGGAGGGTCTCTCATGATGTGGGGCTGTATGACCTGGGAGGGTGTTGGGTATGGCACCAAGATTGATGGTAGGATGGATGGAGACCTCTACCTCCAAATTTTGAAGGATGAACTACAAGATTCCCTTGAGTATTATGGTCTCCATCCTCCTGACATCATCTTCCAGCAGGACAATGACCCCAAGCACACCTGCAAACAGGTCAAGGAGTGGCTAGAGGAGCAGGATTTTAGGACTATGGTATGGCCTGCACAGTCCCCTGACCTCAACCCCATAGAACATGCCTGGGGTTACCTCAAGAGGAGGCTTGCAGAGTATGAGCATCCTCCCAAGGGAATACTGGAGTTGTGGGAGAGGACTCAGGTGGAGTGGAACAATATACCAGCTGAAGAGTGTCAGAAGTTGATTGAAAGCATGCCTAGGAGGGTGGAGGCAGTGATTAAAGCAAAAGGAGGCTATACCAAGTACTGATATTCCCCAAATACCCCTCACTTTTCAAAAGTGAATAAATGTGTGCAATGGTGTAGCTGTTTTATAATGGACATATCTCAATGACTACTGCACCAAATCACGTGACCCTGGGACCATTTTGTAGCCAAGAGCGAGTACTACCACCCACCTCACCAAGGCTAAGCAGGATTCCCACGCCTCATGGCGCTACACTGGACTTAGTACAAAACAGCCAAACATTGCACACATTTTTTCACTCACTGTATACTGCTAGGTAACACTGCCTCTACAACTGGCAGATGTAGTAACTAGCAAGGAAAGGCAACAATATGCCACAGGGTGCAGCTATAGTACAAAGTCAGACATGACATAGGAAGGTATGAGTCATAGACTAGCAAGCAAGTGGTTGGGTAGTCAACCACTGGAGTCATAGGATATATTTGGGTTGAGCCAAATATATCAGTGAAATCTATATAAGCACAAAAGGAAAACAGAGTGGTCAGAAAAGGAAACATGGAACTGAGGCAGTGGTAGTAGGAACTACCACAACATAAGCCCATATGGCAAAGTACCAGGGATAACCCTAGCAGTGGCAAGAGAGGTGATGATGACAGTGGTGACTAGGACAACAATGAGAGCACTATATGCACATAAAAGAGGTGGTATATGGGAAAAGGAAGGTTTGGGGTCAATGCATAACATCACCCCCCCATCAAGAGCAGTGAGCCCCTGCTTGATGAGGCCCAGTGGAATGTGACACAGGTGCAGAACAATGGGAGGAGGAACAGTGAGATGACAAGGTGTTGGGGGATAAAGTGGTGGCCTCAGCCAGGGACATCCATTGCAAGCCAGCACCAAGGTGACAGGACCAATGTCCAAGGTGGTGACAGTCATAGCATGCATACAAATGAAGCAGGTTGTTATGCCTTGGCCTGTTTCCTTCCCCATCTGGCATACCCCTGTTTCTACATGCTTATGCCTCTCTTGGAATTGTCTTAGTCATCATGGTCATTGTCTCTTATTTGGTGGCCTGTCACATCATTGACTGCATGCCACTAAATGTTGTGTGCCATTTTACTCTTTTCCTTTTACAAGCTTATATGATACACATTTCATGTCTCACACACCCATCGTCCCCTTTCCTGTGTCCACTGATGCCTCACTTTATACCACTGCCTGCCTTAGGGGCAAGTATATGAACTCTGTATATGATGCAGCTGCTGCTTATGTATGTCTTCCCCTTTTTGGTTTTTTATCTTTATGCTTTGCACCACAGATACCAATGGGATCTGGAGGTTTCCTTTTTACCTTATGGTTTACTTTCCTGTGCATGTGACCTTGTCGCATCGTGCTGAGGGAAGCCCCTGTTTGCCTTAGGCAAACAGTACAGTGTCTCAAGTCACTCTGACTCAATATGCTGGGCTCTCCTGTTTACACAGAATCCTTGCTTGTCTCTTGCATACAGTGGCTCAAAAAAGTGTCCCAATGTTGGGTCATTTTGCAAAGATCTCTTATTTGTGACTGGACTACTGAGAATCAGTTCATGGGCCTGCAGAGTATCTGAAAGTACTTGGTCTTGGCATTCCAAAACTGTTTTTGTCATATGATTTGGTTTCCATGGTGACAAGATATGATCATTTCAAAATGACAGCTCATTGGGACACTTTTTTGACCCTAGATTTTGTAAATAATCATTTAGTAACAGCACTGGCTTCAGCCCTGTGTAGTTATGTAAATTACATCATTCTGATCAGTATAAATAGTATGCCCATCAATCTGGCTTCCCTACCATACCATGAAGCCTATTCCTGACTCTGTTAGAGCAAATATCCTTTCTCTCTCTGAATCTGGTCTCTCTAGTCACAAAATAGCCTCTAAAACTGGTCTAGGGAAGTCTACTGCAGCCAGGGTCATCAGAGAAGTCCAACCAGAGAAGGAAAACACTAAACTAGGACATCCTTCCAAGCTCTCCTCTACTGATAGAAGAAGGATTATATCCAGTATTACTACTGGAAGAGCAGAAAATGCTGTCCAAGCTACTCATCTTATCAACTCTGCTCTCTCCCATCCTATCTCTCCACAAACAGTTTGGTATGTCCTTAAGGCTGCATCTATGAAGGCCATAGTCAAGAAGAAGAAGCCACTCTTGTCTATCAAGCATAGCAGAAGGAGACTAGCCTTTGCACTCAAGCAACAAAACTGGACTGTGGAGGACTGGACAAGAGTTATTTGGTCAGATGAGACCAAGATTAATAGGATTGGGTCAGATGGAAGGAAGTATGTGTGGAAAATGGCAGGTGAGCCTTTGCAGGATAAAGAAGTGCAAGGGACAGTGAAGTTTGGAGGGGATTCCTTGATGGTATGGGGTTGTATGAGTTGGAATGGAGTGGGGATACTTGCAGAGGTTGAGGGGAGAATGGATGCTGAGCAGTATGTTTCTATTCTGGAGGGGAATCTGCTTCCCAGCATGGAGTATTCTGGTATTCCCAGGGAGAACATTATCTTTCAACAAGATAATGACCCCAAGCACTCCTCCAAAAGGGTCCAGAACTGGCTTGACTCTCAAGATATCAAGGTACTAGACTGGCCAGCACAGTCTCCAGACCTTAATCCCACACAATAGCTATAAAGCA
This sequence comes from Pisolithus thermaeus, assembly GCA_024663475.1. Lineage (NCBI taxonomy): Eukaryota > Fungi > Basidiomycota > Agaricomycetes > Boletales > Pisolithaceae > Pisolithus > Pisolithus thermaeus. The sequence goes on from JANFAF010000037.1 coordinate 384,907, forward strand.
CCAGCAAAGGGGGTTTGGGAGCTTTGGGAGAGGATTGAAGTGGAGTGGAACAAGATAGAGGTGGAGCAGTGTCAGGGACTAATAGAAAGCTTGCCTAGGAGACTAGAAGCAGTGATAAAGGCAAAGGGAGGACACACTAAATACTAAAACTATAATTTAGAATCACTGCTCAAAAAAGTGTCCCAATGAGCTGTCATTTTGAAATGATCATATCTTGTCACCATGGAAACCAAATCATATGACAAAAACAGTTTTGGAATGCCAAGACCAAGTACTTTCAGACAATCTGCAGGCCCATGAACTGATTCTCAGTAGTCCAGTCACAAATAAGAGATCTTTGCAAAATGACCCAACATTGAGACACTTTTTTGAGCCACTGTATGATACATCACAGTTGTTGCCCCATATTACAGTATATGTATCACTTATTCAGACATATAAGCTACTGATAGCATGGCTGCAGGGGAAGAATTGACACCTAAATTACCCTGCATCTCAAAAAAAATTTTTTTTTTGCATGTTGTGTATTGTCAGAGTCACTTTCCCAAGGTGAAATGGCTGACTAATGTTGTGTGTGTGTGAGTGGACTCAGGATGCATAGTAAGCAGATTCAGGTGGAGTATCAAATTGCCACATCTTTTGGGGAACAGTCTCTCTGTCTGAGTATGAATTCCACATGGTTTACTCTCCCATGCATCCTCCCCTTATGTTTAGGATAAGAGCCAGTTCAGGAACCAGAAGTTCTGTGGAAAAGTCAATTTTCTTTCTTTGTGTATGTTTTTTTGCAATCAGCAATATGAGGCATACACCAAGCTGAGTTCAAAAACAAACTCTCATCCAATGCATGATGGATATCAACTATTTCAATTGTGATCTGGACCATCTCTGGCTTGCCTGGATTTCTGTTGCATCTCTGGTAGCCCTTGCAGCTCAGTTCACAGTTGACTCTCTTTCCAGCTCAATGCCTCCCAAGTCTTCTGGCCCCAAAGCATCCTGGAATGAGCAAGAGGTTTCTGCACTTATCCATTACCTCCACCAGCATCAAGCAGAGGCAGGAGACAATGGAAACTTCAAGAGTCCCACTTATAACACTGCTGCTGACCATATCACCCAATATCTCACCAGCAGACCACCAAAGACTGCAGCCATGGTAAGAAATAAGTGGGTCTTGCATGTGAGTCTTATTGCAATTACATTTAACCTAGCAAACTGATCTATGAGCATCGATTTTTAGATTTGAAAGATATATCAAGACATCAAGGGATTTTGAGGCAAGTCAGGGTGCCACTGGGATAATATGCATGGGGCTGGAGTACTGTTGGAGATTGATGCTTTTACCTTAGCATATTTACCTATCATCGCACAGCCTTACATAATCATGCCCGTCACTTGGGTTGAACATTTTCTCCTTCGAACCTCAGACTTCCTTTCATTAGTCTGAGGTAACCATTAATCCATTCGTTACAGTACAGTCCTTTACTAACTATCTGTAGTCTCCCTCTTACAGGTTAGATGACTACAATATAGACTTCCTTTCATTAGTCTGAGTCTCCCTCTTACAGGTCCAGACTGTCCTCACTCCAAAAGGTTATGAGCCCCGAGCTCTAACTTAATTCAAACTCGAATAAAGTGGTACCACTACTAGCTACAGGAAATGTCATCAACTCCCACACACTCCATCTCGACAAGGGCTGGACCATCCGCAAGTGCATCAGCCTCTGGAAGTGCCAAAGTAGCACATGCATCCAGCAGACTATACAACATAGAAGCACTCGCAAATGATGGCTCGAATTTTCAGATGTGGAAATTTCGTATGAAAAAAGTACTGTCAGTTCGAAACCTCTGGAACGTAGTTTCTGGCACTGAGATGACTGCTCCGAATGCCAACTCTCACCCAGATGAATATGAGGAGTGGCTAACCAAGGACCAAGAGGCATGTGCTCAAATAACTCTTACCCTCAAAGATGAACCACTGAGTGGTGTCATGTATGAGACCTCTGCGGCGGCAACCTGGAAGAAGCTAGGTGATAGATATGAAGGAAAAGGGAAGCAGAGCATTGCATATATTATTGGCGACCTCTTCCGAGGGACACTGGCAGATGACCAGCCCATGGAGACGCAGCTAAATGCGATGGATCAGAAATCCCATATACTGGCCTCTCTCGGTCAACCTCTTGATGACTCACTCATTGCGATTGCGATGGTAATTTCGCTACCTCAATCATACTCTACCCTCCGCACCATTCTCATGTCATTGAATGACAAGCTTACAATCGACACCGTTAAATCTCAAGTCCTCATCGAGGAAAAGTCATGGCAGGCCTTGACCAGCCATTCTGCACTTGCTGCCAAAACGAGCGCTAATAAAAAATCAAAACCAGCAGACAAGAAGAAGAAGAAGAAGTGCACCTACAAGCCATGTGGGAAATCTGGACACCTGGAGAGCGAGTGTTATAAAAAGAAAGCGGACGAGGCTTCTAAGCCTACCTCGCAGTCTACCTCACAAACCGACAAGGAAAAGCCTAAGGAGAAGACGGAGCTGTCAGCAAAGATAGTTCAGGTCGAAGATGATGTCTCACCTCTTCGTCTCTTCATGGCTCAGTCACGTCCTGATACAAGTATATCTGAATGGGTAGTGGACTCCGGTGCCTCAGCACACATGTGCTGCCAGCGCCCATGGTTTGTTTCCTTCCAGAAATTGAATCCGACTCAACCTGTCATCATTGGTGATGGCAGATCCATTCTAGCCACCAGCAAGGGCAGGATCGAAGTAACCATGCACCTAGACAATGGCCGAGCCAGTCCTACCATCCTTCGAGATGTGTACTACGTGCCAGACCTCGATACCAACCTTCTCTCAGTACCTGCTCTCGCCTCAAAGGGACTACAAGTTACCTTCAGAAATCGAGGATGCAGAGTACTAGCAAATGACGAAGTGGTCGCCCAGGCAACCAGACGGAAGTCCCTCTATATCCTAGATGCAACTGTCAGCTCCGGCAGTCATACAGCATACATTGTCTTGTCACCTGATGCTCTCGACTACAATGAACCCCTTTCTGCACTCGCATCTTGTACAACTACATCGAAAGCCACACTTGACATCTGGCATTGTCGCTTCGGACACGCGAACATCCGAAGTGTCCTAAGGTTGGATGAGAAGGACTTGGTAGCTGGAATGGAGGTAACCGGGTCAAAAGAGCATGACTCACCGACATGCAAAGCCTGCCTGAAAGGCAAGCAGCACCGCGAGCCAATAACGACAAAGTCAGAGGTGCAGAATCCGACTGTACTGCACAGGACCTACACAGATGTCTGCGGACCCATGGAGACCACCTCTCGAGCTGGACATCGCTACTTTGTAACATTTATCGATGGGCATTCTCATCACCTAGTGGTCCAGTTAATCAAGACAAAGGATGAAGTCCTGGGCCTTACCAAGGAATATTTCGCCTGTGCTGAAGCCAAGACAGGGTGTACACCAAATTACCTTCGCAGTGACGGAGGTGGTGAATATACCTCAAAGGAGTTCGAAGCCTATCTGAAGGTAAAAGGGATTCACCATGAGAAGATGAATGCCTACACACCTCAGGAGAACAGAGTAGCAGAGCAGATGAACCGCACAATAGTTGAGTGCGCATGTGCGATGCTCAATGATGCAGGCCTACCCAACAAGTACTGGGGGATGCAGTACTACATGCTGCCCATATTATAAACCGTCTCCCTATGAAGTCACTCGAATCAAAGTCTACACCCTATGAGGCCTACACAGGGAACAAGCCCTCGGTTGCCCACCTATGAGTCTTCAGATGCATGGCACATGCTCATATCCCTGAAGAGAAGCGTCAGAAGCTTGATGTGAAGTCACTCGAATGCACTTTCCTTGGATACTCGGAGAATAAAAGTGCATAAATATGTGCTCATCGAGCCAGTGGGTGAATTGTCGAATCTCGTGATGTCGTCTTCGATGAGGGGACTGGGAAGAAGCTCAACTGAGTCGAGATAGATGTGGTGACTAAAGGAACAAAGAGGTTAGCACCTACGAATGAGTATCAAGGCACTGAAACAAAGATGGACACACCTCGAGAGGAAAAGACTCCAGATCTTGGTGATAAGAGTCTGGATGGGGGGGACAGTGACCCAGGATACTGGGAGACCCTGTCCAATGACGGATACGACCTAATCGACCCACCGATCAAAGAGGATCAAGCCCGATCGCTCCCCGAGCCCGAAAAGATGCCTAAAGTTGAAAAAAAAACCTCTGAGGACAACCTCGCACCAAAAACAGTTGAAACGCACCCAGGGCGACCTAGTAAACCTACTCAAACCTCTCAGCAGCGCCCAAGTGCGACGCCTCGACCCCCAGGTCCATATCCAGTGCCAATACCACCTGCAACCCTCAGAAGGTCTTCCAGGGCAAGGAAGAAGCCTGGATGAGATGACGACCCTCAATTCTTTGTCAATGCCTATGAAAGAAGGACCTTACCTGTTGTTGGACCGTTGCGAGAGGGTGTGGAGGCCAGCAGCGCTGAGGAAGCGACCGGAGAGGGCGAGGATGCGGCGAGGAGTGGAGATGAGGCTGTGCCACAACAAGTGCACACAGCTTACCAAGCAAGCACTTCGTGCGACAACGAACCGACTACGTTTGCAGATGCCATGAGTCGTGCTGATGCAGACCAATGGTATGCTGCAATGGCCGAGGAACTACGAACCTTTGTGAAGATCGGACTGTATGAGGAGGTACCGCGTCCACCCGATCGCAAAATTATTGATTTGAAATGGGTCTACAAAGTCAAACAAGGGCCATCAGGCAACATTGATAAGTATAAAGCCTGACTCGTTGCAAAGGGGTTTTCGCAGGTATATGGAGTGGACTACACAGAGACCTTTGCACCGGTAGCTAAGTTCTCGACCATTCATTTGCTGCTCACACTCGCTGCCAGGTACAATCTAGAGATCCACCAGATGGACGTCAAGTCCACATTCTTAAATGGTAAACTCAAAGAAGAAGTCTACCTTCGTCCCCCCCCTGGGTTCCGAGACTCGAGTGACATGGTATGGAGACTCCACCGTGCCCTGTATGGACTTAAACAAGCTCTGAAATCCTGGTATACTCGTCTTCGAGAAGTTTTCACATCCCTAGGGTTCACTCGCAGCAATGCAGACCATAGCCTTTTCTACAAGGTCGAAAATGGTATCCTCGTTATCGTCGCTGTCTACGTAGATGATAAACTCATCCTCTCGAAGAGCCATGAGGCTATTGATCGTCTCAAGGAGCAGTTAGCTGCTGAGTACGACCTCTTGGACTTAGGTGAAGCTCACTGGATACTTGGCATGGAGATTATCCATGATCGAGACAAGGGTGTAATTGAGCTCTCACAACGACGCTACGTTGAGACCATTCTCAAGCAGATTGGGATGCACGAGGGTCGCACTGTCACTACCCCCATTGAGCAGAACCTCAAGCTCGAGAAACTTGAATCTCCAGAGTGTGATCTCAGATCATACCAAAGCGGGCTAGGTGCTTTAATGTACGCTATGCTAGCTACACGACTGGATATTGCCTTCGCAGTGGGTGTGTTAAGTAGACACGCAGCATCCCCAGGTGACTGACACTGGTCTGCCCTCAAAAGGGTCTATCACTACCTTCGAAAGACCATCGACACTCAACTTCGCTACTTGAAGGACTCTGGTAACTATCTGATTGGCTACTCAGATGCTGACTGGGCAGCCGATGTGAATGACTGACGCTCTGTCACTGGGTATGTCTTTACACTGTCTGGTGGCGCCATTAGTTGGTCCTCGAAGAAACAATCCTCTGTTGCCCTATCGAGCACCGAGGCTGAGTATATGGCTGTGTCTGCGGCCACCAAAGAACTTGTCTGGCTTCGCACACTTCTTCATGAGTTAGATGCCAACTTGATGAACCTTCCTACCCCCCTCTTCGTCGACAATCAATCTGCAATCGCACTGACGAGCAATGCTATGTTCCACGATTGCACCAAGCACATAGCTATTTGTCATCACTTCGTATGTGAGAAGATCGACAAGGGTGAAGTCGTTGTCAAGTATATATCAACTACGGAGCAAGTTGCGGACGTTTTTACCAAAGGACTCTCACAAGACAAGCACTGTACATTTTCTCTTGGTATGGGCATTATATTTTAAGTTCTGCTTCGATGAGTGGGCATGTTGGAGATTGATGCTTTTACCTTAGCATATTTACCTATCATCGCACAGCCTTACATAATCATGCCCGTCACTTGGGTTGAACATTTTCTCCTTCGAACCTCAGACTTCCTTTCATTAGTCTGAGGTAACCATTAATCCATTCGTTACAGTACAGTCCTTTACTAACTATCTGTAGTCTCCCTCTTACAGGTTAGATGACTACAATATAGACTTCCTTTCATTAGTCTGAGTCTCCCTCTTACAGGTCCAGACTGTCCTCACTCCAAAAAGTACATGCCAAGTTGGATGGGGAAGTATGCAAAGGTATGTTATCCATAGGTGTATTGATGTCTGAACCACTAAGTGTGCAATTTTCCAGACCCATCCACCCATCTGTCCATTCAAAAACTGTGGATGGGAATACTACACCCTCCTACTCAATATCATACCTAATGGTGCTGCCCAAGGCACCAATGCATTCATTCTGTGTATCCCCCAGATCACCACAACCTCTGTGGCCAAAAACACTGAGTGGCATGAAACAGTACTTAGTGATAGCTCTGCCATCCTGTCAGGTGTCAGGAGTTCTGATGTGCAGTCTGGTCAGGCAACCATCCCTACTCCTCCCAATGCTCTGTTATCTAGCACCTCAGCATTTGATTTGCCTAGTGACATTCCTCCCTCCAGCACCCCACCAGCAAGCCTCAGGAAGTGAGTCCATACAGAGATGATTGGTGATGATGACACCAATTCAGCTTTCCCATTTGCAGATACATCTGATGTCTCTATGTTTAAATCCAACAAATGCACTCAGCTCTCTGCAGCTGTTGATCCTGCCAGAAATAGCCATTCCTGCCACTCCCAAAAAGTTGCTCCCCCACTGGACCCTGTGAAAAGGCTCCAAAGTTCTATCAACCAGTTAACAACCTTGATCACTACTTTGCTATCTTCATCTGTTGAGCAAGCATCAATCACAAGGTCACATGTGATCCAGTTGCTGGATGGGGAAGACAGCCATCTTCCCAGATCCCAGAAGGCTTTCATTTGGTCATTGATTGTGCAAAGCTTGGGCTTTGCTGATGTATATCTAAGGATGACTGACAAGGAGGATTGGGTGGAATATGTGAACCTTGAGTACTGGCTCAAGTATGGGAGCTCTGCAAGTCAAGCTGGGTGAATAGTCATGTACCATGTAGCTCCTAGCCTCATGTGTAGTACTGCAGCATCATGTATATCAAATGTCATCTTGTACCCTGCAAAACCTGTCATTTTCTCAATGCAAACTCATGCTATGAACCAAAACATGCAGCTGGATTTTACAAAGTACAGTGTGACACATGAATAGGTGCAGTACTATGAAGACATGTCATTGGAGCTGTATTCATCACTGCCTGACTCAAAATCTCTTGTACAGATCCTCTCTTGATAATCCTCCCACATTTACTGTGCAATCTGATCACATACATAGGGTATGAGCAGCCTGCAATGCTGCTGTGTCAGTGGTCCCAACTTCTGAATCTGCTATTGCATCCAATTCTCCTGCACCTTGCAGATCCTCACTGGTATCTACAGGATCTTCAGCAGCATCCTCATCAGAGGCTTCATCAGCATCATGAATACAGATAAAATTATGGATTGCTCATAGTGTGGTGGGGATTTGAGCTTGAATTTGGATGTCATACTTGGGACTTGGTAGAAGAATGTGAAAGTGGCACTTGAGCATGCCAAAAATGTACTTGATGATGTTTCATGCAGATGAATGATGAAGGTTGAACAATTCTTCTTTATTTCTAGGCCTATTTACATCAGCATGGCTGGCACTTTTACTAAACAACAGGGACATACCTTAGCTGTGCACAGTGCCACTCTGCTAGGTGGTAATGGATGCCCTGATATGGGATTAGGAGCTCCAGGCAGTGTGGGAAACTGGCATCTGCAAGAAAGTATCTACCATGAGGGATTACCAACCCTTTCTCCACCACATCTTGGTAAATACGTGTGTCCATTGCTGAACCTTCCCACCCAGTGATCACATAAGTGAATTTAAGTTGGAAATCACAGCCAAATAAGCAATTTTGTGAGATGAAACCTTTTTTGGACTGAAAATACTGGCCAGACCAGGGATCGAACCTGGGTCTTCCCACTAGTGCTGGGGTGCCTTACCACTAGGCCACCCAGCCATCCCTTACTAGCCTAGAGTGTGGATTCTCATTCCAACAACCTTTTCAATTCCAGTAGGCTGCCTGGTCAATTGCAGCTGGCACTGCATGGATATGACTACCATCCAATGCACCAATTGCACCCTTGAAGAACAGCCAGAATTTTGCATTATATCTAATCTCAGGCTGGATTTCATTGGCATCAGGCATGTGCACATAGGTGGAATAGAATGGAGGAGTAGAAAAGATGGTCAGAAGTCTATAAAAGTACCTGTTAAAAAATGGATACCAATTGCAAGTTAAACCTGATGTTGTTGTGAATATACATACTGAGAGATGGTGTCATTTGATCACTGAAACTGTTCCCTGACATGTATTACTGTTAGGCCAGTGACACTCATATATAAGAAAATCACCAGTTGTTCCTTGAGTGAGACAAATCAAGAGTTTCCATGGCCCATCTCTCTAAGACAGTCCACAAGCATTGCAAATATGTCAGTGTGTACACCAAGCTCACATCAGATGTGTTTTGGGTGTCCAAGAAGCAATTCTATTAACCAGTCTTCACCAGAAAGAGCCAATGTGTGGTATGGTTTGGGTGCACTTCTGGTTAGGGTTGCCTGTTGAGAGCTGGCAGAGACAACAATGCTGATGAGCAGAGTGATATACTGCAGGATGCACTGTTGCCAAAGTCCTTCATAGTGGTCATTGTTGACATTGACCTCATCCACACTGAAGATAATCTGAGAGATGTGTTGGACTCAGCATTTGGCATATGCCCATGCTGAAGAATACTAGCAAATATATACAAACTAAGAATCTTGGACTTCTGCAGAACTTCCAGTTCCTGAACTGGCTCTAAGGTAGTATGCTTCCACCTTGTACTTTAACTTTTCACTACCTTGCAACATGCCACATTTATTACCATTGTTTGGTGATATGAGTGTTAGCTGCCAAGGAGACTCAAAGTCACTATGTCTCAAGGCATGGTCTACTGTTGACTTCTAAAGTGCTAGTCCTTTGTTAGGACTTTTGTGCACAATGGCATAACAAAAGTGAGAAGTTTACACTGCTGCTGTGACCATTTTTTGGACATGATGCTCAGCTTCTGTCTCTCTCTGAACTTTGCTGGTTGATCCTCAATCTAGATCAAGTCACCAGTTTCTTCACTCATTTCCCATCAACTGCCCATTGTTTGGACATTTTGTCAACATTCCCTTCCACCTTTTCAAGCTCCCCTTATCATTTGCCCATGGTGTCTTCAGGAGATCCTAGATGACCACCTGCTCCACCACCTTCTCACTTATGAGCTTCAAAGGGAAAATCCCCTGCTGTACCACCTTGCATTACTAGCACTGAATACTCAGCTTGACACTTCGCTTCTACATAAGTATCCAAGTGTAGGAGCTTACCCCCACCTTCCAGTCTTAGAAATCCCACAATCCTTGATACCTATCAAGAGAAGGAATTGGAATCCAAGACTGAAGCAGAACCCCTCTTTGACAACAAATCAGACCCAGGATCAATTGTTGGTGATGTACCTATACCTGATCAAGAAGAAGAAGGTCTATCAAACCTCATGTCTCATGCTACTGAAGGACTTAATCTTGGCAACATCAGAACCTCTGGGCAGGAAACTGAGAAGCCCAAAGAGGTGCCATTGTTTAACTGAGAGCCTACAGAAGGAGAACTAAGCCAAATTCTGGCTAAAGCCTTTGGCTGCCAAGCTGTTTGCAACTCAATTCCCTTCCATACAGAAGAGAAGCCTAATGGATGAAGAGAGTTTAATCTCAATAAGCCTTCCATCTATAATGGTGATCACAAGAAGTTGCAAACTTGGTTGACACAAGTCAAAGGATACACCCAAATTAACCAACATGTGTACATGACTGATCATCTTTGAATTGGCTTAGCCCTGTCATATATGACCAAGGGATTGGCAGCTTCTTTTGCTGAAAATTATATTAATCAACTTGCTGAAAGTGGCAGACTTGAATATGCAGATGACTGGCAAAGCTTTGAAGAAAGAATTCAAGCCAACTTTGCCACTGATGATCAGTGCACTAAAGCCCAACTCAAACTCATAACCCTCACTCAAGGGAAGGACCCTCTTGAAACTTATGTCACCAAATTCATGCCACTCTTCAATGGTGCTATATTCTTTGGCAAAGGCCCAAAGAAGGAGATTAGAGACTGGGTGCTCAATCATAAAGATCAAAAAACTGTTTCCAACTGGATTGCATATGCTGGAGAAGCCATTAGCAAAATTAAGAATAAATGAATCCTTGATGGGGTTAAAGGAAACCCTACCCCCTTCCTTTCTTACAGTCACCCTTTGCCCACCAGAGACCCCAACACTATGGACATGGACCATCATTTTAAAAGAGATGGTCACAACAAGAATGTCTGGGCCATTACCTGTTGCAACTGTGGCAGGGAAGGTCATTTCAGTAAAGGATGCTCTATGCTGCCTTGTAAAGAAAAGAAAATGGTTCAAGCATATGGGTTGGTTGGAGATCCTGATAAAGGAATAACAGAGGATGATCTGAAACAAGCCAGAAAGGACTTTGATCCCTATCTTCCTGATGTCATAAAGAAGGATTTTGTTTAAGATGTCCTGGTGTCCCCTCTACCAGTATGTCTGAAGTTAGAGTGTTGTTAGCCCACTGTGTAACTAGTATCTGAGATGAATCCAATATGTCTGCTCATGCACCTCAAGGATACATGACACTTACTGACTACAAAACAAGGGTTAATGCCACCATTGACTGTGGTGCTGAAGTAAATCTCATAGTACCTGGCATTGTCAGAAAACTCAATATACAAATGTATCAAGTTAAAAACCCCTGGAAAATTGTTGCCTTTGACAGCAGAGTGGGCTATGAAGTCAGGAGGAAATGCTATCTCTGCTGTATGATGGAAGGATGAAAGTTCACATTCTTGTGCTTTGTTGGCCCCCTTGAAAAGAAGGAGAATATTATTCTCAGGATGCTGTGGTTGAGAAAAGAATGACCAGTGATTGATTGGGTCACTAGGGGAATTGTGAAATGGGGTGACTCCCTGGGACAGTTGCCAAAGAAGAAAGACGACATGCATGAGGTCAAAAATGCCTCTGTAGGTTGCACAACTATCTCGACACAATTGGAAATCAATGCAGGACTGACAGAGGTACCTGACTTGCCAAAAGAATACCAGGAGTTTGCCAATGTCTGCTCCAAAACAGACATCCCTCTCCCCCATTTCAGGAAAGGGCTCAATATGAAATTTGAACTAAGGATGAGTTTCAGAAAGACAACAAAAAGCTGATGAAGAAGGCAATGCTTAACCCAATGTTGCCAGATGAGTTAAAAGCTCTTGATCAGTTCATTGAGGAGAACCTGACCTGTGGAAAAATAGTTCCTTCTGAATCCCCAACATTGGCACCAGTGTTCTTTGTGGCTAAGAAGGATGGCAAGAAAAGGCTTGTCCAAGACTACTGTTACCTCAACTCCCATATGATTCATGACTCCTATCCATTGCCTAATATCCCTCAAATGATCAATGAACTTTGCAAGTCCAAGTACTTTGCTAAATTTGATATTTGATGGGGGTTCATGAACATCCAGGTAAAACCCAAAGACTGATGGAAGGCCACCTTCTTAAGACCTACAGGGTTGTTCAAACCAACAGTAATGTTCTTTGGACAATGCAACTCTCTGCCTATGTTCCAACAGTTTATGGACATGACTTTCACCCAGCAGCTACACAAAAAACAACAATGTGGCTATATGGATGACATTGTAATCCATGCTAAAACTATCCCAGAACTATGGTGGTATGTGAAAGAGTTCTTAGTGATTTTGTCACATCTGTGACGTGCGTGTAAGGTCCAGACTGCAGTCTGACCATCTGAGTTGTCATTCTAGCCCTACGGGCTTCTGTTGTGAAACTCCGTTCCGTCTTTGATTTGACTTACGATCTGTTTCTATTTCTGTTTCCATATTTAGTATGTTTCTCTCGCGCTTCTAAGTGACTCGCTACACTACCATACCCATATGTCTTACTAATCCCCGTACCATCCGGCTATCCGGCGACTACCGACTTACCTTACTAATGGCTCACCAATATTGTTATTCATCCATACTGCGCTCTGGTAGTTGCTACATCCCGGACATTGCATTGGACTTTTCTCTGTACTATAAAAGCTTTGTACATACGTACAAGACTTCCAACAAGTGTCTGGAGGAAATGAATCAGGCCTATGAGCATTTGACTGCTGTTCTGGATCCTGACAAGGTTTCTGGATGGGAATTGGATGCTCTAAGGGCAGAGGCTGATAGGGGGGAGGCCCTAGATATTTATTTGTCAAAAGGGCACAAAGGTAGGTCTTGTGGATGGGCTGATGACTCCTTCTGATAATTATATGTAGCTCCCACCTTTCATGAAGTGCAGATACAACTCATGAAAAACCCAATGACTCCATTTGGAAGTGGTGGTTCTGTGGCCTGGCTTGCTGAAGGAATCAGCATTGAGGACTCACAGTGAGGTCCCTCTTGAGCTGAAGGTGATTTTCTTGCTGACCAGGCCTGCAGGGACCAGCTGAGATCCAAACTCTGACAACTTCCCAATCCCATGTCCACTAGCCAAGAGGTCAAAATCTCTGTGAAGAGGCAGAGACTTTCTGCCAGGATTGAAAAATTCCATAGCAATGGTCAAGCATTTTTCAAAGCTTTGGAGATCAATGGTGCTTTCACTCCCCAGGATGATCCAGAATTTTGTGGGAAAGAAGAAGAAGATGAGGGGGAGGAGGATAGGGAGTTCTGGGGTGAAGATGATGGGTACTGGGAAGTTCCTGGAGAGGAAGTTGAGGAGCTGGCTTCTGAGCTCATGAGTATATGGATGCCCTCTTCCATTGGGAGTGCCAAACTGACAGAGCTCGGCCTTGTTGACCTTCTCAAAGAGGAGAGGGAACTCAGGATTGGACAAGCTAATGATTGTTTAGACCAACTGAGAACAGACCTTGGATGCAAAGCCATGTTATACTGACAGAACTTCTGGACCAAGAATTCTACCAGGGAAGGTACTAGGACCAAGAAGGAAATCCAAAAAGTGGTGGCCAGGATAAACAAGCATGTCAGAGGTTATCAGAGGGCCAGACAGGCCATTCTCAGGCTGGACCCCAATGTTGACATGGCAGAAAAGTATCAACAAATCCTGCCCAATGATCTTGCAGTGAGTAAGGAGGTGACAGAGGAGAACAGGTTTGGCCAGGGGACCAATAAACTGGCTTGGTTTTGGATGATGGAGGGTGAACAGAGTCAGCTGAGTCTCCAGGGTGGGGGCTTGATGGAAGAATGTAAGCTTGCCATATGTCTTGCTAACAGTGGTGTGTAGTTTACAGGATCAATTGGCTCAAAGCAAGGGCAATAAGGGACAGATGGAAAGAAGAAGTGTCACTGGTGAGGCATGAGATGCTTTGGACTTGCCTGTGGTTTGAGTACCACAAGGACATGTGGGAGAAAAGGGCTCTGCAGTCAACTGAGCCAGGGAAAGAGGTTTATACTAAAAAGCAGATGGGGTTGTGGAATGACTTTGCAAAGAAGGCAAGGTTGATGTTCCAAGGTAAACAAGTGGATTGTATTTAGAATGAGAGTGGAAACACACAGTATGGTGTGTGTTAGTGATGCCCTTGGCTTGGTGACTTGGTATTGGAATCTAAGTGAATGCCAAACATGTGCAAATCAAACAAGTAATGCCTAAAAGAGGAAGGGCTGACATTTTTTCAACCACCTGCATAAATTAGTAAGGGCTGAAAATTTTCACCTTCTACAGTGAGTGAAAAAACCCTTGCAATGTTTTGCTATTTTGCACTAAGTGCAGTGTAGCACTGGAGGGCGTGGGAATCTCGCATGGCAGTAGTGGGATGGATTGTAGTACTGACTCTTGGCTACCAAGGGGTCACTGTATCACATGATTCCATCCAGTAGTCATCAAGATATGCTGGTTTTAAAACAGGTACACCATTGCAAGGGTTTATTCACTTTTGGTAATGGAAGGGTATATGGGGGATATCAGTACTTGGTATAGCCTCCTTTTGCTTTAAGCACTGCCTCAACCCTCCTAGGCATGCTTTCAATCAACTTCTGACACTCTTCAGCTGGTATATCATTCCACTCCACCTGAGTCCTCTCCCACAACTCCAGTATTCCCTTGGGTGGATGCTCATACTCTGCAAGCCTCCTCTTGAGGTAACCCCAGGCATGTTCTATGGGGTTGAGGTCAGGGGACTGTGCAGGCCATACCATAGTCCTAAAATCCTGCTCCTCCAGCCACTCCTTGACCTGCTTGCAGGTGTGCTTGGGGTCATTGTCCTGCTGGAAGATGATGTCAGGAGGATGAAGACCATAATACTCAAGGGAATCTTGTAGTTCATCCTTCAAAATTTGGAGGTAGAGGTCTCCATCCATCCTCCCATCAATCTTGGTGGCATATCCGACACCCTCCCAAGTGATACAGCCCCACATCATGAGAGAACCTCCTCCAAACTTCAGAGTCCCCTCCACTAGCCTATCATTCAGCTTCTCCCCTGGCTTTTTCCAAACCCATTTGCGACCATCTGAGCCCAGGCGGTTGATTTTAGTCTCATCAGACCATACCACCCTCTTCCAGTCCTCCAGAGTCCAATCCTTGTGAGCATAGGCAAAATCAAGTCTTGCCTTGCGATGCTTGGCAGAGAGGATAGGACGTTTACACTTGACCACAGCCTTCATACCAGTCTTCTTTAGGTGCTGCCGGACAGTGTTTGGGTGGAGGGGCTGGTTGATGATATTGGTAAGAGTTTTGGTCACCTGGACAGCATTTTCTGCCTTGTGAGTGGAGATGAGGTGGATGGCATGGCAGACATTGGCAGGGGAAAGCTTGGATGGACGACCTCCAGTGGACTTTTGCAGGGTGGAATGCTCCTTTGAATGAAGCCTAGAGATGGTAGAGAGATGGAGGCCAGTACTAGAGGCAATAGAGGAAGCAGAGTGACCAGCATCAAGCATAGTCAGGATAGTATTCCTTTGGGTGGCAGAGATGGATCTCATGGTGGTAGAGGTTGGAAACAAAGAAGCATGGGAACTTTTTGGAACTCAGACACATTGTTGATATGTGTATCTTTGTTTGTAGGACCAAACAACCACAATTATCCCTTCATTTGAGTGAGATTCCACCACCCTGGCCAAAAGTGAATAAACCCTTGCAATGGTGTACCTGTTTTAAAACAAGCATATCTCAACAACCACTGGACAGAATCACGTGATAAAGTGACCCCTTGGTAGCCAAGAGTCAGTACTACAATCCATCCCACTACTGCCAAGCGAGATTCCCACGCCCTCCGGTGCTACACTGCACTTAGTGCAAAATAGCGAAACATTGCAAGGGTTTTTTCACTCACTGTATCTTCCACCTGCAACAACAATTCTCTGCTGCTACATACCTCCCCCCATTGAACCATCCAATGTCTGACTGGAAGAAAGCCTACTCTGAAA
The DNA here is from genome assembly GCA_024663475.1 of Pisolithus thermaeus. Lineage (NCBI taxonomy): Eukaryota > Fungi > Basidiomycota > Agaricomycetes > Boletales > Pisolithaceae > Pisolithus > Pisolithus thermaeus. The sequence goes on from JANFAF010000037.1 coordinate 400,745, forward strand.
TCCTGTCCTCCTATGTAGGAATGTACAAAGAAGCAAGGGGGAACTTGGAGCTCAGGAATGAGATCCTGGCTGAGGTGAAGGGGAAGATTCTTGAGCATGAACCATTGCATTCTGTGGAATTGCCACAAAATCTGAGAGTGGTGAGACCCTTGTTCATCATGCTGGACAGGTCTGATGTTTGTCTAGGCCATCCAGATGGAGTGGTTGTCACAACTGGATCCAGAAGACCAGCAAGATGAGATAGCCATCATCCAGTGGTTCCTGACTCTTGCTTTCACTGGAAAGAACAAGGAAGATGTTGGTGAGGGTGAGAAGGCCAGGGAGGAGAAGGCCAGACCCACCAAGGCTGGGGACTACAAAAAGGCCTTTACAGCCTTCACTGCAGCACAACGGGTGTTCAAGGAGGAAATGTACAGCTATGATAGGGAAAGGGGGGACACCAAGGACTGTAAGACCATAGGGCAGAGGACCAGGATTGTCCAACAGTGGTGGGAGTCCCTTTCTGATGACAGGAAAGCAGAAGGTGGGAGGGCAGTGGAAAAGTGGAACAAGTTAGGTGCACCCAAAGAGACCCATGATTTGTAGGTACACTTCCAACTTTCAGACCTTGTACTGAGCTGGCAAATAAACAGATACCACAGAAAAAATCTCCCTGCCATGGCCAAAGATTTTATTGAAACTGTTCAGAGAACCATGGGGTCCCATGTGGTGATGTTTGTAGGGCATGAGTCAGGGGAAGGTCAGATCAAGCTGGCAGTGTGAGTTTCACTTACCTTGTTGGTTCCAATGCTGAAGAAGACTGCCAGGTTTGAGACAGCATCAGGGGATGGGAAGAAGGTATTCACAGAATCATCCCAGTCAAGCAAGGATTGGGTTTTGACTGCAGAGAGCATACTGACTGACTATCTGTTGACTGACCCTGGTGAGTGGTGTGTATTGTCTATCAACATATTTATGCCAATTGATCACTGCTTAGTGGAGGAAGATTCAGCTGAGAAGCAGGAGGTGGAGATATCCTTGGATGAGGATGGAAATCCAGAAGTGCCCACTTGGGATGGGCAGAAGTTGAAGGTGCAACAGAACTTGGCAAGAGCAATCTTCCAAGCTGCTTATGGTGTGTCTTGCTTGGCATGTGCATAGCTGCATGTCTGATGGAAGTTTGGGAAATAGCCAAGTTTACAAAGAAGCCCAAGGCCAAGGTTCCCTGGGGCTTGCTGATCAAGTCCCCAATGGAGTATCTGGACTCTGAGTCTGTCCCAGAGGGTTTTACCATGAAGGATCCTTCCAAATGGACAAAGGCTGATCTTGGGTTGCTTTGGGATCATTGGCAATCCCTAGAGGCAGAGGAGAAGGTGATTGTGTCATTGATTGATTGCAAAAAGGAGGATGCACCTTTGTCCAGGCAGTTTGACAGGAAAGTGGTGGGAAGCAGTAAGAAGAGAGTATGGGTGACAGTGGATGATGACAGTGAAGCAGAAGTGGGTGGGGCAGGCATACCAGGGCCTTCAGCTACACAGCACTCAGTTGGAGGACCCTCTGAGCAGACTGTTGATGGTGGTGAGGTCCTGGGGGAGGCCACTACAGATGCAGGGCAGTCAAACCCAGGAGAGTCCAGTCCTGCTTGGCATGCCAGAAAGGACTGGATCTCTTATTTGAAGTCTCTTTCCATCATGCCCAGGTACCAAGTACTTGTTGACCTGGTGGATGCCCTACCAGAATAGGTAAGTCTGTGACTGTCAGGGAGCACTAGACTAACTAACAGATGTCATAGGGGAATGGAAAGGGGCCAGAGGTAGACTTCCCCTACTGGGCAACTTGGACCTGGAGTGCCAAGTACTTGCCAGAGGAAATTCACTTGGATTTGGGGACTTTCCAAAAGGCAATTGGAGAGTTGCAAAGTGCAAGGTTCAGTTCCTCTTCAAGGAGTCTGGAGGTGGTTCTGGGACTTGGGCTTCTGTTAAGGGAGTGTAGTCATGCCCAAGAAGTGGAGGAGGATGATCCTTTGGTCAGTAAGCTCAATTTTTTGTTGAACTCCAAGCTTGGGGTGCAGAGGGGGGATGATGTGATGGATGTGGTGGGGGTAGTAGTTTCAAGGTTGGAGCAATGTCCTGCAGGCACCAAGGGACCACAAGGGGGAGATGGGGGTGCTAGGATGGGTGAGAGTGATGGAGGGGATGAGGAGAAGGAGGAGGAGGAGGAGGAGGAAGCTCCTCCAAGGAAAAGGAAAAGGGCAGGGAGTGGGATTGTGACTAGAGGGCAGAAGATGGCAAAGAAGGATGAGGGAAAGGGGAAGAAGGTAGGGGAAAGTCAAAGGAAGGGAGTGAGAACTTGGAATCAGACCAAGAGAGCCATGTAAATGGATGGGTAGATATGTGGTGGCAAAAGGTAATAGATTATAGAATTATGAATGTCAAGGGTACATCCAACTCTGAATAAGAGCACCAGTGTCAGCAAGGGAGGGCATTGCAATTGTCAATCAGTTTAGAAAATGATCTGGGTTGAAAGAGTCACCTTTCATGATTGTGAGTAATTTGAGCATTGTCTGTGTGACTGAAGGTCTGCAAGGGGTGTGGATCAACCATCTGTGGCTTCCCTAGTATAGCGATCACCCAGCCCACATCTTCAAAAATTTGGAATTGATGGAACAAGCTCTAGCCTTGTTCAACCTGTGATCCACCATAGTGTATGGATTAATACTGTGAGGTTGATGAAACCTCTAATTGAGCACTTCCAACCCCCATTCCATGGGAACTGAAGGGAAGAAGTACATACATATATATATAATGAGGTGGGCAAGGTATTCCCAAGCCATGTTGGCCTTTCAGGGGGGTGGGGTGCCACAGCCAGGTCAGCTGACCCCACTTTCAGGGGGGGGTGGGATCCCCCATGCAGGTCAGCTGACCCAACTTTCGGGGGGGTGGCATCCCCTAGCCAGGTTGGCCAATCCCACTTTCAGGGGGGATGGCATCCCCCAGCCAGGTCAGCCAACCCCACTTTTAGGGGGGGTGGCAGCCCCCAGCCAGGTCAGCTGACCCCACTTTCAGGGAGGGATGCCATCCCCCAGCCAGGTCATCCAACCCCACTTTCAGGGGGGATGCCATCCCCCAGCCAGGTTGGCTGACCCCACTTTCAGGGGGGTGGGGCATTGCCCAGCCATGTCAGCTGACACCACCAGTTGGTTCAACTGGCCAACACCAAGTCGGGGTCAGTCAGCTGACATTGGCTAGTCCTATGTTTAGGCCAAAATGTACATGTTGGGTGTCCCAGTTTCAGGACCACAGGTGACTGAAGGGTCTGGTTCAACAGACATGGTGGAGGTTCTGTCCTCCTTGGGCAACAATGTGCAGGAGGCAGCTGATGTAGGTAGGGATTTGAGGGTGAATGATGATGATACTGGGCATGGTGGGGTTGGGGAGACATCCATGGAGGCAAAGTCAGAGGTGACAAAGTTGGATTCATCATAAGAAAAGTAATCAGAACCTGGATTTTTGGTATTGACTGAGTGAGGTGAAGACATTTAGTTGAGGCAATGGGTGAGTTTGTAGTCATAAAGAGCTTCTTCCACATGCTCTTTTATATTCTCTTCTGGCTCCCAGTTGTTTGATGAATGTGGGAACCCCTTCCACTTTACTAGATATTCTCTGGCTTTGCACCAACCCTTGCTGTGGTAATTGGGTATGGCCTCCACCTCCCACTTGACCTCATCATTAAACCAGGTCAGGGAGGGGCTGAGGCAGTGCCAGTCCATATTCATCAGTTTTTGTATAGGGGTAGATTCATGATGTGTGGAAAACAGGGTAGACCTTCCAGGTGCTCAGGAATTTTAGCCATACTGCCACAGGCAATATTACCTCAGAGATTGTAAAGGGGCCAAGCCTTCTCAGCTCCAGCTTGGCTGACTGTACTTGCATTCTTAAATTAGCCAAGTCAAGCCATACCTGATCTCCAATCTTCAGGGCTGTGTAGGTTCCTTTACTTCAGCTTCTCATCAGTTCCTGTGCTTTCTTATGAGAAAGCATTGTGAGATCATGATTGGTGGCAAGGGATTGCAGCTGTTCATCAACAGAGGGTGCAGCAGTTATGTGAGCAGATGGGTATGGAGAGGAGTCAAACCCATAAAGGAGGGAGAAAGGGGTTTGGCCATGTATGGAATGTATTCCTGAGTTGTGTGTGAACTCCACATCTGGGAGTTTTCATGCCCAAGAGTTAGGCAACTCAGCACAGTAGCATCAGAGGTATGTTTTGAGTTCCTGGTTGACTTGTTTGCTTTTTCCATTGGTCTGGGGGTGATAGGCCAAGGAAAGCTTGGGTTTGATCCCAAGCACCTTGTACAGCTCCTTAGTAAAGCCTGATGCAAACTGTGGACCTTGATTGGATATTATGCTTTCTGGTAGGCTGTACTGCTGATAGATATATTGCTGAAACAGTCTTGCCAGTCTGACTGAGTCAACTGTCTTGTCGGTCGGTATGAATACCACTGCCTTCATCAGTCCTTGATCAACCATGGTTAGGACTGAGTCATAGCCTTTGGACACCAGTAGATTGGTGACAAAATCCATGGAGATTTGTTGGAAAGGAAGGGGGTTCATAGGCATGTTGTGGGGAGTGATCAGTGGCATGACTGGATGGGTCATGACCTTGTTTGCTTGGCAGACTGGGCAGCCTTTGATGTAGTCTTGAATTGACTTCCACATGCCCAGACACCACACCTCCTTAACCATCTTCTTCATCATAGCTTTTACTCCTGGATGTCCAGCATGTGGATCATCATGGTAGTCTTTGAGGCACTGCTTTCATGTATTTGGAGGGATGTACAACTGCTGTTTGTATCTTTTTGTTCCATCTGTTGCCCATTGTACTTTGGGGTTTTCCTCCAAAAGGGTCAAGTCCTTTGGTGTTTCACTTGTAGTGCACTCATATGCCTCTTTGGAGATGACATACACCCCTTTATGGGATCAGTCAACCTTTGGTTTGTTGTTCATGACATGTTGTACCAAAGCTGTGTGAGCTGGGTTGGGAGCTGGACATGGTTTTTCCAAGGAATTCATCCCCCCATCAAGCCACATGGCTTCAGGAAGGGCCATGGCAGTGGTCAGTGGTTCTTCTCCATAGTCAGGATGATGGGAAAGAGTGTTGGGGACCCCCATAAGCTTGCTGGGTTTATTTGAAAACAGTATTGGATAACCCTGTAATGTATCAAGCCATCTGGCTTGTCAGGGAGTAAGCTTTTGTGGGTGACACCAATATGTAATATTTTTGTGATCCATGTAGATCACCATTGGTTCCACAAGAGATATTAGATAGTGTCAGAAAGCTTCAAGAGCACAGATAACAGCAAGCATTTCCAGATCAAATACCTGGTATCATTGTTTGGCTCCTTTGAGAGATTTGGAGAGGAAATGGCATGGGTGCCACTTGTTATCAGGTCCTTTTTGTGCAAGGACCACTCTGGTTCTGACCTTTGATGCATCAGTAAACAGGGCAAATGGTTTTTGGTGGTCCAGGATTTGCAGTACAGCTGCTGAACATAATAGATGTTTGATTTTTAAAAATGCATCATTTTCTTCAGCATTCCAATGCCACTTTACATCTTTCTTTGAGAGGTTGTGCAGTGGGCAAGCAACTTGGGAGAAGCAAGGGATAAACCTCCTATAAAAGTTGCAGAACCCTAAGAAGGACTGCACATCCCTTAAACATGCTGGCATAGGCCAGCTTTCGACTGCATCAGTTTTGACCAATACCATTTGGACATTTCCTTGGGTTATTTTCATTCCAAGGAACTCTACTTCTTCTGTCTCAAACACACATTTGGAGATATTCAATCAAAGTCATTCCTTTTGGCAAATCTGTCAAGACCAGTTCTCAACAGTCTCTGAGGGGGTCCGAGGGCAGAGGAAAGCTAGGGCGAAAGTCCGGGTAGTCGGAGTTTAGCATACAACTTAGTACACTAGTTTCCTGCCGAGTCCCAGAGGTTGGAACTATCCAGAGACTGTCTGGAGTTGAGTGAGATCGATGAGTATCTTATTCGATATTCGAACTGATGTGCTATGACATACAGTATTTCTTCAGCAAAGAGGGGACTGAAACGGTCCACATAAATTTACCCTCCTTGGAGAAAAAACCCTCACCTAATCCCACCAGCTTTTTCCAGTTAGAATCCCTCATATGATCATCATACACCTCTTGCCTATGGGCCTGAGTCATGGACCTGGCAGTTGGGGAGATCTTATTAAATGGAGCCCACAATGTCTCCATCCAAGTGGCCTGCACCTTTGACAAAGTTGAGGCTGTACCTTGGAAAGCAAGAGAGCTTGTGTGCAGCCAAATGGAACTTGCCCACAGCAGGGACAATCTCCAGAGCTGGGGGAAGAAGGAGGGAGGGACTATTTTTCACTCTACTCCAGAAGTTGACACTCCACTGGCACCCTACATCATAAATCACCAGTGCTTTAGTGATTCTCTCAGAACCATAGCCAAGAGCATTGCAAATGGAGTAGTCTGTGTTATATACCTGACCAAAAATGAGCTCCAAGCCACCAACATCAATCCAGGCATTTCACACACCTCTCCCCTTTTTGAAAATCCACCACAGAGTGGGGGACAAAGCAGCCATGTTGAGCACAAGCTGTGGCACCAATCCCTGTGGACCTGAGGTTGGACTTGTTGATGTTTGCAGCATTAATGGCCCTGTGATTGCTGCAGGTGGATCTCTAAATTATTGGTCAGAAAGCAAACTCCAAGACCTTGAAACCCCTCACCTCCTTGCTATCCAATGACTGTTGTAGATGATTCTGATATGGCCCCTCAGAAACCATATACCCTTTTCCATCTGACAAGGCCACATCTAACTCTGGCTTGTTCATTTTCATATGCTGAGCAGTGAAGTTGCCATCTATGACATATTGCCTCATGACAGTATCCCTGAAGGAAGTTAGAAATGATAAAATCTGTAGGAATCCATAGGACACTTAGTAGTCACTAAGTAGAAACTACAGTACTACAAAAAATGTAAGCATGCACTACATGCTTATGTAATCTGGTGGCTATGCTACAGCACACCAGTTGTTTACTCCAATACTCCCCCTCAAGTGGTGGTGTGTGTAGGTACTCAAAACAATGAAAAACAGGTATAAAAGAAAATACCTGTATAGTAGCAACTTCGCAGAGGTAACATTAGATATGATTTGTGGTCCATAGTTGGGCTCAGCCTTGAGTTTGAGGTGCAGCACTTCATGTGCACATGAGTAGTTGCCCAATTTGGACAGTCACATCACATCCATGGCATGCACATTGTGTCTACATGCTCAGTGGCCTTCAAATAGCTGTAGAGGCTTCGTTTTTGCGTTTTGCACCCTGAAATTTTGTACATAGCTTCTGTATGTCATATAAAACATTTCTGTCGACTCAGATTCATGTGCTTCAAATTCTATTTGGTGCGATAGTGATTTTGCTTGGTTTCGAGCCTTGGAATGTGAGACTTGGTATGGCACATGAGCATAGTTGCCTGATTTGGAAGGTTGCATTGTGCTCATGCTCGTATGTCACGTCTTCATTGATAGCCTGGCCTGTGTGCTCCCTGCATCGTCTCTGACACATTGTCAGCACTTCCAGCATGCCCTGGGCTTAACAGTAAGGCTTTGTAATGTTCCTATCCCCTCTTGTGGATGTGCAATCACGTTATCACATCTCTGGTATGTCTTTGCCCTTCTGCAGCCTGCTGACCTTCCTAGATTCAATTTTGATTCATCTGCATCAATGCTTCGGTCTGGTGGATTCATAGGTATGCATTCCAAGTCTTTTGGGTGGTCCAGGTACATTCCCTGGTTTACACTGCTGCATGTTGAAAAAGGCTGTAGGCAGCCTCAGTAGTGACTCAACTACTTATATATTAGATATACCTGTAGGCAGCTACAGGGGATCAGTAAGTAGTTTACTGTAAAGAATATATGAACTTACCCTCAGTAGTGACTCAACTACTGAGGGAACAGTACCAAAAGTGTAGTACTATGTGTGCTCTAAGTGCTTATGTAAGCAAGTAAAAACTCGCACCAATATATGTATCACACAGGGGTGATTCAAACTCCAACACTGCTGCTGTTGCTGACCAGCTGTGCCTTCAGCTAGCAGCTTCATTTTGACTTGTTTCGAGTCACAGTGTGCACTGCTCATTGCACCATCCATCTGGTACCTTATCCCATCTGTCCCAACTTGTGCGCCATCATTTTGATGCCTCCATTCATCCTTGACATCTCCCAATACTTCATTGGCCACCCCTTGGCCTCTTGGCCCTCTAACTCAACTTGGTGTGTTTGTGCTGACACTGCACTGGCTTCTGATACTTTCAGGACCCTTGTGAAGTATCCTGGCCTCGATTGTAAGTTTCTTCAGTGTTCCAATGCCCTTTCGAGGATGTGGAATTGCATTGCCATGTCCCTGGAAGGTATTCTCACCCATTCGTACTCTGCTAACCTTTCTAGCTTTGAATTTAATTCATCCTCTTCGACACCTCGGTCTAACAGCCTCATAGGAATGTGTTTGGGTGGTTGTGAGATGCTGTGATGACACAGGTAAGTTGCCTCACTTGTTCTGGCCTCGATACACATCCTGACTCTCTCTAGCCAGCAGCGCTGCTTTGACTTGCTCTGAATTGACATTGTCACTGCTTGTTGTGTTGTCCTTGCCATTATGGCCTGTGGACTCAACTTGGGGGTCTATGGGCTCCTCTTGCCCACTCAAACCATCTGCATGCATACCTGGTGCTTTCAAAGTATTTGTGCACCCTTGTAGGTTTCTCTCATCACTGCTTGTACTCCCAGCACGGTCGCTTGCACAATCTGCCAGCTCCCCCTCAAGCAGCACTTGGCAGCCCCCCTTGTCCATCTCAGCCTTCTGGAAGCTGGCTGTTGGCCATTCTAGGGTACTGCCCAGGTCGTATATGGTAAGTTGTGGCTCTTTGGTGTAGCCACTCTGGCTGTTTGTAGTACTGGCACTCATGCACAGTGCCTGCTCCCCCTCAAGCAGCAATTCTCATGCACTAGGCAAGTCATTCACTGGGCTTCCATCACATGGTTTTGTTGGTAGGTCTTCTTTGGCCTTCCTGTTGACATTCTTGACCTTGCCCAGCTCCTCAACTATATCATATAGCACTTTAATGTGCTTGCTCTCGAGTGGCATTCCTGCCCTGGAACTCGGCTGCTCCTGCAGCTCGTTCTGTGCTGCACACAGCTCGCTTGGCACTTCAGGTAAGTGGTCTTCGACCTTGACACTTTGTGATGAAGTCTGCTGGGCTGCTCCTACTGCAGCCTCAGCTTTGCCTTCACTTCTCACCTTGGTAAGTCCATCCTCAAGCCTCTCCTCACTTGGTGGCTCCACTGACAACTTGTTAGGCTTTGCACATGGTTCTTGCATCTCATCATCACTCAATGCCTTGATAAGCTTCTTGGTAGGTATGGAAATCGGGGTAGGGTCTCAAAAGGTAGTCGCTAGGTAGTCGAACATCTTGTGTGATGTCCTGAGCTTTCAAATCTTGAGTATGAGTGGGATTGGTACTGTCTGGTAAAACAGCATTTTTAATTGAGCATCCTTGCTCTCCCATTGTAAACTTTCATCATTTGTTTCCTGGCCTGAGAGAATACCCAGCCAGCCCTTTGTGTTATGCTGTTGTGCACGAAGGTCCTAATAAAGGACAAGTGTGGATAGTGATGGCAAAGTAGTTACCTCAAGATGTTGAGGCTTTCGGTCTTCTTGGCCAGCATAGCTGATATCTCCAAAGAATGGTGATAAGTTTATAGCATGGTTGCAAGGTAGTGAAAAGATACAGTACATGGCAAGTAGCTAGGGTTTATATACCTACAGAAGACACAGCTACGAGCCAAGTGTGTACCAGTAAGTCCAACAATCATACAAAGCAGGGAAGTACTGGAAGTATGGGAAAGGCAACATTGTGCAGTATGCACAGCTATAGTACAACAATGAGTCAATGGGCGAAACAGAGGCTGACAGATAAAGGGGAGACTGGCGAGTCAGTGTTGGACTGACGAATGTGGGTGAGACTGATGAGTTGAGATGATGTAAGTCAGTGTTGAACTGATTACCAAAACATGAGGCCATCCAGTGATGTGCCTGGGATAATGCAAAAGGCAGCAAGGGAAGAGATGACAATAGCGGCGACAATTACAATAGATAAAGAGGCATAGGCCTGAAGTAGGGGTGGGATGCAGGAGTCAATGGTAGCAAAGAGGGGATTTTGTAACACTTTGTGGCTGCAGCTTTGAGTAAGCTCGCCTGGAAGACCTTCCAATTCCTTCCATCAAGTGTGAGTGTTGGCACAGCTGAACTGCCCATTTCATATCTCCAGATTCCGCTGCTAGGTGGGGCTCATAACCTGATAAAATCTGTAGGAATCTGTAGGACACTTAGTAGTCACTTATATATTAGTAGCAGAGCTACTGTACCTGTAGGACACTTAGTAGTCACTAAGTAGAAACTACAGTACTATGAAAAATGTAAGTGTGCACTATGCACTTATGTAATCTGGTGGCTATGCTACAGCACACTGGTTGTTTACTCCAACAAGAAACCCAATTGGAATGGATTACAGTCTCTTACCTGTCATACTGAACTTTCCAGTCTGCAGGTAAATTAAGACCTGGCTGGGGGCAGGCAGGGCAGAAGAGGGCAAGTCCTCCATCCCCTGGATCTTTCCCAGCATCATGCCCAAAACCAAACCATTTCCTATGTTTCAAATCCCTCCATAGCTGAGAAACCCTCATCAGCTCCCTGTACCTGTCCAAACAAGCAGAGAAAAACAACATGAACATTATCCAATTAATTGTAACACTACACTCAACTGGTACCCTTTCTGGAAATGCATTGTTGGTGAACCTTTTCAGCTTCTGATAGAAACTCATAGCAGAAGTCTTGCACTCCAAAGCATCTATCAGAAAGTGGTCAAGCACATCAAATGTGAAGGCAGTTTTGGGCTTGCAAATGCTGGCTGGGAAGAGCCTTTGATGAAGCAAGTCAAGGTGCCAGTCATTGGGATCAGACCCAGGACATTTGCACACCCAAACCTCATGAGAAAAAATCCCCTCAGTGTGCACAATGGTCATCTGGAACTGGGAGGATTTCCTGATGACAGGGTCATCATAAGGCCTCCCCAATAAAAATGACACTGACCTGTGATTGGGGGGACCATCCCCAGTTACATAACCTGACTCCTCTGGATCAGGGTCTGACCAATTACAGGGGCAGGGATCCCCCCATGGCCAATGTGCCACAAGAACCCAAGGTCCATCAAGGAGGTAGGCTGGTACTGAGCACCATTCCACCTTTGGACCTTGTGAAAGGGGAGGTTCCTGTGAACTTTGACAGCACAGGGACCACACCAGGCATGGACACCAGCACAAGACATGCACCAGACACTTCCTTCTGCTTCAGAGCACTGCTCACAAATCCCCCCCCTTAGCCAGCTGCTCCCCTTCCAAAATGATATTTAGATACTCTGCTCTCCAAGGCAGCCACTCTCTAATATAGTCATTTTGACTCTGCAGGTAATTTTTAATGGTGGACCATCCCCAAATCAGAGTACAGACCTTTGTGTGTCTTCTGGACTGGGGGGCATCATCTACATCATTCAAGTCAGAGTCAGGGATGTCAAGAGAGTCATGGAAGTCAGAGATGTTGAGATGTTGGGAGGATGCCTTGGTTCTTGGAGTCCCAGGAGTGGAAGGCTGACTGCCAGATGGGAAGTAGAGGTGCCTAGCATCCACTTCTTTGTGGGTGAGCTTTCCCTTTCTGGTCTTGGTGGGCTGGAAAGTGTACAAAGAACCTCTCCCCAAGGTTTTTTGCAGGACTTTGGACCTTTGACAATGCATGTTGAACAGGACAGATTTGAAACACAGGGAATACTCTAGATGTACAATTTTCACTTGGACACTCCAGTTGACATTGGCTAAGGGACTCAGCTAGGTACACTAAGTCTGTAAAAAATTTCCCAAGAGATCCTTTTGTTGGGTGAAAGATGGCCTGGCCAGTCCAAATCTGTTATGGACAGCATCCTTCATGTAGTGAGCAAGGGCTATGCTTTCACCTTTCTCCCATTTTGGGACAGACTGGTGGAGAAGTTTACCAGCAAGGTAAATCATGGTGCCTGGCTGGTAACTGAAAATGGAGCCAAAATCCAAAACATGAAATTGGGCATCATGAGTTCCCAGGCTCTCCAGCAAGTCCAGCAGAGAGGGTGCAGAAACCTTGTCCAAATGAGGAGTCTCTTGGTTGACTATGACACCTATGCCAACATAGATGGAAGGCCACTGGGTCCCAGAAGGGGGTTGGGTGACCACCCAGTCTCCCTTGGCTGCAATGGTACATATCCTTGCAATCTACACCACACCATGAGGAGAAGAGTACCAGATGACCCTGCTGGAAAGTTGCAGGAGAGTTCATAAGCCTGCCATGGCCAAACATGGCATCAGCCAATGGGTCCATGTCTCTACCATCAAGCTCTGGTACATGTCTATGGCCAAACCTCATGCTAGATTCATTTTTCCTCTTGGAGTGCTTCACAAGGCTACCTTTCAAGGGGAGGTGAATCCTATTGAGATGTTTCTACCAGTGCATTAATATAAATATAAGACATACATGGGGGAAGAGACTGCTTCACCACTCTTTCAGGAGGAATGATGCCTGGTAGGTACCAAAGCATCACTCTACCATGGACATCCAAAACAGTGGCAGGGTCAAAGATGTGCCCCCATTGGGGATATTGAAAATACTTGGTCTTGTCTGCAGCATGGGGCCTGGGTTCAGCAAACCTATCAATGTCCCACTTGGTTACATCTTTTTCAGGACTCAGACATTGCACTTTGACTGTCTGGAGGCAGACTCACAGGGGGTTCAGGACTGCATGGGCAATGACAAGGGCAGACAGCTTGGTTTCATTGGAGGGAATAGATGCAGAAGGAAGGTCTTCTGCAGCCATAACCCTTTGGAGGTTAGTCAATTGGGACATGACTGTCAGTCTATGATATTACATCAAGCAGGGTGTAGCCACCAAAGAGGAAGTAGTTCTCAATACCTTGGCTTCCTAAGGTCTGACTTTTGTAGTACCACAGATGTGGAGAGTTTGCATCCCTGAAGTACAGTTGTCAGGATCCCATCCACCATGGCAGACAGGGCATCAGAGGAGGTTGAGGAAGAATTCATTGCACACTTGTGGGCTCAGGGGTGATGATGATGTAGTGGGATGCAGCAGAGTGTGTAAATTTTTAAGCCATGAAATTGTTATTCAAAAGGGTAACTGTGCCTGGTGCCTACTTATTCTATATGGGACATAAGCTTAGGGTTAGGGTTAGGCCCCAGAAATTACAAAAAGTGAAGTCAAAAACAAGGCAAGTCAAAACCCTTTCAAGATGAAATAGGGTGATAAGTTGGGAACCAAGTTACAAGTCAAAACAAACAGAACAAAAGAAGAAGTTCCCAGTGGAACAGACTCACTGACAACTGTCCAGGAGGGGCCCTTCCCCCAGAGCAGAAGCAGGTCATCAAGGAAAAAAAAATCAAGTGAAAATCAAGAAAAAGGATCCTGTGATTTATTAGGCCAGCCTACACTGGCAGGCATGGACCAAATCCCCCCAGACCAACAGTTGCTGGCCAACACCAGTTGGCACAGACTAAGTGAAGAAAAAGATAGCAATGCTTTATTTATCTGGCCAGCCTGCACTGGCAGGCATGGACTAAATCCCCCCAGACCAACAGTTGCTGGCCAACACCAGTTGGCACAGACTAAAGTTAAGAAAAAGATAGCAATGTTTTATTTATCAGGCCAGCCTGCACTGGCAGGCATGGACCAAATCCCTCCAGGCCAACAGTTGCTGGCCAACACCAGTTGGCACAGACTAAGTTCAGAAAAAATAAAGCAACATTTTATATTAGGCCAGCCTACACTTGTAGGCATGGACAAAGTCACTAAGACCAATAATTACTGGCACACACTAGTGCACACAGATATCCAGATAATAAGCCAACCTGCACTAGCAGGTATGGACTATTACTACCCTACACTACAAGATTAACTAACCTACCCCTCATACCAACACATGCACTGGCCAGGTACAGTGTGGATGATGGGTCACCATGTGGGCATGTGCAGCTGCAGCCTGCACAAAGCCATGATGGCACCTATGGATCAATGGTTAGTCACAGCACAGCCAGCTGAAGTCCAAAGAGGGTTGTGATGAAACAGAGTCAATTCATTGTAGTGAATGGAAGTGGATGAATAGCTCACCCGGAAGTTGGGGAGGGTGGTGGTGAGACAATGCAGTCAGTTCACATGTCAATGCATGGTGGGGAGTCAATGGCTGACCTGGAAGCTGGGTAGGGTGGTGAGACAACATGGTCAGTATGTAAGTAGTAACACAGAGGAGGGGGAGGCTTTACCTAGAAGCTGGGCAGGGTGGTGGGATGACACAGTCAGTACACATGTAGTAACATGCAGGGGGGGGGCAACAGCTGACCTGGAAGTGGGGTAGGGTGGTGGGATGACATGGTCAGTACACATGTAGTAACACAAAGGGGGGGGGCAAAAGGCTGACCTGGAAGTTGGGTAACATGGTGTTCACTGACAAGGAGGAACACAGAAGGCTTGTTTGTTTGTTTGCTAATGTCCCTCAAGAACAAGAGCATGTCAGGAACAAACTCACTGTTATTGAATCTAATCAAACAATTCATATGTGCAGTGGCATGGACCACACTTTGACCAGGGTGAGAAGGAAGGCAATCAAGCCTCCTCTCCAGGACTGTCTTGAGTTCATCAAGTGGGGCTTCATGCAGGGTGCTTGGCATTTTAACAATCAAAACTTGGCTACAAGCATCATATGTCAACCTAGATCCATTCATAAGTGCCTCACACACTGGAAAAAAAGGCCTTACCTCAACTTTAAAAATACAAGTGAGATGTCCTTGGCAATGGCTGAGATTACTTGGAATTCATTCAGTCCTACCCTGGTAAATACCTGTTGATGTTGATCACAATGCTAGTACATGCAGCACTTTACACAGAACATACCTCCATCTGCTTCACACGATCAGCCCCAGAGATATATTGGAAGCCTCTCCTGCATATCCCTTGATTGATGGTCAGCATACAATATACACTATAAGCAGCACTGACTCACTGTAATCAACATCATCAGGATCCACATTGATGGATCTACAGACCTTCTGGAGAATTGCTTCAAATTGCTTGGGCATATCGATATCCAGAGAGGACTGGGAAGAGCTGTAAGTATCTAGTGTGATCATGGCACTGTCAATAGGCCAATTGTTGAATGATGAGAAAGAACACTGGCCTTGGCCACTGAATTGGTGGGGTCTTCTATGTGGGAATCTTGAGCCAAGGAGAAATTGGTGTACACAGGGGTGATTTGGACTTGGACTTGGGCCTGGGAGCTGGATGGCTATGGGCAGCACTGAGGCATGTGCCATAGCATGGGCTGCCACTGTAAGTTGCGATTTACATAGATGCCAATAACACAGAACACAATGGCTACCAAGCACTGACACTGTGACTGAAGAGCTAGCAGCAGAGCTGCAGATTATTGGGGATGGGAGACTGTCAGCTGCTTGGGTTGACCAGTAACTGATGTGGTGACCTACATATCTGGCATGCCATCAGTGCTTTGGTGTGTTAGTCCCCAATATTTTTGTGATGTTGTTGTGTTAGGGTCGCTAAGAATGGTGATATTTTCTGTGGTAGCTAGATGGTATTTGACTGCGAACTTACATATTGTCTACACGGTCTCTGTAGTTCTACATAGCCCAGGTAGTCCATGTAGCTCTGTAGCTTCTCTCATTTACTGGACTAGTGCTTTACCTACATCATGAACTGTGGGTAGTGCCACAGCCTCATAGCTTTGGGCTCTGCATAGCACACAATCCCCACTGCACAGCATTGTATAGACTGTACTATGTAGTGCATGTAGTGTCATTCATTATTATTTGCTGACTGCACCACCTACACAGCAGCTGTAGCACCACATGTATTATCAAAATATCGAACCCACCCAGTGATTAATCAGCTACACAGCTCCTTCTGGAAGTTCGAGGTGTATTGGGTCATGTAATTCCTCAACAACCCAGGGTGCCATGTCCACAGAATATCCAGTGAAAAACTACCTGTTCTGTGCTCATGAAGTACACACTGCATGATGCCATTACATGTACTCATGAGATAGAGGGACACCAAACATCATAACTGCACAAATATTCTACACAACCTGCATCTGCAAAATCCCAACTTTCTCCACAATGACTGCAGCAGGAATGATGTGATATACACTATTCAAGGGTCTTCATTGGGTAGTACATAAACCCTGCAAATTGAGAGGTATGGCATTGAACTGGAGGAGATATGGCATACAAATGCCATGAGTCAGCTGAGGGGGGAGGAGAAGGGGAGACTGCTGAGTGATAACTGTGAGGACAATTGACACAAAATTGCAGGAGATGGTGGAGCTATCTGGAGGGCCATGGCAGAGAAGGAATGAATAGAATACATGTGCCCAGTGCCAAGATATTGGCCAGACAGTCCTACACAACCTGCATCCACAAAGTCCCAATTTTCTCCACAACAGCTGCACCAACTGTGATAAGAGGCACACCATTCGAAAGTGTGGATTGAGTAGTACAACAGCCCAGAAAAACGAGAGGTCTTGATGAAAACCAAGGGAGATATGACAAGTGCAAAGTCATGAGGCAATGGGATGGGAGGACTCCAGGAACTATACACATAATGATCAACATCGGGAACATGAAATTTTGCACATATAGAACAACTTACCCCTGCATGGGTGGTGGTAGTGGGTATTTACATCTTAGTACATTTGTGTCCCATAGTAAGCTTGGTTTCCACATTGCTCATAGCTTTTGTGTTGGCAAATTCATAAGAACCTTCTTCTGTGACACTTATAACCAAAAGGCTATACTCGGTCACTCCTATGAACTGATGGAGAGCTGAGGGGAAGGAGTTATTGCATGGAATGCACAAATGAACTTGATTGGAGTGTACTATGACAAGAGAGCCCAGTATTTATACTAACTAGAGTGTTTGTACCAAGGAATGTCATAGAACAAACCAAACAAAGAGGGATAAACACTATTGGCTGCAGCAAACATGCTGAGTCAATGCAGCAACTGCTGACTAACTCAAGCATCTATGTGAGCATCTGTGTAACCCTAACCAGAAAGTGACTAAATAAGGAAAACTATGCTATGAAAAGATATAGACTGTTACACTATCCCCTCCTATGGCTCAACTTCCAGGTGAGACCAGATAGGCTGCACAGCAGTTAAGGGGTCAGGGACAGTTGAAAACAAAAGGTCCAAGGAAGAGAGGAGATGAAGTTTGTGAGGAGCACTGGGGTGAAGTTTATAGAAGTCATTGATCACCTCCTGGGCATTTTTAAGAGCATAACTAGGCTCCCAAGTATGATCTTCTTCAGGATAGCCCCTCCAGTGGACTAAAAACTATAAACCTCCACACTTCAGGTGAGAATTAATCACCTTTTCAACCTCAAACTCTACTTCTCCTTCATCAGTGACCCTCTGGGGGCCAGGATGAGTCACAGGTTGCTCATCAAGGGCACCAAGATAAGGTTTAACATGCAATACCTTCACAACCAGGTGAATTTGCATGTTGTGGGGTAACTTTAATTTAATGGCATTGGGCAAAATGTCTGAGACCTCATATGGGCCAATCCACTTTTTGGTCAATTTTTGGCTCTGCCAATCTTTAAGCAAGAGATGGTCTGTAGCTAGCCAGACCTGAGAGCTGATGGAATATGATGGGGAAGGAGAGTGTCTTTTGTCTGCCTGAGTTTTCTGATGCTGCCTAGCTTTCCCAAGGCTGTCACATACATCCTGGAACACCTGGAACCAAGATTTGGCAGTCTCCTCTGCTGCTTCTACCTTGGAAGTCATTGGCTCAATGCCCATTCATGGTAAATACTGTATGAACAAGTAACTTCAAAGGGGCTCTTGCCAGTAGAACCAGACATGGAGTTGTTATATGTGAACTGTGCCAAAGGCAGCCATTCCTCCCATCTTGCCTGCTGATGGTTGGCATACATCCAAAGGTACTGCTGAATTTCATGGTTCAACCATTCTGTCTGACCATCCATCTGTGGATGAAAAGCTGTCAAGAGCTTCTGCTTGACACCCAACATTTTAAATAACTCCTTTGAGAAGTTTGAAGCAAACTGTGGTCTGCAATCTGAGATAATAGATAAGGGGAGTCCATGGTGCTTCCACATGTGTGTCAAATAAAGCTGAGCCATACTAGTGGCAGTCTCCTTGTCCATGCAGGGAACAAACTCTGCTTCCTTTGAGAACTGATCAATGACAACCCACACATGAGAATTTCCAGATGGGGATTTTACTCCAACATCCATGAAATTGGTCATAAGTTCTTGCCAGGGTCCACTAGGGACCAGAAGTAGTTTAAGTTCACCAGCTGGCGGCTTATTACTAGACTTGCTAGCCTGACACACTTGACAGTGCTTTACATATTCTTTGACATCAGGTTTCAAGGTAGACCACATGAACCAGTGTGTGATCAAGTCCTGAGTTCCTTTAACACCATGATGGCCTGCTAGGGGTGAATCGTGAAGAGCAGCAAGCACCTTGTTATGGAATGCCTCAGGCACCCAAACCTTTTCTCCATCATAAAATAAACTGTCCTTTGGAGTGAATGCTTCAGCATCAACTCTGAGTGCTGTATGATGAAGTTCCTCTAATAACATAGAGTCCAAGCAAACCAAGCAAACCTGCTCAGGTTTAATAAACAATGACTCCTCTGTTTTTGCATTTTCTTTATTTTCTACCAAGTCCTCACAATGAGACAGAGCATCTGGTTGTCCCATCAAAACACCAGGTCTGTGGATGATAACACAGGTAAAGCAACTGAAATACTGTGCCCACCATGCCCACATAGTTCAGTCAACCATAGTCCTGAAAGTGGGACACCCAACATGTACATTTTCACCTAAAAGTGGGATTAGTCAATGTCGGCCAACCAACCTTGAGATGGGTTCAGCTGATGCCCTGAAAGTGGGATAGGCTGACCTAGGAGGGGGATGGTCCTCCCCCCCTGAAGGGGCATAGGCCAACCTGGCTGGGGGATGGCCCACCCCCCTGAGAGTGGGATAGGCTGACCTGGCTGGGGGATGGCCCACCTCCCTGAAAGTGGGATGGGCTGACCTGGGGCAGGATGGCCCACCCCCCTGAAAGTGGGATAGGCCAATGTGTCTGGTGGATGACCCTTTCAAGACTAACACACTCCAACTTCTGTACATTGTTTCCCCTCCATATTTACAGTATATGAACTGACTTCACCCTGCCACCACCACCCTAGCCAAAGTTCCAGGTAAGCCATTCCCCCCTGTTTGTGTTACTACATGCATACTGACTGTGTCATCCCACCACCCTACCCCACTTCCAGGTCAGCCATTGACCCCCCCCCTTCATGTTACTACATGCATACTGACCATGTCATCTCACCACGTTACCCAGCTTCCAGGTAAGCCATTCCCCCCCCCCTTTGTGTTACTACATGTGTACTGACCACATCATCTCACCACCCCAGCCCACTTCCAGGTCAGCCATTGACCCCCCCCCTTCATGTTACTATGTGCATACTGACCAGCTGATCCCTGACCTGGTTGCAGTTGTGATGATAGTCATTTGGTGTAGGGAGAGGGTACTCCCTAGTAGGAAATTGGGTGATGATAGAGATGTTGAGGTGCTGTTCTGTTTTATTTTTCTAAGGGGCTTGATCCCCATTTTGTATTTGGGTCTGGGACTTAGGTGTGAGGTGAGTGGCTGATTAGTAAGCATGGTTTGGACTTGGACTCGAGTTGTAGTAGTTAAGAAATAATCACCACTATTGAGACTGGAGAGCACAGGCTGGTGAGACCAGCCTGTGGCAGTCTTTTCTGTTTCAAAAAAAAAAAAAAAAAAAAACAACAAAGTACCAAGTTACAAGTTCAAGTTCAGGTTTGAGAAGTCTGTGTGTGGCCTTCTTCTGTGTTCAGACAGACTTCAGACTGCATTAGATGTCCCCCCCTCAGACAGTATTCCCTTCCAGGCTATAGAAGCCCCTTTGGAAGTTCTCCCCCTCTCAGATCTCTCATCCATCCTCAGCTCTTATTATTCAGATTCTTCATTGGGAGGATGTTCCATTTAGCTCAACCCAGAAGAAATCTGCCACATGAGAGTATTTCAAAAGTCATGGTAGACTACTCTCCCAGAAGGAGTTTCTTGGTCTACATGCTGATCTCAATGAACTGATTCATCTCAGTAAATCAATTACCATTGGAGGCCATATTTGGTGCCACCTGGCCACTGTGGAGTATTTTATATGGGTGAGGGAGGTCAGGGGTAATCCAATTGATACCGACAATAGCAGTGCAGACAGTAGCACAAGAGGGGTAAGTGACAGTCAATGTCTCCTCCAGATACTTAAGTACTAATGTTCTCAGATGCTTTTCCCTGAAGTCAGGATGGGGGAGGTAGATGCAATGCTCGACAAAGCCATCTCTGCATTCAAAGGCAGCATTGTCCTATTCTTGAACAACTTGGAGAATCCTTCAGCACTGGTGAAATTGATGAGGCCATAAAATCTCTTGGACTGATTGCTGGGGTCATCTTACAGGTGGTATGAAGGACATGGCATATGACAGATACCAGTGCTGGCTGCAGAAGCACATTTTGCCAAGACACAAATGGAAGCCCAGCATTATCCTTCCAGATATGCCTGTGTCATCTAGGCCTTGTTTAGATGCAAGGGGAGGGAATCTGACCAATACTACAAGGACAAACACCTGCCTGGCCTCCCTGACTGCCATTCCCAATTGTTCCTCCTCCAGCTCCCCCAGCTCCTCTGGCTCTGAGGTGCTTTCATCCTTAGACACATCCTCTGATGCAGATGATGCTATATATGGTGCCAGAGATGTCTAGTAGGTTGTTGGCAATTGTAGCTCAAGCTCTGCCATTGGATAGTAATGTATCATGTCGTTCCTCCCCTTCACATTCAATACATTGTGCATGCTGTGCATGGTCTTGCTTCAATTCTATGTAACATCATGAACTGTTTTCATACAGGACATGCCAAAAAAACCTGGCAAATATTGTATGTAAGCTATCCTGTTTAATGACAAATGATTACATGATGGACAATTACACCTCAAGTCAAATTGGAGGTGAGCAAGCATTCAGACCAACGACCCAACTACCACCAACCTGCTTTTGTTAGGGCTCTGGATATGCCTCCTTGGGCCCACTGCCATCATAACATTCCACCTGATGCAAATGGGTCTTCTACTCAAGAAGCAATCCTTCTGCAAAATCCTGCTCCTAATCCCATAGCCAGGATGCAGAGGCAATGATGACCACCTGCTTGGTATCATGATGATGATGATGGGGAATATATTGACCTTGGTGGGATTGACCTTGAAGATGACTCCTCTGAAGAGGAACCTCCTCCTGAATGATGCATTCCCTTGCAACATACTCAGTTCCTAGCTGTGCCCTCCTGTAACATCCTGGCTGTCATGCCAGTACCTGGTTCTGCTGCCCAGACTGCCCCAGGTCCCTTGCAAACCGGCATAGGTCTCAGAGTCACCGAGGTTGTCACTCCTGCTCACCCACTAGCATCCAGGACTGCACCTAAATGCCAGGGTTTGTCACTTACCTGGGGCAAAACCATTGCCCACATCTGTCAACATTCACCATTTTTTTGAGAAGATCAATGACATGTCAACTACCCATCATCAGTGCAAGTAAGTTGCTTCATATGTAATTAGAACAGCCATACCATCGCATGTGCTGATGTCACCTGTCACAACACACCTCATCATTACTAACAATGCACACTATGCATATCCTAAGAATGGCTCAGTCACTTGTGCTTTAGATTTTTTTTCTGCATACTCCTTGCCCAAGCCACCTGGGATTAGGATGGTATGTGTCTTCATCACCATAGTTCTTGGCTCAATGACCTCGAGTTCAAGAACTATCTTCCAAATAGAGTTATGTGATGTGTGATAATGTGGCTGGAACACCCACAGGAAGCATCAAGGCTGTCAGCCATCAGCAAAACCCTGGGTTTGGTACAGAGGCACAGACCCACAGATGGTACAGATTTTCCAGACCAAGTACAGACCCCTACAGACCCTACAGACCCTACAGACACCACAGATGTAAACTTTGATTTGCCCATATCTCATCCAAAAATAGACATATTGATGAGATAATCATACTGACATGATCATGACATCATACACTACAACTCTCATTATGACATCATAACTGTACGGCCACTTTTTTATTTTTGCAAACCAGGACTCCATGAGAACTTTGTGAACATCTCACCCAAAAAAGGAGATATTACTAAGGTAAAAATATTCCCATGGTCCTGTGATCATAGGCTACAACTTTCATTTTTGGTGAAGTTTAAATCTGAGTTTGAAATTTATAGAGGTGTGCCACACAACCCACATAGCTGGCTTCAAAAGTTGCTGAGGTAAGCAGAAAAGGATATTTAAACCCAGCTCACTCCCACACCACATCTCTTTCCACTACCACCACCATCCCTCTTCCTCACCATCATCTTCATTGTCATCCCTCCCTCACCACCCTTATGGTGGGTACCCTCTCCCTACTAATAGTAATAAGTGACCACTTAGTATAGATATGTATATCCTTGTACCTTGACATGTAATTTAGGTAGCTTATGATAATATGATTCAATTATTGGTCAACTACAACATATGTGAGTGGTGAGAATCTGTAGTACTGAAACAATCTGGGGTAGGTCTGTACAGGGGGGGACCTGTCTGTGGGTCTGTGGTCTGTACAGACCTGTATAGAGGGGGGTGGTTTTGCTGATGAAGTCCAGAAGGACAACTACCAGAGTTCCAGTAGTGTTGGTAATCCTAACCAATGGCTATGTATGAGTATTACCAAGGAGTGACAAAGGAGTTTAAGTCCAGAGACTGGTCTGCCAGAGGACAGACACAGGTCTGACAAATACCAAGTATTAGTTGTTACGCTCCACCCCCATACCTTCCGTTTCCAACCTCGAGTTCTCATTACGCGCCTTCGGCATCCCGGCCCTCGTTGTCCTCACCATCTCTATCATCGGATTCCTTATTGGTTTCCACGTCATCACCACTTGCCATTCATCTGGCATATATCTTTGGTAACCGATCCAATCGGTTACTTCCAACCTCTCACATACGGGCGTAACCCCGTTGCCTTATCAAGATCTACGTTGCGCCCTTTCAACAAGGGCCCTGTATTCGGTTTCTATTTACGTATCTTCTATGACTCATCCTTCGTTGACTTGGTTGTACTATAGCTGCGGCACTGCTGCGCATTGATGCCTTTCCGCCGTCGACCCACTCTGGGCCTCCGACTCCATTCTATTCTTACTTACATACGATGACTCGTTTACGATACGGACTCCTTCTGTGTGGGCCTCCCACCCCTCCTACTTACGGGCTGTCGGCCCACTACGATACAGTATATAGATCGCTAGGGTACCCTTGTATTTCCCTAGCTTTTACCTACCTTGCAACTCGCCTCATTTATTTCTGTTCTTCAGGAATACGAGTGATCGCGACCAAGGGTGCTTAAGGTAACTACACACCAAGGTTAAACTCTTCCAACATCATCCTCCCTTCTATACCATTCTTTGGTACTTCACGAAGTCAGCCAACGTTACGTTCTGCTGCTACGACTCTGATACCTGTCTTAGGTATCTACCGGACTCACGGCATAACAAAAGGTAAAAGCTCAAGACGCAGCTGTGACCGTTATTCAGACACAACGCCTGCTACCCCAACACTTACAACAAATTGGTCTGGCTATTCTTTAGCCTGAAGGACTCGAACATCCAGGCACGATTCAACTATTCTTTAGTCTAACTAAAACTCGTGTCTAGCCATCATTCTACCTTCTCCTCTATGCCTTATCGACTGCCCACGGTGTCGTCTCGACTGCCACTGCCACCACCTCCTTTGGATCTTGGTGCTTGGTCTCTGAAAGGCAAACGTTGCGCTGTTCCTCAACCTTTACCTCGAAGGTATTCCAGTCGTAAACCTACCGGAAGCGAATTCGAACATCGCTACCCCAATCAACCCCGGTCTCCTCCTCCATTGTCCTCCCTTTGCAACCCAGCCCTCCTGGGAGCTTACTGAGATAACGACCCGGAGTCGGAAACCGACAACGAACCTCTAACCTTCGATGACAAATCCGAACTTGGATCCATAGTCGGAGACACCCACATTCCTGACATCGACGAAGAGAATCTTATCCACATCATGTCTCACGCAACCGAATCTCTGAATCTAGGATCTACGTCTGGTTCTGGGCAGGAAACCATGAAGCCCTCTACCAGACCGACGCCGCTCTTCAACCGAGAGCCTACAGCTCAAGAGATAGAAGAAATCCGCACTAGATTCGCCGCCGCGACCTTAGTTCGCAATGATAATGACAGGCCTAATGGGGGCCACGAGTTCAATCTCAACAAACCCCGCACGTACAATGGCAATCACGACCTTTTCTTCACATGGATTACGCAGGTCAAAGGCTACTTCCAGATCAATCAACACGTATACTCTACCGACCACCTTCGAATCGGTTTAACTCTATCCTTCATCACCGAAGGATCTGCCGCAGCTTTTTCCAAGGTCTATATTAACGAACATGATCGAAGTGGAAGGCTAACCTACAGAGATACATGGGAAGAATTCGAAGCCAAGTTACGAAGCACCTTTGTTTCCGGCAATCTGGAACATAAAACCCAAATTGAACTGGTGACCCTATCCCAGGGAAATGACCCTTTCGAAACCTATGTCTCTCGCTTCCTCTCTGTCTTCAACCGAACCGGCTACAACGATGACAACTTCAATGGAGCCATATTTTTCAGTCAAGGTTTGAAGAAAGAAAT
Organism: Pisolithus thermaeus; assembly: GCA_024663475.1. Taxonomy (NCBI): domain Eukaryota; kingdom Fungi; phylum Basidiomycota; class Agaricomycetes; order Boletales; family Pisolithaceae; genus Pisolithus; species Pisolithus thermaeus. The sequence continues at coordinate 425,754 of JANFAF010000037.1, forward strand.
TCACGACTGGGTTCTTGACCATAAGGAACCAACTATGGTTTTGGAATGGATCGCTTACGCCGGACAAGCCATCAGCAAAATAGAACAAAAACGTACTCTCGACAAGAAGAGGGTCGCTGACGCTCATCCCCAATACCACTTCCTGACTCGCCCTTCTCACGACCCTAATGCTATGGACGTTGACAAGAGACGTCCTGGAGAAAGAGGCAGAAAGAATGTTCGATTGGTGCACTGCTTCAACTGTGCCGAAGAGGGACACTTTAGCAAGGACTGTCCCAAGCCGAAGAAGAAAACTGTCAAAGAGGTGATTGCAGACAATGAAGAAGATCCACAAGAGGATCAGAAGTCTTCCAATGTTAAACCCAACCAGAAGGGTTTTTAAAGGGGCGTTCCGAATTTTCCTCGTGCGGTTCACCTATGTCTAAAGATGTACTGAGTGCCTGAGTTTCCTGTAATAGTATCGCAGATGAATCCAATATGTGCATGCGATCGATCTATGGAACTCTGGAGCTACTCAACTACGGTAATGTGAGGATCCCCGCCACAATCAATAGTGGCACCGAAGTCAACCTTATCGGAGCCCGGCTGGTTGCCAAATTACGGCTGCGGACCTACCCAGTCAAACGGACTTGGGATATCACGGCTTTTGACAGACATGTACGTTATACCGTCAAGAAGAAAGTCTTTTTAAAGTGTCGAAATCTCGTTAAACCAGTTCACGAGTTTCAGATACTTTGTTATGTTGGTCCAATGGAAAAGGATCACTTGATCCTAGGAATGCCGTGGCTCAAGAAGGAAATGCCAATCGTAAATTGGCGAACACATAGGGTGGTTGGATGGGGTGGTTCCCCAGAAGAGCAACCGCCGAAGAAGAAAGAAGTCAATAAACATGAGGACAAGAACGCCTCTGTTAATCGCACCATGATTTCAACCCAGTTAGAGGTCAACACAGGACCTCACGATATTCCGGATCTTCCGAAACAGTATGCCAAGTTCGCCGAAGTCTTCTCTGAAACCAATATTCCGTTGCCCCATTTCCATAAAGGGCTCGATCACGAAATTAAAATGAAAGAAGACTTCCGAAAGGATAACAAGGCATTGATGAAGAAGGCGACCCTTTACCCGATGTTGCCAGAGGAAAGGAAGATACTCAACGAGTTTATCGACGAAAATCTGCAATGTGGAAAGATCATACTGTCGGACTCACCGGTGTCGGCCCCGGTATTCTTTGTGGCCAAGAAGGATGGAGCTAAACATCTAGTTCAGGATTATCGGTACCTGAACTCTCACACCATTCATGACTCCTATCTGCTGCCTAACATACCACAGATGGTCGACGAGTTATGCGAGTCAAAGTACTTCGCAAAGTTTGACGTACGATGGGGTTTCACTAACGTCAGGGTGAAACCAGAAGATCAATGGAAGGCGGCGTTCCTAACGCCAAGGGGACTCTTCGAACCCACGGTAATGTTCTTTGGCCAGTGCAATTCACCACCTACGTTCCAGTGGTTTATGGACACCACTTTCGCCAATCAAATGCACAAGCGACAACTTTGCGCCTACATGGACGATGTGGTCGTACATGCCAAGACCATTCCCGAACTTCGTCAATATGTCGAAGAGTTCCTCATGACCTGTCAAAAGGAATGCCTACGCCTCAAAATCGCCAAGTGTGTCTTCGAGGCCGAAGAAATCAAATTCCTTGGAATGAAGATTTCACAAGGAAACGTCCAAACCGTATTGATTAAAACTGACGCGGTTGAAAACTGGCCTACTCCACACAACCTGAGAGACGTATGCTCCTTCCTTGGTTTTTGCAATTTTTACCGCAGATTTATCCCGTCCTTCTTGCAATTGGCGAGACCGTTACACAACTTGTCGAAGAAGAATACTCGTTGGCGATGGACCGACGAGGAAAATGGAGCCTTTACGAAGATCAAAGAACTCATGTGTTCGGCACCGGTACTTCAAATCCCAGATCACCAAAAACCGTTCGCCCTATTCACAGACGCGTCAAAGGTCGGAACCAAAGCTGTATTAGCTCAAAAGGGCCCTGACGACGAGTCACTGCAAGCATTTCACAATTATTCTTCAGAAAACATGCTGAAAAAATTGAAGAAAGTGATACTCTTTTTTGACAGCTGTTTTCAAAGAGAAAAGGCAAAAATAATATTTTCTTTTCTTTGCATGACTTTCCACAAAACATTGATTGATGGTAATACCCATTAGCATAGAAGCTAATCAGCACTACCATCAATTCATTTTTTTGCACAGAAAAGACAAAGAAAACAAAATATTATATTTGCATTTTTTATGTGAACACAGCCCAAATAAAAGAGTATCTCTTCTTTCCATTTTTTCAACATATTTTGGCAAGAAAAATTGTGAAATGCTTGCAGTGAGTGGCATCCTTGCCACTTCCTATCTGAGTCACTGAAAGGCGCTGAACAACATTATCAGGTCTTTGATCTGGAAATGCTCGCAGTCATACGTGCTCTCGATGCCTTCCGCCACTACTTGATCTCGCCGGTCGCACCAACGGTTGTCTTTACCAACCACAAAAACTTAACCTACTGGCGACATCCTCAAAAACTTACCCCAAGGCAAGCACGATGGCTCGACACTCTTCAAGGCTACCCACTCGTCTTCTCCCATATGCCCGGGAAACTTATGGGCGCTCCGGACGCCCTATCACGTAGGCCTGATTATGGAGAGGAACCTGCCGTCACAGCTGCTGCCCTTCCCAACGCCATGTGGCTTGAGGGGGGGGTGAATTCCGAAAAATCTGACACCGTACCTGCACAAACTGCCACAATGACCTCGGAACCGCGCCGCAAGACGGATGCAACAAAGGCAGGCCAAGGTTGCAAAGGGGTATATCTAATTTCACAAGAAGTGTACGAATGCGCCACGAGCGAAACGCCAAAGGACGACACTCTTGCCAACGAAAACTCCGAAGTCCAGAAACAAGCAGACAGTACAAAACGCTATAAGCAGCGACTCTACGTCCCTCCAAAGGCCAGAAAGCAGTGTCTCCACGATAACCACGACCATCCAGCAGCAGGTCATCCCGGAATTAAGGCGATGACGAAGAAAATGAATCGGGAAGTCTGGTGGCCTGGAATGTGGAAGACGATACGAGAATACGTTCGTGGTTGTCCGACCTGTCAAGCAAACAAGGTCATAACACATCTGATTACACCGCCGGTTACGCCTAATGACACACTGCAAAACCCCCTTCTGTTCCACCAAATCTCAATGGATCTAATCACCGATCTCCCTGAGTCAGAAGGATACGACTCGGTTCTGACCATCGTTGATCAAGGACTCACTAAGGTGGCAGTGTTCATGCCAACCAATAAGACCGTTGATTCAGTGGGCCTAGCCCGTCTGTTCCAACAATATGTCTACCAACGGTATGGTCTACCAGAAGCAGTTATATCTGATAGAGGCCCGCAGTTCGCATCAGTGTTTATGAAAGAGCTGTACAAGTCACTTGGTATCTGCAGCAAACTTTCCTCCGCTTATCATCCGCAAACCAACGGAGAAAGCGAACGTGTTAACCAAGAGCTCGAAACTTACCTCCGATGTTACTGCGCTGAACTACCGAATTCCTGGGCTCGAAAGTTACCCGACGCCGAGTTCGCCCACAATTCCCGGATCCATTTGGTACACGGTCAAACACCATTCTCACTTCTTTATGGCTTCGATCCCTCCCTGTATCCGGTCGTGCGGCCTACGCCTGCGCCCTCTGTGGACGACTGACTCCAGTCACTCGCAACCAACCGTGACATCGCCCAACTTAGCCACAAGAAGGCTCAGGAACTGATGCAGTCGAGATCGAAAGGAACATATGTACCGCCAAAAGAAGGTGATCAGGTATGGCTGGACTCCAGAAACTTACGAACTCAGGGACAGTCTTCGAAATTGGAACTGCGACGCCTTGGCCTGTTTCCTATTATGGAAGTTATTTCGCCAGTGGCTGTTTGATTAGGTTTGCCACCCACATGGAAAGTTCACCCAGTATTCCACACCTCACAACTTTATCCTTATATGGAAACTGACAAATACGGAAATATGCCCGCGCCCCCACTCCTGGATCTCGTTGATGATGAAATTGAATGGGAGGTGGAGGCGATACTAAACCACAGGAGCCGAGGGCGCAGAAAGGGGCGTGAGTACCTTGTTAAGTGGGCCAGCTTCCCCCACTCGTCAAACACGTGGGAGCCCAAGGACAATATAAAAGAGCATGCTGAAGAAGTGCTCGACCAGTACAAGCTCGCGCATCGCCTCAACTAAATGGCCAGCCCTTGCTCCATTAACTCTGAAAATCCCAGTTCTGACTACTTCAGCTACAATGATGCAACACTCGACTCCTGCCTCGCCGATGACTTCATGGAGGTCTCCTCACCCACTTCCGCATACTCCCCCTCCGGCTCACGTCCGCTACCATGCGAACTCCTCGCCCAACCACCTGCTGGAACTATGACATCCACGGACGTCGAGACTACAACCTCTTGCGAACCCATTTCTGACACCTCTGGCTTCCGCCCTCTCGGAGGGCTCACACTTCGCCAAATGAAGCCCAGTAAGGGCAAGGCACGTCACAGACCTCCCACGCCAATGGCAACCATCCCCCTCATTGATCGTCTCTCAACCGCGCCCTACGACAATGAACCTACCACCGACGAATCTGACTCCTCCCGACCGCTACCTGCTCTACCCCTCCCCGGCACCGTACCACGCCAGCACCTATCAGAAGGTCCCGAACCTTCCAACGCTACCGAGCAGCCACTCCCCGGGGTCTCCATCATGGAACCCACGACGTCACAATTCTTCGACTACTGTTGGCTGCTTACAAAATACAACCCAGGGGACCCACTTGTCGGGGTCTCACGAGAACAAGAGCAATGTCTATGGTTGCTGTGTCAGGTCTTCAGAGGATCAGATGTAGTCGCTTCCTATGTCCTGAAGTTTCTTGATGTCACCACCCGTGTCCCAGACTCGACCAGTAACGCTTCTTTTCTCGAAAACACCCTTCGTGCAGCCATCTCCACAATGGGAGAAGTACAACATGACGCCATACAAATCTTACACCAAGACCTTGGACCCTTGGTTGCTGATTCCTTTCGTCGCGCAATGTCCAATCGTCCCGGAAGAACTGGCCTGGACGTCTTATGTCGGGTGGCTGCTACAGCAGAGACAAGAGGATCGGGACTTCATCAAGTACACTCGCCACCGCCCCTTGAATGGGGTCGCCACCAGACATCGCTGTGGACCGCCGCTGTCGACGCCGGAAACCAAATGACTGGCGGAGTTGACCCAACAAGGCTTTCCGTCCCTGAACTTAAGATTGAGGCGTCTGTTCAAACCCCGGAATTGGAAGAACAAACGAAGAGCTGTGTCTTCCAGCAAGCAGCCGTTATCCTGACCCATCACTCTACGACCAACGCCACTCTTTACAAATGGGAGGATTTCCTAAACAAGTCGTGTGAAAGCGCCTGGGGAATCGCAGATCAGAAACCCTACAATGCGATCCATACCAGAAATCCCCTTCCATCGGCCCCTTTTATTGCCTTGGAGATCGAGGAAAAACTCCGCTTCTATTTAGGTGGCCGTATTCAAGTTCCCTCTGATCATCCGCTTCCACTGCAAGCATTTCACAATTTTTCTTGCCAAAATATGTTGAAAAAATGGAAAGAAGAGATACTCTTTTATTTGGGCTGTGTTCACATAAAAAATGCAAATATAATATTTTGTTTTCTTTGTCTTTTCTGTGCAAAAAAATGAATTGATGGTAGTGCTGATTAGCTTCTATGCTAATGGGTATTACCATCAATCAATGTTTTGTGGAAAGTCATGCAAAGAAAAGAAAATATTATTTTTGCCTTTTCTCTTTGAAAACAGCTGTCAAAAAAGAGTATCACTTTCTTCAATTTTTTCAGCATGTTTTCTGAAGAATAATTGTGAAATGCTTGCAGTGTTCATCCCTTCGCTTGTTACGATTGCGGATACATCAGTCACTGGTCCTGTGGCTATGGGTCAGGTTCTCGCTGGACGACTGCTGAACATGCAGCCATACTCTACCCCTTCACCCCTTCGTCCTCGCAGTCGCGCTCTTCCGATCCCTCGCCTCCCACTTCGTCCACCTCCGGCCGTCGTACATCCTCACCGCGCACCTCTCGTCTCCATCGATCAGGAGCTTGACGAGCTTGAGGGGGGGGTGATGTTATGCTCCGCCCCCATACCTTCCGTTTCCAACCTCGAGTTCTCATTACGCACCTTCGGCATCCTGGCCCTCGTTGTCCTCACCGTCTCTATCGTTGGATTCCTTATTGGTTTCCACATCATCGCCACTCGCCATTCATCCAGCATATATCTTTGGTAACCGATCTGATTGGTTACTTCCAACCTCTCACATACGGGCGTAACCCCATTGCCTTATCAAGATCTACGTTGTGCCCTTTCAACAAGGGCCCTGTATTCTGTTTCTATTTACGTATCTTCTATGACTCATCCTTCATTGACTTGGTTGTACTATAGCTGCGCCACTGCTGCGCATTGTTGCCTTTCCGCCGTCGACCCACTCCGGGCCTCCGACTCCATTCTATTCTTACTTATGATGACTCATTTACGATATGGACTCCTTCTGTGTGGGCCTCCCACCCCTCCTACTTATGGGCTGTCGGCCCACTATGATACAGTATATAGATCACTAGGGTACCCTTGTATTTCCCTAGCTTTTACCTACCTTGCAACTCACCTCATTTATTTCCGTTCTTCGGGAATACGAGTGATCACGACCAAGGGTGCTTAAGGTAACTACGCACCGAGGTTAAACTCTTCCAACATCGTCCTCCCTTCTATACCATTCTTTGGTACTTCACAAAGTCGGCCAACGTTACGTTCTGCCGCTATGACTCCGATACCTGTCTTAGGTATCTACCAGACTTGCAGCATAACATTAGTAAACAAGCAAACAAAGGTTAATACTAAGCTAAACATAGAACAAGGCTGCAAGAGAAAGTTCTCATGACTCTGCCCTGAACCAGAGTTCTTCCCATACACTCTGGAGTTTTCCCATGCACTCCAGAGTTTTCCTGTGTACTCTGGAGTTTTCCTGCACACTCTGGAGTTTTCACATGCACATTGGACCTTGGGTGGACCAGGGTGAGGTGGACCTGCATGATCATGACATCAGTAGCATCCATGGAACATAGCAGAAACTTACCACTTGCCGCTCTGGACCACATCTGCTATCAATAGAGATGTCCCATGACAGCAAACCACCATAAATATGCCAGTCTCATCATAAACACCCCATGTTTTCTTAGTTTTTGCATCACCCATATTCTTCCAACATCCAGCACATGGGTTGGGGTCTGAGTCCTTTGCAGACTTGTTATCACACCATAAATAAAACTAGACAGACTTACTTCATTGGAGATGGGGTCTTTACTCCCAGCCATAGCAAACCTATCAACATACTCATGGCACAAGTAATGGCTGCTTGTAAGTATTTGACCAGTGGGCAGATCATGCAATAGTGGAGGATAGTTATCTACAGTCTCATCTGGAAGGTGCCAAAGGGTGTGTTTGAGGGAATTGTTCCCATCCATTGCATAGAGTAACTTGAACTTGAGCTCAGGCTCATCAGTGAGCTTGTAAGTGCAAGCTGCACATGCATGTTTCAAGTGCCAGTCCTCTGAATCCCATTGTAGCACTTCTGACACAATGGAGTCCATGTGGCCATGGATTTGAAGGTATAGGTCAAACATGATGGAAAACTGATGGGATAGGTAGCATTGAAAAATAACCTTTCAAAAGCAAGATGATTCAGCACAAACAAGCCTCAGGACAGACATTTAACTCACACCCTGCAGGTCACAGAGAGTTTTGACAAAAGCTTGGATGGAGAAATGTGGACTATGAAGCTGGGTGATGCAGAAAAGTTCCAACACCCTGATAGTCACTGCAGCCATAGGATGAATGGGAGAGCATGGAACAACACCCTGATGCATAAGGGCAGAAGTGATAAATAAGTCACTTGCCCACATGCTGAAGGTTACTTTCTCAGTGCCTACTGGATCACCAAAGCAATGAGCTGACTTCTTAGTATGTAATACAGCAGACTTACAGTAAACATCGATGACATGTAACATCCATGATGTAGCACTGCTGCCATCATCCACAGACTTAGGGAAGTACTCTTTACTTTTCCCTTTCGTCCATGTATAACTCCAGTCCAAGTAGGCTTGGGTGAGCACAGGTAACTGTTGATCAAATGCTTCATTATGATGAAGAATACAATCATGGCATGTATGATAATCTTTTCTCCATGTGCCTTTACAACTATAGCTGCAGGAAAAAAAGTGAGTAACCTCAGTGAGACCTTGACATTAATTTCTTACTCTTTGAAAAGCTCACCCAACAATTCCTGTGCAAGATCCATTAGTTCTCCCCAGCATTACTTACCTCCAACTGCTCAGTGCTATCCAAAACATCCTTGAGGGCCATATTTCCCGCATCCTCCCACTCGCAGTCCAAGTCTATATCCCTCTCTTCATGCAAAGCCTCCAGGGCTTGTTGCTCTTCTGGCATCATTCCTTCTCATTTGTAAGTAGCCTGGTACAATAGACTGAGCATACAATTACTCACTTTCAAGTCTTTCCTGCTGACACTTTCTCACAGCAGCAGCCAATTCTATGGGGGCTTTATGCTGATAAATGGTATGCCTTGGCCTGTCTTGGATTACATTGTTTCATGCTGACTTGATTTCACACACACAGCATAGCAATAGGTTTGTTCTGTTGTGCTTCACCATGTTGCATTTCATGGCTATGCTGTCCACAGGTATGGTTACCATACCTGAAGCTTGGCTGTACTCATTCAACAAAATTCTAGTTGTGCAACAGCCATGTGATCATGCTGTCAAGTTTAATATGGAAAAAAGTGGGGGGTGGGGGCAGAGAGACAAGGTGTGTACTACAAAAGACAAGTTACCCCTACTGTTAGGCAGGAGTGGGAAACTTTTGACTACAGAGTCTTGTCAGGTTTTTGTAGGTCATTCTTATAGAACTATACTATAGGGTCACATGACCAGTAATTAATCCAAATGTGGATAAGTGGAACAGGCTGTTTGGCTGCAAAGGGTGTACTAGGTGTGTTAGGGTATTACTGTACCTTTTCACAGGCATGTAAACGAGTAGACTAACTAAGTGGTAGTCTAGACAAATCGATGAATCCTAATTAGGGATAGTAGATTGTAGGATGGAGGGTTCTACACCCTTTAACACATCTGGTGGTTAAAGTTCCAATCAATTTTATGTAATGGAATTATATAACTTCGGTAATTAGCTGAGAAAAGAATTCCATCATTTGATGGGATGATACCTGTTGTAATCAAAGTACACATTACACTATTATAGGTAGAGATCATCTACATAATAATCAGAAGCCTGTCCTCCTTCCTGTTTGGGAGAGGGGGACCAATGAGGCAGGAAATAGAGTGGGTCTAGTTCCAGGTTTCTGGCCAAGTCCATTGCCCATCTGATGGGAACTGGGGCAGGTAACAACAAGGTGGGGACAGGGGCTACATCATCCGAAGATGAGGGGTGTGTCATCCACTGATCGAGGGTTAGCTGCTGCTTGGCTGATGCTGTGATGTCATGTGACACCATGTGGGGTGCCTTGTGTTTGCCTTTTGGATCTGGTGTGTTGGTTCTGATCGCTCCAAAGGTAATTTTAGGAGTCAGTGGCAGGGGCAGAGGGTTCGGGTTGTTATCCCAAATCTGAACTTTATTATGTTTTTGTAGTATGTCACCAAGTGATCGACTGTGGTGGCGACTAACTAGCCATTCTGAGGGGCTGAGTAGTATTTTGGTATAATCTAATAACCATAGTGGCTGTCTGGTCAGACTTCCAACAGTCCCATGATGCAACCAAAGAACCTTGTGGGTCAAGGGTCCTAAGACCTCTTCAGCTTTGTCAGGCAGGACATCAAGGATAGGGAGCCAGCTTGGCCACTGTAGTGGATTACTGTCTGTTGCAAGCAGACCATCCTCCCACACTTCTAGTATTAGGAAGGCAGGGTGTAGTACTCGACAATAAAGTTCATTAACATTGAAATCATTCTATATCTCATTGTATTCTGTTTTAAGCACAATGACCTCCTGATGTTTGTCATTGTGGAATTTATAATGTGCTTCCCATCAGGGAACAAGGTATCTTTTGTGCCAAGAATGTAGAACATGAGAAGGATAGCCCCAAGATGATAACATCTCCATTAGGTTAGTAGCAGTGTCATTATAGTGGCAGAAACTACTAGACAGTGAAGCTAGTTGGGTCAGTTCACCAATGAAAGAACCTCATTTAACATCAGTTGGGTGGGAACTTTCCCATGGAATGTGTTTGTGGTGGTTATGGGCTTTACCAAATGGATAAAATCCAATTTGATTATCCATTGTTAGATAAATGGAGATATCCAGGTAGTTAACCAGGTCAGACCCTGGTGCCCATTCAACAGTGACATTTGTTAGTCTAGGGTTCCACATTTTGGAAACCATAGTATGTAATTCTGCTTCATCAGTGGCTTCAACTATAGCAAAAATATTGTCGATGTATTGGTGATAGAATCTGATGGCAGGCAATTTAGAAGCAGACAGGTCTGTGCTAAATTGGTAAAGAATAGCGATGGCAGGTGAGCATGACACCCCAATTGCTATACCAGCAGTTTGTAAATATTTTACACCATTGTATTCTACAATGAGGTTGGAAATGGCCAATTCAAGAATGGCTTCCCAGAGAGCAGGAGTCATTTTATGAATTAACAAATTGATATGGCTGAAAAAGTAATGTTCTTTTTTGGTCAATTGAATGATCATTTGGATAGTGTAGTGAACTTCTATGTTTGGGTAGAAGGCCATGATATCACCAGTGACAAGCCAAAATTTCTTACGATTTGGTAGTTGGACCTTTTGCAGGTCCCTAGCAAAAATAGGACTACTTGGTACACATAGGGAGGACATGTGTGATACATAAGGGGCCAAAAGTTTGGAAAAGAATTCAGCCAGTGGGTTTTGGATGCAAGAGTGACAGGGAGCTATGGGGCAGAGTTTGGTAGGGTTTTTATGTATTTTAGGGATACCATAAAACTGCAGCAGTAAAATTTCTGACACATCTCCATTGTGTTGTCCTTGTTTTGGTTTGACCCATTTTTCAGGGACAAATTGGAGGAGGTATTTAGCAATCTGCAGGTTAATTAAGGGACAAAGTTGATTAACCGTTCTAATAATAGCATTAACTTTATCATTCATCAAATCAAAGTACGACAAGTGGTCCAAAGGGAAATAGCTATTTTTGTCATCCAAGCATTTCTGTGTTTTGTCTTGGACCCAATTCCATCGAACAAGAGCCAGCCCAAGGTTTTTATCTGTGGGAAGGACTACAAATTCATTTTCTTGTAGCCATCAAAGAATGTCTTTAACTGGTAGGATCCCATCGGACTTTACTGGTTTTTTTGTGGGTATAGACTGAATGAAATCTTTTATATACATGTCTCCCTCATGAAGCAACCATTCTAAGATCACACACTCCAAGCCTCTTATCTTTCAGACTGCCAGTGATGAGCGAATCATCCTCATCAGCAAAACACCCTTTTTGGGACAGTGTGACAGTGGCTACAGTGTCACACAGCAGCACAGGGCAAACTTACAGACTACACAGCACTTTAATTAGAGCCTATACTGCTGTACTAATTATATAGACTTATTGTTTAGCCCATGTATATCCTGATTGAAATAAATTTGTACTCTAATTCATGGTATTTTACAGTTTTTTGGTCACTGTACAGTTGGGGACCTATCTGTGGCACTGTGGCAACTGTGGGTGGCTGTGAGTGGCTGTACAGCCCTGCACAGTGAATCAGTGATTTGCTGATGCTGAAGCCAGGATGTGCCATTCCATCCCCTTCATGAACTCTTTGCTGAAATGAACATCAGCGGTAAGAGCCCAACAACTAATCAGCAATATACTAATCCCGCCCCATAGATGCGACCTCTAGCACCATTACCTGGACCCACCAAACTACAGAAGAATCACTGACAATCTCCCACACCCCTCCTTCCACCAAGCCAACTCCTGGCATTCAGTCAGCCTCACATTCACCTACTGCTACCCTCTCCCTGACCAAGCATGTGGCTAGTATCACTACCACTTTCCCACAGAAACTGAAAGGGGCAATAAAATCCTCAATGAAACCAGCATTGTCATACATTCCTCCTATTCCACACCCTACCCACATCTTACTGCTGAAGTCCAATGTTGCTGTCCAAGGCTACTACATGATTACAGTGGGACAGGAAGTAGGCATATTCTACACTTGGTAGGTACTGCTCACAAGCACAGCCCTATTTTATTGACTCTGTATCTAGGCTGTATGTCGCTGCACACACAAATGGTATTAGTGGCAATACCCATAAACAGTGCAAGTCTTTTTCCAAGGCAATAAAAGTGTATATGTGTATGTATAATAAGGGTTGTGTGCGAGCCGTTCCTGTGCTGGGGGGTCTGTTCTAGCTGCATGACAGGTGTTGAGTTCAGTGGTGAAAAGGTCCAGTTCACTCCTAGATAACTTCTTCCAGAAGCAGGTTCCACTATGCAGCACATCTCGAAGCTTCTGGGCTTCAGCAACAGTGCCAATCACTAATGGGTTCATGAATCTCACATCCTCAGGCCATCCTACCAAGCAGACCCCATATGTCTTGATAATAGCAGTTTCATAGCTGTGATAATTCATGACTATATGCTTTTTGTTTGTGATCTTCTCTGCTACAGGTGTCAGTCAAGAAGTAATGAGTGGGACAACAACATACCAAGGCCTGATGAAATGGCTTTGGTGATTTGCTTGCAGAGGCTTCCAAGGGAATCATGCTCAAGAAGATCTGTCATTGCGAGTCAACACCAACAGGCTGAGCAAAGACAAACAACTTACTTTGGTTTTGGGTGCAGGTCCATTGCTTGTATTGATGAGCAATATCCACAATTTGGTGTCCAAAAACGTCCTCCCAAAACTCCACTGAGTTGTCAGTTGTAGTCCATGTTGATTGAATAGAGTTGTTAATGTGGCCTTGGGTGACTAGCAACGTAGCATAGATACCAGTGCGATCATGGAGGCCAGTGAGCTAGTGGTGATTGTGTCAGGTAATTGTAGTACCTACACTGATGGAGCTACATACTTCCTTGGCAATTCTGTCAGTGGTTGCCAGTATGTCTTGAGTGACTGTGACATTATTTGCTTGAATGTCATGTATCTTTGTGTCACGATGTTCATTGGGTGTGATAATATGTTGTTCCAGTTCTTCCTGCATAAGGTTTTACAGCTGTTCATCATCCTTTACCATTTTCTGTATCTCTGTCAACAAATATTTGGTTCCTGATGGACGGTCTGTGTGAGTATTGAATTGGTTTAAGCACTCAACATGAGTAGATAGGAGATACGTACCTGTGTTGACCTCCAAAGCCTTTGCATGGAGTAGCATGTTATGTCACTGTACCTTTCGAGGGTTGTGGTAATGAGTCTGGCCACCTATGAGACCCTTCAAATACTCTACTGTGATACTATGGTTCGAAGCAATTTCTTCTAACTTTGAGGTTTGCTGAGTGAGATATTCCTGCATGGCATTATCCAGGAGGGCTTTCTTCATGGCCCTCTGCTGATGAGCAATTGCCCACAATGCTTTCTGAGCTTCCAAGATCTGTCTAGAATGACAAGGTTGAATAATGCACACACCAGGGTTACATGCAGCCCAAGTGGAGACATCGTGAATCCCCTCATTGGCTGGCACCTTGGGACAATCTGTATCTTCAATACTCTCCTTGAGATTTTTATCAGACCAGGTGAATCTGAAACAAACACATGACACACTGTGAATTTATTGTTTCCAGATGAAGATTCAGGGTTACCACTATCTCACAGCATGCTCAAAGGAAAAGGAGGGGTGCTTGATGAAAGTGGGCTATCAGATGTGACATGACCATGTTCAGTAGTGTGAGACTGAGGAAGGGGTGGTACCCAGTTTGCAGTAGGTGTGAACAAAGTATTCCATGGGTTGTTCAAGTTAGCATCAAGAAAATTGCATATGGTATTGTCTGGGTCGAGCTGGCTAATGGTGAGGGGGGGAACCACAGGACAAAGGGGAGCAACCATGCCAGGAGTGTGGAAGGATGGCAGAACCGGCATGCTAGAGCTTGTACCACTGACATTAGCATTTTGTTGTGACAGGCTACCTAGCAGGAAGGAAAAAAAAAAGTCAGCTCAAGCAGGAGGCATACACAAATGCGGTCCATGGAAAAAAAGAGAGGGGAGAAAAGAGCCTTCTGAAGAATTCTTACTGCAGTCCATAGTGGTTGATAGGCCAGAAAAATCATAGTCTCCATCTGCAGCCCATGGGTGTGAGGGTGTGGGAAAAGTACCTGACATTGTTGTGGTAAGAAGAAAACAGGGCCATGTGGATGTGACACAAACCTTGCTGATTGTCTTGTGTTTTAGGCCTAATGACCTGACATGGTGCATGTGCTTATATTGCCTGTATATTTGATGGGCATGATCACTGTCATCAAGAGGGCACTATAATCAGTCACATGAAAGTACCACCTATCTGTAGGGTTTTGCTGCTGGAGAGGCCATGGAAAAGAATAGGATGCAAGGTGCTTCAATCTCAAGAAATACTGAAAAAAACAAGTGTACCATACCATGACAGTGAGGTGATGAGCACTGCGATCACCTGCTTTGGGCAGTGAGGATCATTGTATGATACCTCTGCAAACATATGTAAATAATGAGAATACACAAAAAAGATTTACTACAACTTGGATGACCCATCACTCAGGATACTGAGAACAAGCATACCACACTATGGCAGTAAGCCCATGGGCAGTGTGATCACCTGCTTCAATCACTGTACAACTCTGCAAATGCATGTAAGCAATGAGAATATGCAAAAAACAACCCACCACAGCTTGGATGACCCACCACCCCAACTTCCAAGATACTGAGACCAAGCATACCACACCATGATGGTGAGCCCATGGGCAATGTGATTGGCTGCTTCAATCATTGTACAGCAATGAGAATACACAAAAACAACCCACCACAGCTTGGGTGACCTGCCACCCTGATGTCTGAGATACTGAGACCAAGCATACCACACCATGACAGTGAGCCTGTGGGTGGTGCAATTGCCTGCTTCAATCATCATATGATGCCTCTGCATGTAAGCAATGAGAATACACAAAAAGTGACCCACCACAGCTAGGATGACCTGCCATCCTGGCTGCCAAGGTACTGAGAGCAAGTGTACCACACCATGACAGTGAGCTCACAGGCAGTGTGATCACCTGCTTCAGATGGCAAGGACCATTGTAAGATACCTCTGTGAACAGATGAGAATAGTGACAATACCTGAGAAAGACTTGCTACAACTCAGATGAAACACCACCTCAACTAGCAATGAGTTGCATGACTCCCCTGTGCTGTTCTACTGGAGCTGGGGAATACTGTAAGTACAAGTGGTTCAGTGAGTGATCATGGCAGATCATACAGAAATTCTGACTCACTTGTCAAACAGTGCACAGATGAAGGATAGAGAGGACAGGATAACAGATCCTTGCAGCATGTTGACCTGCCATCAGCAAAACCACCCCCCTCTATACAGGTCTGTACAGACCACAGACCCACAGACAGGTCCCCCCCTGTACAGACCTACCCCAGATTGTTTCAGTACTACAGATTCTCACCACTCACATATGTTGTAGTTGACCAATAATTGAATCATATTATCATAAGCTACCTAAATTACATGTCAAGGTACAAGGATATACATATCTATACTAAGTGGTCACTTATTACTATTAGTAGGGAGAGGGTACCCACCATAAGGGTGGTGAGGGAGGGATGACAATGAAGATGATGGTGAGGAAGAGGGATGGTGGTGGTAGTGGAAAGAGATGTGGTGTGGGAGTGAGCTGGGTTTAAATATCCTTTTCTGCTTACCTCAGCAACTTTTGAAGCCAGCTATGTGGGTTGTGTGGCACACCTCTATAAATTTCAAACTCAGATTTAAACTTCACCAAAAATGAAAGTTGTAGCCTATGATCACAGGACCATGGGAATATTTTTACCTTAGTAATATCTCCTTTTTTGGGTGAGATGTTCACAAAGTTCTCATGGAGTCCTGGTTTGCAAAAATAAAAAAGTGGCCGTACAGTTATGATGTCATAATGAGAGTTGTAGTGTATGATGTCATGATCATGTCAGTATGATTATCTCATCAATATGTCTATTTTTGGATGAGATATGGGCAAATCAAAGTTTACATCTGTGGTGTCTGTAGGGTCTGTAGGGTCTGTAGGGGTCTGTACTTGGTCTGTGGAAAATCTGTATCATCTGTGGGTCTGTGCCTCTGTACCAAACCCAGGGTTTTGCTGATGCAGTCTAGTACCATTGTACAGGCCATGGATAGGGTCCAGGTTGTGAAGAAGCATAAGGGGAGCACCAGGCTTCAACTCCAGTTCATGAAGAGGGAATCCTGATGGTTCAAATGTATTCAGCACCTCCTTTGGAATGTAATCATATTGGTTGTCAGTGACAGAGTCTGCACTCCTGCACACAACCTTTTCTCCAGCAACTTTCCCCAGAATGGTGGAGTTGATTTCATGGACTTCAGCTTCCTGGCAGAGAGAATAGTGTGATCCAAGAAGTACTGGTCCTGTGGAGGGTGGTTCTGAGGAGGGTTGAGCAAGTCTGCATACATGGCATTGATGAGGGAGTCCAAGTCATCACCACAGGACATGTGGGGTGGAAGTTCTATCTCTCCTTCTGTCACACCAATGTGCAACAGCTGCTCTGCCCACTGGTCACACTCAGGATCCATTTCAAGTCTCATGTTCTGATGGAGGTGATGGACTTGAAGTGCAGGCCAGAGATTGGAATGACATAGTGTTGCCCCCACTATCTGCTCTCTGGATCCATGAGGAACAACTGGGAGGGTTTGCCTAAAGTCTCCCCCAAAGAGAGTGGTGATTCCTCCAAATGGATGGCCCTCCTGCAGGAGATCATGAAGGGTATGATCCACACACTCCACTACATGGCAATGCTGAGTTGGTACTTCATCCCAAATGATCAGGGCAGTTTACTGAAGCAGCTGATGGTTGAGGTCATCCTTTTTGATGTTACAGGAGCTGCCCTCATGACAGGGAATGGGGATTTTGAAGTGGGAGTGTGCAGTCTGACCACTAGGGAGCAAGAGAGAGGCAAGGCCAGTGGATGCAACACAGAGGACAATCTTGTTACTGGCACAAACTGAAGCAGCAATGAGTTTGGCAAGGTAAGTCTTCCCACACCCTCCTCCACTGTGCACAAAAAATGAGGACCCAACTGGCTGCTGCACTGAAGCCATGACTGCATCATAGAGTGCCCTCTGCTCTTGATTGAGGGTGGGCAGGCCAGCTTGCACAAAGGGTTGGAGTTCCTCCTGGTCATATGCTCTCTGCTCAGTGATTAACTGATTCCCCTCATAAATACCCCATTTCCTCTGGGGTCTGGGCATGGTAGGGAAGTTGTCTATGAGCTGTCCATTCCTCCTAAGATCCTCAGCAATTAGATGAAGGCCATAGTCAAAAATCTGCTCTTCAGTGGGATTTTTCAATGTGGAGATGATGGATGAGGTGGTGGTGCAGATCATCACAGAGGTTGGCCCTGGACTCCTCCCACAGTACATGAGGATCCACTGGATGACAGTGAACCAGGATGGTGACAAAGAGACAATGTGGTTGGAATCCAGTATGAAAATGAGCAGCCTCCTGCAAGCACAGCAACCACTCCCTGTCATCCTGCAGCAGACCCAGAGCATGGCAAGCCTCCTTGAAGTTTTCATGGAGGTGACCATCCACAGTACAAAGGTCTTCATAGGAGGTGGCACCTAAGACATGAATTGGTCAGCAAAAAATCATAGCAGAGTGGTATGTATGAGAACACACCTTTGACAGCAGTGAGCAGCAGACACAGGTAAAAGCATTCACCAGCAGTGGGAGGAATGGCATACATCCTTCCAATGACCTTGTACCTCTGATGGACCTTCCACTTCCTTTCAGTCTTCATCCACACAAAGCCCTTTGGGAAATCCTGGTAGAGATGCTCCCTTGCACCAGCAGCAATGAGGACTGGATCATCATTGGCCTTGAACCATCTAAGAAGAGGTGAATCCTTTGCATTCTCAATGACATCAGCAAGCTGATCTTCGGCATTGAATGCCACAACCTGATGGCCTGGGAGATGAACAGGCAGATGGTATACAGCTGGCCATTCCTGATGCATGGGGAACTCAAAGATGTTGAGGCAGGCTTCATTTGCAGAGATGTATCTGGCATCCAGGTAGGAGTGAATCTCATTGTGACCCTGAGTCTGCAAGGTGGCATGGTCTGGACCTTTGTAGATGTACTTGTGGATGTACTTGACAGCCTTTATGGATCCACAGACCTCCAGGTTGATGTGACAGTCAAACTCCACCAGCAATTCTCAAGGATGAGGGACCACATGAGTGTTGTCAAAGGTGTCACCATTCTTCTCTACAGTCCTGCCATTCTGGGGGTGAGCATATTCTGGATAGCCATCCTCCTTTATGAGAGTCTCATCACAGAATGACTTTGGGAAGCATTTTTTGCAGACATTGTTCTCCAGACATCTTTGGGGACTGCAGGGGCCATGGAGCATGGACTTGGAGACAACCTCATGGAGCTGGGGATGGAGGGCAGGGTCTGGAATCTGAGCTGAGATGATAGCATCAATCTGCTCCACAGTCTGAATCTTGTCCTGGTCCTCAAGGAAGACAAGGAGGTGCATGTGGGGGAGTCCATGCTTCTGGTACTCAATGGTGTACACAAAGCCTGCCACAGCTCCAAAGTAGCCATCACAAATCTTCTTCAGCAGGGCCTGCTGCTTGGCATGGGAAACCCTTACCACCAGGTCAGGTTGATCAACAGTTTTCTGCCCTAATGAAGTGGATCATGTCAGAAATGAGGGGATGCATGCAAAGCAAATCATGTACATACCTGGAAACATATTCTCCACAATCTCAGGCCAGCTCCCATTTGCAGTCATGGTCAGGAAGAGATCAGGCTTTCTGTACTCCCTGCAGATGGCAAGAGAATCCTGGAGGAGTTGCTGCATGTAACATACACTTCCCTTATGAGAGGAGGGAAGGATGACCATGCGACCAACATCTGCCATGTCAGGTGGGTGATCATCTGCCATCCTGTCCTGAAGCTCACCATACAGCTCAACTCTGAGTCTGGTTGTTTGCCACCCAAGTGAGATTGGACTGGTCAACAGAGGCCCAGGCATCACAGACCAGCTGCTGAAACAATCTACCACCATGGAAGAGATTGGCTGGCTCTACTCCAGGAGGGTGGACATGAAGATGATATGCATACAAGAGAAGCTGGGTCACTTTCTTGGCATGCAAATTTCTACCCCCAGGATTATGCAGAGGAATGTTGAGATGCCAGCTGTCCTCCCCATGAGGAAACAGAAGAACATAGTGCAGGCAGAGATAGGCAGGATGAAGTTGGCTGATGCAATGCAATCCTCCACCTTGAAGCCAAAGAATGATGTCCCTTTGAGCTCTAACCTCCTCAGATCCATCCCCAGGCACAACAGCAGCAATCTCCTCTACTGTTGGTAGGTTGTATCTTCGACCATCAGTGCCCTGCTGCAGTGCCAGACACACCCTCATATCAGTGTGCTCCCCTGGTGGTTTTTCCCTCATGATGTCATGTGCCTGCTTGTACAATGGGGCATAGGGATGATTGTTCATGAGAATGGTGTGCAGACTTAGCAGGATGGCAGGGTCCAGCTGCGGGTTGCATCGAGTATGTCTCTCTGTTGCCTCCTGAGGGTCATAGATATAGAGCTGGGCATATGATGGCTCCCCCCCAGCCTCTGGTAGAAGAGCCCCAATTAAGTGGTGAAGGGCACCATGGATATGGAAAGACATTGGCCCAGAGCCTTGAACAACCTGAGGTTCAGCATTGACACCCATGGAGGTAAATGCCAGAGCAGCATTGTATTGACAAATTTTTTCCCTGAACCTTGGGTCCTCAAAGTGTGCCTGCAGACCTGGGGGCCATCTCCTTATGGGAGGGAGATTGACCTGACCCTGAAGGCAACACATGCCAAAGTGTGGCCTTGCATTGCTGGAATTGCTGAGCCTTTCAGCCATGAAATGTAGAGCATGGCAGTTTGGACACTGGATACTCATGGGTCCAAGATAGTGGGGCTGGACAGGTTCAGCATATGGCCTGCCACCAGGTGGAAGGTGATGTGGTGGCAGTGGATTGGGAGGTCCAGGAGGAGGGGGAGGGTCTGCACCAGGGGGTCCAGGGGGTCCAAGGGCAAGGTTTGCATCAGGGGGTGGAGGTGGAGGTGGGTCATCATTGACACCAGGGTTCTGTTCAGCAGTTCTCTGATGACACCTTTCCTCATCCTCAGCATAGTGTTCTCCAGAAAGTCTTCCAAACTCATTCAGTGCTTGGGAGAGGTGCTGCTGCTGCTCCAATTGCCTCTGAAGCTGCACTTGATGTTCCATCTCCTGCAAATACAACTGCTGCTCCCTCTGCATCTGCTCATGCTGCTGCTGTACCTCCAATATCTGCAACTCATGAAGCCTCCTCCTTTCTGTTGGAGTTTGAATCACCCCTGTGTGATACATATACTGGTGCGAGTTTTTACTTGCTTACATAAGCACTTAGAGCACACATAGTACTACACTTTTGGTACTGTTCCCTCAGTAGTTGAGTCACTACTGAGGGTAAGTTCATATATTCTTTACAGTAAACTACTTACTGATCCCCTGTAGCTGCCTACAGGTATATCTAATATATAAGTAGTTGAGTCACTACTGAGGCTACCTACAGCCCTTTTCAACACTTTCTTCTTCCTGCTGCTGTGCCTCCAATAGCTGCAAGTTATGGAGTCTTCTCCTGTCCTCCTGCTGAAGCCTCAAATATTCTTGGTGTTGCTGCTCCTGAGCCTGATGGTATGCCTGACTGATGCCCTGGGTACCCCTCTGCTGATGTCTCCTATGCCTCTCTCAATGTCATGCATGATCCTGCTCAAAGTTTTGTTGGAGGGCTGCCACATAGTCTACTTGTGGGTGAGCAACAGGAGCTGGAAGCTGGTAGGAGTGAACTGGGGGAGGGTTTCCAAAATATTGCCTATGCATTTCCTCCATGCCTGGCTGCATGACTGCAAGGTTCTGAGCTGGAGGGAACCAATGGGTAAGGGTGGTAGCAGGATGCATGAGATGAGGTGCCATGGAGGGTGGAGGGGGATGATAGGATGGAGGTTGAGGAGGCATAAGGTGCATGCAGTGGAGACATTGAGCTTCATGGTGAGCAATCAAATGACATGGCAGACCAGGATATTGAGCAGTGGGGACAAGTGGGTGAATCTGGAATATCATCATTGATTAGCTTTATTTATGCCATACACCACTGATCACAGGATACATACCAAAAGTCCATGAGGAAGATTTGGTGGAGGTGGTACTGAGGCTTGTGGGTAATGGCATTGAGGAGGAGAGCCTAGAGCATGTTGGTTATGCTCAGACTGGCAAGCAGCATCATGTGCTCACTGAGGGGATGTGGGAGGGGTAGCCCTAATGTGATGAAGAGATTAGAAATGATCAGAAATCTAGGAAACACAATAACTCACATGAAGGATGGGGGGTACAGGGCTGGGTACAGTAGGCCAAGGGTGGGAATCCAGGGAAATCCAGGGGAAAGATCCAATCCAAGTCCAAGGGTATAGGGGAATCCAAGAGAAATCCAAGGGAAAAGGCCACAGGGGGGAAAGATCCAATCCAAGTCCAAGGGAAAGGTGCAAAGTGGACAGTGCTTTACTATCTGTGACTGACACTACTTTGCTGGAACTCAACATATGACAGAGGCAAAAGCACAAAGTGCCCGAGACAAAAATGATTGGTAACTGTAAGTGAGATTGAACCCACTTAGCCTTGACAGGCCCCACCAATCACATCTCTACTCTGTAGTCTCCTCAGTGGTCCCAGCCCCAAAAAGGCCTCAGCAACTGGCAGACACACAGAGTTGAATCTATGAAGCCAGGTAGTAGGGACTTGAGGAGACACTTGTTTTGGTCTACAGCTTTTGCTCAATCACCTACAGTACAGCAAGCAGCCACTTGCAAGGGACAGCTCCAGAGCAAGTTCCAGGAAAGTCTGAAGACCATATTAAATTAAAACATAAGTGCTGCAGCAAAGACACAAAACTACCTTGAAGGGCTGAAGAAGATACAAAACTGTGATCAGTTGATCATGTCCTCCCAGCAGGAGAGCAGTGCTCACCAAGTTTGAGTCAGATTTCCAAAGAAATCCACAGAAAACAGCCAAAGATGAGGGTAATACAGCTGGCTGATGAAATTAGAGTGGTGCAAAAGACCCACTTGTTCATCAGAACAGGCCTGGCAGAAGTAAAGTGGAAGATGTCTCACCAGTCAAGTAGAGAGACTTGGCCCAAAAATGCAAAGACTGGGCAAGAACAGGCTCATCTGTGCAGATAAGCAATTTTGCCTTGGTTTTACTGGGTCACTGAGGCTTACAAAGTGCTAATAGCCCTATCTAAGGTGTATTATTGACAGAGAAACTATCTACAACTACTTCCGGATGGTGTGGAGGAGGGACAGAGTGAGGGAAAGGAAGAAAGAGTGGTCAGTCGCATGCACCAATGTATACTGAACTGAGCATAGCTGAGTTTGAAATCCATGTGCTTTTGTTCGACTTACTGAAATATGCGAAACACCCAAAGTACATGAATCAAGCACCAGGTAGGTGGGTGCAAAAAAACAGTTCTCCCTTTAACTTATGACAAGCAACTACCTGGGTTGTGGCTGCTTCACAGCCTTAATCCAACTTAGTGACACATGCTGGGGGGGGAACAGGCTATGCCAGTGAAACTCTACAACTTCTGGCTGGTAATCAGTTCAAATGGAGTGTGACTTCACAATCCTATCTACTGGTACAGTTCTGCAGTTACAGATCAAATCTTCAGATGTTTAAATACCTCAGTCCATACTACATTCCTTGTCTTCATGTTAGTCACCCCTGCCAGCATGGAGTCATGCCCACTGGCATGGAGTACACTTTCTGGCAGGGAGTGCACTCACTGGCTGTCTGTCTTCCATTCACCAACTGCCAGTCCCTTCACTGGCTGACCACTGCTGGCTGAAAGTCCATTCTTCATTCACCAGCTAAGAGCCCAAACTCACCCTTGTGACTACCTGGGATGCAGCTGCTTCACAGCCTTACTCAGACCTCTTGTACTCACTGGCACAGTGTCATAGACCACCCAGGAAGTGGCTGCTCTGCAGCCTTAATCCAACCCCCAATGTTCACTGGCATGGAGTTAGCAAAGTGACCCCCAGTATGGAGGTAATGGCCCCTGGCATGGAGTCACACCCACCAGTATGGAGTCACCCCTGCTGGCATTGACATGATTGAGTGCACCCCCACCTCCCACTGGCATGGAGTGGAGTCACTGGCTGACATCACCCCCTCCTCCCTCTTGGCATGGAGTGGGTTCACTGGCTTCCCCCCACCCCCCTGGCAGAGTGGGTTCACTGGCTGCCCCTACCCCCCTGGCACAGAGTGGGTTCACTGGCTGTCATCACCCCCTCCTCCCCCTTGGTATGGAGTGGGTTCACTGGCTGCTCTGACCCCATTACCCTTGGCATGGAGTACATTCACTGGCTGCTTCCTTCCCCCCACCATGGTGTGCATTTGCTGGCCTCCCCCATCCCCCTATATTATGATAGTCTGCCCACCAGAGCTGATGATCTATTGATCAGACTACTGTTGAGTTTGATCATGATTGGTTCATCCACCCCTCACACAATGTCACAGGATGGCTCTGGCTCTATAGGACTTGCCCATGACACTATCACACCTGTCAGAGTGCCCTCAACATCCCATCTCTTAGATCCTCAGTTACCCCCACTCACTCAGCATTAAGTCACACCACAAATACATACATAGGCTATCAGTGGTTTCTGTCTTGTACAGCTCATTTTCCATTTTACCACCCTCTTCCTTAGGTAGAGTAGTAGCAAAATGTGAATGGAGCTCTTCTGCCCCTCCAGCAGTGTTGCAGCATGGTCCATAGCCTTGAAGAGGCCTGTGGGGCTTGCTGGAGTGCACACACAGTCACAATTTCAAACTATTCCCACGGTCATGTGTACTTGCCTGGCCTTATGGACAGATGACAGTTGAGTTTGAAATGCCACATGGTTTTTGTTGTTCAAAAAAGGCAATTCACATGGCTTTGCCAAGGGGAGCAAAAGGAGCAAAAGGAGCAAAACTACCAACAACAGCAAGAGTACCAACCATACCGACCTACACAAAATACTCAAACTATGCATCAAGAATCGGGGATCACAACCTCTCACAACCCACAGCCATTATACTTGTAGAGGAGTGACTACCCATGTTGTGGCTGCTTTGCAGCCTTAATCCAACTTAGTGACATGTGCCAGCATGGAGTGAATTGACTGGCATTGGCCCACCCCCTGCCATGAAGTGCATTCACTGGCATCCACTCCACACCAGGGGGCTGGACCATGCCAGTGAATCCCCTCCATGCTGGGGGGATGAGCTATGCCAGTGAAACTCCACACCTTGTTGCCATCCCTGGCTGGTTAACAGTCCAAATGCACTTATTTACACAGTTTCACAATCCTATCTACTGGTACAGTTCTGCAGTTACAGACCAAATGTTCAGATGTCTAAATACCTCAGCTCATACTACATTCCTTGTCTTCATGTTAGTCACCCCCACTGGCATGGAGTACACTCACTGGCTGTCAGTCTTCCATTCACTAACTGCTGGTCCCTTCACTGGCTGACCACTGCTGGCTGAAAGTCCATTCTCCATTCACCAGCTGAGAGCCCAGACTCACCCTTGTGACTACCCAAGATGTGGCTGCTTCACAGCCTTACTCAGACCTCCTGTACTCACTGGCATGGTGTCACAGACTAACTGGGAAGTGGCTGCTTCACAGCCTTAATCCAACCCCTGATGTTCACTGGCATGGAGGTGACAGCCACCAGTATGGAGTTAAGGTCCCCTGGCATGCAGGTAATGACCCCTGGCATGCAGGTAATGACCCACACCCACTGGCATGGAGTCACACCCACCAGAATGGAGTCACCCCTGCTGGCATTGACATGATGGAGTGCACCCCCACCCCCCTGGCACAGAGTGGACTTATTGGCTGCCTCCACCTCCCTGGCATGGAATGGGTTCACTGGCTGCCATCACCCCCTCCTCCCCCTTGGCATGGAGTAGGTTCACTGGCTGTCATCACCCCCCCTCCCCCTTGGCATGGAGTGGGTTCACTGGCTGCTCTCACCCCCTCCCCCCCTTGGCATGGAGTGGTTTCACTGGCTGCCCTTGCCCTCTCCCCCTTGGCATGGAGTACATTCACTGGCTGCCCTCACCCCCTCCCCCTTGGCATGGAGTACATTCACTGGCTGCCCTCACCCCCTCCCCCTTGGCATGGAGTACATTCACTGGCTGCCTCCTCCCCTCCCCCTGTGGCATGGAGTACATTTGCTGGCCTCCCTGACCCCCCACACCATAGTCCACTGCCACAATGATCAATCAAGACAGCCATCACCATGGTTCATCCACCCCTCCCACAATGTTGCAGGATGGTGTTGGCTCTATATGGCTTGCCCATGACACTATCACACCTGCCAGTGTGCCACCAGCATCCCATCTCCCACAGGAGCACTACCCTAGCACTTAGATACTCAGTCCACCCCTTTGATCTCTGCACTCAGAATCACTCAGCATTCTATTAATACCACCATTTTCCCCTCAAGATCTTCTGAGTCTCTGCTCAACTGCCACAAATTGCTCATCAGTGTAGTTTCTGTCTTGTACAACCCATAATCAACTTTACCACCCTCTTCCCTAGCTAGGGTGGTGGATCCATGCTGCTAACATGTGAATGGAGCTCGTCCGCCCCTCCAGCAATGTTGCAGCATGGTCCATAGGTCGAAGAGGCCCGCAAGGCTCGCTCGAGTTGCGTGCACCGTCGCAGTTTCAAATTGTTCCCACGATCACGCACACTGCCAGCCCTATGAACGGACGAAGGTTGAGTTCCAAATGCCACATGGTTTTTTCTGTTCTAAAAAGGCAATACACGTGGCTTTGCCGAAAGGAGCGACGTAACCAACAGTACCGACATTACCAACAGCACCGAGACTTACGACAGTACCGACAGTACCGACAATACCGACCATACCGACCATACCGACCATAGCGAGAATAGCGAGAGGAGCGACCGTACCGAGATACTCGAACTACCCGTCGAGAATCGGTGATTCACACTCTCACACGACCCACGGCCGTTATACTTATTGATGATGATTGATTGATGATGATGATGATGGTCAAAGCCGGCTACAGGACGGAGCTGCGGCAACACTAGATGAGGGGGAATCCACCCCTCAACGGACGAGATATGAAATAACTAGAAAATGTATAAAAGGGTAGCTACCATGAGACGAGAGGCCTCCTAGTCCCCGTCGCCGCTGCAGCTTTGCTCGACCGCCTCTACATAAAAGCCCAGTTACTCAACTCGACCACCTTCGTCAAACCCCTCTACGTCTCATTTCCGTCGACGCCTCTCGTCTACCTACTATCAACACACCGAACATGGATCCTCCGAGTGAGTGCCACCGTCTTTTTCCTCGTCTATCCCACTGACTAGCATTTTCTGTAGACGGTTTGCCATTCACAAATGAGCAGTTAGATGAAGCTGGCCTTCTCGGCGAAGGCGAGCCCCCTCAGTCATTTTGCGCGTCTATCCCACGCTTACCGTCTCCCTTGTAGGCGTTTCCGAACGTGCGGCACAGGCAATGAAGACGATGGCGGAGCGCCCCGACCTCCTAAGCAAGTCCCCTAGCCCCTTTCTGCATCCTTACCACACTTACCACTTCGCTTTTAGATCTGTCCCTATTCGCGCTCCAATGCATGAATAGCCCCCGCAAGTCCATATCCCCGCCCGTCTCGCCGACGCTTAGTGATGCATCTACTGCCTTATCTACACCCCCCATCGCCTTGAATACTACCGCTGTCGACCCATACAGTCCCTCGGACTGGGAGAGGACCACCTACTACCATGGTATCTGTTCCGACCCTCCTAAACTCCTCTACCGCTCGGATCTCCTCGATAATCCCTTCCCCAAACCCGTGGGCAGACACGGTCATCTCCCTACCAAGAAGAGCATGCGTGGAGTTTATGCTACGCCGCTCAACCCTGTCTGGCACACTGTCGGTCCCCAGATCTGCGACATCTTGAAAACTAGGAAGATTCGTTTCTCAGGTATCGACACAGCTCGTTTCGTCACTCACCGCGAGGACAACAAGGATAGTCTCGGCCCCGTCGTTATTTGGATTTCGACTTATCCCAATACTACCACCGCCAAGGACCCGCATGACGCTTCCATAGACATTCTCGCTCTTCTCGAGGCCAATGGAGTCAAGGGTGTTGTGGTAGAGTGGTGGGAGGCAGTCGTAGTAATGCTGTAAGGTCCACCTCGTCGCCATGAAGGACGGGAACACCACCGACCTTATGATCGGACGGTAGGCCAGTCTGGAGACTTACACTTGCGATGAGCTTGGCGTCGAGTCCATAGACCTTGCCATCTATAACTATGATAAACAGTCCGGCCCATTCTCCTCCAGGGGCGACTCAGGCTCGCTCATCTTCGATGGCATGGGTCATATGATCCGTATCCTCCACTCTGGGATGGCGGAAACCAGGAGCAGCCACGTCACCTACGCCATCGAGCAACTCAAGCTCCAGTATCCATGTACCGACTTCAACTGCAAGGCCTTCTAAAGCGAATGCAATCATCGTCCATCTGCTCTCCCATCTCCCCGCTCCTTCTTATCTTCAACTATGCCCTCTACTTTTTCCTTCCTGAATCGTTCTCGTTTCTCGGACTTATCCCCCTCCCTGACTGTGACGTCTTCCCCCATCGCTGGGGGACTGAGGTCACTTAGTCTTATGTGTCTGGTGAAGAGCAAATGGAGGGCTTGAAACCAAGTGATATATGTATACAGGTTCACAGCAAGTTGTCGGTTTTACGGGAAGGTACTCAGGCCTCAAGCGCTCAGCCCTCGGCTCTCGTGGGCCCGTATTATCGTGGAAGCAGTGAATCTGCAAGCCAGGCGTGTGTACTGCCTGGCCGTGTTCCGGAGGCACTATCAAGATAAAATTACCCTTCTGGCTGACTAGCTGTTCATCCACAGCTAACATTGAGAGGGTATGATTAGCAGTGTTCTCAGCTCCTCCAATCAGTTTTTCTGATTTGAGTATCGCTTGTGCGCCGCTGATATAGATGAAGACGCCGTCGACTCGACAAACCAGACGATCCTTACCTGGGAAATGTAAATTACAGCCTCTCCTGACGTACAACTGACAGCATTGCTAAGGACTGCATGGACTCCGGCCATTCGCGTTTGGTACCCTGCACCACTATACCAGCACTGGTATACGGCACCGGCCGGTAGTGACGATCGATCTGCAGGTGTAGTACCCGGCCGTGACGGAACGTCTAGTCCGCGTCATCTTGTTTCGCCTTCGCCGCCTCTTGACTTTATGTTATCTTGCTCACTATTTCACTTTCTTGTGGTTACATTCTCACCATCGTTACTCTTTCGCCCAATTTCGGCATTTTATCTTCTACCAGGTATGCACTTTCCTGGTCGCCGAGTCGCGATACTTCATCTTCTACCAGTCTCTGTGTTAGGCCGGCAATATACATTTTGTTCGGAGCACGACGGAAGGCCTCCACGCCGGTGTAGGCAGCGCAGTTGTCCTATATGTTGGAGGTGCGTCTGTTGTTGTGTGCACTGTTCAGGCATTACAGTGGTGGTCCCGGCTTCCACAGCGTTTATCAGATAGCAAACATTGATCCGACAACCGTGTATGTATCAGTCTACCATTAACAATATCATTTGTGGTGTAACCGAAAACCCGTATATGTAACACCACCGAAAAATCATAGCAGAATGGAGGAAAACGAGGTAGCTCGAATGCCTACAAGCTTGGCGTGTATGAATTCAAATGTCTAATGAAAATATGCTCCAAAACAAATGGCGAAGTACCGGAACCACAGGGTAGAACCGGCGCCCTCACCTCACCTCATCAGCCTGTACCAACATCTCCAGCACACCTAGCACCTCCCTAGGGACAAACTTCCACTTCGCATCGGTCTCCCTCCCACTCGTCAACACCGTCTCCGAATCGTCCAAATCGTGCCAACAGCTGTCGAACGCGAATTGTTGCTCGACCGCACGAGAGAGAGATTTTGACCAGGGATAATGCGGACACCATGTCGCTCTTCGAGGGAATCGAAGATGTGATTCTGTGCTTCGGCAGGTTGACGACAAGCGCAGCTGCGGTCGGAATAGTGGGATTGGGATGAGGGTAATGATGTAGCTGCGTTCGTGGTAGCAGGAGAAGTGTCGCTGGCAGAGGTGGTGATAGTATGATCATCTTCAATCGAGACAGTGGAATCCGGGAGACCCGTCCAGAATCGCCACACGATATATGTAGCGCACTCCTCGACGAAGGAGCCTGGCGTCCGGTCGGTGAACTGTAACACACGTCGTAAACATCGAAGGTCAGCGCAGCAAGAAAGGAAAGGGGCACGATGTATCAGTATCGTCACTCACGTAGTTGAGATCTTGACACATGGCCCTTTCCATGCGAAATCCAAGTTGGCCACCATGCTAATCCATCTCACCCCATTAGTCCATTGGACTTGTTGCCGATCTCTGTCGTCTTCACAAAGCGTTCATTCCCCGCCACAATACCCACGCTTGGGACTCTCTCCACAAGTCTCTCCAGTGCCCCCTTCACAGGTAACCCACTCAGCACCCAAATCTCGTTCATCGGATCACCTACCATCCTCTCGAGCACCCGCATTGTGGCTTCGGGAGGCTCGAACATGGGTCCCCTTCCACTTCTCATCATCATCATAGCGCTCTTAGACATATTCCGCACCCACAGGCACCCTTCCAGATCGACAAAGACGAGCTGGGTGGTGGAATGACGGTATTTGGGGATCAGAGGAGGAAGGTCAAGAAGCGGAACAAGAGATGGGTCGATAGAGAGCGACACGTGTTCGGTGTGTGCACGGAGGCATCGGGGAAGGAAGGTGGCAAAAGTCTCGGCAGTCTCAGTGATGACATGGTTATGGAGATCTTGCCAACGGGACGCAGCTTCTTCGTCGGGCATTGTTAGGGCCTGCAGGGTATAGCGAAGTCAGGTACGTGAGATGAGGGGTACATCGTATCGAAATGGCGACGAATACAGACCTCGTAAAATAGCTTTGACTGTCCCACGTGTATCGTACGGATTCACGGCAAAACACGACCGGAAGCCAGAGTAACTATGGCGCTTCGGACGCACGAGTACGTCGAATGCCAGGGGGAGAGGAAGAGGGCGCTGATACTGAGCGAGGTGAGTGGTTCTCCCTCTGTCCGAGGAACCGTGTTTAACAGGGATTACTTCACCGGAACGTATACCCTCCCTCAAACTCGTCACCATGAACGCGTCGGCAGCGGTAGGGAGGGCGAGGTACTGGCTAAACGTGACCTCCTGTGAGTGCAAGAAAATAACGGGTTGATAGGTAAGCGTTGAGGCGTGCCGCGACGTCCGAGAAGCCGCCAGCAAGTTCATTGCATTCGGTAGTCTAGAGGGCTACTTGAATCAAGACAACCTACACCAGTCGGCGTAAGGTTGGTGAGAACGGCAAATTGAAAGAGAGACATACCCTGCCCTGGAACTCGGGATTCGCCTTGAGGAAATGTTCCAAAGCCTCGATTTTGTGGCGTACGCCCTACAAATGCGCCATGAGTTCGTGAGGATAGGTGGATAGGGTAACACCAACCTGAATCTCGTCGAGCTTGTCTCGCCCTACTATCAACTTCATCCCTGCGTAGCGTTGCCTCAGTAGTTGCACCCGATATTGGACCTCGGAGTTACGCCTAAAACGTTCAATGTCAGCAAATCACGAAGAATATGGTAATAGACTCACTTTTCCTCCCTCAATTTACGTCGATACCCATCGAGAACACACCAACATCCACCAAACACCCCCTTCTCTTTGGTTTCCCTTCCCTCGGCACTGTCCTTCAGGGCTAGTACGGGAACAAAGCCAAGGTGAAAAACTACATGAAAAACCGTGGTTTTTTGGCACTACTTTTTTCTCAGGCTAGGTGGGGCCGAGATGCCGGTGGCACCAATGCCACAAGCCATTGCACTGCATCTCATCAGTGGACCACAACGACGGCAAGGGAAACATGGCTCGCAGGTCCCCACGATCATTGCCAAAAGGAAAATCCAAGGAGGTGTCACAGAGGAACAGCAAAGACAGTACCTCATCAGCTTCATGGACTACTAGTGTCGTGCCGACTTTTCGCCTTTACCGCTTTCGTCCGTCTTGCCGCCGTTCTCACGCTTCCGACCTCATGTTCTGTCGCTGCCGCCCTCGCCTCGCAATCGTAATTGCCATGCCTACGTTACTGGACCGCTGTCCAAGTGGACAAGTCCACAGACTTTACTGTATGGTACGCTTACTGCTATGTTTCCCTTTTTGGATATGCTTTAGATCTCAGATCGAGATCTACGGACTTCTTTCATTTCGTTACCTTTTACCTTTCTGACACGTGACCTCATGTCGCGACGCAACACGACTCATAATGAAGGATGGACTCCATCCCCAGTTATGACTCGACGCTCGCAGAGGAGCATGTTGTTTACGTGATAGTCGTAAACAGACCTTGCTGCCCTTTACCTACTGTAGTAGTTGTACTTAGTAATGCACTGTCGACTGACGGGTATATAACCCATGCAGGATTCGACAGATGCTCCTTGTACTTTATCCTACCTAACAACCTCCCTGGTAAAGGGTCTTGCTTACTCTTTAACCTCTGTTCGTTGGGCATAAACCCGCGACTGATACGGTTGTAAAGGGTGTCCCTGACGAACCTATCCAAGTTCGTTATACCTGCAAGAGGTCCGCCCATAGTCGGCTCGCCTATTGCCTCCCTCAGGTCCGACTTCGTCGTAAGACTAAGTCATTAAATCGCGCACATCGGCCCGCGCTTTGGAACAGCGCGTTATCAGCCACCGCCGCATGACAAAAGGATAAAGTACCTCTCTTCGTTCCCTGTCTGACCCTTGTACCTGGATAATCCCTGGTTTGGGATATCGGCGGGTGGTGCAAGTGCAAGTCGACATACCTGAAGAGTATCCAACAATCGCTCGCTCCATATCGGCAAACGAGATACAGCTCCCCTAGAGGTAGTAGCTGAAAATCAACCGATTCCGATATTGTTCCACACGAGCAACCTCAAACAAATCATCACATTCCTATTGCAAGCGTCAGCCACTCAGAGGTATAAGGCCTAAGAGACTGAAGAGTAACTTGCGTTGAGGACAGGTCTGCTACCTGTACCAAGACACGAAGTGAATTCCAGTGAAGGCATCCCGGTGGTAGCCCTCGATAGCAAGACTCATAACCAGTCGAGATAACTTCAAGATCGAAGGCCCAGTAAAAGCGAATCTTGACTTAGAGGCCTCGCAAACCTTAAGTCCAGAAGATTCGTGACTCGTATTAAAGAAGCCCGGAACAAAAGAAGTCTGCAAACGTGTCTTCCGAAGTGGGATCCTCAAAGTTTCGTCCTCGCGGACAACCCCCTAAAGTCCCCCCGCGTTCCAACACTACCGCAGCACCAGAAAAACTTGAGCGCACAACTTCAGCGCAACGCTTTCAACCGTATCCGGTAACGAGTCCCACTAAATCAGAAGGAGGAGAGGGTAACCAGGCCCAGACCTCGCAAGAAGCAGTCCAAACACAGTTTACCCAGTTCCGAGAACCAGAGCCGTTAGCCGGGAGGAAAATCGAAGAAGAAGAAACACACACAGCCCTAACCAAATCAGCTTCGACTTCTCTCGATCTAAATATGGCTGGTCTCGGGGAACAAGAACAGATCGCCGCCTTGGCAGATCAACTTCGACAATTCGCCAGTACTACCGATCCCTTCGCAGGAAAAACCGTTGGAAACGTCAAAGAATTAGTGCAGTGGTATGAAAGTTTAACCGGCTGCACAGGGCTGGCCTTCCCTGCCTACACAATCCCAAGATCCAACATAGCCGAAGAAAAGGCCCCTGAAGGAAGAGGAGTCGATTGAAAGGAGTTAGGCCTAGGAAAGCCTCTCCCATTCGATGGAACTAGTGGCAAGTTCGAAGCATGGATCGCCTCCGTTAACAATTATCTCAACCTCAATCGCCATGTCTACGACACCGACGAGCGGAAAATCGGTTTCGCTCTATCTTTCATGAATCAAGGAGCCGCTGTACATTTCGCCGAAAACTATCTCAAAGAACATACTACAGTCGCCGGCGACGTCTATCTCTATGACAGTTGGACCACCTTCCTCTCCAAATTACGAAAGATATTCAAGGTTGGAGACACGGAAGCGCTAGCCTTCCTCAAGATGGCCGAAATTAAACAAGGAGATATGCCGTTAGCAAAGTATATCGGCGAGTTCCTCGATCTCATCACTAGAGCTTCGATATCACGAGATGATCAACAAGCCGGAGTCTATTTCGGGAAAGGTCTAAACAACCAAACTACCGAATGGATCTTACGATCTGGCAAAATCCCTCAAACAGTCCAAGAGTGGATTGACGCAGCTGTCGATGCACAAACTGCCAAAGCAAGTCTCGGAGTATACAACAAATGCCTAACCAAGGATGATCGAGAAGTTCTACACATGTATCAAGATGAAGGTACCTCACACGGAAAAACTCAGGCACGTGACCCGTACGCAATGGACGTGGATCGGCAAAAGAAATCTGTATACCGACCACCCCAGAAAAGGAAGCCCGACCCCTATCAGTTCCGAGAAGTGCGTATGGAAAATAAAGGAGAATGTTTCCGTTGTGGAGGGAAAGGACATTTCAAGAAAGACTGCAAGATATCTGAAGGACAAAAGCTTGTCCGAGAAGTAAAGGCCTCCTACACCGCAGAAGAGTTTCAGAAACTCAAAGAAGCGTTGAATGGGAAGGAGGATTTTTAAGTAACTCTCTTGGTGCTACCCCGACCAATGAGAGTAGATGTACGTTCCGTTCGTTCTGTGCCCCAGAATTAATGTCTGTAGTTCATATAAACGAATTCCCCTCTGTGAGGGCAATCACTGGCACACTTTTCCTTACGGAACGGAACGAAGGGGAAATAAGGGCTGTTATCGATAGCGGTGCCAAATGCAATGCCATAAGTCGAGAGGCAGTTGCAAGATACCGCCTGGAGACTAAGAAGATCAAGAACCCGTGGTCGCCACAAAGCTTCGAGGGATCATCAGAACAAGTAATCGACTCTGTCGCCCTATTCACGGGCAGAGTGCACGGGAGACATTTCAAGATCTCCGCGTATGTCATGACCCTCAAGAACGAGAGCGTGCTCTTAGGCATGCCGTGGCTCCAGCAAGCTCAACCAGTCGTAGACTGGGTAGCCAGAAAAATAGTAGGATGGGGAACTCCAGAAGTCGCAAGCCTATCAATAAATTGAACTTCGATATCGACTCAACTGGAGGCGCAAATAAAACACGAAGAGGTTTCTCTCCTGAGAGAGTATAATGCCTATCAAGAAGTCTTCTCAGAAAACTGCCCCCTACCTCCTCATCGACCTGGCTACGACCATACCATCAAACTCGACCCGTCCAAGGACCTAAAGACCTATAAGCCAGCAAAAATTTATCCCCTGTCTCGAGACGAGCTGCAATTGCTCGATGAATTTCTCGAAGAAAATCTGCAAACTGGAAAAATCGAAAAGGTCCAGAACACGGATGTCTTGGTGGTACCACCCGCACCGGTCTTCTTTGTCGGAAAGAAGGATGGCAAGAAAAGGCTCATCCAAGATTACCGACAACTCAACTCGTTCACCGTACCTGATTGGTACCCGTTACCACTCGTAAAACCGATCCTTGACGAACTAGTCGAATCCAAATTTTTCGCCAAATTCGATGTTCGATGGGGTTTTACAAACATCCGAGTCGAGAAGGAAGAAGACGCGCTGTTGGGGTCCTTCGTCACCCCCCGAGGGGTGTTCAAGCCCACTGTTATGTTCTTCGGTCAAAATAACGCGCCCCCAACTTTCCAACGATATATGGATGGAAAATTCGGACAACTACGAACGTCCAAGAAAGGAGTCATCTACCTAGATGATGTCACCATCCATGCCAAAACGCGCGAAGACCTGAAGAAGAACGTTAAAGAGTTTCTGGAGATTGCAAAGAAGGAGAACCTACGCCTCAAGTTGTCTAAATGCGTATTCGAAGCCGAAGAAATAGAGTTCCTCGGGTACATCATACGCCACGGGCAGTACGAAACTGCGCCGGTAAAGGTCGAGGCCATAAAGAACTGGAAAACCCCCGCCAACCTCCATGATGTTCGGCAGTTCCTAGGGTTTTGCAATTTCTATCGCCAGTTCATCCCTTCGTTTGCAATGATCTCGAAACCACTTCATGAATTAACGAAAAAGGACTTCCCATGGAAGTGGGGACCGGCACAAGAAGAAGCATTCCAGAAATTAAAGACCTATATGTGCCAAGCCCCTGTCCTACGGCTACCTGATTTCGATAAACCATTCGAGGTGTACACAGACGCCTCCAAGTTAGGCACAGGCGCCGTACTTTGTCAAAACTTCGAAGGAAACCTGCATCCAATCGCATACCTCTCCCAGTCGCTCCAAGGAGCCGAACAAAACTATCAAGTATACGATCTGGAAATGCTAGCCGTCATACGAGCCCTGAAGGCCTGGAAACATTATTTGTTGTCTCCTCCCGAAGACACTATCATTCATACCGACCATGAAAACCTCACGTATTATCGAGAACCGCAAAATCTAACTGGAAGACAAGCCCGCTGGCTTGCTTATATCCAAGGGTTCCCGCTCAAGTTCAAACACAACCCTGGTCGTCGAATGATAGTCCCCGACACTCTCTCTCGAAACCCTGCCTTTACTCCAACCACTCCAGTGGAAACCACAGTACTCCCACCATCGATTTGGCTCAAGGGGGGGGGTGAATCCGTCCAAGACGAACCCGTACCTGTCGAAGCAACTACAAAAACAACTTTAAAACTCGAAAAAGAAAAGCCTTCGACGGTGAAAGTCCCAAAGGTCCACAAGAACCCCTCTGCCAAGAAACCAGGCATCCTGCGAGTGTCACAAGAAACGTTCGACGAAATAAAGAATTCGTCAAAGGAGGACAAAAGTTACATCATCATTAATGATCAAGGGGAAGACGTCATCGAAGACCCCGCTTCTGGCATCAAGACCAAAAACGGAAGGATTTACGTTCCTCCGAAAGCCCGAAGAAAAACGCTATCGGACTTCCACGACCATCCATCGGCTGGCCACCCTGGCGTCCGAGCAATGAGCTCCGCCATGAATAAACATTGTTTCTGGCCAGGAATGTGGAAGAATATCCGAGAATATATCAAGGGCTGTCCAACGTGCCAGTCGTCAAAGGTGGTCCGACAGAGTCATCCCCCACCACTCCAACCGATTGAGTCGAACACGCCACTGCCATTCAAACAAGTCTCTATGGATTTCGTCACCGACCTACCCCTATCCCATAACCACGACTCTATCTTAACGATCGTGGACCACGGGCTCACTAAAGCAGTCAAACTGCTCCCATGCAACAAATCCATAGACTCCGAAGGTCTTGCCGACCTCTGGCTACAATACGTGTATCCTCATTACGGAATCCCCGAATCAATCATATCGGACCGAGGTCCACAGTTTGTCAGCGCCTTTACACAAAGTCTCTACAAGGCGCTACAAATCAAACCAAGATATTCGTCCGGATACCACCCGCAAACCAATGGAGAAGCAGAACGTGTCAATCAGGAAGTGGAAAGCTACCTAAGAATGTACTGCGCTGAAAAACCAAACGACTGGAGCAAATACCTTGCTCTCGCAGAATTCGTGCACAACTCCAGAGTCCACTCCACCCACGGACAAACACCGTTCTACCTTCTCTACGGGTATGACCCGGACCCCTATCCATCGGTACACACGTCAAAGGCCCCACAGGTCGAGGAGCGCCTAGAAGCCCTAGCCCTCGGACGGGACGCTGCCCTCATCGCACACAAAAAGGCTGCGGAGAAGATGGCCTCCTCAGGTCCCGATCTGCTGTCGTATCAACCACCAACCAAAGGACAGCTTGTTTGGCTGGACGTGCGTGACCTAAAACGCGATCTACAGTCAACAAAGCTTGCTCCGAGACGCGTAGGACCTTTCCGGATCAAAGAAGTCCTTTCGAATGTCACCGTGCGCCTAGATCTGCCCGATCATTGGCAGGTACACTCGGTATTTCACACGTCAAGGATCTTCCCGTATCACGAGACTCCCGAATATGGTCCTACACCGCCACCTCCGCTTCCAGATCTGATTGATGACGTCCCTGAATGGGAAGTCAAAGCTATCCTTAATCACAAGGAGGTAAAAACATGCCGAGGTGTAAGGACGCGTTATTTGGTCAAGTGGAGTGGATACGGACACGCAAGCAATACTTGGGAACCGGAGAGTAATCTGGTCAACGTGGAAGAACTACTCGAGGAGTATAAAAGAAGTCGTCATAAACCTCCAGAGTCCCAACAACCCGCTCGGAAGTCCTCTCGTCAAAGAAAAGCAAAACGTTAAATGTCCTACTCTGACGATGAACGTAATTCCGAGTCACGTGAATACTTATTGGACTCATACATCTCCTACGATGACACCGATTACGACTTCTCCCCGTTTTCATCACCCGTCTCCCAGATATCTGCACCACCAATCGACTCCGTCACGGCCTCTATCCAATCCCTTTTCGACCCCGGTGTCGAAATGCCCTGCAACCCCCATTCCAGCGTCACAGTGCGCACCCTCTCAAAGGGAAAGCGAAAGGCTTCCCCCAAAACTCCCAGAACGCACCCATACCCAGAGCCGGTCTACCGACAGGCCTGCAACACGCCACCCCCTGAAACAACTCCAACCCCTCACACCGATACATCCGTTGACTCGACAGGTGGAAACCCACCAGCCTCGACCCAGACCCCCCATGTCTCTGGAGCAAGGACCGGTCCCACAGCCCTCCTCTGCCAACCAGAGGACTATGAA
This sequence comes from Pisolithus thermaeus, assembly GCA_024663475.1. Lineage (NCBI taxonomy): Eukaryota > Fungi > Basidiomycota > Agaricomycetes > Boletales > Pisolithaceae > Pisolithus > Pisolithus thermaeus. Next base: position 464,075 of record JANFAF010000037.1, read on the forward strand.
GGCTATATTCGGATCCTTGAAAAATTCGACGAATGGGTCATCTACGGATGGGATGTCGGCGACGACAGTGACTATCTCCGGATGCTGTCCCAGGTCTACGGAAGCATTGAACTTACTGTCCACCACACTGCCAACATCCTGAAGACCGGCGATGTTATCGTCGATGAAGAGTCCAAGGGAACCGTGTTCATGGAGTCTGAAGGAATGAAGGTCGTCGAGGAAACCCATAATCTTCTCATCTCGCTCGTCAACATCGTCCATATGCATTTCGGCCCGTCTCTCGTCAAGTCCTTTCGATCGTTTCGCAGCTGCCTGCCCGAACGCCTCCCGAATCCTCAGGTCTCCGATGGTTCCTCCAATGGTGGAGCCAATGAATTTGGTTCAAACGTTGAGGGACGAGAGGAGGTTCCTGGATCAAACAATGCGTCGGCCCCTGGAAATGGCTCAGTTCAAGGAGACACAAAGGGGGTTAATCACGGACGCCAAGAGGAGGTATCAGAATCCGAGGTATCACCCCACGGAATGGCAGCACCTACAGTACCTTGCGACAATCGGAAAGAGGAGAGCAGTGAACCGATTGCAGAAGGGCTTGTACAGAGTGAAGAAGGACCTGTTCTCCTGGGAGTTCGATGGCTTGCCATCGATTGAAGAAGAGAAGAAGAGGAGAGCGCCGGTAGAAAGTTCCTTCGACTCGCGGCCCAGATACTTGGAGAAAGGTGCGACGACCCGTGGACAGAGGAAGAAGAAAGAATCGACCGCTGGAGAGAGTTCTTGCTCAAAGTCTATGATACTCGAGGCTACTGGAAATACGATCTATTCAACGCCTCTTATACAACGCAAGCCCTCCCAGCAAAGCCTTTCTACCCTCTCGAGTCTAACGACCGACTTTGCCTTGAGCTTGGAGGGAGAATCCCACTCGACCCCCTCCATCCGCTCTACAAACATACCTGTCTCGACTGTCAAAGACTCGGCCATTGGTCGTGTTGCAATGGAAAGGGATCTCGATGGACTGACCCTTATGGACGTCCTATTGGACCATCCAAAGGCAATGCCGGAAATCGACGCCCTTGAACGCCTACTCTTTCAAGATCTGGACAGTTGGTGAGGCCACCAACCTCTCTTTCTGAGGGGGGGGGTGATGTCGTGCCGACTTTTCGCCTTTACCGCTTTCGTCCATCTTGCCACCGTTCTCACGCTTCCGACCTCATGTTCTGTCGCCGCCGCCCTCGCCTCACAATCGTAATTGCCATGCCTACGTTACTGGACCGCTGTCCAAGTGGACAAGTCCACAGACTTTACTGTATGGTACGCTTACTGCTATGTTTCCCTTTTTGGATATGCTTTAGATCTCAGATCGAGATCTACGGACTTCTTTCATTTCGTTACCTTTTACCTTTCTGACACGTGACCTCATGTCGCGACGCGACACGACTCATAATGAAGGATGGACTCCATCCCCAGTTATGACTCGACGCTCGCAGAGGAGCGTGTTGTTTACACGATAGTCGTAAACAGACCTTGCTGCCCTTTACCTACTGTAGTAGTTGTACTTAGTAATGCACTGTCGACTGACGGGTATATAACCCGTGCAGGATTCGACAGATGCTCCTTGTACTTTATCCTACCTAACAACCTCCCTGGTAAAGGGTCTTGCTTACTCTTTAACCTCTGTTCGTTGGGCATAAACCCGTGACTGATACGGTTGTAAAGGGTGTCCCTGACGAACCTATCCAAGTTCGTTATACCTGCAAGAGGTCCGCCCATAGTCGGCTTGCCTATTGCCTCCCTCAGGTCCGACTTCGTCGTAAGACTAAGTCATTAAATCGCACACGTCGGCCCGCGCTTTGGAACAGCGCGTTATCAGCCACCGCCGCACGACAACTAGTGATATCGACTTCTTGATTGACCAAGTCATTGCTCGTCATGCAGAAGGTGGTGATGGCATGAGTTTCAAGAAGTCATTCTGGCAGTCCCTAGCAGCCTCTGATAGACTTTTCAACCCAGAGAAAGGGGGCCCCAAGACGAGCAGCTCATGCAAGGAGAAGTGGAGCCATGTGAGTACATTTTCGACTCTATCATTGACGATGCGAATAGCTGATCTCTATCTAGCTGAAGAAAACATTTGATGTTGTTGATCGCCTCGCCCATTCTTCGGGGTTCACATTTTCACTTGAATTAGGGGCTAATATCGGCATTGAAAACGAGAGCGTTTGGACTGATTATCTCAAGGTACAGTCTCGAAGTTTATGCAAGAGGAAACTCTCCTAATCAATGTCCCATAGCATCACCCAGTGGCATCCCCTTTCAGAAACAAAGGGTGGGCATTTTATGACAAGATGAAGATTGTTATGCTGTCAAAAAGCAAGGGCACAAATCGTTTCTCCACCCTTAGTGGGCCCTCTGTAACATCAAGTTCCTCTAAACCTGCTCCCCCATCGTCTAGAAGTGCAGCCACCAGTGACAGTGAAAATGCTGAGCGTAACACGAACATGGTGGCTATGGCGGAAAGTACAGATGTTGTCATGGAGCTGAGTACTGATTCTGGGTTGCCTCATGACATGCCGCATCCTCCCTCCTCTGAAGTCTCTGGAGGCACTTTGACAAGACCTCTCTCTTCCATATATACTTGCCTGACTCCATCCAACTTCATGCCTCCAGCCACTCCCTCCTCATTCACCAGCTCATTGGCCAGTTCTATCAAGCCTTCGTCAAGCATTTCTGCTCATGCTGAAAATTCCAATAAATGCAAAGCCGATGACAATGATGCCTTGATGGTGTTGATTATGTCTCCTTCAGTTGCTGGATCATCCCATTCATCTGCACAGAGGTGTTGTGTTGCAACTATCCCTGTGGCAATTGATCGAGTAGGCGATCATCTTGGGTCGTTGAACGATACATACTTTTCGTGACAGCATCGCAGCCGTCGGAAGTTTCACATCCAATATATCAGCTCCTTTATCTCAACAGCTTCCCCCACCAAATTCAGTTACCACCGACACTGAGAGCCCCAAGTCTGAGGCAACATCTAGGTTACTTGCCCTCGATCTTCCAACGCTCTCTCCCCCCCAGACAGTAGCTATAATCGATTGTTTTCAAAACAATCCCGACAACGCCAAGATGTATCTTACTCTCGCTGCAAATACATCTGAGCTGTTACAAAATCCCTTTCTTCTGGCCGTTGACTCCAGCATCCTGCCTCTACTTCGCACCTACGCCTCTTTGTTTGTCGTTTCTCTCGCTGCCATTCACTGCAAGCATTTCACAATGTTCCTTTAGAAAATATTCTGAAAAAATGGAGGAAAGAGATACTCTTTTATTTTGGATGTTTGGAAAGAAAAAATGCAGAAATAATGTTTTATTTCCTTCCAAAAAACATGAATTGATGCTAATACCACTTAGAGTAGAAGCTAATGGGCACTACCATTAATCCATGTTTCTGCACAGAAAAGAGAAAATTATATTTGCATTTTTTCCAACAAATTATCCAACATAAAAGAGTATCTCTTCTCTCCATTTTTTCAGTATATTTTCTGAAGAAAAATTGGGAAATGCTTGCAGTGATTGTCGTGTCAACCCTTGCAGCATATCGTATTATCCCTGGCACATCACCTGATGGCCTTATGTTTTGGTAATCGGTTCAACATCAGTTACAGCTCGTCATCCTTGCCATTGTTCATCAGTTCAACACTGACTCGTCAGACTCACCTATGCCCATCAGTCCCCTTTTCATTCGTTGACTCATTCTTTGTACCATAGCTGTGCATGCTGCGCATTGTTGCCTTTCCTGTACCAAGGTACATCCCAGACTTGTATGACTCTTAGACTCGTCAGTCAGTCAGTGGCTCGTAGCTGTGTACGTGTAAGGTATATAAACCCTTAGCTACTCGCCCTGTACTTTATCTTTTTGCTACTTTGCAACCTGCTATAAAAACTATCTCTGTTCTTAGAGATATCGTCTACACTGGCCAAGGGGACCGAAAGCCTCATCGTCCCGAAGTCTTAGTCTTGCCGTTGTAATCCGCACTTGTCCTTTATTAGGACATCCGTGTTATGCCGCGTGTTCCTCGAAGTACCTAATAAAGGTATAGGAATGGGAAGCGGCAGAGATGAGGCTTTGTCGATAGTAACGTGTTTTTGGAACAGCGTTTTGTAGCGACGAAGCCGAGTACCTTGATGCATAGAGACTTTGAGCACCCTTGGACGTCGTCACTCGTATTCCCAAAGAATGGAAATAAATGGGACGTGTTGCAAGGTAGCGAAAAGCTAAGGAGCTACAGCGGTGTCGTAGGGTTCTATATACCATACTGTAGCAGGTCTGGGACCCAAAGGAAACAACGTCCATGACCCACTAGAAGTGGGCACCTATCGTAGTTATATCAGAGAACCAATGAGAGCGAGCACATGAAGTGGGCTCGTGACAGAAGGGCAACAATGCGCAGCAATGCGCAGCTATGGTACAACGGGCACTAGGCAAAGATGAGTCATAGAAGGAGAAATGGGATCAGGGCACACAAGTGGGCATTGGGCCTGTCAAAAGGCGCAATGCACAGCCTAAAGCGATAACGGGGTTAAGCCCGTATACAGAAGAAGGGAAACGTAACCGACTAGAAGTCAGTTACCAAAGGTAAAGGCCGGATGGCCAGTTCTTGAGTATAACGCGCATCCCAATGAGGAATGCGATGACGGAGCAGCCGAGGACGATGAAGGTGGCAGGACCGAAGGTGTGTAGCCAGAGCTCTAGCCTGGAAATAGAAGGTGCCGGGTCAAGGCATAACAATCCGTGCACTCCAGCATAACAAAAGCAAAAAGATCAACTCACTGCTGTGACCGTTATTCAGACATGACGCTCAGCTGTTCTCTTCACATGCTCACTGGTCAATCCTACAACAGGTCAAGCAACTAGTACTGCTACTCTTCTACTCTCTTGGTTGATCCTCCTTTGGATCATAATCGACGTATCCCTCAACCTACTCTACCTTGCCCTACGAGTTGCCCAAGGTGTCTTCAGGAGAACCTAGACGCCCCCCTAAGCTGCCTCCCTCTGCCGTAGGAAAAGGAAAGTTAAGAGCGCCTCCTATCCTGCTGCGAACCTCTACCGAGTACTTCGGAAAAAGGTTCGCTCACAAGTATGGGTTGACCTCAACTCCTACCCTCCCCTCCACTCTTTGTAACCCGGCAATAGTTGGGACCTACCAAGAAAAGGAACCCGAATCAGAAACCGACGCTGAGCCATTAATAGACGATGGACTTTCAGATTTCAGATCTGCCACTGGAGACATCCCTATCCTGGATCAAGAAGAAGAATCTTTAGCCAATCTAATGTCTCACGTAATGGAAGGACTCTCTATCGGAGCAGGAGGTTCTGGACAGGAAACCGAGAAGTCCAGAACCCCTCTCTTTAATCGGGAACCAACTGAAAAGGAGTTAGAAGAACTTCTGGCAAAGGCCTTTGGACAAAAATGGATTCGCAACCCCGGAACCTTCCATTCTTCGGAAGAAAAGCTTGACGGAGGACGCAAATTTAATCTCAACAAACCTACTGTATATAACAGTGATCACAAGCGTCTTCCTATCTGGCTCACACAAATTAAAGGCTATCTTCAAATTAACCAACATGTCTACGTAACTGATCATCTACAGATTGGTTTAGCTCTGTCATATATGACGGAAGGATCAGCTGCTGCCTTCGCTGAAAACTATATTAATGAACATGCGGACAGCGGTCTTGCCACTTACAATGACACATGGGAAAATTTTGAAGCAACCGTTCAAGCAACGTTCGCTAGCGGAGATCAGAAGATGAAAGCCCAACTGGAACTCATCACCCTTACCCAAGGTTCAACCCCTCTCGAAAATTATGTTGCACGCTTCATGGCCCTCTTTAATCAGGCCAAGTTTCGAGACAACTCTTTTAACGGAGCCATCTTCTTTGGGAAAGGACTTAGAAAGGAGATCTGAGATTGGGTTCTCGATCATTGCAACCCAGTTACGGTATCTGATTGGATCGTCGCAGCCAGCGAAGCCGTCAGCAAGATTGAAAGCAAGAAAATCCTTGACAGAAAAGGCACCCCTACTATGCTCTTCAATTATCAGCATCAAGCTCCTATGCGTGATCCGAACGCTATGGATGTTGATGAAAGAGGACGTGCCCACAGATGGAGAGATGGAAAAGTGTATGCAATCAAATGTTATAATTGCGGAGATGAAGGCCACATTAAGAGAGAATGCAAGAAACCACTCAAACCTAGACAGGTTAAAGAAATCAAGTTGTACGGTGGTCCTGAAAACCTTTATCACGCCTCCATCAAGAAAAATCTCGAAAAGGATTTTTAGAGAGGCATCCTGGTTCACTTCTGTCCAGTATGCTTCTGGTTAAAGTGTCATCTGCTTACAATGTATCTAGTATCGAAAACGAATCTGACATGTGTGCTCACTCCCCACATGGATACATCAAGCTGGTCGACTACAAAGCGGAAGTTAGTGCTTTAATCGACTGCAGGGCCGAAATCAATTTAATTGGGCCATTAATCATGTCAAAATTAAAGATAAAGATGTACAGGGTCAAACGACCTTGGAAAGTGGTAGGGTTTGACGGAACTACAAGTCAACTGATCACCTGGAAATGTTATTTGAAGGCAGAGGTAAAAGGAAGACTGTGTAACGTTCTTTGCTTTGTAGGACCTCTGGAGAAAAGGGATCACGTCATACTAGGAATGCCGTGGCTTCGAAAAGAGAAACCTATAATCAATTGGGAAACTTGGAAAATCGAAGGATGGGGTGACTCCCCCAAACAGTTGCTGAAGAATAAAGCTGACAAACATGAGGACAAGATCGCCTCTGTTAGTCGCACTACGATCTCCACTCAGCTGGAAATGGATGCAGGACCGACTGCTGCCCCAGAACTACCAGAGGAGTATCACGAATTCGCCGAGGTGTTTTCTGAAGACAACATACCCTTACCTTGGTTTCGAAAAGGTCTGGACCATGAAATACGAACAAAGGAGGAGTTCCAAAGGGGAAACAAGAGCCTTATGAAGAAAGCTATGCTATATCCAATGTCACCAGACGAAATGAAAGCGCTCGATGAGTTCATTGATGAAAACCTGGCCTGCAGAAAAATCGTACCTTCTGAGTCGCCGGTATTGGCACCAGTATTTTTTGTTGCCAAAAAGGATGGCAAAAAACGGCTCGTACAAGATTACCGTTACCTCAACTCGCATACTATCCATGACTCATATCCACTCCCTAATATTCCCCAGTTGGTGGATGAGCTCTGTGAGTCAAAGTATTTCGCGAAGTTTGATGTACAGTGGGGCTTTACTAACATACGAGTCAAAACCGAGGACCAGTGGAAAGCCGCCTTTTTAACCCCTTGAGGGCTGTTTCAACCAACCGTAATGTTTTTCGGGCAATGCAACTCCCCTCCGACCTTCCAAAGGTTCATGGATACTACCTTTGCCCCACAAATCCAACACAGACAGCAATGTGGCTACATGGATGATGTAGTCATACACGCCAAAACAATACTGGAGCTCAGACAGTATGTTAAAGAGTTCCTCAACATCTGTCAGAAAGAACAGTTATGCCTCAAACTCTCCAAGTGTTTATTTGAATCCAAAGAGGTCGAGTTTCTCGGAATGAAAATAACACAAGGAAGTGTTCAAACTGTTTCTGTTAAAACTGATGCGGTAGAATCTTGGCCAGAACCTCACTGTCTATGGGACGTTCGCTCCTTTTTAGGTTTTTGTAACTTTTATAGACAGTTCATACTGTCTTTCTTGCAAATCGCAAAACCATTGTACAACCTATCCAAAAAGGAGGTCAAATGGCACTGGAACCAAGAGGAAGACAACGCATTCCGGAAAATAAAGGCTCTCTTATGTTCAGCCCCGGTTCTCCAAATTCCAGATCATCGCAAACCCTTTGTGCTCTTTACAGATGCGTCAAAGGTCGGAACTGGTGCAGTATTGGCACAGAAAGGATCAGACGACGAATGGCATCCATGTCATTTCCTCTCAGAGTCGCTTAAAGGTGCCGAACAACGATATCAGGTCTTCGACCTAGAAATGCTGGCAGTAATCCATGTGCTAGACACTCTTCGCCATTATCTTATCTCCCCTGTCGAACCTACGGTGGTCTTTACCGACCATAAAAACTTGACTTATTGGCATCACCCTCAAAAGCTTACGCCACGCCAGGCTCGATGGCTCGATACATTGCAAGGATACCCTCTCAGGTTCTCCCACCAAAGTGGATGGCTAATGGGAGCCCCAGACGCTTTATCCCATCGTTCAGATCATGGTGAAGAACCTGCTGCAACCGCCGCCGCTCTCCCCGAAGCTATGTGGCTTTCCGAGGGGGTGAAAACTGAACAAAAACCGGTTCAAGCCCCCATGTCTTCAGGTAGTCATGTCACAAATGACGAGTTAAAGGACACCGACAAGAAAAAGGGGGTTTACGCCATATCAAAGGAGGTGTACAAACGTGCCACGAGCGAAACGCCAAAGGATTCTACACTCTCTGTGGAAAATGAACAGGTGGTAACAGCAAAGGATGGGACAAGACACTATAAACAAAGGTTGTATATTCCACCATCCATGAGAAAACAATGTCTACAGGAATACCATGACCACCCGTCAGCAGGACATCCTGGAATAAAAGCAATGACAAAGAAAATGATAAAGGAAGTCTGGTGGCCTGGAATGTGGAAAATGATCAGGGACTATGTCAAGGGCTGTCCAGTTTGTCAGGCTAACAAGGTCGTAACCCACCCTGTCACCCCTCCGTTAACACCCAACGACACCCCCACGAACCCCCTTCCATTTCAACAGATCTCTATGGACTTCATCACGGACCTACCGATCTCCGAAGGCTATGACTCAGTCCTGATGGTGGTTGATCAAGGTTTGACAAAAGTGGCAGTGTTCGTACCAACGAACAAAACCACGGACTTGGTAGAACTAGCCAGGCTGTTCCAACGACACATCTATCAACAATATGGACTGCCGCAGAGTGTCATATCTGATCGAGGGCCACAGTTCGCCTCCGCCTTTACCAAGGAACTGTACAAAGCTATAGGAATCAGGGCCAAGTTGTCATCAGCATACCATCCCCAAATGAATGGTGAAAGTGAGCGGGTTAACCAGGAACTCGAAATGTATCTGCAATGCTACTGTGCGGAGTTGCCCAACTCTTGGGCACGAAAACTTCCCGATGCAGAGTTCGTGCATAATTCAAGAGTACATTTGGTTCATGGGCAAACTCCTTTCTCCCTGCTCTACAGGTATGATCCGTCTCCCTATCCCAAAACTCGGATAACTGCTGCCCCATCGGTGGATGAGCAGTTACAATCCTTGGCTCTAAATCAGGATCTGGCTATGTTGTCCCACAAAAAGGCACAACAGGTGATGAAGGATCGAAGCAAAGGAAGCTATATGCCACCCAAGATCAGAGATAGGGTTTGGCTCGATTCGGCTAGTCTCAGGACCCAGGGACAGTCAGCCAAACTTGAACTGAGAAGGCTAGGCCTGTTTCCAGTCATCGAGTTAATATCACCCATGGCAGTATGGTTAGAGCTACTGGTAATGTGGGGAGTCCACCCAGTGTTTCATACGTCAAGAATATTTCCGTATATGGAAACTGATGAGTACAGGCCTGCCCCAGGTCAGCCCCTACTGGAGTTGGTAGATGATGAGGTCGAGTGGGAGCTGGAGGCTATCCTTAATCACTGCACCAAGGGGCATAGAAAGGAACGCAAGTACTTGGTGAAGTGGAAAGGATTTCCCCATTTGTCCAACACTTGGGAACCCGAGAATAATATAAAGGAGCACGCCAAGGAAGCCCTTTATGAATATAAGCTCACCCGCTGCCTTACAGTATAAAATGTCATCGCCCTGGTCAGTCAACACGGAAAACCCTGGATCTGACTACTACTATGACAGCTTTGATGAATCCGACTTCGCTGGTTCTACCCTTGTCTTGATGGACATCTCCCCAGCTGCACCACTCACAGTACCCACCGCATGCCCCATCCCTGAGGTATCCCACCTCACCTCCACCGGCTCAATGTCGACTGGAACGAGTGAGGTCTCCACCACTTCCATTGAACCCATTTCAGACTCCTCCACTTTCGTCCCTCTCGGCGGACTGTCGTTCAAACAGACTGCACCAAGAGCAGCTAAAGGAAAGAAATGGGCCTGCCTGTCTACCCCTCTCCCCTTCATCCCACTCGTGGATCAACTCTCAGCCGCCCCCTACGACTATGACCCTAATGAAGGGCCAAACCCAAATGAGTCCAACCCAATTCCCGCTTTACCCCTCGCCCGACCCGTACCATGCAAGCACGTTCCACCCTGTACCGGGACTCCCTGCTGTAACCTCAACAGCCCCACACCCCAACAAGTGGGCCCCACGACATCAGAGTTCTTCGACTATTGTTGGCTTCTCACAAAGTACAACAAAGGGTACACACTTGATGGGACAACAGGAGAACAACATGAACATTTACGGCTGCTGTGTCAGATCTTCCAAGGATCAGACATAGTAGCCTCGCATGTCCCACAGTTCTTAGAGACCACACAGGACTGTGACCCGGAACACAATGCCACCTATATTGAAAATCTCTTACATGCTACTGTAAGTGCTATGGGTGACATTCAGCATGATGTCGTTACCCTCGTACATAAGGATGTCGGGCTGGAAGTAGCCCATTCCTTTCGCATTAAGAATACCGATAGATCTGTTCGATCTGGGCTGGATGCCTTGTGCAAGGTTGCTTCTGCAATCATGGATGGAAGATCGCAGCTTCGTGCGATGGTTGGAATGGAAATGCATGCCAGGGGAACATCTCCGTGGGTGTCTCCCCGAGATGTCGAAACAGGACAAGGACTGCCTACTGGAGTTAGCACGGACTGGCTATCCGTCCCTAAAAGAGAGACTCCGATGTCACTGCCGCCCTTCCAAGAAGAAAAGGAAGTCACGCGCAAAAGGGTTTTTCGACAAGCTACCACCATCATCACTGACTCAGCAAGGAACAGAGGAACCATTTATGCCTGGGTCGATTTGTTAGAAAAAGCCTGTTACGATTTGGATTTCCGTTTCATCCACAATGTCACACAGACACAAAGCAAAATCCCTCCCCGTCCTTTTATCGCCCTTGCTCTCGATGATCAGCTGCGCCTCTATCTTGGCGGACGCCTTCCCGTACCTTCTTCGCCCCTATGCCTGCTTTGACTGTGAGTTCCTGGGACATTGGTCCTGTCGTCACGGAAGAGGTTCAAGATGGACCATGCCTGAGGAGCTTGTTTCCTTATCCCCCAGCCCCTCTTCGCCTTCCACATCCCGTCGTTCACCGCCAATGACGCATGCCTCAGGCCATCATCGATCAGGGGCTTGCTGAGCTTAATGGGGGGTAATGTTACAAAATCCCTTTCTTCTGGCCGTTGACTCCCGCATCCCGCCTCTACTTCGCACCTACGCCTCTTTGTTTGTCGTTTCTCTCGCTGCCATTGTCGTGTCAACCCTTGCGGCATATCGTATTATCCCCAGCATGTCACCTGACGGCCTTATGTTTTGGTAATCAGTTCAACATCGGTTACGGCTCGTCGTCCTCACCATTGTTCATCAGTTCAACACTGACTCGTCAGACTCGCCTATGCCCATCACACTGCAAGCATTTCACAATTATTCTTCAGAAAACATGCTGAAAAAATTGAAGAAAGTGATACTCTTTTTTGACAGCTGTTTTCAAAGAGAAAAGGCAAAAATAATATTTTCTTTTCTTTGCATGACTTTCCACAAAACATTGATTGATGGTAATACCCATTAGCATAGAAGCTAATCAGCACTACCATCAATTCATTTTTTTGCACAGAAAAGACAAAGAAAACAAAATATTATATTTGCATTTTTTATGTGAACACAGCCCAAATAAAAGAGTATCTCTTCTTTCCATTTTTTCAACATATTTTGGCAAGAAAAATTGTGAAATGCTTGCAGTGTCAGTCCCCTTTTCATTCGTTGACTCATTCTTTGTACCATAGCTGCACATGCTGTGCATTGTTGCCTTTCCTGTACCGAGGTACATCCTGGACTCATATGACTCTTAGACTCGTTGGTCAGTCAGTGGCTCGTAGCTGTGTACATGTAAGGTATATAAACCCTTAGATACTCGCCCTGTACTTTATCTTTTTGCTACTTTGCAACCTGCTATAAAAACTATCTCTGTTCTTAGAGATATCATCTACACTGGCCAAGGGGACCAAAAGCCTCGTCGTCCCAAAGTCTTAGTCTTGCCATTGTAATCTGCACTTGTCCTTTATTAGGACATCCATGCACTCTGGCATAACACGAGCCATATGCAGCTGTTCGGAAGGCTTGGCTCATGAAGAGGCTGGAAGAGGCAGGCATCATAGATAATCATACTCAGTAGTTGTAGTTGTCCATATGTTGTATGTGCATCAATATGAAACACATTCCTTTGTCTCCATTCTATCACTTGCAAACTTATGTGAGTCATCAAATGACTTGGAAGAAATGCGTGAATTTGGTCGGTCGTGAGGTAGATACGATGTGCTAGATGTACTATACAATTCCTCTCGCCTGTAGATCCTGACTATACCTCAACCACATCGCAGTTGCCATCCGCTCCCGTTTCAGGGCCATCACATCATGGTCTGTGGCAGTCAGAATGCCACTTGCAGTTGTGCCATGTGCTCCTGGCTCATTCGGAGGTAGTGCACCGGCCAAGGCTATTTTGCTAGGTTCCATGTCAGCTAACACTGCAAGCATTTCACAATTTTTCATCAGAAAACATACTGAAAAAATGGAGAGAAGAGATACTCTTTTATGTTGGATGATTTGTTGCAAAAAATGCAAAAATAATTTCCTCTTTTCTGTGCAGAAACATGGATTAATGGTAATGTCCATTAGCTTCTACTCTAAGTGGTATTACCATCAATTCATGTTTTCCGGAAGGAAATAAAACATTATTTCTGCATTTTTTCTTCCCAAACATCCAAAATAAAAGAGTATCTCTTTCCTCCATTTTTTCTAAAGAAACATCATGAAATGCTTGCAGTGTAACTCGGCACTATCGTAGGAATGAATGATATTGTGTATACAGCAACAAGCAGGAGGGACGCGTGCTTGAGTGGCCATGTCATATCCAGGTGGGATGATGAGGATTCGAAAACAACATTTGAGAATGCCGATGATACACTCGACGATGTTGCGTGCTTGTGTGTGCCGCAAATTGAAAATTTCCTGGTGGTTTTGAGGCCTAATTCAATTCTGAGTCAAAGAAGATATTGTGAATTGGGAACTCACCATCGCTGTCCTCGGCCCCATTCTGCAAGATGATAGCACTCACCATGATAAGGTACCAGTAGTTCCAGGCAGCTAGGGAACCCGGCATTGGCAAGGTAATATCTACCAGGGGGAACTGTGAGGTCGTTGACTTGGGCGTTGTGGTAGACGGATGCATCAGTGGTGGAACCTTCCCACCCACTGAGTACATACGTGAACTTCAATTCAAAGTCACAGCACACCAAACAGTTCTGGGAATTGAAACCCTTTCGATTGCGTGTCGCATCACGTTCTGCAGCGGATGGTGTGCATGGTATGTGAGTACCATCGATAGTGCCAATTGCATCCTCGAAAAATGGCATGAAATGCATGTCATCTTGAATTGCCTGTGGGACATCGTTGTGGATGTGGGGAAGTCGGACATACTTCCCATAAATCAGTGGGGAGGAGAATGCGTGGAGGATTTTTTTGAAGTACCTTCCATGGCAGATATCAGTAGAGATCATTGAATCAGAAGAGAAGACATACTTTGATATCGTATCATTGGATCGCTGGAACCGTTCAGCAACGTGCCTGATCGTCAAACCCATTACACAGATATAAAGGAATATTGCCAACTGCTCTTCAATCTTCACATGCTTCGAGTGGGTATACCCAGCTGCCTGCAGCTCGGCGATGAGGATATCGAAGACGAATCTGTGGGTGCCAAGTTCTGTGTGAATCCTTTCGGGGTGCCCATTGAGCAATTCTTTCACCCAGCCTTCACCAGAGAGGATGGACATGTGATACGGGATCGCTTCATCCTTCTGAGTGGCTAGCACGATAGCCTGTGCTACCGCCGAGACTGCACCTATGAGAATTTCGCCAGCCTGTTTTTGATGAAGAAGTAGCACCACCCAGAGTTGTTCGTTATATGCGATCTCCTCATCATCGGTGTCTAGATAGATCAATATATCATGGTACAGTTTTCAGGCTAGGCAGAACTCACCAGGAAATTCAGAATCTTCGAGCATCATTCTGGCGGTCATTATCTACACATGTATGAGCTATCTCGTGCATCGATCCTTTGGCCAGAATTCTAGCGGAGCTCGAATATTTGCCGAAGCTGGCTGAACTGAATGTTGGTTTTTTATCCGGGTTTTTCACTATGACTTCGTTCCCGTACTAGCCCTAAACTGCGATCGCTGGATACCCAGATGATCTCGCAGTTGGAGCCGCTGGAATTCTTTCGAGCCCTCTCCATACAGCATCGACATGCTCACGCCGAACAAGCCCAGCAGTGAATATGCTCGATCTTCTATTCGTGTCATTTTCCAGTTGGCGGCCCAAGACATGATGTGAGCGATATATGGACGCTCTCGGGAATGTGTCACACCTCCTCAGAACCTCTTCATCGTTCAACACTTGTGTCGGAATCCTTGTGATGCCCTCCAACGTGGATCTTAGTTCCTCTTTGATGCCAATGGACATCCAGTCCTTGTTGAAGAATTTGGCTCACGTCGGAGCGATGAGCTCCTGGAGTGTCCAGCCTCGTGAGAACCACTCCGGCCAACCGCTGGACTCGCCGAACCTACTGAAGCCTCGTTTAGTAGGAAAGGCCGGCTCGTCTACGTCGCCATGGAGGTACACGTAACACATCCCCGAGTTGTGGTACCATTGATACATCGAATCGATCGCCTCTGAGAGTTCCGAGCCACTTCGCCTGTCAATACAACACGTATCGATCCACAACCACCTGTAACCATCCTTCTTGGCCTGCTCACAACTCTTGATAATCTTCCGGTAACCGTTACACTCCCTGACATCATCCCTTTTCCGTGGCTTCATCGCGGTGAGCCCACTTATCCCATCGTAAGTGACCTCAGTCCCCCAGGAATGCGAGAGTATGGCATAACTTGCACTATTGTCATCGAGCTCCTTCAAGACCTCGGTTTCAAGATCGACTGTTCGGATATCCCTTTCCCAGTCGAGAACGGCTACTACATCCAACAGCCGCATCTTCCAAGGTGGCGAACAAGAAGGCTCACACCATCTGCGATGAATCAACATTTATAGGTCATTGTATGCACTGCTTAGTTGTCCGACACTTTTTATCCGATGGTGAGTTTTGTGTGTCTGGTGAGCAGCAAATGGAAGGCTTGAAGTAAAATGGTATGTGCACGTCTGCAGCAGTTCGCGGGTTTTAAATAAAGGTACTATGGGTCGAGTACGAGGCATCAGCCCCAGTGAAAAATGGACATATGCTGAGCAGCGTACACATAGGTCTACCTATGCCGTAGAGAGACATCAATTCCCATATGAAATAGGTCAGCTCCATAGGTCTTTTTGCTAGCCTGAGCTACTCGACGCTATGTCCACCTATTACATAGTTCTCCATAGGTTCACATAGACTACTTTGCGTCTCTTACTGTGCTTGGTTAATATATGTCACTCTATGTCGAACTAGCTCATAATATGCGATCCCATGACTGCATTTCAGCCTATGCATTGCTATGTAGAAATACACTTGGAGATGGCACCCGCCAACCCGCCCTCGCACTGCCGCCACCACTCGCCCGCCTGCCAATAAACCCGCCTACTGCTCACACCGCTGCCACCACTTTTCCACCTACCAATAAACCTGCCCCTCACATTCCTTCTCGACTGCGAAGACGCAATGTAGTACGACCAAATATCTGACCGAAAACGCAGCTCCTAGTGCATCGGAAGGCTTGAAAACTTGGCTATAACGTCGGCCGTCCCATTAACCCATATCCCACGAGCAACCTGCCAAACGCTTCATGAGAGACGATTGAATTGTGTAGATGAATCATACCAAATCTTTCGCTTCATCTTTGTATCTCTGTACATGTACAACAGTCAGTAGAGTGGCCAAATGAGCAACCAATGAATGAATTACGTACCGTCTTTGCTTCGGGAGACAATGCTTCAAGGTAACTATTGAACTCGTCCAACGGTCCCCCAATTTTATTTCTAATAGCGGTGCATGCACAGCGTCCTAGTGAGATAGGCAATAGGCGACAGTGTACAACGAGTATGTACGTTACCTGCCACTCTTGTTAGATGGGGGCGCCAAGACTTCTTCCCAGATACATCTGTGGGTCCAGGGGTTGTCTGTCGCACGGATGGTTGTGATGTGCTTGCTGTTTCACCTGTCCTCAGTATCAGTACAAATGTCGACTAACCCCATTGCGTACCGGTGTGACTTGTACTGGGGACTTTGACTTCGTCTCTCCCTGGTGTCCTTATCCCCATCAAGGTTATATGGCATAACGACCCTCCAAGGGCATTGTAAACGGAATGTTCAGGCTAGGGCTTCATAGGATCGGCGAGCACACCTGGAGATCATATAGCCATCTGTACTTACGACGAAACCCATCTACTTGAGTCCCCATTTTAGTCTAACAAACACTGGTTTTCCTGTCAGCTCCTGGACGGATGGCTTTAGATTGACTGGGTTGACCTGCCACATGACAGCGTGACCCTCGATGCACGATGATCAGCTGGATATACGTGCTCAGCTCACCGACGACACGGATGGAAGCGCGTACGAGGAGTCGTGCGGACTTCGAAATGGAGCCCATTGCCAAAACGGGGGTCACCTCACTGCCGGCGAACTCGAAACGCGTGGAATGATATGAGATGAGTTACTACACCAGAAGATGGCATGGATGGAACGACACAGATTGAATACCTTGCATTGCACACATTCAAGAGCATGGAATCAATGTTTGTGACATGTCAAATGGATATGCAAACTATGCAGGGCTATGGAGATTCTGGGCACATAGTCACGCGTAGCAAAACATACAAAAAATAGTTGCTACATACGACTACATCTGTATACATGGATAGACATATGTCCATTTTTCACTGGGCTTCAGCCCCGGTGGGCCGGTGTTATCGCGGCAGCTATAGAAACGAAGCCGCAAGTCAGGAGTGTGTACTGCCTGGCCGTGTTCCGGAGGCACTATCAAGATAAAATTACCTTTCTGGCCTGCTGCCTGCTCGTCCGCAGCTAATATTAAGAAAGTATGATCGACAGTGTTCTTCACCCCTCCACTCAGGTTTCTGGTATAGGTATCAATTACGCGTCGTCGATGTGGCCGAAGACGCCGTTGACTTGGCAGACCAGACGACCCCCCTACCTGGGACCTGGAAATACATCCTCTTCTGACATACGATTGACAGTGTTACTAAGGAGTGCATGGACTCTGGCCATACAGTACGTGCTTCGAGCCCTCGACCACAATACCAGCATCAATATATGCAGAAGCGGGCAGTAGTGAATGTTGATTCGCAGGTGCAACACCCAGTCTCTTCGTTAGGCCAGCGATATAATTTTACCTCGGCGCACTACAGAAGGCTTCCGCGACACCAGCGAAGACAGCCTAGTTGTCTCGCAGGTTGGAACCGAGTCTGCTGTGGTTGGCACCGTTCAGGCAACCACGGTAGTAGGTATCCCAGTTTACCGCAGTTTTTGTAAGATAGCAGACATCTGTTCAACGACCGTGTATATATCAGTCTACCATAAACAGTATCGCTTGTGGCATGACCAAGAACCCGTATATGTAACCATAGCAGGATGGAGGAACACGAGCGGCGGGAGGATACAATAGTTGGACGGAACATATACATAGAGCATGGAACCGTAGCTCAAATGCGCAGAAGTCTGGCGTGTGTATGAATGGAACATCTAACGAAAACAGAATCCAAAACAAAACACGAGGTGCAACGACCACAAGGCAGAAACACCATCACCTCATCGACCTGCGCCAATGTCTGCAACACACCTAACACCTCCCGAGGATCAAGCTTCCACCTCGCATCAGTCTCCCTCCTACTCGTCGACACCGTCTCCGCACCGTCCAACTCGTTCAACCGTCTCAACAACTCCTCATCTCCTCCGATTGCAAGCATGAGCGTAGATTCCGCCGCAGAACTAACCCTCCCACCCGTACTACTAGTGGTCCTTCCAGTACCGCCTCCAATCGTAACGCTGCTCCAGTAGCCGTCGTTGTCAACACCAGCGTCGCCACCGAGTGGTGAACAAGCAGGTCCTCCGGGGTGTAAAATCGTGCCTACAGCTGTCAAACGTGAGATGTTATTTGGCGGTACGAGGAAGGAGTTTTGGCCCGGAATAATGCGAAGACCGTATCGCTCTCCGAGGGAGTCGAAGATGTGATTCTGTGCTTCAGCGACTTGACGACGGGCCCAGCTACGATTGGAATGGTAAGATTCGGATGAGAGCGATGATGTGGCCGCGTTCGTGGTAGTAGGAGAAGTGTCGCTGGTAGAAGTGGTAATAGGAGGATCGTCATCAATCGAGACGGTGGGACCCGTCCAGAGAAGCGCCACATAGCAGGTGTGGCGCATTCCTTGACGAATGAGCCTGGCATCAGCTCGATAAACTGTAGCATGCGACGTAAACATCAAACGTCAGCGCGACAAAAAAGGAGAGGAGCGCGAAGTGTCCGACATCACCCACATAGTTGAGGATCTCGATACACGGCCCTTTCCATGCAAAATCCAAGTTGGCCACCGTATTGATCCATTTCGCCCCGTTAGGCTGTCCATTCGACTTGGTGCCAATCTCCCTCGTCTTCACAAAACATCCATTCTCCGCCACAATGCCCACGTTGGGAACCATCTCCGCAAGTCTCTCCGTTGCCCCTTTCACAGGCAACCCGCCAAGAACCCAAATCTCGTTCTTCGGATCACCTGCCATGCTCTCAAGCACCCGCACTGTGGCTTCAGGAGACACAACCATGGGACCCTTTCCAGTCCTCATCATTTCTATCATAGCGCTCTTGGACATATCTCGGTCCCATAGGCACCCTTCCAGGTCGACACAGACGAAGCGAGTGGTGGAATGACGATATTATGGGATCAAACGAGGGAGGTCAAGAGGGGGAACGAGCGACGGATAGAGAGCGATGCGTGTTCAGTGTGTGCGCGGAGGCATCGGGTGAGGAAAGAAGTGACAAAAGTCTGGGTGGTTTGAGTGACGACATGATTATGAAGATCTTGCCAGCGGGAGGCGGCTTCTTCGTCGGACATTGATAGGGCAAGTGTGATGTAGTGAGATCAAGGACAGATGCGTTGCATCGATAGGGCAAAGAACACGGACCTGGTAAATAGCCTCCGACGCGTATCGTACGGGTTCACAGTGAAACACGACCGGAAGCCAGAATAACTATACGTTCCGGTGAACTAGTCACTGTTAAACACAGCCTCGCGACGCAGAGAAAACCACTCACCTCGCTCAGTATCAACGCCCTCTTCCTTTCCTCCTGGCATTCGACGTACTCGTGCGTCCGAAGTGCCGTACCCTCCCTCAAACTCGTCACCATAAACGCATCGGCAACAGTAAGCAGAGCGAGGTATTGGCTAAATGTGACTTCCTGCACGTGCAAGAAGACAACGGGTTGGTAGGTAAGCGTAGAGAACGCAGCGCTGATGCGTGCCACGACGTCCGAAAAGCCGTCAGCGAGTTCATTGGATTTGGTGGTCTGGAAGGCCACTTGAATCCAGGCAACCTATACTGGTCGACATGGGCTCAGTGATAACGAGACATTGAGAGTGAGAGATACCTCGCCCTAGGACTCGGAATTTGTGTTGAGGAAATTCTCGAAAGCCTCGATTTGTGGCGCAAACCCTACATATGCGCCATGAATTCATGCAGGTAGAGATAGGTAACACCCACCTAAATCTCGTCGACCTTGTCCCGTCCCACTATTAACTTCATGCCTGCGTAGCGTTGCCTAAGTAATTGGACCCAATATTCGACCTTGGGATTACGCCTCAAATGTTCAACGTCAGTAATTCGGGAAGAATATGATGATAGACTCACTTTTTCTCCCTCAGAGAATTTACGTCGATACCCATCGGGAATACGCCAACGTCCACGAAGCGACCTTTCTCCTTGGTTTTCTTTCCCTCGGAACTCTCCCTCCATTCCTTCTCAGCCTCGCCACCAGTGCTAACGGGAGCAACGTGGACCTCAACTTGTATACTCTTTGGCAGAGATTCGTACACCAGCATTCGAGACATGGTCTGCCTGAGGTGCCTAGCATAGTTGGCAGTCTGGAAACCAACTAGATCTGCTCCCGGAGCGCCCTTTGACAGGGAGTCGCCCACCGACAGGCATCGGAAGATTTCGGAGGAAGGGAAGGCGACATGGAGGAAGAAACCAATA
Organism: Pisolithus thermaeus; assembly: GCA_024663475.1. Lineage (NCBI taxonomy): Eukaryota > Fungi > Basidiomycota > Agaricomycetes > Boletales > Pisolithaceae > Pisolithus > Pisolithus thermaeus. The sequence goes on from JANFAF010000037.1 coordinate 484,578, forward strand.
GGTGCCAAAGCAGTTTTGGGATGTGATCGGAGGAAGCCAGGAAAAAAAAAAGGTAATAGTCATTGACCCAGACCATACGGACCAGCCGCAGCGCGGGTCAAGAAAAGGAAGATAAGTAATATACGCACTGATGTCGCCTTCGTGGTAGTTCTCGACATGACGTCTGCGATATGCTGATTGAGGGACCTATACTGCTTGAAAGACACGCTCCCATAGAAGAACTTGGTCTTCGGTGCATCTGGAACTGCATAGTGGAGACAAGGCCATAGAACCTGTAGGGTACATAAGAAACCTCTAAGAACTGCGATGTAATGAATGGACTTGCCTGGTGGCAAAAACTCGTCATAGCAGCTCTCGAATTCGCCATCAGGAATCCAGACGGGCACGCTATTGCACATGTCCCTCACACATTTGTCGATGTTCATGCGCATCTCAGACCCGAAGCCGTCAGTGTTGCTACCGAGAGTGCCCACCCAGAGCCTCCGTGGCAATCTGTCCTTTGCGCTGTCGACGGCATTCTTGAGACCGCCGTTGCAGTGAGTGTTGGGAGAGAGGCGCCAGGGCTGGTATACTCCGTCGGAATTGGAGCCACGTGCGACGAACTTGGGTCGGCGCGACGGAGAGCGGGATTATTTGAGCTGGAGACGTGAATGCTGGACGTCCTGGTTTGTAGTCTGGAACTTGCACAGATGGAGAAGCGATAATAACCGGTCGAGCGAAGGGAATTTGTGAAGCTGAGGGGAAGACTCGTTATTTGAGTTCGAGGACACGGGAGTTTGCGAAGAAGCCGAGCGGGGAGTCATGCCTGGTCGTGTACTGGTGATTTCGGCGAACCTTGCGAACGGGTTTGGAATGTCTGAGTGAGAAGATGCAAGCAGGGTGATGGCACAAGACTTGGACGAGGGTCAGTTGTGGGATACAAAAAGGGGCTATACCGACACAAGGTGACCCACCCTGATATCGTCTGCGATGCTTATGAGGGCAGCTTCCTCTCTACTCACATATAATTTGGCATCGCAGCACGTTGGCAGGATCGTAGCTAATTGCGAGGCACCATTCCGGTTCCATTATTCCGTGCAAAGTGACCCCCGCCAGCGGCGATTTCGTGACCATAGAGCAGTGGTGGAGGCGGTGTTCGGTGAAGCCCAACGTGAACGTTGAACTATGAAATCCGGAATTGAATTTCAACAGGGAACTGTTGAGGCCTGAATATTGAATCTTAGCCATTTAGCCATCGTGCTCGTGCTCTTCGCAATACTTCAGTATGCCTTCGGACCATTGTTCCTTATGTAATACCCACACTCAATGTTACTCCGATGACCCACTGCCCAAAGTTCGCGTAGCGCCGCCGCCACCACCTCCAGCTTACTATGTTCCATGGTACGACCAGTACCTAACACCAGTCCCTCGCCACCTTCTTCAATGCGCGCGTATATACGCATCCTGGGATATGCGTAGGCGAGTATTTTCTTTCAACCGTTTAGATTCGTCGACCCATAGCGTCCCGACTCAATCCATGGGTCTCCCCTCTTTATAAGCCCCAATTGCATCGAGCCCTATGTTGCCATTCTGTATTACGCTCTCCATTCCAATTTGTGCTGGTGAAGGCCGTTGGTCGGTATCGGTAGTCAGCCACCCAGTACTAAACTCGCTCGTTCGCAGTGTGAACGTCTACTAGGTCGTGCATAAATATGATGTTGTTAGCGGTTCATAGTTAATCGTTCCACATGTTGGTCGATAGTTCTGATAGTGCCAAACTCCAGTGTTTGGTACTACCTACGGACCTCTGGGTCTCGTCTCTTCGAAGGTTCCAGTGGATAATGGCCTTGTGTATTTACTCTACTCGATTAAGGGCTTGTCTGGCATCGTGCATGGTAGATCATCTGAGCGTTGCTTGAGCTACCGAGGCAGGATACCACTTAACATCAAGAACGTTATCTTGAGCGACCTGGAGTGGCATGGTAAGATGGTCAGGCCACTTGCAAGGAAGTGGTACCTGTGTGATTGCCTCCTTCCGCGACCCCTGTTGCGTCATTCTCTGAACCTGCATGGACCCCCGTCCCATCACCAGCCCGGGTTTCAAGCCATAGTTTATGTTTCGATACACCTGCGCCTGCATCGAACATGATCCTAGGGCGAAAGATATTCAGCAATTCATATTGGCGCCATAAGTCCCTTACCGCCGCAAGTGAGTAATATCATCGGCTGGGCCTACATGTAGGGTCCTCTTAATTTTTGCAGTGTTATACAAACCCCAAAAATTGTCCTCGTCATCGTTATCGCGACCCCAGAACCTAACCCTAGCCTTTACGTCCCTGCGGAAGTCTCGAAGACTATACGCGACCTGGAACAAGTCAAATATAGTTACGGATACAGGTGTTGGCTCACCTTTAGCAATCTCTTGTTCACTTCTGAACAAATTCCACACCAATAGAACCACAGGATCTACTCCGGGAAACTAATTATTAGCTCCAACAAGTTGTGAATCGAGGGTATCCTTGCCTGTCCTGTTAGGTCCTCCTCCAGTGCTCGCTGTTCATTGTCGTCCTCTGTTGTTTCGAGTCGTGCTTGGAGTGCCTCCACTTCTTGTATCGTAGAACGGACAAGAGCCTGTCTGGAGTGTCAAAAAGCTAGGCAATCGAACGCGAAAGGGCATTACCAACCATATCAAAATCGGTGTGGACCAGTTGATCTCTTCACCTGAGTTGAGGACACAAGAAAACTAGAAACAATACGAGAGAAAGGACTCACTCATCCTCCCCCCGCTCTTCAGCGGAGAAAACATAGATAGATTCGAGTAGCTTTTTGTGACTAGAATCAGCTTCGGATCCCCTGGGCTCATAGAAACACACCCTGATGCTAAGACTTTCTGATATGAACTCTAGCTGATGCTGCTTTGCTTCCTTCTTGATAAGCAAGTCCTCTCCATCAGCGTAACGGAGCGATAACACATCATGCACCGCGACAGTTTCATAGCGCGGGCCCTTCCACTTCGAGAGCAAGTCCAAGCATTCAGGATTATCCCATGGCTCCGAACTGGCGGACGACGGACTCGATAGATACGTAGGTGAACCATGTCCTACGCAGTAATGTAAGCCTTCCGATGAACATGCTAGTGTGGCATGCAAACCGTCCGCCGCGCCTACAGAGGGCTCACCGCGTCGCCAAGTTTGCATGATCAAAGGAAGCCTTTCGAAGAACGTTATCTCGCCAACCTACATTTCGATGAGATGAAGATGAAGTACTAAAGAACAAACACGCACCAATTCTTGCAGACAGTCTATACCGAACATGACCAACATGTCGACCATACCACTAGTTATCCGTTGGTCCTGTTGTCTTCATGAGGGTGAGCGCGTTGGTTTTGCGAGGTTGTTCAACACACCGTAGACTCGTGACAAGCTTCAGTTCCAGCAACGTGATACTACGGTCAATAGCATCAGTCAGATCAACACAATGCTCGCAGTCTGGCTGATAGGAGTACCATATCTGCCACGGTGTAGAAGTGTTCCCTATGTACAGAACATAGTATCAGTGGCATTACACAACATGATCCATGAATAAGTATGACCTAATTCTTTTGAATTGTTGCCTTCGTGCACAATGTGGTATCCAGGGTCGTGGCAATGCAATAAAGCATAGTGGGGTGAAGGTCCCCGAGCCTGCAGACCATTTACCCTCACCTATGTGGTATCCGATGGCCATGGTCAGAGTTGAACCAGAGTATGAAGCATCCTTTGGGTAAACTTACCTTCTTCCGCAACCATCCGCCTGGCATTACAATCGACTTTGTAGAACTCTGAACATTCTATGACGGTTGTCACGAGACCATAGCATGCAAGACGGGTGGACAAGGCTCTCAATAGGAGCCCAAAGTCTTTGTTGTTCGGAAGCGAAACGTTCCTCGGTTGATGCAGTACTACCTTGTTCTCGAATGAAGATGCCGTGACAACATCACGCTGAGTGTGCACTTGACCCAGTACATATAGATCGCTGGATACGGGAGAGATGACTGGTTTATAAGCCGAGGGAGCGATACGAAGCTGTTCCACATGGTTAAATATGTTGCCGCGACATATGAAAATACCATCGGCAAAGTCCCCGTAATCGCCCAGCTGCTCATGTCAGGCTAACCATTGACTCAAAGAGTAAGGTTACGACTCACCTTAATCCTTTGACCAGAACACTCCACAAGCTCTTGCCCACACGGTTGCAACTGGTATGCACCATATATCAGTGAGGAATATAGTTCGTCTGCTGACTGTTCCGCGTATCCACCTGGTTCACCACAACAACCAGGGCATTGTTCGATGCGAATCACAGTCTCCCGCGATTCCCGGGCGATCTCTACATGGAAAATAGTTTGGGGAAGGTGAACGTCCTTTGTATTGTCGGGAGACTTGGAGATAGGTGCGTTCCACATGATATCGTATGCTTGCTTCGCAAAGTCTGCCCACGATGAGGAGGCCTCTTGTTGTGCGGAGGATTCATCACAGACAACGCATCCCCAATGTTCACCAAGGTAATATCCAAGTCCAACTGCAAAGCGACATCTGGCATCGTCATTGGCGTAGACTAGGACAATGAGGGTGTCTCCTTGGGATGAGAATGTGACAGTATCGCCTGCGACCTCAGTGCGCCGGAAGGTGCCACAACGGGTGAAGCCATATGAGGAAGTGTCCCCATCCCTGAGCGCGAGCGGAACTTCGTCCCAGATCTCTTCAGGCTCTTCAAAGCAGTCAAGATAAAGTGACCTGAACTCCGGGCATGCGTAGGTAGGATAGACATCAAAGGGCAGATACGTGTGGCGAGATCGAGGTCCGTCGGATGCTAGGCCGATGGTGATCAGGTTTCCATGACAATCGCGACAAGGCAGTATGGCTTCGTAAATATAGTCTTCGTAGCGATCGGATAGGACGGGCAACGACACTTGGATGCCCAGGTTGGTGACATCCCATCTGAGAAGCCGAGTGGAGTCCACACTGTTATAAAACGATAAAAGTTCGTCCTGGTCGGCGGCCACGACGGGTTCGCCCTCGCCTATACACTTCTTTACTTTTTCGACGAACCGAGAAGGATCCACATTCTTAATGTCGTGACAGCCTCGGAAGTAGCTCGGGTCTCGTGCCAAAACACTTCCGTACAACTTGGGCTGTGCCTTTCGATTCCATGCGAGTATACTGTGATCGCTGGATGTTCGGATGATCTCCAGCTGAAGCCGCTGGAATGCTTTCGAGCCCTCTCCATACAGCATCGGCATGTTCACACCGAACAAGCCCAGCAGTGAATATGCTCGGTCTTCTAACCGTGCCGTCTTTCGGTCGGCGGCCCAGGACATGATCTGAGCGATGCATGGACGCTCCCTGGAATATAGTTTGTCCCTCGGAACTTCTCCCCAGGACAACACCAGCTTTGGAATTCTTGTGATGTCCTCCAATTTGGATACCAGCTTCTCTTTGGTACCAATGGGCACCCAGTCCTTGTTGAAGAATTGGGCGTTCTCCGGAGCGATGAGCTCCTGGAGTGTCCACCCTCGTGAGAACCACTCGGGCCAACCGTTGGACTTGCCAAACCTACTGAAGTCTTGTTTGGCAGGAAAGGATGGCTCGTCCACGTCATGGAGGTACACGTAACACATCTCCGAGTTGCGGTACCATCGATACATTGAATTGATCGCCTCCGAGAGCTCCGAGCTACTTCGCTTGTCAATGCAACACGTATCGATCCACAACCACCTGTAACCGTCCTTCTTGGCCTGCTCACAACTCTTGATAATCTTCTGGTAACCATCGCGCTCCCTGATGTCGTCCCTCTTTCGTGGGTTCATCGCGTGGAGCCGAGTCATCTCCTTGTAAGTGACCTCTTTCCCCCAGCGATGCGAGACTATGACATAGCTTGTACTCTTGTCATCGTGTTCTTTCAGGACCTCGGTTTCGGTTTCGGAATCGACTGTTCGGATATCCCTTTCCCGGTCAAGAACAGCTCCTACATCCAACAGCCGCATCTTCCAAAAAGGTGAACAAAAGGGCTCATGCAGTCAACCATAAATCAACAATTATAGGGCACTGCACGCACTGCTTAGTTGTCCGGGGACGTAGGGTAGTTTTTCATATGGTGAGTTTTACGCGTTTGTGATGGGCTTGAATCGAAGTGGTATGTACGGGTTCGCAGCGAGCCGTCGGTTTTATCGCGTCGAAGTATGGGGCCTCAACCGCCAGCCTCTGGTGGGCTAGTATAAACGTGGAAGCCACAGCAATGAAGTTGCAAATCGGGAGTGTGCACTGCCTGACCGCATGTTCTGGAGGCACTACCAAGATAAACTTACTCTTTGGGTTAACCGCCCGCTCGTCTGCAGCTAATATTAAGAAGGTATGATCGGTAGTGTCCTTGGTCCCACTACTCAGTTTTATGGTATAGGAATCACTTACGAACCGCCGATATGGATGAAGGTGCCGTCGACTTGGCGGCCCAGACGGCTCCCTACCTGGGACGGAAAAAAAAAAAGTTTACTCTTCTGACATACAAATGATAGCGTTGCTAAGGAGTGCATGGACTGTGGGCTGTGGCCACAGGTACTTTGTGCCATCAACCACAATACCAACGTCAATATACGGAACCAGCCGGTAAACCTTCAGGTGTAGCACCCGGCCATGACGGATTGTCTGTACTCTGTGTCATCTAATCTGGTCATTTTGTTTCGACGTTCGTCCTCACTTGGCTTGCATTAACATATGCTTACTATTTTATGTTTTCTCCTGGTTAGATTCTCCTCGTTGTTACTCGTTCGCCTAGTTCCGGCTATTTATCCCAGGTATGCACTTTCCTTGTCGCCGACTGACCATACGTTTATCCTTTACCAATCTCTATTTGTTAGGCCAGCGATATACATGTCACTTCGTCGCACTACGCAAGGGTTCTGTGACACCGGCGAAGACAGCGCAGTTGTTCCGCAGGCTGGAAGCGGGTTTGCTGTGGTTGGCACTGTTCAGGCAGTACAGTGGTGCGGTGATCCCGGTTTCCACAGCGTTTATCAGATAGCAAACATCTATTCCATAACCGTGTGTATCAGTCTACCATAAACAATATCGTGTGGCATAACCAAAATTCCGTATATGTAACACCACGGAAAAACCGTAGCGGGGTGGAGGAAAACGAGTGTCGGAGGGATACACTAATTGGGGCGCGGAACATACGGAACATGGAACTGTAGCTCAAATGCGCGTGAGCTTGGCGTGTGTGTGAATCAAACGTCTAACAAAAACAGAGTCCAAAACAAAAGACGAGGTGCCAAGGGCACAGGATACAGGATAGATGCGGCCCCACCTTACCTCACCTGTGCCAAAGTCTCCAACACACCTAACACCTCCCTAGGGTCAAGCTTCCACTTTGCATCGGTCCCCCTGGTCCTTCCAGTACCGCCTCCAATCGTAACGCTGCTCCAGTAGCCATCATAGTCAGCATCACCAATACCGGCGCCGCCACCGAGTGGAGAGCAAGCAGGTCCTCCGGGGTGTAAACTGTGCCTACATGGCGCTCTTGGACATGTCCCGGACACACAGGCACCCTTCCAGATCGACAAATACGAGGCAGGTGGTGAAAGGACCGTATTTGGGGATCGGATGAGGGAGGTCAAGGGGAGGAACAAGCGGCGGGTCAATGGAGAGTGACGCGTGCTCGGTGTGTGCGCGGAGGCATCGGCTAAGGAAGGAGGTAACAAACGCCTGGGCGGTTTGAGTGACCACGTGATAATGGGGATCTTGCCAGCGGGAGGCAGCTTCTTCGTCGGACATTATTAGAGCCCGCGTGATGTAGTGACATCAAGGACAGGCGCATTATACAGAAAGGGCAAAGAACACGGACCTGGTAAATAGCCTTGGCTGTGCCGCGCGTATCGTACGGATTCACAGCGAAACACGACCGGAAGGCAGAATAACTGTACATTCCGGTGAACTAATCCCCGTTAAACAGTCTCTCGGACACAGGGAAAAACCACTCACCTCGCTCAGCATCAACGCCCTCTTCCTCCCCTCCTGGCATCCGACGTACTCGTTACCATGAACGCATCGGTGACGGTGAGAAGAGCGAGGTACCGTCTAAACGCAATTCCCCGCACGTGCAAGAAGACGACGAGTTGGTAGTTAAGCGTAGAGAATGCAACGTTGATGGGTGCCACGACATCCGAGACGCCGCCAGCGAGCTCATTGAATTCGGTGGTCTGGAGGGCCACTTGAATCAGGACGACCTATACCAATCGACATGAGGTGGATGTTGAACGGGAAATTGAGTGTGAGACGTACCTTGCCATGGAACTCGGGATTTGTCTGGAGGAAATGTTCAAAAGCCTCGATTCTGTGGCATACCCCCTAAATATGTGCAATGAGTTCGTGCGGATAGATGAGCAGCAAAATTACAACGAACGAGCACCCACCTGAATCTCGTCGAGCTTGTCCCGCTCCACCACAAACTTCATCCTTGTATAGCGTTGTCTAAGTAATTGGACCCAATTTTCGATCTCAAGGTTACACCTAAAATGTTCAACTTCAGTAATTCACGAAGAATATCGTGAGACTCACTTTTTCTCCCTCAGAGAGTTTACGTCGATACCCATCGGAGTTACACCTACGTCTATGAACCGCCTCTTTTCTTTGGTTTTCTTTTCCTCGGCGCTCTCCCCACGCTCTTTCTCGGCCTCGCCTCCGGTGCTAGAGGGAGCAACAGGGCCTTCGACCTGTATACCCTTCGGCAGAGACTCAGACGCTAGGATGCGAGACACGGTCTGCCTGAAATGCCTGTTATAGTTCGCAGTCTGGAAGCCGACTAGATCTGCGCCAAGGACTCCCTTTTTCAGGGAGTCGAGCACCGACAGGCACCGGAAAATTTCGAAGGGAAGGCGACATGAAGGAAGAAACCAATGGGTGCCAAAGCAGTTTTGGGATGTGATCGGAGGGGGGCAGGAAGAAGCAACAGGTGATAGTCATTTACCCAGACTATATGTACCAGCTGTAGCGCGGGTCAAGAAAGCTGACGAAAAGGAAGATGGGTGATACACGCACTGATGTCGCTTTCGTGGTAATTTTCGACAATGACGTCTGCGAAACGCTGGTTGACGGACCTATACTGCTTGAAAGATGCATTCTCATAGAAATGCTTGGTCTTTGGTGCGTCTGGGACTGCATAGTAGAGACAAGGCCTTAAAACCTGTGCGGTATATAAGAGACCTCTGAAGTCACGACGTACACGAATGGACTTGCCTGGTGACAATACTCGTCGTAGCAGCTCTCGAATTCGCCATCAGGAATCCAGACGGGCACGTTACCGCACATCCCTCTCATGCGCTTGTCGATGATTATGCGCATCTCAGACCGGAAACCGTCAGTGTTGAGAGTGCCAACCCAGAGCCTCCGTGGCAATCTGCCCTTTGCGCTGTGGACGGCATTCTTGAGACCGCCGTTGCAGTGAGTGTTAGGAGAGATGTGCCACGGTTGGTATACCCCATAGGAATTGGAGCCGCGTGCAACGGACTTGGGTCGACGCGACGAAGAGCAAGACTTTTTGCGCTGGAGACATGCCGAGTGCTGGACGTCCCGATGAGTAGCCTGGAACCTGCGCAGACGGAGAAGCGTGAATGACCGCTCGATGGAAGGAATTTGGGATGGTGTGTTGGAATCAGGAGAAGACTCGTTATTTGCAGTCAATGACGGAGAGCTGAGCGGCCCGGGAGTCGTGCCCAGCCACGGGCTGGCGATGTTGAATGGATTTGGAATGTCGCCTGACTGGGATGGCACAAGACTTGGACGAGGGTCAGTTGTGGGATACAAAGAGGGGCTTAAATACCGACACAAGGTGACCCACCCTGAGATCGTCTACGATGCTTATGAGGGGCAGCTTCCTCTCTACTCACATATAGTTTGGCATCGCAGCACGTCAGGATCGTAGCTAATCGCCAGGCACCACTCCGGTTCCATTATTCCGTGCAAAGTGACTCCCGCCAGCGCCGACTTTGTGACCATAGAGCAGTGGTGGTGGCAGTATTCAGCGAAGCCCGACATGAACCACGAAATCCGGAATTGAATTTCAACAGGCAGCTGTTGAGGCTTGAATATTGAATATTGAATCTTATACCCTCTTAGCCATCGTGCTCACACTCTTTGCAATAAGAATGTTGTCGTATTACTCACTACATGCAAACTTCCTTGGCAGTATCTCTCTCAACATCTGCTACAATACGAGCTAAGTTAGACAAGTCATGCTGCCTCTCAATGGGCATCAGGCCTTCTATGCCTGTTGGCCAATTGATTTGAGAGGAAATTGACACCAGGTACACCACCTCTCCATCCTTCCCAGCCCAATCAAAATCAATCAACTGGACAGTGACTTTGTCATTTGGAGTTACCATGATATTCGGTGCACGAAGGTCACCAAACACAAGACCAGCATCATGAAGTTGCACAATGGCTTGGCAGAGGTGAGTCACAAAACTTGGAGGCACCTTGTGTTGTTTAAGTGCATCAGAAAGCATCAATCCCTTGATGTAATCCATCACCACCATCCTCAGCTCACTGAACAACACTATGTTTTTGTCAGTGCCAATTGGTCCAAAATAATGAAGTTTTGATGTGAAACTGGCATCAGCCAACATTTTATGTGCATTGACACCATATGTCGTGATGAACTTGACCACCATTTTCCTCAGATAGATCTCTTTGGTCTCTGCAAGATATGTAACACATGTATTGTCAAATTCCAATGGTTGCTGGTATTGAAATGGGACTTCAACACCACCCTCTAAGAACATATTGATGGAGGGGAAGAACTGAGGGTGGGGAATAGTGTCGCGCGTTGATGATCACTGTTGCTTGTTCAAGGCAACGACTGATGTGTGCTGTTTACCTTCTGGTAAAGTAAACCTATAAGTAGGCAATAGGCGAGCTCGTGACTAGCGGCAGGCCTCTTGCAGATATATCAGTAGTGATATGGAGATATGCCGACAGGGACAACTTTGACTACCTCCTGGTAGGTTGAAGGATAAGTCTTGCTTAGTATTCCGATAGGGTTCTAAGCCCAGTCGTCTTCAGCAGAGCAGCGCTTCGAGATACGGGAGAAGCAAGAGATTTATAGGAATGAATCCTACTTGCTAGGTAGGTAGCTAGGTAGTGAAAATACAAGGATTCTACATCGCTACGCTGTGGGTATTTATACCCCACAGGCGATGAGAAGACTACTGTATCTTCACCATAAACATGTAGGTAACAAACAAGACAGGGTTTGCCAAACGAGATCTCTCCACAGGGTATTGAGTCAGAGTGCCCTCGGTGATGCAAGCACTGAGTCATGGGTGATGCACACCCTACTCAACATGACTCCTCACTGTGCTGGAGCATTTGCGCAAAGCAAATGAAGGATCCTCTAGGTGCGACGCGACGTGAAGGTCACGTGCCTAGGAAAGCAAACCTCAACCATCAAGAAGGCCTCTAGATCCCATCGGGATCTAGAAGCAAGAAAGGTAAAGTAAAAACGAGACGTACGTAAGTGGAGGCTGTGTCGTAAATGTAAGGTCCATGGACTTGCCCCTAAGGCTAGGCAGCGGTCCAACAAGGCGCCTCTAGGGCGCAGGAATGGGGACAACAACAGACTCGTAGCATGTCATGTATAGTAAGCGGTCTTTAAAAAGGAAAGAACAAGAACGGCGCATGACATCACCCCCCCTTTTAACCGTGGTGACCCTGCTATGGAAGATTAATCGAAGTCGTTAAAAGGAAGGTCCAGGTTTGCATCGATTATTGGTTGGAGACTTGGGCTGCTTAATAGGACATCCATGAGGGTCAGTCCACTTTGAGCCTTTTCCGTTGCGACATGACCAATGACCGAGTCTTCGACAATCGAGGCAGGTATGTTTGTAAAAGGGGTGGAAAGGGTTGAGGATGACACGTCCTGTGAGTTCGAGGCGGAGTTCTGGGGTAGAGCGGATGGGGTAGAAGTCGCCATTTGGGAGTGCTTCCATTGTCTTCGTAGCATTGAATAGATCGAACATCCAATATTTTCATTTGTCGAAGACCTTGAGGAGGAAGCTTCTCCACTTTTCGACTCTTTCTTTTTCAGTGACCCATGTGTCGTCACATCTTTCTCTGAGGATCTGGGCCACAATATTGAGAAATTTTCTTCCAGCAACCTCTTCTTCCTCTCGATGTCGACATTTGTGAATCCAATGGGCTCCTGGAACAGATCCACTTTCACTCTCTGACTCCCCTTCTTCAGTCATAGTATCACTTGTCTTTTTCCTGTTGCTGCCAGGTACTGGAGATACATCCATTCGGTCTGGCTGTATGCTTCGTGTCACCCCTTCACTCGGTCCACCTTCAGTGAGGTTCTGGGAACTACTTCCATCTCTCCTATCCTCAGTGGCTGATGAGCTGTTGCCTTCATGAAGACTCTCTCGTCGCGTAGTTGGGCCACCAGTTGTAGGGGTGCTGTAGTCGGAGGGCGTGGAGATTTGGAAAGTGACTTGTTTAGGAGCGGGTGGAACGTGGTGAAAGTCACGAAAGGATTGTATGAGCTTTGGGCCAAACTTGATGTGGACAGCATTGACCAGTGACCCCAGCATTTTCTGCATTCCTTCTACATTTTTCATTCCTTCAGTTTCCATATATGCGGTAGCTGGCGACTGTTTGTCTAACACCATGTCTCCTGCTTTTAGGACATTTGTGATGCGGCTGATGGTATCTTCGATGCCTCGGTAGACTTGATGCAGCATCCGTAAATGTTTGTGGTCGACTCCTGCATTCCATCCTTCCCAGTCCCACTGTTCAAACCCTTCGAACACCCGAATGTAACCTTCATACTCTTGTGGGTCGCACAGGAGTCCGTAGGGTGGTTGATCTTCGGTTTCTCGTTCATTGGGGAGTGAGGACGGGGTTGCTTTGTTGTTAACGGTCTGGACAGGGGAGGTGGGCAACTCTGGACATGGTGTGTTGCACTGTGCCCGGTATGCAGGCTCTGGCATGGGGTAAGGACGAGTTTGGGGTGTCGTAGGTGTAGCCCTTCTCTTTCCTTTTGAGAGGTACCATATATTAAACTGGGAGTGGGGGTTCTGCAGTCCGTTGGTGTTGGCATCAAGAAGGGATTCGAGGGTGGCCTTGTAGACCGATGCAAATCGGTCTGACGTGGATAGACCAGACTGGGATAGTGGAGGTGATGAGGGGGATGCAAAGTCATAGTTGGTGTCGAAGGTGGACATGGTGTCAAGCAAGTATTCGCGTGACTCAGAGTTATATCCATCATCATTGTTGTACAAAGACATTTAGTTTTTGTGACAGTGACGAGAGGATCTTTTTGAGTCTGGCGGCTTGCCACGTCTTCTTTTATACTCTTCGAGGACCATTTCAGTGTTGACAAGGTTTCCCTCAGGCTCCCAGGTATTGCTGGCGTGTCCGCATCTGCTCCACTTGACCAAATAACACGTTCTTTTACTGTGTGCCGTCTTTACCTCCTTGTGGTTTAAAATAGATTCGATCTCCCATTTGGGGACGTCATCTACCATTTCAGGGAGTGGGGGAGGCGGTGCAACACCATATTCCGGCGTTTCAGTATAGGGGAAGATCCGTGACGTGTGAAATACTGGGTGTACTTGCCATGTGATTGGTAGTTCGAGTTCCACCATGATGTCATTGACGATCTTCTTTACGTTAAAGGGGCCGATGCATCTTGGAGCAAGCTTTGTTGACTGGACATTACGCTTTAGGTCTTTCATGTCAAGCCACACTCGGTCGCCGATTCATGGAGGCGTATATGTCAGAGGGTCCAGTCCTGATTTTGCCATTTGTTCGGCTGCTTTTTTGTGAGCTATGAGAGCAGCATCTCTTGAATGGGCGAGGTTTTCGAGACATTCCTCTATGCAGGGGGCTTTTGATGCATGGATGGTGGGATAGGGGTCAGGGTCATATCCGTAGAGTAGCGAAAAAGGTGTTTGTCCATGGGTAGTGTGGACACAGGAGTTGTGAGCAAACTCAGCCATAGCTAAATGGCTACTCCAGTCATTTGGTTTTTCGGCACAATACATTTGGATATATGTTTCGACCTCTTGGTTGACTCGTTCCGCTTCACTGTTTGTTTGGGGATGGTATCCGGAGGAGTACCTTGATTTGATCCGTAACGCTTTGTACAGGTTTTGCATAAACGCGCTGATAAACTGCGGACCTCTGTCAGAAATAATCGACTCCGGGATACCGAACCTTGGGTAGACATGTTGGAGCCAAAGGTCAGCGAGACCTTCTGAGTTGATGGTTTTGTTTGTTGGTACAAATACCACCACCTTGCTCAGTCCATGGTCTATGATGGTGAGAATTGAGTCGTGTTCTCCAGAGCGTGGTAAGTCGGTGATAAAATCCATGGACACCTGCTTGAAGGGTAGGGGTGTAGTACTTTCAATAGGATGTAGTGGTGGTGGATGGTTTTGTCGGATGACTTTCGAGGCTTGACACATAGGACATCCTCAGACATACTCTCGAATATCTTTCCACATTCCTGGCTAGAAGCAGTTTTTGTTTAGTTTTGCGGTCATTGCTTTGACTCCTGGGTGTCCAGCAGATGCGTGGTCATGGAATTCTTTGAGGGTTTGTTTCCTTGCGCTTGGGGGAACATAGAACCTCCCATTCTTCGTCTTTATTTTCGTTACTGGGTCTTCATCTACGTCACTGTCTTCCGTTACCACTTAGGTTTTGTCTGACGGGGATGTTCATTCTATTTCTTCGAATGTTTCTTGAGACACTCTGAGTAACCCCTTTTGTGGTAGTGGCTTTGGTTGTCATTGTAGTTTGACCTTTGGGACTTTCACCTTCAGAGGCTCTTCTACGGGTTTGTCAAGAGGTGACCTTGTGGTAGTTTTTACCGGTACAGGCGTGATTTTTGTGGTTTCACCCCCCTCTTTTAGCCAAACCGATGGTGGAAGTACCGTGGTTTCTACAGGCGTAGATGCAATGAAGTGAGGATTTCGGGATAACATGTCCGGGATGATCATTCATCTTCCAGGATTATGTTTAAACTTGAGCAGGAATCCCTGGATGTAGGCAAGCCATCGGGCTTGACGACTGGTAAGGTTTTGGGGTTCTCGATAATACATCAAGTTTTCATGATCGGTGTGGATGACTGTATCTTCGACCAGACATAACAGATAATGTTTCCAGGCTTTGAGGGCTCGTACGACAGCCATCATCTCCAGATCGTATACCTGATAATTTTGTTCTGCTCCTTGGAGGGATTGCGAAAGGTATGCGATCGGATGTAATTCGTTGTCTTCAAATTTTTGGCATAATACAGCACCTGTGCCGAGTTTAGAGGCGTCGGTGTACACCTCAAATGGTTTGTTGAAGTCTGGAAGTCGGAGAACCGGGGCTTGGCTCATTAGCATCTTTAGCTTTTGGAATGCGTGTTCTTCATCGTCTTTCCAATGCCAAGGTTCATCCTTCTTCGTCAGAACGTGTAGGGGTTTTGCAACCATTGTGAATGAAGGGATAAATTGTCAGTAGAAGTTGCAGAAGCCTAGGAACTGCCAGATGTTGTGGACATTACTTGGGGTTTTCCAGTTCCGAACAGCATCGACTTTGAGTGGAGCGGTTTTGTATTGACCATGTTTAATGGTGAAACCTAAGAAGTCGATCTCTTCTGCTTCGAAAACACATTTTGACAATTTGAGTCATAAATTCTCCTTCTTTGCAATTTCCAAGAACTCCCTAATGTTCTTCTTCAACTCTTCGCATGTTTTTGCATGGACTGTTACATCATCCAGATATATGATGGCCTTCTTATCAATTCATAGTTGTCCGAACTTGCCGTCCATACATCTTTGGAACATGGGGGGCGCATTGTTCTGTCCAAAGAACATTATGGTTGGTTTATAAACACCTTGGGGTGTTATGAAGGAGCCGAGGAGGGCATCCTCCTCTGTAGCAACGCGGATGTTGGTAAAGCCCCAGCAGACATCGAACTTGGCAAAGTATTTTGATTCCACTGGTTCGTCAAGGATAGGTTTTACGAGGGGAAGGGGGTAACAGTCAGGGACAGTGAAGGAATTTAACTGTCGATAGTCTTGTATTAACCATTTCTTGCCGTCCTTCTTTCCTACGAAGAAAACCGGGGCCGGTGGTACTTTAAGGATGTCCACGTTTTGGATTTTCTCGATTTTTCTGGTTTCAAGGTTTTCCTGGAGGAATTCATCAAGAAGAGCCATTTCATCGCGAGACAGCAGATATATTTTTGCTGGCTTAAAGGTTTTCAGGTCCTTGCTAGTGTCGAGTTTAATAGTATGGTCAAAACCAGGTCGTCTAGGGGGAAGGGGGCATTTTTCGGAGAATACTTCGGAGTAGGCGGAGTATTCTGGTGGAAGTACCACCTCGTCATGTTTTACGTGGGCCTCGAGTTCCGTTGAGATAGACGTTCAATTTATTGAAACAGAGACTCCAGGCGTTCCCCATCCGACGATTCAGCATTTGACCCAATCTATTACTGGCTGGGCTTGTTGCAACCAGGGCATCCTGAGTAACAGGCCTTCATTCTTTAGTTCCATGATGTACATGTGAAGTTTGAAAGTTCGACCATGGACTCTTCCCATAAAGAGGGTGACAGAATCGATGACTTGTTTTGTCGATCCTTCAAAACTTTGCAGCAACCATGGGTGTTCGATTTTTCTTGTTTTAAGGCCATGTTTCTTGATGATGTCCTTGCTGACTGCATTGCACTCTGCTCCACTATCAATTGCTGTTCGTACCGCTTGATCGTTTCATTCCACCAAGAAAAGTGTTCCTGCTATAGCGTTGACTGACGGGTATTCATTGTATGCAGCTAGGGACATTAATTCTGGTGTGGCAAATGATCAAAACGTACACCTCTCCTCGGTTGCAGTTCTTCCGAGAGAGGCCTTTAAAAATCCTCCTTTTTCTCATTTCCTAACGCCCTTTTGAGTTCCTTGAACTCGCATGCACTGTACTTTGATTTTACTTCTTGCAAAATGGAGGTCTTCTGGAAGTCTTTCTTTGAAGGGCAGTTGTGGCTGATGTGGCCTTTCTTTCCACATCCATAACACGATCTGTAGAAGTCATCAGAGCATACTTCTTAAAACCTAGGGGGTTTCCCTTTTTGCAGCATTCTATATGGGGTCGGCTTCTTTTGCTGATCTATGACCATCGCCCAAGAATCGTTCTTCTTCGTGTTACTGCCTTTTCCTTCGTCTTGATACATATGTAGGACGGTCCGATCTTCTTTCGTGAGGCAACTGTTATACACTCCCAGTGATGCTTTTGCGGTCTGTGTGTCGACCGCCGCATCGATCCACTGTTGGACAGTAGTCGGGATTTTGCCGGATTGAAGAATCCATTTGGTGGTACACAGGTTTAACCCTTTTCTGAAATAGACTCTGGCTTGTCGATCGTCACGGGAGATGTTGGCTCTTGTTATGAGATCCAGGAACTTTCCTATATACTCACTTAACGGCTTGTCACCTTGTTCAATCTCGGCCATTTTGAGGAAGGCTAGTGCTTCCGTATCTCCGACCTTGAAAATTCTTTCCATGCATTCAATGAAGGTGGTCCAGCTGTCCACAATGTATATGTCACTGCCTTGTGTTGTGCATTCTTTTAGGTAGTTTTCAGCGAAGTGGACTGAGGATCCTTGACTCATGAACGACAAGGCGAATCCAATTTTCCTTTCATCTGTAGAGTAGATGTGTTGGTTGAGATTGAGATAATTGTTGACAGAGGCTATCCAGGCTTTGTATTTGCCACTTGTTCCATCGAAGGCAGGAGGCTTTCCAAGGCCTAACTCCTTTCCTCCATCTGATGGTCTTCCTTTGGCTGGTCAGTCCATAGAACTTCCTGGGATGGTATAGGATGGGAAGACTAGTCCCTGATGTCCTGTAAGGGCTTCATACCATGCGACTAGTTCTCGGACGTTTCCAACAGTTTTACTTTTGAAGGGGTCTGTCGTTTGGGCAAATTGCTGGAACTTTTCTGTGAGACTTGCTATAGCTTCTTGTTCACCGACTCCTGCCATTCCGAGATCTAACAATGTCGACTTTGACTCCAGTGCTGTATGAGTCTCTTCTTCATCGATCTTCTTCCCTGCTAGGGGTTCTGGTTCTTGGAGTTGATGGAAGGACAAGGGTAACTGCAAAAGGGGGTCTTTCCCTTTGCTAGGCAATACCGGAATTTTTGCTTTGGGATCTTCCTTTACTGGACTCGTGGGGTATGGTTGAAATCTTTGAGAGGGAGCTCTCTCAATCTTTTCTGGTGCTGCAGAGGATGTCGATGTACACGGGGGAACTACTGGGGGTTTTCGGCTTGGCCGAAACTTTGATGACCCTGCGTCTGAAGACACCTTGGCTTTGCGTTTCTTTCTTCAAGACTCGAGGGGTGACCTCTATCTTGGCACGAGTTTCTTTTTGATGTTACTTCAAGTGACCTTCAGGAATTCCTAGAGGTACCTGGGCCTATACAAGAGGTATGGCTTTCTCCTCCTAGTACTCTTCTGAACTAGGCTTTACTCCTCGAATAACCGACGCTTGTTTTTAGAGATGGGTTGTTGGGAGAACAACGACCAGGGGTCGTTGTTTAGAAAGTGTTGTGATTGTGGGGGTTTGTCACAAGAACAATACCTGTCGGACAAGTGTGATGCTTTCAGCTACGACCTGATGGGAGCTGGGATCACATTCGCAGATATGCAACGTGAGGGTATTTTTGCTTTTGTCATGCGTCGACGATCACTGTTGCTTGTTCAAGGCAACGACCGACATGCGCTGTTTACCTTCCGGTAAAGTAAACCTATAAGTAGGCAATAGGCGAGCTCGCAACTAGCGGCGGGCCTCTTGCAGATATATTGGCAGTGATATGGAGATATGCCGACAGGGACAACTTTGACTACCTCCTGGTAGGTTGAAGGATAAGTCTTGCTTAGTATTCCGATAGGGTTCTAAGCCCAGTCGTCTTCAGCAGAGCAGCGCTTCAAGATACGGGAGAAGCAAGAGATTTATAGGAACGAATCCTACTTGCTAGGTACGTAGCTAGGTAGCAAAAATACAAGGATTCTACATTGCTACGCTGTGGGTATTTATACCCCACAGGTGATGAGAAGACTACTGTATCTTCACCATAAACGCATAGGTAACAAACAAGACAGGGTTTGCCAAACAAGATCTCTCCACAGGGTATCGAGTCAGAGTGCCCTCGGTGATGCAAGCACCGAGTCATGGGTGATGCACACCCTACTCAACATGACTCCTCACCATGCTGGAGCATTTGTGCAAAGCAAATGAAGGATCCTCTAGGCGCAACGTGACGCGAAGGTCACATGCCTAGGAAAGCAAACCTCAACTGTCAAGAAGGCCTCTAGATCCCATCGGGATCTAGAAGCGAGAAAGGTAAAGTAAAAACGAGACGTATGTAAGTGGAGGCTGTGTCATAAATGTAAGGTCCATGGACTTGCCCCTAAGGCTAGGCAGCGGTCCAACGAGACGCCTCTAGGGCCTGGGAATGGGGACGACAACAGACTCATAACATGTCATGTATAGTAAGCGGTCTTTAAAAAGGAAAGAACAAGAACGGTGCATGACAAATAGGACATGAAGGGTCATAAAGCGCCTCCCTGTTGTTTTCATACCATGATTGTAAGTGTCCAACAGACTCCCAGAGCACATGAAAAACACAGGCAATGTGTAACCACTGGTCATCATCATGGGTGGAGTGGATAGGAACCCAAAGGAAGTTGGGGAGTTGCTGAATGATGCACTTGGATGTGATTACACCACCAAGAATTGTAAGCCAAGGGCCAGCATGGGCAATGATAAAAGCAGGGCAACAAGTCTTCAAAAGAAGAGTACAGTGTTGGAATGTGAGTCTACACTCTAGGCTAGTAAGGGATGGCTGGGTGGCCTAGTGGTAAGGCACCCCAGCACTAGTGGGAAGACCCAGGTTTGATCCCTGGTCTGGCCAGTATTTTCAGTCCAAAATACAGCTCTATGTAAAACACGAGTTCAAATGAATAATGCTGTAATTGTGAGCCAGCCTACAGTTGGTTGGCAAAATATGTGCAGATATGAGAAGGCACCTTGGGTCAAAGGGTCTGACAATCCATCCCCAAGTTCCCTCTTCTCCTCAACAATGACAAGATACATACATTCTGTTTGTCTGTGAGAACCAAGCACTACACCATCTGCCAAGGTTCCGTCAGCACTGCTCACGAAGATTATGGGAAAGCCAATGATGTCTTGTAGGATAGATCTTAGACTCATTTGGCGGCTGGCTTCCAAGGAATGTATCTGAGCAAATAACTCAACAGCTGTGCAGACATGGCATATGAAGGTGGGAGGTACGCTATGTTCAGGATCAAAGGCCTTAGATGTGAAGTATGCAAATACTGGGTTGAAAAGTTGGATTGGAGGTCCCTCTGTGGCAGGGCCTTTGTCAACACATCGACAGTCCAAGATCCAGCTTTTGCCCTCTTGGTTGGTTACATACTGCATCGATTTTGCCACTTCAGATGGGGGCTTTTTCATTGGTGTGATGGTACAGTTGAAAGCTGTCTAAATTAATCATCAAAACGAAATGGGTAGAACACCAGTCATCACAATCATATAACTCCATTAAAATATCCTTGTAACCTTCATCGTTACTGGCATTTTCTAGAACTAAGTCATGGTCAAGGATCAATGTCAAGTCACTGGCAGAAGTGGACAGCCTACCTTCATGTGGTGGTTGGACAACAATGTGCAGGTGCTCTTCCAGAGGAAGATCAGTGAAAATCTTGGCCAATATCAACATAGCCTGTAATGGCTCATTGAAATGGAAGCTTCAAAGCATGTCCTCGAGTTTGCCATTGTCAGGGAGAGAGGTGCAATAGAGAGACAGCTTGTCAGCCTCAATGCAGTGGAAGGTGTGTTGCTTCTTGTCCTTGATTGCTTCTGTGAGAATGCCAACAGTCTTCAAACTTGATATTTTGACTGGGAAGATATGATCCTGGCTATCACCCAGGACCAAGCAGTTGAGGGAAATAGTGGCTTGTGGTGCAGAAGAGGCTGGAGGAGACAGTTAGACTGTGATCAGTATATAGGCATGGATGGCTGACCTGTGACTGTTATCAGGGCACTATCAGCAAAAGTAATGTAAAATCACAAATAACTCACAGGTTAATGGGGGCACGACAAGGACATGGATTCCTCTGGGGGCCAAAGGGCAATTAAAGACGTCTGACAATGCACGCCACGGAAACAGTGGGCTATGCCCTCCATCGTACAGAGCCTGCGTTAGCCTGTCGTCATCGTCATCGTCACTCCACCCCGCCGCTTTCTCGGAGGTGCGATAAAGTTCCAACTCGATAACATCTACTCTGCCAAAGGCGTGTTGGTTCTCGTCCTTGATCACCTTTTTGAGAGTACTGATGGACTCTGAGCGAGCAATTTTCACTGTGAACATATGCTTCAGATCATCACCTATAAACAAACAGTTGAGAGATAGGGTATCAGACATGCTGCTGAGTTGTTGGGGTAGATGGAGTGCAACAATCACAATGCAGTTAGCAATGTTTAGCCTAGGTCTTTCCTTGCGAGTCGCCGACTGACCATATGTTTCAATCCTTTACCAGTCTCTATTTGTTAGGCTGGCAATATACATGTTGTTTCGGCGCACTATGCAAGGCTTCCATCACACCGGCAAAGACAGTGCAGTTGCTCCACAGACTGGAAGTGGGTTTGCTGTGGTTGGCACCATTTGATCAGGCAGTACAATGGTGCAGCGATCCCAATTCCCACAGCATTGGTCAGATAGCAAACATCTATTCCATGACCGTGTATGTATCAGTCTACCATAAACAATATATCATGTGTGGCGTAACCAAGAAACCGTATATGTACCAACACGGAGAAACCATGGCAGGATGAAGGAAAACGAGCGTCGGGGGGATACGATAGTTGGACTACGGAACATATAGAACATGGAACCGTAGCTCGAATGTGTGCTAGCTTGGCGTGTGTATGAATCCAGATTTGACATCTAACGAGAAACATGATAAAGACAAAGTGCCAGGACCAAAGGGTAGAAAACGTCCCCACCTCACCGGACCTGTCCCAACGTCTCCAACACGCCTAGTACCTCCCTAGGGTCAAGTTTCCACTTCGCATCGGTCCCCCTCCTACTCGTCGACACCGTCTCCGCATCGTCCAGCTCGTTCAACCGTCTCAACAACTTCTCGTCTCCTCCGATCGCAAGCACGAGCGTAGATTCCGCCGCAGAACTAACCCTCCCACCCGTACTACTAGTCGTCCTTCCAGTACCGCCTCCAATCGTAACGCTGCTCCAGTAGCCATCATAGTCAGCATCGCCAACACCGGCGCCGCCACCGAGTGGTGAACAAGCAGGTCCTCCGGGGTGTAAAATAGTGCCTACAGCTGTCGAACGTGAGATATTATTCGGCAGTACGAGGAAGGAGTTTTGGCCCGGGATAATCCGAAGACCGTATCGCTCTCCAAGAGAATCAAAGATGTGATTCTGTGCTTCAGCGGCTTGACGACGGGCCCAGCTGCGATCGGAATGCTGAGATTCGGATGAGGGCAATGATGTAGCCGCGTTCGTGGTAGTAGGAGAAGTGTCGCTGGTAGAAGTGGTAATAGTAGGATCGTCATCAATGGAGACGGTGGAATCCGGGGGACCCGTCCAGAAGCGCCACACGACGGATGTAGCGCGCTCCTCGACGAATGAACCTGGCGTCCGCTCGGTAAACTGTAGCACGCAACGTAAAATATCAAACGTCAGTGCGACAAGAAAGGAGAGGAGCGCGAAGTGTTCGACGTCACTCACGTAGTTGAGGATCTCGATACACGGCACTTTCCATGCAAAGTCCAAGTTGGCCACCATATTGATCCATCTCGCCCCATTAGATTGTCCATCCGACTTGTTTCCAATCTTCCTCGTCTTCACAAAACATCCATTCTCCGCCACAATACCCACACTGGGAACCCTCTCCGCAAGCCTCTCTAGTGCCCCCTTCACAGGCAACCCACTGAGAACCCAAATCTCGTTCTTCGGATCACCTGCCATCTTCTCGAGCACCCGTATTGTGGCTTCGGGAGGTTCGACCATAGGACCCTTTCCAGTCCTCATCATCTCTATCATAGCGCTCTTGGACATATCTCGGATCCATAAGCACCCTTCCAGATCGACAAAGACGAGGCGGGTGGTGGAATGACGATATTTAGGGATCAAACGAGGCAGATCAAGAGCCGGAACGAGCGACGGATCGATAGAGAGCGATGCGTGTTCCGTGTGTGCGCGGAGGCATCGGGTGAGGAACGAAGTGACAAAAGTCTGGGCGGTTTGAGTGACGACATGATTATGAAGATCTTGCCAACGGGAGGCGGCTTCTTCGTCGGACATTGTTAGGGCCTGCGGGATGTAGTGGAATCAAGTTCGGATGCATTGCACCGAAAGGGCAAGGAACACGGACCTGATAAATAGCCTTCGCAGTCCCGCGCGTATCGTACGGATTCACAGCGAAACATGACCGGAAGCCAGAATAGCTGTACGTTCCGGTGAACTAATCCCTGTTTAACACAGTTTCTCGACACAGAGAAAACCACTCACCTCGCTCAGTATTAACGCTCTTTTCCTCTCCTCCTGGCATTCGACGTACTCGTGCGTCCGAAGTGCCATACCCTCCCTCAAGCTCGTCACCATGAACGCATCTGCGACGGTAAGCAGAGCGAGGTATTGGCTGAACGTGACCTCCTGCACGTGCAAGAAGACGACGGGTTGGTAGGTAAGCGTAGAGAATGCAGCGTTGATGCGTGCCACGACGTCGGAGACGCCGCCAGCGAGCTCGTTCGATTCGGTGGTCTGCAGAGCTACTTGAATGAGGACGACCTATACCGGTCGACATGAGGTGGATGTTGAACGGGGAATTGAAAGTGAGACGTACCTTCCCTTGGAACTCGGGATTTGTCTTGAGGAAATGTTCAAAGGCCTCTATTTTGTGGCGTACGCCCTGTATATGCGCCATAAGTCATGCAGGTAGGTGGATAGATAACACCCACCTGAATCTCGTCAAGCTTGTCCCGTCCCACTATTAACTTCATCCCTGCATAGCGTTGCCTGAGTAATTGGACCCAATATTCGACCTCGGGGTGGCGCCTGAAATGTTCAACGTCAGTAGTTCGGTAAGAGTATGATGGTAGGCTCACTTTTTCTCCCTCAGAGAATTTACGTCGATACCCATCGGGAATACACCGACGTCCACGAATCGCCCCTTCTCCTTGGTTTTCTTTCCTTCGGCACTTTCCCTCCACTCAGTCTCGGCCTCGCCGCCAGTGCTCACGGGAGCAACAGGGCCTTCGACCTGTATACCCTTTGGCAGAGATTCATACGCCAGGATACGAGACACAGTCTGTCTGAAATGCCGGGCATAGTTGGCAGTCTGGAAACCGACCAGATCTGCGCCAAGAACTCCCTTTAGCAGGGAGTCGCGCACCGACAGGCATCGGAAGATTTCGGAGGAAGGGAAGGCGACGTGGAGGAAGAAACCAATGGGTGCCAGAGCAGTTTTGGGATGTGATCGGAGGAGGCCAGGAAGAAGTAGAAGGTGATAGTCATTGACCCAGACTATATGCACCCGCCGCAGCGTGGGTCAGGATAGCTGATGAAAAGGAAGATGGGTAGCATACGCACTGATGTCGCCTTCGTGGTAATTTTCGACGATGACGTCTGCGAAACGCTGGTTGACGGACCTATACTGCTTGAAGGACGCGCTCTCATAGAAATACTTGGTCTTTGGTGCGTCCGGAACTGCATAGTGGAGACAAGGCCATAAAACCTGTGCGGCGTATAAGAAACCTCTGAGAACCACGATGTACACGAATGAACTTGCCTGGTGGCAAAACTCGTCGTAGCAGCTCTCGAATTCGCCATCAGGAATCCAGACGGGCACGCTATCGCACATGTCTCTCATACGTTTGTCGATGTTCATGCGCATCTCAGACCCGAAACCGTCCGTGTTGCTACCAAGAGTGCCTACCCAGAGCCTCCGTGGCAATCTGCCCTTTGCGCTGTCGACGGCATTCTTGAGACCGCCGTTGCAGTGAGTGTTGGGAGAGATGTGCCACGGCTGGTATACTCCATCGGAATTGGAGCCGCGTACGACAGACTTGGGTCGCCGCGATGAAGAGCGGGATTGTTTGCGCTGGAGACGGGCGGAGTGTTGGACGTCCTGATGTGTAGTCTGAAACTTGCGCGGACGGAGAAGCGTGAATGACCGATCGAGCGCTGGAATTTGTGATGACGTGTTGGAGTCGGAGGAAGACTCGTTATTTGAGTTCGACAGCGCCGGAGTGCGTGCAGAAATCGAGCGGGGAGTCGCGCCCGGCCGTGGGCTGGCGATGTTGACGAACCTTGTGAATGGGTTTGGAATGTCTGACTGAGGAGATGCAAGCGGGGTGATGGCACGAGACTTGAAGGACGGTCAGTTGTGGGATACGGAAAGGGCTCCTACCGACACAACCCACCCTGAGATCGTCTACGATGCTTACGAGAGGTAGTTGGCCCGGTTGACGTTGACGGTAGGACGGCTGCTGTTTCTGGTTGCCGCCATTAGACTGCGGTACTGCTGGCTCGCTGTCTGGTGCGACGTGGTGGTCTGGCGTGGGTGGACTCGACTCGCCGAGGGCAGCAGTGGTGGGCAGGAAGAGCGACGCGATGATGACGCGGTGGTTGCGGAAGGAGCTCATCTCGGATTGCCAGGGAATTTACTCGAGGACCGAGTCTTATAAGCAGGAGGCGGGTGACCGACTGTTTCGAGCAGTCGACGGCGAGAAATCGGACAGATCCCCACAGAAGTTGGAAAACGAGAATGGGCGGTGGACGGAATCTTATCCTGGCACCGAATCAAACGTTCGTTGACGCACTGGCTTGCAGCGGACAAGCGCGGAACGGCTCGTCCCGACTCGACTTGTCCCGCAAATGGGTGGTCTGCCAGCATTGCACCGTCACCATTGACGTCAGTAAAACAGCGACAGAGGCTGGTACTCCATGGAATATGGAAGGACGTCCGGGCACGCCCACGTGGCCTTCGGCGTTCCACCACTCGTTCATCCTTTCGGCGCACTCTTCCATGACCTATTTGAACGCTGCCATCCATTCAAGCAGGTACGTTCCCTGAGCTTAATCTTTTACAGTCACCCCGCTCGTAAGTAAGGACACCGGACTTTCTGCGCAAGACGTCCACACGAACAAGTACGTGCTTGGTCCAGTTCGGTGCAGTTACCCTTCTAATTGCCTCCTCCCTGTGTCAATACCGAGCTCCCGCCCACACGGAGAACTTCCAATGCCAATGACCAAGTTTTAATATTCAAAATGTGATTCGGGTGCCCGTGATCATGTTTCCTGCAAAACGGTTTCCTCGGCACAAGCAATGTCTGGAGATCCCGGGACACGTCTCACGGACAACGTTGACACCCACCGCGACGAAACCCGGACCATATGACTGGAGAACTTATGACGATTCAATTGCACTCACCCAAGTTTTTCAATCGTCATGGTGCTCCCCAGAACCCTCAGATGCTCGCCGGATTCTACTCAGATGGTCACTTAGGACTTCACTGAGATGCTCTTTGTGAGTTTATAGCCGTCTGGTTAACACCCGTATCTCTGGAATGAAACAACTCCGCACTGACTCAAGGAAAACACCTTGACCAGTAGGACCGTGGCAGTGAAAGATAAGGATGTAACCACCCATGTTATCGTCAAATAACCGCACATCACAGAGCCTTTTCACCCTTATCTTTCAGATTACACGCATCCGCCCAAGCTTCCCACTTCACATGGTGTCCCGTAAGAGGTACTCCCACACAGCACCTTTTCCTGAAGATGCGTGACCTTTCGATCATTCGATAGAATTTCCTCGCGGGCAAGGATGTTCTGAAGTGTCAACGAGAGCCGTTTGGATTGAGGTAAGAAACGAGATGTACCGGCATCGATTGCAACAGCATGGATGCGAAGGCGTGGACCGTCTTTACTACGTAGAGCCCACTAGTTCGCATGGTGTGTGCCATGTGCTTTCGCGACGAGGGAATATCGATAAGGCTCACGCCAACTGGTCGTCACCATTCTTCGAGGTTCAGATATGTCCATCCTTAACTCTCTCGCCAGCCCATTGGTTGTCTCTCCAGCCTCCTCTCGGAAGTTGCCCCCAAAGATGAAGCGAAAGAGATCACAGAATTCATTTGGCAATCCCATGCTCGAATTTCCACTGTTTCCCATGCGTGGTTGGTTCGACTGATCCTTGAAGAGGGGGTGGATAGACCAGCCTCCCGTCCCCGGATACTCTCGCAGAGTCATCTACCTCGGTAGGTCAGGAAAATGCTGAGACTGAAAATAGATATACTGCGCACGGTAAGGCCGCGGAGAAGCAGCATGGGCCACCTCCCGAGACCATGGACACGAAAACGACCCAATGATTGTCATTTTCTGTCCGCTCCAGAGTGTCTGTTGATCCCCCCACAGAGGATAGTTGTCGGGCAATAACCGTCAAACATGTCACACTCAATAAGCGAGCTTCATCCAGCGCAATAACAAGTTTGGGTTTATGCGGTTTTCCAGTACCAAAGAGGTCGTCCGATGAATCTACCATCTTCTGGTAGGCGTTAGTCATGACTTCTTGCCAGGAGTTGCCCGTGCCACTTGTTCTGTCGTTTACTCTTCATGTTCCGTCGGCTGAGTATCTTTTTCGACCAGTTGATCCACTCGTTCTGTCGCAGGGCATCAGTAGAGTGCGATCTCTCTCACCAGCATATGTTCAAGTTTCCTGATTTATCGTCTGTTTGCGCAATAGCATCCTTAGGCATGTCGCTTAAGATTTCCCGTGAGATCCGGAAGTCAGCAGATCAAGTTGAAAGACTCTCACGCATTCATCCAGAAGCCACACTTTGTGGCACGTCTCGTACCTAGTCTCGAGTGTCGCAGAAACCACTTGAGACCCTTGCAAAGTAAATTGCACGTCGAGGCATTCCACAGTTTGGGCGCGGCCTCCAAGCTCTTGGTGTTCACCAGACATTCGCGGACCATTGTGAGAATAGTCACAAAGAATGCGCAGCACTGAGAACCGTAATCGATGATGTCAGTCCCCACATACGTCGTCAGTAATGTTAGCTGGCACAGCATCGCATGGCTCATATTCGAGACTAAACTCCAAGTGGTGAGTTTCTACACGGTCTACATGGTCCTGCCTCAGACCATCGTGGAAATCCTGAATGCAACCCTGGGCCCCAGGTACTGTGAGCGCTGTTTGTCAGCCCCAATTGGCCACCGCGCTTGATATCACTCGGATCAGTGGATCATATCGTGATATTCGAAACCTTGGATCAGTATGACTCACCTTCTCCACTAACCCCCCTCTCTAGAAATACCTAGGCCGTTGACCACAGAGACTTCTTATGGTTCCTGTTGTATGTTCACTCACTTTATCGGTCACAACGCCCAGCACGTCAGCTGATGGAAATGATGAGAGCGTTGTTGCTTAGGGCATTTGCCTCCCTGTAATGTGGGCGCACTGCGAATAGCTTTTGTGAATACCTGGAGCATAACAACGAAAAATGCGGGTATGGATCCGATGGTGTGCTCCTGAGTATTATGCCAGATTCTGCTCGATCGTTCAAGGCCGTGGGTCTGGCAAGTCACGGCTACTGATTGAAGCGCGTCTCTTTGTAATGCTTTTCCATGCCACAGGTGGGGGCGAGAACACTGAACAGAACAAGAGAGAACCTGTATCGCTGTGTTATTAGGTGTATATGTGAGAGCAAGATACAGTCAACGCGAATGAGAGATCAAGCTTCAAGAAGAGAGAAAACTGGGGAAAAAGAGATCTCGATCGAACGCTAAGCGGCCCTGAGCAGTCCCAATTAACCTCTTCAATACAGGGGTAAACAAGAGCCAAATAACCGAGCGGTCAGAATATCCGTCGAGGAGTGCTGTATAGTGAGCGATACTGTCGAGGCACTCATGGTAGAGACAGTAAATGGGCTTCGGAGGCGTGTTTATATAACTA
Source organism: Pisolithus thermaeus (assembly GCA_024663475.1). Classification (NCBI taxonomy): domain Eukaryota; kingdom Fungi; phylum Basidiomycota; class Agaricomycetes; order Boletales; family Pisolithaceae; genus Pisolithus; species Pisolithus thermaeus. The sequence goes on from JANFAF010000037.1 coordinate 513,642, forward strand.
CAACGGTTCCTAATCAATACAAGTAAGGTCGAGGTGTTGACTGATCCAAAGAAATGCACAGCCACGGAAAGGAAGGCGCCGGCGGGGTTGGGCCGCCAACACGTTTTCGTTCTTCAATGCTTTGTGCGCACATGTGTAACGACTGGGTTCTACGTTTACGTTCTACAGATACAAGAAAACTTCATTTACTTCTCATAGACCCAGAACTTGCGGGACAAATTTGACTTGACGCCCCCCGAAGACACCCACCGTCTGGCACCTCCAACTCCAAGTCACGGGCGCCCCACATCCCCACATAGCTGCAGTTCACTAGTGTGTCTCCGGGAGCTATTCTGCACAGCCCTAGCACTCCCTTGGTTCTCCGTCCACCTCAACCTCATTCGCCTACCGCGATGGGTGGGTAAGATTCCTGAGCGGAAACATTAAGGTAAGGAGGGAATTGCAAATCATATGGTAGTTCGGCAGGGAATCCGGGAGATGCAATGTGGGGATTTCATCTTAGGGCACGCCCCAAGGCCTGAAAGGCCTCAAGGGCAACACGTGCTCATCCTACCCGCTAACCACGAAACTTGGGTGTGGGACAGCAGAGCGCACCTGCATCCACTTTCTCAGTTGACATTGTAATATCTTGCCACAGCTCTTATCATACGGTCAGACTGAGCTGTGGTCTCTTGGTAAGTATTCCCGGCCATCTTAGATATGTTGACATTCAATGATATGTCCATTTATCCAAGTAAGATGCGGTTAATTCAAGTCCGCACTTTTCTCGACATCGAAGAGGGGAAGAGGATCGATCCCGATGCAATTGTCCTGAAAGATCTCGTTGATGAAGAACTCGCACAGATTAAATATGGGATCCTTTCACATTGCTGGGGACATCCCAAGGAAGAGGTGCAATACAAGGAGATGGATGCACTGATAAGAATGGGAGGAACCGCGCGAAAAAAGCTTCGAGAACGTAGCGGATATCAGAAGATTCGCAGGAGCTGTGAACAGGCGTGGAAGGATGGCCTCGCGTGGTTGTGGGTCGATACCTGTTGCATCAACAAGGAGAGTAGCGCCGAGTTGTCTGAAGCCCTAAACTCTATGTTTCGGTGGTACGAAGACTCGGAAAGGTGCTACGTATATCTCCATGACCTCCATGCCAAGGCCTTACCCACGACAAGCAACGAGAAGAAGTTTTCCGGCACCAGTGGGTGGCCGAGATGGTTCTCGCGTGGATGGACCTTGCAAGAACTTGTCGCTCCAACTGTTGTTCACTTCTTCAACCAAGACTGGCACTTCATCGGCGACAAAAAGAACCACGCTCAGACGATATCGTCTATTACTCGGATTCCATCCCGCATCTTGAGACATGGTCTGGATGCGCACCGCCACAGTGCAGCGCAAATTATGTCTTGGGCCGCTGACAGGAAGACGACGCGGACTGAGGACCGAGCGTACTCTCTGATGGGATTGTTCGGCGTGCACATGCCAATGTTGTACGGAGAAGGGAAGGACGCTTTCCGTCGTCTTCAGCTAGAAATCATCCGGATGACCAACGATCATAGCATTTTCGCCTGGGATCGAAAAGATAATGGATGGTCAGGAAGCGTCCTGGCGGACGACCCGAGCTTTTTCCGGGCCTGTCATGACATCGTCAACATGGAGCCCGACGAATACCTTGCCGCTCTAAGGGGCGTAGTGCCGGAAAAAGTATTGAGTGACTTCAATGAGGAAAGCATCCGCACGTACACTGTCACGAACGCTGGTATTCGGATCCGGCTTCCCCTCCAACGCTGCCGTGGTTCTCAATCAGTTTTCGAGGCTCGATTGGCTTGCTGCCGCTCTTTCGATTCTTCCCCGATATCCATCGTTCTCGTATCCTTCAAATCGACCTACCACCGATACTTCGGCCAGTCCCAAACTATCCATGGCGCAACAGCGACGTTTCAACTTCTGTATCTTGTTTGCCAAGAAGACAAGCGGCAGAAAGACTTCACCTTCAAAGTCGACGATAGGGCACTTGAGTACGAAGGTTTTATTTGCCGCTGCGCGTTCCCGAAGCGCGCTTCCCTGAACTCTGGGGACAACTCTATCACCCTATCGTACACCAATCACTGCGCTGTCATAGTTTATGCCAACAGCGAAACCGGGACGTGCTTTGCCCTTGCTGTTGGCTACTGTTCGGGTTACGAGTGGCTACATGTCATCCCTGACACTCCCGCTCAACAGTTCTTTGACGTGCGCCAAACAACCACTGATCCGTGGGATACCTATGCCAAACGAGTATACGACCGCGCGTGGGTTGTGAGTCCAAAGCATGCACCACGCGTAGCACGGGCGCGCACCCCTGGTGTTACCCGTTTACACTACGAAGAAGACGGACCGCACTTGGTCAAGCATGCCCACCTCCCCAAGTCCATCAGAGGCGTGCAGCTCGTGTACCAAAGACTTCCGCAACCAAATACATGTCTTGTCACCATGGACATTACGCGATGTGCTGGGTGTTGTGTGTCGCCCGATGCATGGCAGACGCTGGATGGGGTGGGTACGTTCTTCTGTAGAAGGGATCTGATGTCGATATTGTCATAGTTGTCCGCGAATAACTTCGATATGCCTTGTCTTATGTTGGACCCCGCTTCTCTGAACACTCAAGTCAAGAGGAACGCAATGCATCGCTTTCTTATAGATGGAGTTCCGACGTCTTTTCTGTCCGCTGCTGCAGAACCAGATAAAATAAAGGTGACGGGACCGCCTAATGCGTCAACGAAATACTCACACGAGTAGTTGGGTGACTATGGTCTGCACACCGAGTCCGCCTTTGTGCGGGAAGGGAACCTATTCGAAGACATAGAGTCGCTGGGTACGAATGCTAACACTAGCCCAAAGGACCCGATGCCTCGGTATGTCGAGCACAGGGTCTATCCCGAAGATTCCACGACGTGGGAGTCAAATGTCATGGAAAGCGTTAGCCATGACCGTCGTCTGAATCAGTGGGAGGCTCTAGTTATGTGGAACCCGAAGGCCCACTCGCTTCCAATCCATCCACGCATTTTCTTTTCATTGAAGGACCTCTCTCGTCGTCTTGATTTGGAAAACAGATGGCTAGTCACGACAGTCGTTGAATGTACCGAGTGTTCTGGCGCACGCGCCCAGGGCATAATCGGAATGCCGCCCACGCGGACTAACTCCGGTTTGTTCTACAAACACGGTGGGTATCCCATTGTTATAGCATCGCGTCTTCATCCGAATCTATCTTCTAAAAGATGGGCATCGGAAGACGTTACCCACTTCCACACCTTTATTTATCTCGAAGAAGCCGTTGCTTTGGCGTGAGGAGAAGGCCGACGATGGCACTAGGGCCCTGTTCGAAAGCATCCGGTAAGCGACTGTCCCATGTGGAATAAGGTCACTGATGTCGTCTTTGGAAATTCAGGACGTACTTCTCCATGTTGTTGCACTTCGTACGTTCCATGATGATCGTAATACTGAAGGTCAGGGTTGGCTCGCTAACCAACTCATGAGCAGCATCAGCATGACATGGCTGAAGGCAATAGCAAAACTGCAGTGCGTCCAGATTTCCATCAGAACTGGAGGTTGGGACTAACGGAACAATTTGATTGGAACACAAGAACAAACAGACCACGGGAGATCAGGGTGCCGTTGAGTTCTTTAGAAAGATATTTGGCGGGGGACGTTTCCGAGGTTATGTAGGTCATCATCGTTCCAGTTCTGGCTCTTTCCTTTTCATTCTATAAAAACTTCATAGGTTGGTGATATATCTTTCTCCGAACTGAGCCAAGCCATTGATGACACCGGAACTCACGCAAAGAACAACGAACGGTCCGCGGTGACCAGAGACGAGAATCCCCAAGTCGCATGTGAGGTGGCAGTGGTGGAATGCAACCACCACGCAACCGTGAGCACTTCTGAAGGCAGCGACGAGAGAATCCAGACAGTAGAGGATGCACGTGTTGTGGCTTTAGCCGAAAAGTTGATGAAACGGATGCCTGTAGAAAGCGGTTGGCTTATCGACCAAAAACTTTGGAGCGAGGAAAAAGTAAAAATGTATCACGAAGCGGAGGAATTGAGGTCTACGAGTTTTGGATTGCAGGTGAGTTCTTCGTTCTCGGCCGAGGACATCTTTCACGGTGCTCTTGTCGACCACAGTTACTGTATGTCATAAGTACATCCTACCACAGGTCGTCAGAGTTCGTATTTCGACTTCCTCCCGTGTCACTTGATAACCCATTGACTCAGGGGGGGCGTTAATGGCAAGCATGGACATACTCACGCCCAAAAAGTTGGGTGCGTATAGCCCTACGAACACTAGTGGATCATCTTTGATAAGTCACATCAGCATTATCCGGTCGTTGATACAGGATGTAAGGACTCTCGAAGCCAAACTCGACACAGTGGAAGACGAGGACGAGAAACGAGCACTAGAAGAAGATATTGCGGGGAAGGTACGAATTACCTTTACTGATGGGAAGTCGTTTTGCAGATAGTGATAGTCTCAGATCCTACTGGCGTGTTGGCGGGGAGTACGCTCTGAAATCGAGAAAGTTCTATCCAGAGTGAGATACATCATCCTGCTTTTGAGCCTCAACTGACAGAGGCTAGGTTGCAAACCATATTGTTACCGATGCAAGGGTGGGGCGGGACGGTCGGAAACAACGACTTAAGGTAAGCAAAAATACACGTCGAAAGCCAGATGGACCGATCAGCATCCCAGCTTCTTAGAGATGTTGGGGACGTTTTCAAGCACGCAACAAACGACGGCCACGGTGAGAGTCGAGGTTGTCACTTACGACGGTGAGGGCTCTCTTTTTGTACAACGTTGATTGACCCCGTTCGTCCGCTCGATTCAGGATTGTCGTTGATGCAGAGGAGAATATATCCAAGTATGAACTACTCCTTGCGAGTCGCGCTACTCTACGTACCATGCCAAAGGAGCAGAGAGATGCCCTTTCGACAGAAGACCCCCCGAAGCGATGACCGGGAACACGGGAGCCCAAGGGGGACCACCTTTGTTGAATTGATGGAACCGATGATATATACCGAGTGCGTGGAACGCAGAGTTTCTGCTAACAACTTCCTCGTATCTTCGAGCAGGCTCAATTAATACCAACGTTCCGTAGGTACTTTGTCTTCTTTTTTTCCAGTTCGCCTTTGCACAGAAAAGTTTGGCTTGCACACGCAGACTAAAGCTTCAAATATTATGACGCCCCTAGTATGACCCCTCCCAATGTGACCCGTGGTTACCCACTTACATCCCACGTGAACGTCCTTAATTCTCGATGCTTGCTTCGCCCCAAATCCACGCTGCCGCTGCATGACTGAACTGACTAGGCAATAATACTTCTGAAGCGAAATCATGTAGTGAGAGTAATCGACGTGGTCCGGATTGCGCATTGATGGGATCTGGATTGCGCGAAGGTAGATTCAGGATCTCCCGGAGCGCTTCTACAGAGTTCGACAGTCTTCTCAGACTCCGTATCCGCCGGGGAGCCCGCAACACTGAAAAAGGCTCCGCTCGAACGCTGAAATGAAGCTCACATAACTCGATCGCCGCTAAGTTTGACATTGAGCCCGGCCGCGTCTCGGGCCCCTCATCCCCCGGGGGAAATGACATGTAGATTGCATTCAAGGTGGGGCGACTGCACACAATAACCTAGGGGATAGCGCTCGTCGAAGGTATTCGGGCCAAGAGCTCACGTTTATGCTGAACTGGTTATGTGTGCAACGAACAAGTTCTAAGTAGTTGCTTCTGAAGGTAAAAACATCTATTTTGATGAGGTATGTGTCATATCTGTTGATCCATGCACGAGTAAAGAGAGAGAGGGACGACGTGGCGGTCATGGATGGTCCGAGTCTCTGTTCATATCCCTCACTGTTGTCTTCTCGTCTCAGAACGGGTCGCCCGCGCCGACGTCTTCCAGCGTGCAACCCGACTCTCTCGACGCCATGGCCAGCGTTAGTAGCCGATGAAACTGGATACGGAATTTACAATACACAGGAAAAGCTATGCCGCGGACCAAGCCACGGATAATATGGAGACTGCGAGCCCCAACCAAGCTGCGCCGTTCTCAATACACCCAAGGCACAATTTTATAAGGTACCCTCTTCGTCCAGTCCTTCCATTCCTTCCCAAAATGCTTTTCAAGCATTGCATCCCCCTCGTACATGCGGCGGCGCAGATACGCTGCCACCATGGAGCACAAGACAATCCTGATACCCCACACCAAGCATGTCCGCAGGTACTCGTCACCGGGGAAGAGCCCCGAACAAGCTACCAACCAGGAACTCTCTTCGAAGACGGACAGGCATTGTCCCAACGAAAGGCACAAGGCACCCGTATAACTTGGATGGCGCACGAAAGCGTATGGACCCGAGGTGATCAACTTATGTTGATTGCGGATGCTAAGTTCATAGGTGAAGAAACGACCCAGTGCTTTATAACAAGCTAGCCGGAGGAGAGAACCAGCGATTATTATGCAACCTCCAATAAAGAACATTGGAGTGAGAGTGCTGACACGTGCGACTGCATCGGCTGGCTGTTGGCTGTGGACGAGCAGCTTGATGATACGTTTGGACAAGCTGGAAGGACAAATGTCGGTAGTTGCGAACGGCAAAGCAATTTCTGCCAACATCCACGCCCGTACTCGCAGCTATTAGGGTCAGATTATTTGAGTGGAGAGCGAAACGCAATATGGATAGGTTTCGATCAACTCACCTTGCCAAACTCAGCCGACGCCCTTGGAAACCTGGTAGTAAATGACCCTGGGGGTTTGAGAAGCTCTTTTGACGCTGGTGGTGGCTGAGGTGGGGTTAGTGAATAATCAAAGACGGGCACGACGAGGGCCATGAAAATCATTTTCCAGACAGGCGCAGGAACGTTCATGTTGGTTGAAATCTGAGAGTCAAACCGGTCAAAAATCCCACAGTACGCGCCTCTGCCACCATACACAGCCATGCCATTGCTAGGGGCCTCAGCTAGCCTGAACAAAGAGGTCTCAGGGAAGTGGGGGGAAGTTCCCCATCTCGAGGTTAAAGCAGTCCGCTGGCGCAAGTGTAGCTAGTCGCTATCGCAAGTAATGGCTCTCTCACCGGCGTTTTCTTGACGAATTCCTCTCCGGACACCCATTGTTCTGTGAGAGTGTGCCTGCTTAAGTATCGAATCCACACGGTATACGGACACTCATGCTTATTAGTGGGACTAGCTTGAGCACTGCCCTTCAGAAAACTCGGGAGAACTGACCAACAGGAAGACGTCTGGGGCGAGATCACATAGTGCAACGAGTAATTGGCGCAGCCCGAGATAACAGCGTGCATTGATGGGATCATGGGACGCAATTGTGCGACGGCACATTCACGATCTCCCAGAGAACTTGTATGAATTTCAGATGCATGCATTCGAGACAGCAACATCTCAAACTCCGTATCCACCGGGGAGCCCGCGACATGGAACCAGGGCTAATTCGAATATTGGATTGAATCCTACGGAACTCGATCGCCTCTTCGTGTGTTACTTGGGCCTGGTCGGGTCCTCGGCTTCACATCCCCGGAGGAAATAACATTTGGAGTGCCTTTAGGGTGGAGCGACTGCACGCGGTAACCTGGGGAATAGTGGTCGCCGAAGGTGTTGACTGTGCGAGCCCAAGAGGTCAGTTTGACATTTCAAATGTTGAACTGGTTTGATGTTGCATGTCATACGAGCATTTCCCGAATTTCGCACGGGTTCAGAATCTAGAGACGCGTCAGTTGCGAGGACCTCGCTTCCTGACGTTCAGCTGACCTCTGAAGTGGTTCGGGAAGGTCCGTTCTATCCTTAGCCCCTCCATGTCATGGTAACTACGGTGTTCCCCCGTTTTACAGTACTTCTTCCGTGGTCCGTGGACGGTGTGTCGCATTCCATTGTCTCCGAATTATGCTTGAAACTGGCCTAATCATTAGAAAGGATCCCTGGCTCAAAAGGTGCAGCCGTTTTACATGATATCCTGGTTATTTGTAGCAGCAGCAACGTGTAGAAAAATTATCCATATCTACATGATGCGACATGACAATACCCCAGCATAATGTCGCGTTCAAGAGCCCAATGCCCATAGTATTTGTGGAGACCGACAAATTCCAAACCTAATACATAGACCAGCACTGACCAGCACATGTAAGGGGTAAAGGTGGCGTTGCGGCGCCTTATTATTTACGGTATTGACAGGAAAGACCATACCTTCTCGCCGCTCGGGTGAAATGTTTTACTACGAGGTAAAGAACGATCAACCACTGTTGATGTTTTACTATAGGTGGTTGGTCTAGTCCAGGCTCCAGCGCATCGGACACGGGACACCTTCCTGACACCTCACCCAGGTACCAACAGCATTCCGGCCTTTCGACGGCGAGCCATGTGTACTTCGACTCGTATAATATCGGATTACGAACATACTTGAATTTGTCCTATTGGAAGAATGTTCATCCGACTGTTCACCGTCAGTCGCGGTTTCTGCTTCCCACTGGACTCCTTCTGGAACCGTAGTCGGCCCTGCTCTGAGGGAGCAGTAGCATGCTGACCGGTTATATTGCCAAAGCTCCTCGTGGTCAGCTTTTTCTGACCCCATGTTGTTCAGGTCATTCACTGCGTTCATATCCTTGTCCCTCTTTTGCGTATACTCTGCCCTCTGCGCTTCTCCTCCTGAAAATGACGCTGCTGTTCCTGCCGTTCTCAGTTCTGTGCTTGAGGTAGGCGCCTTGGCCGCCGCCGACGACTGCCAACGTAGTTGCTTTCCCGCCCTAAACTTTACCATGCCCACGGAAGTTCCCAGCTCTCTCGATGGATGGTGGTGTTCAATGGACTGCGAGCATGCGTTCCTTGGTTTTAGCTATGAGGTGACTGCTTGTATGTTGTTTTCTCTCTAATATATAGACAAGACAAGTCGGCTGACGCACTTATAGGTCAAAGTCTCAGCCAACTAAATGCAGACTTTGCTGATATGAGGAAAAACTTCAACGCAAGATATGTACGGCTGTACGGTGCCTGCGATCAGTCTGGCTTCTAGTAAGTTCGCGGCTCGTCTCCCCAATGCCGCCGGTTAACATCTCCGTTAGCGACGACGTCATCGAAGCCGCATGGCAGAATACCCTAGGCGTACACGCCTTGATCTGGGTAAGGTGGTTTACGTTTGACATGCCTGAGGTATCCTCTTTCACTAATCGACATAAGTTCGGCTTCACCGGAGGTAACGAATGGGAAACGCGGAGAGACGATCTCTTCAACACGCTACATAACAACACCAAAGCACCCTTCGTCACTAGGGGCGTCCAGTTTGGCTCAGAACCTTTGTACGACGACGTCTTGTCCCATGAATCACTTACCGAGCAAGTCGTACTTGCCAAAATTCTCCTCTCGGATGTTCTTATCCCCGTGACTGTCAGCGAGCTGGCTTACGGGTATCAGGAACGCGGAGCACTGGACGTGCTTGACCAGCTTGATTTTATCAATGCACATATGCTTCCATTTTTCTCTACGGAGGCAACTACCGGTAGTGCAGCATGGCCCCTTGTTCAGCAAGACATGGACTGGTTTATTCAGAACGGAAATGGTAAAAAGATGTATTTTGATGAGGTATGTGTCATTCTGTTGATCCATGCACGAGCACAGAGGCAGGGAGGGTGGCGACGTGGCGGTCATGGATGATCTAAGAGTTCTATCTCTCACTGCCGTTTTCTTTCTTCAGAACGGGTGGCCCTCGTCGACGTCTTCCAGCGTGCAGGCCAACTCGCCTAACGCGGTGGCCAGCGTTAGTAGCGAAGAGGTGGGTTCGTTTGCTTGATTTTTCCGGCAACGTATGTATTTTACTCTTGGTCGTTCAGGAGTACTTCCAAATGCTCGACAGCCAGTGTGAGACACTGAAAGAAGGACCCTGCGGTGGGATCGGATGGTTCGCACATATCTACTCAGACCAGCAGGAAGCCGGGTATGGGATTTACAATACACAGGGGACGTTGAAGTTTCCGTTCCAACCGCGCACGTCATGTTGAAGTCGGGTGCCCATGTGGATTGCATATTCATCATTTCTGTATACTGGACTCGTCAGGATTCGTGTGGATTTGTTGCGACAAGGTATGTCATGGAACAAACGTCGGATAATGTACAGAGTGCAATCCTCTGCCAATTTACGCCACTCTCAGTACACCCAAGGCAATATCCTGTAAGGTACCCTCCTCTTCCAGTCTTTCCATTCCTTCCCAAAGTGCTTTTCCAGCATTGCATCTTCGTCATTCATGCGGCGGTGCATATACACCGCAAATGTGGAGTACAAGGTGGCCCTGATGCCCCACACCAAGCATGTCCGCACGTACTCGTCGCGAGGAAAGAGCCCCGAGCAAGCCACTAACCAGGAACTCTCTTCGAAGAAGCACAGGTATTGGCCAAAAAAGAAACACAGGGCACCCGTATAACTTGGATGGCGTACGAAGGCGTATAGACCAGACGTGATCAACTTGTGTTCATTGCGGACGCTCAGTTCATAGGTGAAGAAACGACCCAGTGCTTTAAAACAGGCAACTCGGAGGAGAGAACCAATGATTATCATGCAACCTCCAATAAAGAACATTGGAGTGAGAGTGCTGACGCGTGCGACTGCATCGTTTGGCTGTTGGCTGTGGACAAGCAGCCTGATGATGCGTTTGGACAAGCTGGGAGGACAAATGTTGGTAGTTGCGAACGGCAAAGCAATTTCTGCCAACACCCACGCCCGTATTAGCAGCTATTGGAGACAAGTTATTGAGTGGGGAGCAAGACGCGATATGGATAGGTTTCGATAAACTCACTTTGCCGAATTCGGCTGATGCCCTTGGAAACCTGGTAGCAAGTGACCTTGGGGGTTTGAGAAGCTCCTTTGACGCTGGTGGTGGCTGAGGTGCGGTTAGCGAATAATCAAAGATGGACCCGACGAGGGCCATGAAAACCATTTTCCAAATAGGCGCGGGAGCGTTCATGGTAGTTGAGGTCTGAGAGTCAAACTTATCAAAATCCCGCGGTATATGTACGTCTGTTATCATGCAAATAGTCATAGCCATAGGCCCATACCGTTGTCAGGGACCTCGACACAGAGCTCTCCAAGAGGTGAGGGAAGTTCTCAACCTAGAGAGTACAGTCTGCTGGCGCAAGTGCAGTTGCCAGTCTCTATGGCAAGTGATGGCTCTCTCACCAGTGTTTTCGAGTTGGTGAATTGCTCTCCAGACACCCATTCCTCTCCGAGACTGCGTTCCTTGGGGTGCCTGCTTATCGAATCCACGCGGTGTACAGATCCGAACTTTAGAACATGTGACCGGGCCGTTGCCAATGTTGGTTGAGACGCTCATGAGATCCCCTTCGTTTCCGCCTCTAACGGCACGGTCAAGCCAGTTGATGATCACAGCAGTTCGTCCGACGCCTCGAGTCCAACGTTCACTCGAAGCTGACCTGTTCGGTGCCCAACCCACCCTTACGGCTCAGCTCAACCACTAGAGCCGCGGCTTTGGGCCGGAAATCCTTCGGGTTTCGCCCAAACCCGTGGAAATTCTCCCAACAAACCAGCAACCATTTCAGTACTTACAAATACTCAGTAACATTAAATTCACACCATCCAATTCACTAAGCTAACGAGACCAGTGTGTGGAGACATGTCTTGCAAGGACTTCGCTTTTTGTAGTTCATCTGACCTCTGGGGTGGTTTGGGAAGGTTCGTTCTGTCTTTTCTTCACGCTATGGTAACCACGGTATCCCTCCGTTTTCCTTGCCTCGTAGTCCGTGGGCAGCGTTTCGCGTTCTATTTTCCCCGAATTCCCTGACCTAGTAGAAAGGATACCTGGCTCGAAAGGTGTAACTTTTCCGTGCAATGGTTTCTTGATTTGGAGTATGTACTCGCAACGTGCGGAACATCATCCATATTAACACGACAGTTACTTGACATAGTGCCGCCTTCAAGAGCTCGGTGCCTATGGTATCCATCTATACTGACGAATGAGAAACCTGACACAGGGAAAGGTGGCGTTGCGGCGCCTTCTCGCGGTTGTTCGGTGGGCCTTGTTATTTACGGTATTAGCAAGAAACGCATCGTCTTCTCGCCGTTCGGGTACAGTGTTTGTATAACGAGGTAAAGAACGATCGAGTAATTGGTATAGTTCAGGCTCCAGCGCCGAGCGGAAACTTTCCTGACACCCCATCCGGGTGCCATTACTGGGTTGTGGCCTTTCGACAGCGAATCATATATACGTAAAATCGTGTTCCAAGCATATTTGAGTGTATCCTGTGTTGGAGGAGTATTTACCCAGTTCAATCACATCTTCTGCTTCCCGGCTGGTTATGTTGCCAAAGCTCCTCGTGGTCTTTTCACTCCATCCATATCCTTGTCCCTCTTTTGCGTATACTCCGCCCTGTTACACTCGCATCCTGTAAACGACACCGTTGCACCTGCTGTTCTCGACTCTTCGCTGGAGGTAGGCACCTCGGCCGTTGCCGCTGACTGCCAACGTGGCGGCCTTCCCGCCTCAGACTTTACGATGCCTACGCAAGTTCCCAGCTCCCTCGATGGATGGTGGTGCTCAATGAAATGTGGGCGTGCGTTCCTTGATTTTGTTACGTATGAGGTGACTGGTTGTGTGTTGTCCTCTCTGATATGTGGATAAGAAGGGTCGACTGACGCAGTTATAGGTAGGACCCTGCGGTAGGATCGGATGGTTCACCGACATCTACTACAACCAACAGGAATTTGGATACGAAATTTACAATACGCAGAAGGTATATCACGGAACAAATGTCGGATGATGTAGGGAGTGCGAACCCCAGCCGAGTTACACCGCTCTCAATACACCCAAGGCACAATTTTATAGGGTACCCTCTTCGTCCAGTCCTCCCATTCCTTCCCAAAATGCTTTTCGAGCATTGCATCCTCCTCGTTCATTCGGCGATGTACGTACACTACCAGTGTGGAGCACAAGACAACCCTAATGCCCCACACCGAGCATTTCCGCACGTAGTCGTCGCGAGGGAAGAGCCCCGAGCAAGCTACCAACCAGGAACTCTCTTCGAAGACACACAAGTACTGTCCCAGTGAAAAACACAAGGCACCCGTATAACTTGGATGGCGCACAAAAGCGTATAGACCCGACGTGATCAACTTATGTTGATTGCGGATGCTCAGTTCATAGGTGAAGAAGCGACCCAGTGCTTTGTAACAGGCCACACGGAGGAGAGAACCAGCGATTATCATGCAACCACCAATAAAGAACGTTGGAGTGAGAACGCTGACGCGTGCGATGGCATCCTTTGGCTGTTGGCTATGGACGAGCAGTTTGATGATGTATTTAGACAAACTGGGAGGGCAAATGTCGGTAGCTGCAAACGGCAAGACAATTTCTGCTAACGTCCACCCCCGTATTATTACCTATTAGAGACAAATCATTTGAGTGGGAAGTACGACGCGATATGGATAGGTTTCGATAAACTCACCTTACTGAGTGCAGCTGATATTCTTGGAAGCCTAGTAGTAAGTGACTCCGGGGGTTTGAGAAGCTCCTTTGACGTTGGTGGAGGCTGAGGTGGACTTAGTGAATAATCAAAGATGGGCCCGACGAGGGCCATGAAGACCATTTTCCAGACAGGTGCGGGCACGTTCATGGTGGTTGAGAGTCAAACCTGTCAGAATCCCACAGTATACGCCTGTCAGCATCCGTAGCCATGCCGTTGTTAACCTGGACCTCAGCTAGCCCGAACCTGAACGGCAACGACAGGGTTCCCACGGAAGTCGCCAAGGAGGAAGTTCTCAACCTCGAGGTTATAGTACTAGGAGCGGCCCGCTGACGCAAGTGCATTTGACCACTATCACAAGCAATGGCTCTCTCACCAGTATTTTATTGCTGATTGCTCTCCAGACTCCCATCGCTGTGAAGTACGAGACTGAGTCCCTGGGTGTCTGCTTATCGAATCTACGCAGTACCATCCAAATCCAGAGCCTCAGGGGCCATGTCACCAGACCTTGTGTCCCACGCGTTCATGTATACCTAGAGCGCTTCGATTTGGACTGGACAGTCGTTGATCTCGGACGCAAAGTAGGCTCGTAAGTCGTAAACTATCGTATACACACACTCATCCTCAACGACGACGCTCGTTAATAAGACCCGCAGGCTTGGGCACTTCCTGGTTAAATTTTTTGGAAGAACTCATCGACTCTGTTGCCTCTGTTTATATAAAAATTGCAAGGAGACCCACTCTCCCCTGCGAGGCGCAGTCTAGTAAGTGTGCTTTGTGTGTGCCGGTTCTGAATGTGATGATTGCTATGGGCTTGCGGTTAGTACGAAATGTAGAGTTTGTGAATGGCGCTGAACAACAACGACTCGTGCCAAATGACCCCTTCTGCCTATGCCTCTCGGTAATCAGAGGGCATCACCGCATCACCGTGAATGAGGAGTTCCCAAGTTGTCCATCCTGTCATTTCTCCATCTCGCCAATTTGGCGACATGATAGGCGGTCTCCTTTAAGATCAAAAACTGTACACGTTCGTGACCCTGTCCAAACCGCACGACGTTGGGTGCAGCGGTCGACCAGTGTCCTACTATTCTAGCTTTCAGCCTTTACCGTTTCAGGTATCATGACATATCCCGTCAGGAACAGCTCCACATGGGTAACACCTCCCTCGGGCGGCAGTGCATCCTCATCACCGGGACGCACAGGGAGTCCCACGATCTTTTCACAGTAAGGACGTTTACTCATGACACTGTGGCCTCGTTTCAGATCTCACATGGCTCGCTCAAGTGAAAACACAGCATGACTACCAACGTAACCTCCATTCTTGACGTAGCCATTATTCTCCTACGGCCATCATCGTTGGCCGTCCTCCCCTGTGAACTCAATGTAAGGTTGTACTCCACTGATCATTGATCCAGGGGTTGGCTACAGTGGCAAATGAAATTTGGTACAGAATGATCGGCGTTTGCTATCCATTGCTGTGGTACTACTTTTACCCAACTTGGGGCCTGTCTGCAATCGGAAGCTGATGACGGGCCTCCGTGATTGTTGGTGATTGCCGGCGTCATAGACCATACACCCGACGCGGCACTGGCAGCTAGTAGTAAACTGCATGCCTGACATACCCGTGATATAATAAGGAAAGTGTTCACTTTCGTCAAGTAAACGTTCGCCCACTCTATTTCCAGTATATCCATTCTTTTCCATACTGCACTACCGATCTTGACATTGTCTGCTCGATGCATTTTGTGAAGACTTTGGTTTACCTCGCCACCCTTCTCGGGTTTGCCATGGCCCAGTCGGTGGATTGGCTGGCACCACCTGCTGGCACCACGCTGACCCCCGGCAGCAGCGTCACTGTCGCACTACAAATGTCGGTACGTACTACGTTTGCGCTCCGTCCTTTCTGTCACGCATCGGTTGTTGACCGTCGCGACATGATTCATAACAGGGATATTCTGGAAACATCGACATGGTCGCCATCGCGATCGGTCTGCAGTCCTGCACTCCGGCGTGCGATCTCTTCCCATTCCTGGGCAGTGTCCTCTACCAGGGATCATACGCTCCACCTGGAGTGTTGGCCGCCAATTTCACCGTCACGGTGCCGAGTTCGTTCTCGAGCGGAGCTGCCATACTGTCTGCAGATGCCCTCTACTTGGTTGGGGTAAGCTTTTCCTGCGGCTTTTTCTTTTCTTTCTTTTCTTCTTGCCCGTCATGTGATTCTGACTTGTATGCGTGCTCTTATCGCAGGTCGAGTATGAACCAGTACAAGATTATGTGTACCAGAACGTAACGGTTTCTTAGGAGATTATTACCTGATAGGTAGGCTGACACGGCGAGTGGAGATCTAGGGATATTTGTGCTCATTTGGACCGTTGCTATTTTAGTTTTATTCTCAGGCACATACTCGTTTCTCTACGATTGGACATTGGACATTATCGACATGTTTTTATACGTTGTTACTATATGTACCGAGCGTCCCCAAGGTAAAATAAAAAATGTACAAAATTAGGCGTGGTGGTAGTACCAAACGCGACTGTAGTCCGGAAACTAAACAGCAGTCCCGAGGGAAAATGGGAGACGCTATCTATGATTTGCCTAAGCATCGAACAATTCTTACGCTGTACGCTATGGCCCCCGAAGATGAGGATCGGCACGCAGTAGGTATGGGAAACGGGGTACCTTGAATGTCCACTAGTATTTGCATTATGTACACCGAAGGGGTGGATGCATGCATTTCATTGGGAGATGAAATGTAGCGCATGATGCCTGAGGGGGTTGGAGCATTGGTAACCATCCGGCAGCTCATCAGCTAGAGTCGGATGTTTGCTTTTTAGCTGCGAAGAGGCCCTGCAGGACTGCAGTCCGCGAAGTCCCGTAATCACGACATCTAGGAGGTGGAAGTCGGAGTCGACCAGGGCCAGTGACTAAGTATTCCGAGCTCAAGCGCATGCATACCTCCGACGGGCCTCTTGGGCCTGTACAGTCGTTGATATCTCAGATTGGCCAAGATGGATACTGCCGGGCTCGTCAGTCATATGATACGCTGTCATACATTCACAACGTTTACTCGTTTACAAGACCCGCTTGGGCACTGCCTGTCAGAGAGAGCTGACCAAGTTTGCATAGGTCCAATAATAGCAACGAGACCCACGCTCGTCTGCGGGGCGCAGCCTGGTCAAGTGTGCTTTGTACCCGCCGGTCCTGAATGTGATGATGCATTCCTGTGGGTTCGCCGTTATGTAGTAACAGCCTAAAGTTGGCCTAGAGCCTCAGATTCAGATAGTGCCAAACAACAGCAGCTCGTGCCACAGAGCGCGTAAGTGATCATTTGGCAATCAGCCGCATCACTGCATCACCGTGAAATGAAGGTTCCGCTGTCTAGTAGATGTCCGCCTTCCCGACTCGATGTTATCCGGTCTCCTCTAAAATGTAGAGTTTACCCGCTCGTTCATGTCACGGTCCGTACGACCGACGCGGCACTGGCAGTGTAAGTACACTGCATGTACGACATAGTACCCGTGACATCATAAAGAGGGTGTGTAATGTTCCACTCTCGTCAAGCAAACGTTCGTCCTCTCTACTTCCAGTATATCTATTCCTTTCCACATACTGTACTGCTGATCTTGACATCGTCTTCGAGATGCATTTTGTGAAGACTCTGCTTTACCTCGCCACCCTTCTCGGGTTAGCCATGGCCCAGTCGGTGTCGATCCTGGCACCACCTGCTGGCGCCACGCTGACCCCCGGCAGTAACTTCACCGTCGCACTGAAAATGTCGGTACGTACCATTTTGCGTTCGGTACATGTCTTCAACACATCGGTTGCTGGCCGTCGCCGACATAACCATAATAGGACTTTCCTGAGAACATAGACATCGTCGCCGTCGCGATTGGGCTGCAGTCCTGCACTCCGGCGTGCTACCTCTACGAATACATGGGCAGCGTCCTCTACCAGGGCTCATACGCTCCACCTGGAGTGTTGTCCGCCAATTTCACTGTTACCGTGCCGAGTTCGTTCCAGAGCGGAGTTGCCGTACTGGCTGCGAACACCCTTTACTTGATTGGGGTAAGTTTTTCTGTGGCTTTTTCTTTTTCCTTCTTCTTCAACCCCATCTTGTGATTCTAACTTGTATGCGTGCTCTGTCGCAGGACGAGTTCCAACCAGAACAAGATTATGTGAACCAGAACGTAACGGTTTCTTAGGCGATTATTACCTGATAGGTAGGCTGGCACGGCGAGTGGAGGAAGGGATATTCACGCTCATATGGACTGTTTCCATTTAGTTTGATTCGCAGCTACATACTCGTTTCTCTGCGAATGGACATTGAACACTGTCGACATGTTTTTATACTAAATGTATCGAGCGTCCCGGGTATAAAATTTAAAAAGATGTACACAAGGCATGGAGGCAGAAACAAACGCGACTGTAGTCCGGAAACTAAACGGGAGTCCCGAGGGAAAATGGGAGACGCCATCTATGGTTTGTGTAGGCATCGAAGTAATCTTACGCTGTACATTATGGCCCTCCGTGAGGATTAAGGTCGACAAGCAGTGTACGCAAGAGTGGATGGATGCATTTCATTTCGGTATGAAATGGAGTGATTGTACATAATGCTTGGGGGAGTGGAAGCGTTGGTAATTCGTCCAGCAGCCCATCAGCTAGAGTTGGGTGGCTTTTTTAGTTGCGAAGAGACCCTGCAGGACCGCAGTCCACGGAGTCCATTAATCACAATGCCTGGAGGGTGGAGGTCGTCGTCTAAGACCTCCTCAGACACCAGAGCTAATGTTCCGAGGTCACGCCCGTGCATACCTCCGATGGCTCGGTTTGGGCCGGAACGGTCGTTGATATCTCGGATGGGCGACTCGGATAGCAAACACCGCCCTCTAAGCTCGTCAATCAAATGATACCCAATGGCTAGTACTCGTTTGCAAGACCCGCATGAACACTGCCTGTTTGGCAGGGAGAGCTGACCAGGTTTGCATAGGTTTAATAATAGCAACGAGACCCACGCTCGTCTGCGGTACGCAGCGTGGTTAAGTGAGTTTTGTGTGCGCCGGTCTCGAATGTGACGCATATGCATTCCTGTTGGTTTACGGTTAGCACGAAAAATTTAGCGCCTGTGGATGGTGTCAAACAACGGCGGATCGTGCCACAGAGCGCGTGAATGACTTTTTGAGTAATCAACCGCATCACACTGCATCGCCATGAACTGAGTGGGTTCCGCTGTCGCCTGTAGGCTGTCATTCGTCCACCTTCCTGATCTTGTGGTATGATGATAGCCGGTTTCGTTTACAGTAAAATAATAGTGTTTACCCGCTCGTTCATGACGTTGGGTGCGGTAATAGGCCAGTGTTCTACTATTCTGGCTTCAGCTTTTACCGCTTCAGGGGTCGTCACATATCCCGCCGGGCACGGTTTTGCATGGTTACATAGCACCTCCCTTGGACGGCAGTGAAGCTGCGGAACCTCTCCACTGCGGCGCGCACAGGGTATGAACCCTCCCAGTGACTGTCTGTTTCACCATAAGGACTCCTTGCCTATGACAGGTTTCATTCCAGATCCCATACGGTTCGCTCAGGCGAACACAGCATTGACCCACGAACGTGACCTCCATCCTTTACATAGCCATATACTCCTGCGGCCATCGTTGACCGTCCGCCCCTGTGATCTCAATGTAAGGTTACACTCCACCGATCACCGATCCAGGGGTTGGTTATGGTGCAAAATGAAAAAAAAAGTTGTACGGAATGTCATGCGGTTGCAGCTACCCATTGCTGTGGTACCTAATAACACTCGTACCCAAAGGACCCGTTTGCAATCGGGAGCTAATGACACCTCCGCGATTACTGTTGATTGCCGGCGTCGCGGACCATACCAGCGACGCGACACTGGCAGTGTAGCTACACTGCATACATGACCTGTATGATATTATAAACGAGGTATGCCAACGCTCCAACTTCTTTGCCAGAGCAAACGCCTCCCGTTCCCTCCCTCCTCCTACTTTCGGCGTACCTTATTCTTTTTTCTATACTAACTTGATATTGGCACCGTCGCCAAGATGCATTTTGTGAAGACTCTGGTTTACCTCGCTACCCTCCTAGGGTTTGCAATGGCCCAATCGATGTCGATCCTGGCACCAGCTCCTGGCACGACGGTGACTCCGGGAAACAACTTCACCGTCGCACTACAAATGACGGTACGTACCACGTTTGTTCCCAGTTCATGTCTGCCTTGCTGACCATCGCCGACATAACCACAACTATCAGAACTATCCCGAGTCTATTGACATCGTCGCCATCGTGATCGGGCTGCAGTCCTGCTCTTCGAGTACGTCGTGCTACCCAGCCAGCGAAGTCATGGGCACCGTCCTGTACCAGGGTGAGTTCGCTCCGACTGGAGTGTTGGCCGCCAATTTCTCCGTTGCCGTGCCGAGTTCGTTCGCGAGCGGAACTGCCCAGTTGGGTGTCATCAACTACTTCTTGGTGGGGGTAAGTTTTCTTCTTTTTCTTTGTTTCGTTATGGGATTTCTGACTTCCATGCTTTCTGTTGCAGGCGGAGAACGAGAATAATCTTCAGTTCTTGAACGAGACCTTGACCATTTCTTAGGGGACTTACTTGGTACTTACATATGCACGTGTGAGGGCACGGCAAGCGGAGAAGAGATAACTCACACTCACACGAACTGTTACTATTTTACTTGTTTCGCTACGAATGGACTCTTTGGACATTATCGACATGTTTTTTTATACGTTGTGAGTCCTAGTGTTGTCCAGGCCCGGCTTGAACAAGTTGAGGGTGTAAAAAATATTACAAGTATGTACATGTACACAGTACAGGTCAGTGAGGAGAATGCAGGTATGAACTTGTGAGAGGATGGGAAAGAAAGCAAGGGAGATAGGATGCCCTGGACAAAGAAAAGTAGATATCTCGAGAACAACTGGGTGCATCACCATAAATAAGGTATCACCAGATAGCTGTGAATGAGTGGTACAACTATGCAAGAAACCGAGAGGCCTGGCGCGAAAATGGGCGAGTTACACCATCCTGACCTCCCCACCCTGTTCAGACTCGAAAACTGAAATAATTCCGGAACCGTGAATGCGCGCGCGACGTCTCATATATTGTATGGTAGGTTTTGTCTACTAAATTCACGTCTAAAAAAAAGAAAGCAATTCCGTCCAGAATTGCATGAGTTATGTCCCAAATACAGTAGGGGGCATGAGGATGGTGTCACATTGGTGAGGAGCCACTGGGTAGAATTCTGCAAAGCTTTAGGAGGTAGTAGAGGGGTGCACAGAGAGTCAGGAGTACAAGGAAATAGGAAAAACAGCACACCCAGTCCCAAGTTATTCCAAATTTCATTCTACAGAGCCTTTCTCCAGAAAAGTGGGGATATCTCCAGAAGTGCTGAGGCAACTGCAATGAAAAATATGCCATTGGAAGGGTATTGTCAAGTAGAACTTAAATCCCGATTTACAAGGGGGATGGATGAGTGGCAGTTGAGATATCACATGGACAGGTGGGGAACAATGGATCTGTGTGTTGACTGATTAGAGTCCCTCAAAGTTAAATTCCGCAAGCAAAAAAGTAACGTACATGTGAGGTTGAGCTATGCCATTTGTGTGGGAAATGAAAAGTGCCGATTAAAAATCAGAACTCCGCTACTCCCCCCAAAAGGGTAATAGCTTATCTAATGCTTGTGCGCTTGCAACTACTGTAAGTCTCATGTGGCCACATTTTCACTGAGCTGCTTATCAATTGAGAGATAAAAAGGGCTGTCCAAGCAGCACAACAACTGATAACTACCTACCCTATCATGCCTAGGATCCTTGAGTGTCAAGAACTCTTAGCTGTCCTCCAATGGGCCAGGGATCACCTTGGACTTCTACAGTATTTGGATATTCTTCATGTAGCACTGCAGGATGCTGAAGGATCTGACTCTGAGAGCTCAAGTGGAAGCATATCCCATTCAGACAGCAGCACTGACATGATTTCTTCCCCATCTTCTGGATCTGCAAGCTCTGGACCTCCTCTGGTCTGGTGGAGTGCTTGATAACTAGTACAGCTCTTTTCTCTGGATTCCAAGATGCTATTGCTGCTCTCCAGGATGAAGTCACCAAAACATGTATTCTCAATAACTGACCAAGCCCCAGCCACTCCCCCCAGCTACACCTTCTTGATGAGTGGAAAATTGAGCACCCTCATCTCTTTTGATGCAAACTCTGAGTCTGCCCTGAGGTCTTCTCTTCACTTGTGGACAAGTTTGAACCACACCCTATCTTCCATAACAATTCCAACAACCCTCAGCTCCCTGTCCCTATCCAGCTTGCAATTTTCCTTAATGCTGCCACATCTCAGGATATGGCAGAGTGGGCTGGTGTTTCAGTTGGGACTGTTCATAATTGCTACAAACAGGTGATGGTTGCCATTCTGCATCATCATGATGAGGTAATTCATTTCAACCCTGAAAACCCAGAGGACAGAAGGGAAAAGGAGATGGCAAAGAGGTATGTGGAGGAGAGGACATGTCCTCAGTGGAGAGGGGGATATTTGTGTGTGGATGGAACACCTTTCAATTTATATCAGAAGCCTGGCTTGCATGGAGAGGGATTTTTTGACAGGAAATACAACTATTCCCTTTCCAATCAGGTGAGTATTCATGTCTTGATGATTGCATGTATTCACTTCCACCTAGGTCATCATCTTTCCCCACAATCTTCAAATTGTGGATTATGTCATTGGTGTTCCTGGTAGTCTCCATGATGCCAGTGCCTTCCAGCATACCCAATGTGCTCAGTCACCTGAAGGATTCTTTGGTGACAATGGATGGCTCTGGGCTGACTCAGCTTATGGATGCCAGAAGTGGTGCATTGTCCCATACAAGGGGCCTGCTTCAGGTCACCTGACCAGAACACAGAAGACTTTTAATTATCATCTATCAAAGGTTTGTAAAGTCCCTTTTATCTGGCTTATACTCACCTGTCATGGCAAGATATGTGTTTGATCTGAACACTTCTATGGTTCTCTCAAAGGGTGTTTCCAATCCCTGAGAGAACTTCAAATTCAAATACAAACCCCAGAGGACTTGGAGTATTGTAATGCATGGGTGAGAAGTTGCCTGGTTCTCCACAACATGATTATCAAAATTGAGGAGAGCCTTGGGCTTGCAATATCAGCTGAGGAATTTGCTGAAACATATCCCCCCTCAGAGGAGGATGGGGAAGGTGAGGATGCAGGAGAGGATGCAGGTGGTCAGGGAAATTACATTGGATCAGAGGGCCAAAGGTTTAGAGAGGGGCTTTTAATCAAATTGCTTCAGCACTTGCAGTAGTGACACAAAGGCCTATACTGTAGATATATTTTGTTTCTCTTTACCTTGATTTCTATTCTCAACCCTCAAGGGAACAGTTAAAAACAAGTCAGACATCATATATTCACACTAGTCTACAGTGTGAACATACAGCTAGTATAGGGGGAGGGGGGGGGATACAGCATACAATGACAAGAATTGAAGGGGAGGGAGGGGGGGGGACAGACAATGCATCAAATGATAATGACAATACAATGAAACACTGTGGTCAGAAGGATGAATGTCAGTGAAATCAGAGGTACCTCGACTCTCACCACCAGCTACACCCTCCTCCAGTGCGAGGGTCTGAGCCTGCAGCCTTTTGAGCTCGATCGCCAACCTCATCCTCTCGAGCTCTTGGGCAGCCATCAGTTCTTTGTGTGTGAATTGCTGGTGCTGAACGGTAAGTTGGTGTTGATGCTCTGCCTCATGGTCAGACATCTTCTCTTGCATCTTCCAATAATTGAAGTCTATGCAGTGGCACTTAACCTCCAACCATTCATTCTGCACCTGATGAAATCATTCAATGAAACTTTTTGAAGTGGACTCAAGACTAGTCAAGATCTTATCAGTGGGGGTCTCACGTGTGTGCTTCTGGGATGGCTTGGATGATGACAGCTGTGAGTCACTGTCATCTGATGGCATGGGGCTGGTGGGGAGCAATGAGACATGGAGTGTAGAAAAAAAATTAGATGTAGTAACATCTGAGTCATAGGAATCATCCCTGCTCATGGATGCTGATCTCGGCACAGAGAGCCAGTCCTGGTCAATGGAAAGATGTGAAGGTTGCAATTTGGGGCAGGGGAAGGTCATCAGAGGGGGGTCATCATTTAAACTCACTGTTTCAGGAACTCTTGATGGCTGGGGATGCCCAACTGCAGGGGGGGAAGTGATGGCAAGCAAAGATTGGTTGGAGCCAACAGGATGAGAGGGTGTGATGGCAAGTGATGATGGTTTGGAGATGAAGGGTGGGGGGGCGATGGGACAGCTAGCAAAGATTGAGTGATGGCAGGAGTGGGTGATTGAAATGCGAGTGGCAATGGCAAAGAAATGAAAGGGGGGGGGGGCTGGGGTCATCCGTGCTCATCGACACAGAGCTGCCTATGAATGATTCATTAGCACCACCTAAAAAACCTTCATTGGCTATTTCTCCATCTTCGATCTCCTGTGATGGGGATGGTTGACTTGGTAAATGGGACTCAGGGTTGGCCACCAGGGGGGGTGTCTGCTGTAGCTTGAAAAGCTCAACTGCATGAACAGAAAAATTCTGCCCACTATCAGCAGAACTCCAAGTGTTGTTGTACATGGGATTTGTGTGCCACCATCCATGGAGATTGGCCCACCATGGAAACTCCTTCTGGATTGTATCTGACAGCCATTAGTCTACCTATAGCATATGGTATGAAAGTATGGACATACTGATAATATTCCTAGTTCTTTTGCCACTCATCAACTCCTTGTAGGTGCATCCTGCACCCATCTGCCCCAGAAGTGCATTCTGCTTCTGGTACTTAGATTTCAAGCTGTAATTTTTAAGTAAAAAATACCAGTAACAAGAGAGGGACTTACACATCAAGACGACTATGAATTGAACTTGCAAATGCACCTGGATTCACCTGAGCAAGGGACCAAAACTCTTTGGTCTCATCATGCAAGAGGATCACCTTTGCCATCTCTACATATATTTGATTTTTTCCATGGTGTAGCTGGTGTTTTCTCCTGCCTTCCTCTTGAGCGTCCTGCATAGAGTCTGAGAAGAGCTTTTTGCATTCCAATTCATGGGTCTGACACCACTCAATAAGATGATCAGTCTGTCCAGCATGTGCTTTTTCCCATTGCACTCGAGGGACCACTGCCTTTGCAGCTGGATTAGTGGATTGCAATAATGGGGGGCCAGGAGAATCCATAGTACTGCAACAACAGTCACTACCAACAGGTGTTGGCATGACAGTGGCAAGGAGAGTCAGAGTTCGAAACAAGCCATATGTCAGCATCTTTGGCCAAGAACTCACTGCAAACAGCTGACAAACACCCAACAAATACATGAACCTCCTGCAACTTTGAGGGACTCTATTGTCTGCAACACAGCCACAGAGCTGTGGCTTATGGGTTTTCGAAACATCAGGCCAGGCTCCACCAGCCATCTCCATGGCTCGGCTCGGCTTGGCCCAGCCTGGCTCAGGGCTTCAGGTGGGGCCCAGCACAACACTAGTTGTAACTAAATGTACCAAATGTCCCAGAGGCTAGAAAGACAAAGAAAAGATGGATAAAAAGTGTGGTGGTAGTAATGAAAACTGACTGCCTGCAAACTAAAGAAAAAAAAATCCCAAGGAAAGTGGCACATGCTATCTAAGTTTATTTACTTGAAGCATTGAAATATTCAATGCTGTACATTATGCATTATGGCCTTCCCAAAGGTCTGGACTGGCACATGGGCAGGTATGCAAAACTAGGTGCCCATGAATATGTCCACTGGTATTTGCATTATGTACACCAAAAGAGTGGATGCAGTCATTCCCATTGTGGGATGAAATGAAGGAAGGAGTGAGGGCAGGAGTGTTGGCACACCTGACACATCAGATTTTGGGAGATTTGGGACAGGTTTTGATGGCAAACAAAACATTGATAAATGGCAAAACCTCAAATAATGTACCAAATTGACATTTTGTTGTCATGACAACCTGGCCCAAATCTCCCAAAATCTTATGTGTGATGCTCCCACTTAGATTACCTTGCTTGCAAGATTTCTGTCACATTGTAACCCCTGTGGGAACTGGTGTCCATCTGAAAGTCCTTCCTTTCTGGGTATGCACAGCTGTATACACCAATGCCACTCCACCTGTGAATCCTGCATATATACCTTAATTAGCTTTGCTAATAATGTATGATGACACTGCTATCATGCAGGGGATATGCCTATAAACTCACTCCTTCAATATCTCTTCAATAATGTCAGACCTTTTAGCTGGATTTTTGAAAGCTTATTAGTTATCACTTCTTATATTACTATAGTCCAATGGCATTCCTGGTGCAACTTTCTGACATCTATGCAACACCTGTCACAGTGAGTGCACCTCCATGCTCATTGTTGCTGACAGTGAGTATGCATATCTCAACAATGGCTGAGCTGTTGTAGGGAGTCTCCACTCCCTAGAAATGAAACACTACCCTTTGCTGCTGTTCCCTACCATTTCATATGGCCCCTTA
Source organism: Pisolithus thermaeus (assembly GCA_024663475.1). Classification (NCBI taxonomy): domain Eukaryota; kingdom Fungi; phylum Basidiomycota; class Agaricomycetes; order Boletales; family Pisolithaceae; genus Pisolithus; species Pisolithus thermaeus. The sequence goes on from JANFAF010000037.1 coordinate 539,687, forward strand.
ATGGTTTTGCTGCAGCCTTCCCTTGCCTGACCCTATTGTCTTGGTGTTTCCCTTGGCTAAACAGTGATCTTGGCACTCCTTCCCTCAGCCAAAACAAGCCCCCTTTTGCCACCAGTCCCTATCCCTGACATCACTTTGCCACCTCCCTTGCCATTGCTGCACCACTGACCCTCCCATAAGCAGTAGAGCCACCTGTCAGAATCACTGGCCATGTCTCATTCATCCACAACTTGTTGGCAATCACCACCAATGGCTGTGATGTTGGGGCCTTGGCATCTGTTGCCCTACTCAAGGTTCCCATATCCCTGAACCACTTTCCCATGTTCCCACCACCTGCCATGACTCTTGGAATTCTTGCAGCCCCCTTTTGCCACAATGCCACACTTCAGAGGTGTTGCCTGTACCCTCCTTTACCTGCCTTGCCTGTTTGTGGACTGACCTTGCTTCACTTTTCTCTACTATACCTGGTAGTATGTCACTTTTACTGTATAGCAGAAATTTTCTCTCCTTTCCCTTGATGTTTGACAGCTCTGATAGTTCTGACTTGGACCTTAGTTACCACTGTCCTTACTCTACAAATATGCCGCCCTACTGAGAATAATAATACCCACCTTTTGGTGTCACTATCTATGTGTCCAAGAGCCCTCTTGAGTCCCCAGAGCTGAGTTACATATTATCATCAAGTCTTTTGAGTCCTTTCCAAGTCCCCAGAGTCCCCCTTTCAAGTCCTTTCAACTTCTTTGAACCTAAGTGGTGGAAGTGTTTAAGGGGTTATTTTCATTGAACTTGAGTATTTTTCTTCTTGAGTACCTGTTATGGTTCTAGGGAGGCCCACCCTAGATCATGATGATGGCTTGTCCTTTGGGACTGTGGTTTTGTCATTACTTGTTATTATTGGTAACACTGAACTTATGTACTTGTGAAATTCACTTTAAAAATGTGATATCCATGCTTTGTTGTTGTATCTTTTTTTGTCAGTGAGAGGTTCTAACCCTAACCTTAAGTACATAGGGTGATTATTAAGTCAGGTCACAGCTTTGTTTCACTGCTTAAAATTTTATCTCTGCCCTGACTGCAGATGTACTACCTCATTCCATCATTGCCCAATACCCCTGAGTCTATGATGAATCAATCCCCAGCTGCTGACAAAGCCCTGTCTGCCTTGGTGGATATTGCCCTAACATCTGTGCATTGGGGCTCCCCACTCAACCCATCTTCTGTACTACAAAGATCAGACCTCCAGAAGCCAAGGTAATGGTAACTATTTCCATGGTAATGGGACACTCTGCTTAACACCCTATGATAGACTCAGAGTTAGGTCCCAGTTGACCAACCTCCAGAGGTGTTTGGAAGAGGAAGTCATTGCCCCAGCATCCTTTTCCTCCATGGAATGCCAGTTATCTGCCCTTGTCATTGCCTTTGCCATCCTTAACCCTTGTGAGTGTCCTCACTGATGGGAAGTAGAATTCCAGGACCTGAAGTCTGGGGGAAGATGTCACAGAATGGGACATTGACAGGTTTGCTGAACCCAAGAGGAATGTTGAAGACAAGACAATATTTTCCATATCCTCAGTGGGGGCACATTTCTGACCCAGCCACCATCTTGGATGTCCATGGAAGGGTGGTGGTTTGGTATCTCCCAGGAATCATGTCTCCTGCAAGAGTGGTAATCCTGCCTCTTTCCCCTCCATACAACTTGTATTTCATTCATCAGTAGGAACATCTCAATAAAATCCATCTCTCTTTGAAAGATAGCCTGGTAAAATGCTCCAAGACTGGTGGTCAGTCCAAAAGGAGTTTTGGCCATAGACATGTGCCAGAGGGGGATGGCAATGAGATGTTTGGTCATGGCCACCTTATGAATTCACCGGTGACATTCCAGCAGGCTCATATGGTAATCCCCCATGTTCTCAGCATTTTGGGAGGCTAATTGACCCTCAGAGATTGGAGGACAAGGTCTATGAAAGTTCCTCTCTCAAAAAGGCCCCAGTAAGCCACTGGCTCCAGGAAATTTCTTATGCAGAGGAGTTCTGGAACACTGTTGCTGAAATCATCCTGCCTGATCTTGCCCATATTGGCAAGGATGCTACAGTGAGTGAAAAAACCCTTGCAATGTTTCGCTATTTTTTGCTAACTGCAGTGTAGCACTGCAGGGCATGGGAATCTTGCTTGGCCATAGTGGGATGGATGGTAGTACTGACTCTTGGCTACTGAGGGGTCACTGTATCATGTGATCTCATCCAGTGGTTGTTGAGATATGTTGGTTTTAAAACAGGTACATCATTGCAAGGGTTTATTCACTTTTGGTAATGGAAGGGTATATGGGGGATATCAGTACTTGGTATAGCCTCCTTTTGCTTTAAGCACTGCCTCAACCCTCCTAGGCATGCTTTCAATCAACTTCTGACACTCTTCAGCTGGTATATCATTCCACTCCACCTGAGTCTTCTCCCACAACTCCAGTATTCCCTTGGGGGGGTGCTCATACTCTGCAAGCCTCCTCTTGAGGTAACCCCAGGCATGTTCTATGGGGTTGAGGTCAGGAGACTGTGCAGGCCATACCATAGTCCTAAAATCCTGCTCCTCCAGCCACTCCTTGACCTGCTTGCAGGTGTGCTTGGGGTCATTGTCCTGCTGGAAGATGATGTCAGGAGGATGAAGACCATAGTACTGAAGGGAATCTTGTAGTTCATCCTTCAAAGTTTGGAGGTAAAGGTCTCCATCTATCCTACCATCAACCTTGGTGGCATATCCAACACCTTCCCAAGTCATACAGCCCTACATCATGAGAGAACCTCCTCCAAACTTCAGTGTCCCCTCCACTAGCCTATCATTCAGCTTCTCCCCTGGCTTTTTCCACACCCATTTGCAACCATCTGACCCCAGGTGGTTGATTTTAGTCTCATCAGACCATCCCACCCTTTTCCAGTCCTCCAGAGTCCAATCCTTGTGAGCATAGGCAAAGTCAAGTCTTGCCTTGCAATGCTTGGCAGAGAGGATAGGTTGTTTACACTTGACCACAGCCTTCATACCAGTCTTCTTTAAGTGCTGCCAAACAGTATTTGGGTGGAGGGGCTGGTTGATGATATTGGAGAGAGTTTTGGTCACCTGGACAGCATTTTCTGCCTTCTGAGTGGAGATAAGATGGATGGCATGGCAGACATTGGCAGGGGAAAGCTTGGATGGATGACCTCCAGTGGACTTCTGCAGGGTTGAACACTCCTTGGAACAAAGCCTAGAGGTGGTAGAGAGATGCAGGCCAGTACTAGAGGCAATAGAGGAAGCAGAGTGACCAGCATCAAGCATAGTCAGGATAGTATTCCTTTGGGTGGCAGAGATGGATCTCATGGTGGTAGAGGTTGGAAACAAAGAAGTGTGTGAACTTTTTGGAACTCAGACACAATGTTGATATGTGTATCTTTGTTTGCATGACCAAACAACCACAATTATCCCTTCATTTGAGTGAGATTCTGCTACCCAGACCAAAAGTGAATAAACCCTTGCAATGATGTACCTGTTTTAAAACCAACATATCTCAATGACCACTGGATGTAATCACGTGATACAGTGACCCCTCAGTAGTCAAGAGTCAGTACTACCATCCATCCCACTATGGCCAAGCAAGATTCCCATGCCCTCCAGTGCTACACTGCAGTTAGTGAAAAATAGTGAAACATTGCAAGGGTTTTTTCACTCACTGTATCTCTGCCAAGGAGGACTGGGTTGTCACCCAACCCCCTTCCCCCATTAGGTGGCCCTCCATCTATCTTGGCATAGATGTCACAGTCAACCAAGAGACTCCTCCCTGTTGTGTGCCATTTCTTTCCTTTTCCCTGTTTACTTTATCTGCCACATGCCTCACATTGTGCACAGCCATTGTCCCCTTTCCCATGCTCTGGTAGTGTCTTGCTCTACACCTCTGCCTGCCTTAGGGGCAAGCATATGGACTCTGTGTTTACAATGGCCCTGCTTATATACATTTCCTCTTTTGTTGTCTTGTTGCTTTACATTGCCAGATCCCCTGATGGGATTTGTGCTTCCTTTTACTTACTACTTTTGGCTTCTCGTGCACATGACTCTGTTGTGTTGTGCCAGAGAGCCCCTATTTGTGCAGACAAATGGTATCATTGTCAGAGTCATTCTGACTCGACATGTTGCACTTCAAATGCTCTCTGTTTGTACAGACTTTCCCCTTTGTCCTACTGGCTACCTTTGGGCATTTGTATGTTACTAATCCTGTCACCTGTGGGGTATATAAACCCCTCAGATGCAACATGGATTCCTTGTACCTTTGCTACCAAGCTACCTACCTAGCAAGTTAGGACTTCTCCTTATAAATCTCTTGCTTTCTCTCTGCCCATCTGAGCACTGCTCTGGTGTTGTGGCCTGCTGCTGTTCACCTCACAGCTCATCTCGGTCTGGTCTAAATCTCAGCAAGACTTATCCTCAACACTGGCACATGGGTAGTTAAGGGTGTCCCTCACAACTACATCTCCATACCACTGGTTGCAATATTAGGAAGAGGCCACACCACTGCCTATTCCCTCCCTTTGGTCTAACTGGTCGGAAGGCCAGTAGTGCATGTTGGTTGGACCCTTGAACAAGGACCCATGATCAATGCTGTGTGACAAAGGCAAAAGTACCCTCACATTGCATATCTGCGAATGTGATCCCTACTCCCTTTGGGTCACAGTAGACAATCACATCATTTCATCCAGGTATCATTCTTGCAACAACCCAACACAACACACTCTCCAACAAAGCTGTAGTTGACATATTGGCAACCCCAGTATTCAAACCAGTCACTGTGCAAAATCATCATTCCCCTTGCAAGTGTCAGTTGCTAGAAGCAGTAAGACCAATAGGACAAAGGAGTACTGGTGGTGATGCATACACCTGCCATGGACCATTTTGAGGAATTCTTGTCTGAGGCCACTCACAACAGCTCTTGACTCATACAAGTTAGCCCAAGGTGTCTTCCAATGTGGGATCATCAATGTTCAGGCCTTCTAGGCAAAAGCCCATCGTTCCCCCACATACTTCAAACACCACTGGAGCTCCAGAAAGGATAGAGAGGATGCCCTCTCAAAGGTTCCAACCTTATCCTCCTACAAGTCCCACATTGAAGCCTGAGATAGAGGGAGTCCCTCATCAAACCTCAGCACCACAAGAAGAAGGTATAGCCACCAGCCCAGCAGAACCTTCAACCTCAAATCTTCTGGAAACCTTCCACCATATCCAAGAACCAGAGCCTTTAGCAGGCAAAAGAATTGATGAAGAAGAAACACACACAGTCAAAGAAACTACTTCATCAAGCACAGATCTTGAAGTGGCAGGTTTTGGAGAACAAGAACAGATCACCCAACTTGCCAAACAGCTACAACAGTTTGCTTGCACAACCGACCCCTCCTCAGGAAAGACTGTCAGTAGCATCAAGGACCTGGTCCAGTGGTATGAGGCTCTTACCAGCCACCAAGGACTCCAGTTCCCTGCCTACATTATCCCCAAACCAACCACTGCAGAAGAGAAACAGCCTGAAGGTCATGCATTTGAAGGAAAGGAACTCAGCTTAGGCAAGCCCTTTCCCTTTGATGGAACTAGTGGCAAATATCAGTCATGGATCGCCTCCATGAACAACTACCTAAATCTCAATCACCATGTCTACAACACTGATGAATGAAAAATCAGATTCACACTCTCATTTATGATGCAGGGGTCAGCCATCCACTTCACCAAGAACTATCTCCAAGACTGTACCACTACAGCTGGCGATGTCTACATCCTAGACATGTGGACTACCTTCCTGCTTAAACTCAAGTGAATCTTCCAAGTTGGAGACACAGAGGTGATGGCCTTCCTTCAAATGGCCGAGATCACACAAGGCAATAAACTGCTAAGTGAGTATATCAGCAAGTTCTTAGATCTTCTCACCCATGCTGGAGTATACAGAGACAATCAACAAGCTGGCATCTACTTTGGTAAAGGCCTTAGAGCTTGTATGGAAAGCATAGTTTGCCCAAAGTTTACAAACTGCAGTGCTTGGTCTTGTTTGACATGGTGGTGGAATATTCCGGGTCAATTCATCGGAGATTGAAATATGGTTGACTCTTGATGACATTATGTCCTCCCCTCCCCATCTCTCCTATGCTGATACTTGATGGGAACACATCTGGCAAATACTAGTCAAACTCTACCACATCTTAGAGTCAAACGTCACAGTGCTGATGGTAACAGAGGATCCTGGAGCAGATACTGAGCCAAAGCATGCTGACTGGACCCCTGAGGAAGTTGATGTGCTCATGTGCTCCTTACATGAACACTGCGTGGAACAAGGCAATACTGGGAGCTTTCATCAATCTACATATGCCAACACTGCTGATCATATTTGCCCACTGCTTGTCTCTGGAAAGGTAAAGGATCACAAGAATATCTCAATCAAATGGGGTGCAGTAAGTCACCTTATCTTTCCCTTTCCAGTTCATCTTACTGACATCCAACATAGCTCAAGCAAACCTACAATGCAATTGTGACTTATTGCAGCAAATCAGGTGAACATTGGGACAATGAACATGGGGCAAACATCAGTGGGGCACTTGCAGCAGAGACTTGGAGCAAATACATTGCTGTGAAGGTATGTATCCATATCAATGGACAATAAGATTTTCTGAAGCTCACTCAGGCAAATACACAAATGAAGCCTTTCTGTAACAAGGGCTGGGAGTATCCAGAGTTTATGGAGGATATTTTTCCACAGGGGGGTGCCACTGGCACCCACACCTTTCATGCCAGGGCATCAAACTCTGTCTTCACTACAAATACTGATGGTAGCAGCGTTTCTGGAACTACTGCCACCCCCATTGCATCCATTGGTGATTGTAGTGATTCTATTCTCATCTCCATCATGCCTGTTACTCTAGCCCTTGTTGCTGATCCTCCCACTTCTGACCCTCCCACTTCCAACCCTCCTGCTACCACTTTGGGTGGAAAGTGATCATTCAATGCAATGTCTGCTGATGTTATGGATACAGCACCCCCTGGCTACTATCACATTTGGGTGTGCTCAAGTAACTGCATCGATAAAACCACTTCAAAATTGTGTAGGGTGCAAGGACAAGATGAATACTACGCAGTTCAAATGGCTACAATGTACTTGCGACCTCCTCTTCGAAAAAATCTGATCCTGAGTCCAATTCTATACTTCTCTGCACTCATTCCACTAAGATAGCCTGATAGTCATTCCACATTGCGACTGCGATATCATCCTGCAGCCTGCTGGCAGCAAGATCATCCACTTGTGTAGCACTGCCAGCAGCCACCTGAGGACTGACCAGAGTGCCTGGCCACAACTGGCACTCATCTTTGTCATTGGTATCGAGTGTGATGTCACTCTTGTCTTCCTCATTCTCATTGCAGCTGTAAATGAAATTGTGCAATGCACATAGTGCTGTGGGGATGTGCACTTGCACATCAACATCATACTCCAGGGCCAGGAGGAGTATTCGGAACTGGCACTTCAAACTGCTGAAGATTCTTTCTATAATGTTCCATGTGGATGCATGCCATAGGTTAAATAATTCCTCTTTGGTTGTGGGTCTGTGAAAATCAAATAAAAATGATGGAAAAATAAAGAAAGATGTAGTCTTACCATGTGTTGGCACAGCCCCACTCTGCAAGATGATATTGGACACTGTGATAGGGGACAAGTAACTCATGATGAGAAGGGTAGCTGGTGTTGGCAAGAAGATACTTTCCAGGGGGGATTCGAAGATTGGTAGATATCACATCACCATAGACATGGGCATCAGTTGCAGACCCTTCCCACCCTGTTAGCACATAAATGAACTTCAGACCAAAGTTGCAGATGAAAAGACTGTTCTGCAAAAGAAATCCTTTGTGATTGCAGTAGTTCAAATGAATGATTGCTGGGGGGGATATGGGGATATGACATCCATCTATGGCACCAATAGCATTCTGGAAATATGGCCAGAACTTGGGGTTGCATCATATTTTTGGATGGACAGATTCATCATCTGGAAACCACACATGGGTGGAATAGAATGGCTGATCAGAAAATATAAAAAGCATCTTCTTGAAGTAGCTGTTCACAAATAAGGTCAAATATTGTACAACTTTCATATGAACTCACCGAGATATTGTGTCATTTGAACACTGAAAGCATTCTGCCACATGCCTGCTGGTCAGGCCAGTCACACATGTGTACAAGAATATCAAGAGTTGTTCTTCCAAGGTGACAAGCTTGGAGTCACAGTGACCCATGGCTTGTAGCTCCCTGATGAGCTGAATGAAGTCCTCCTTGTACATACCAAGTTTGTAGCAGATATGTCCAGGATGACCACTGAGCAGTTCCTGGACCCACATTTTGCCAGAGAGCCTGGATGTGTGGTATGGTGTCAGTTCACTATGAATCCCTGAGTCAAGAAGCTTGGCCAACAAGGCCAGGAGTGCCTGGAGCAGTGTGAAGATCTGCCATAGAAGGAGTCAGCACACACCATAATACTGATTGGGTGGCATATGTGAATGGGGTTCAAACATTCAATCTCTGACATATGTGATCATGAGGTTGTGCACAGCTCACAAACAAGACCAAGCCCTGCAGTTTGTAAACTTTAGGCAAACTATGCTTTCCATATGAGCTCTTAACAACAAAACTACAGAGTGGGTCCTCCACTCAGGCAAGATACCAAAAATGGTCCAAAATTGGATCGACACTGCAGTCAAAGCACAGACAGCCAAGGCATCCCTTGGCATCTATAATGAAAACCTCATGGTGAAGCATCAGCAAACCAACCCTCCACTGGGCAGTGCTGGACAGCACTGTCCAGTTGTCCCAGAACCCCAGTTCTCCCAACAAGGTACCTAACTGTCAGAATCTGTAAAGTCTGTCCCAGCACATCCAGTCCCATTACAGTCTGGGGGAATCCCCCTTGTTTGCCTCAAGTCCTGGAGTAATCCAAATTCAACAGTATGTGACAGTTCACTCCAGACTGGACCAGGTTGCTACCAGCTCATTCCAGACAAGTGAATTGGACAGAAAATAGTGACTTGCATTCTAACTAGTATGCACGAGACAGACCAAATGGTATGATAACTGTAACTGCATCTAATCAAGGTCAAAATCAAAGCCTGTATTCATGCCCAAAGTTGCACTGCTGTTCCTAATCAAAACAAGGTATTCAAGCGATAATAAAACTAGCTACAGTTTATTACTCACATTCCAATACTTGCCCACTCCACATGGAGTGCTTTCATCTTGGCATGGTGAACAGGTGCAGTATCACATTTTGCCATGAGTCCAGATAAATCAATGTAGACATCTGCATAAACATCATGTTTGAATGTGACCTCTTTGCCCTCCATGACCATTTCATCCAGGGCAACTTTAATCTATATAGGTGTCAGCATGTGAAACAAGCAAAGGTCTAATCAAAATACAGTGGTGGTGGCAAGTGCAACCACAGTGTGTGGTACTTCTTTCTCAAAAACCTCTGGAAACATACTTGTGATGGCATTTGAACCTGTATAGAAAAAATTGATGATGAGTCCAGATAGTGCAGGGTGTGCAAAATTATTCATATGACCCTACACAAACAACATGAGGGCATAATCACATACTAATCTTGCTCTCACCTCTATATCTACCCCATGCCTCAAGAAGTTACTGCACTCTAGAAGGCTCTTTGCAAGCTCGGCATTAATGGGGCGACAATTTTGAGGGTCCCATTTGTAGTGGTCACAGATGAATGTGCAAGCTTTCTTCTTCAGTGCAGAGTGCCAGTTTCCATGATCTTCCCAAAGCTACAAAAAGTCAGATAAAAATTTTTGTTGCTGTCCAACACTCACCAGCTTTGTAATATTGGGTGAATATTGAGGCCACCACCCTGTGCAAACCATTATGTAAATCAGTCTTAGTCCCTCTAAGTAATTACTACCTACCATCAGGAATTGCTAAGCCTGGGGAGTGATGCTTGGCAATAGCTTCATTCACATATTCAGGGGCCTTGTGGTTGAAGTCAGCATGCAATGGGAATAAGTTGATGGGCATGATATCGCAGTGAGAGATCTGTTTGGCACACTTGATAATGTCACAGATTGGTGGGGTGTAAAACTGGAGGTGAGAGGGATCAGAATTGCTATCAGGTACTATACCAGAAGTAACAGAAGTCACAGGAAGGGGGATGGGAGCAGCTTCAGCAAATGATGAAGTCATCTCACTGATGGGACCCTCTAAACCATCCAAAGTGTCACCCTTGGAATGGCTGATATGGCAGGAAGTTTTGGATTTCTGCCAATCACGTATAGCCAGAAGTTGGGTATTGTCAGGAAGTCAGGGGGCATGGTTACACTGGTGGTGTTGAGCAACAATGTCTTCAATCTTTCCTAACCTTATTGTCAGCACAGCATACCAACAGATACCGAGCTTACTTTGCCATGTATTCATGGACCCATGGTCACCTTGAAACCGCAGTGCACCAGATTGGGAATGGTTCTTGCCAGGTTGGCTGCTGTGACCACGATCTCCAGCTAGACATCTGAATTGCCATGATTCACAAGGATAGCCACTAGCAAGACTCACCAGCACTTCAGAGATACATCATCAATCACCAGATCATCTTCACCTGGATCTAAACCACCTCCAGTATTCTTGGTGAATATGGTGTGGGATTTGGCTATGGTTGAAGGGAGCTGAGAAAATGATTGGGTTCAATGTAGCCCTGGAGGTTGTGGAGGTGGTGAGGGGGACCCATTGTCATGAACTGGATGTTGGCCTTGGACAGGGGTACCAGAAAAGGATAGACTAGAATGAGTATGGACACAAGAATTATGTTGAGGAACATCTAAAGTATGATCTTTGGCCATTGCAAGCATCCAAAGTTGCAATAGCCATTTGGGTAGAGCCAGTTGAGAACCATCCCAGTCATCTTGTCATTGACAGGTGCTATCAGACCTGCATTCAGACACAGGGTGAGAACTCACCACAGAAGAACCTTGTGAGACAGGAGAATATTGAGGGATTACCAGAAGACAAATGAGAATTATACGACCTGGTAGACTGTGTCCCACCAGTGGAAGCTTGAGAAGGGAGTTTGAAACTGAATGGTTGACTGGGTTGAGAATGTTTGAATGATGGCCACACTTTGGGACTTTGCTCTGCAAAGGGTGGAATCGACTCGACTGCCCATAGCAGAATTTGACTCTCCTGCTCATCCTCTGCATAGCCAGGGGCCATGGGGTTGACTGGTTTGTCCTGTGTAGCTATGTTGAGATTCCGAGTTGATGGTCACAGGTGCCTTGCAGTTTGAATGCTCTCAATATTGTGGAGCTGCCAAAGCCACCCACCATCACCTCTTCCAGCATGTGAAGAGTGCCTAGGTTGGTTGGGCTCCATGTCTGCAACAAGATGTGGTCAGAAAACATAGAACAGCTAAACAAACCCACTGTCCAGAGGCACAAGTTCCTCATCGAAAAGCTGATCAGCTCTTTGTACATGCTTCATTTGCAATGAGACAGCATCATCATCAGCAGTGGACTGGGAGCTGGGAATGGCTTTGCTGCTGTGTTTGCACTTGGGAGGCATTGAGAGACGAAGTCAACTGCTAAGGTCACTCCTGAAGTCTACCAAAAAACATTGCAACACTGCTTTGTGCCAAATTATATAATGGGCTTATTACACATGAAGGTGACCTGAGACATGATAAGGATGTATAGCCAAATATGAAATAGTACTCAACATGTGGGACAAAAGAGAGGATAAGTACAATACTGACAACAACACCAGAGCAGCACATGCCATTCCTGAGAGAGACTCCACACAAGTGAATGAATGGTTGGATAGAGAACTGCAAGTTTGATGTGACAGAAGCAAGCTACTTACACATTGAATGACACACAGCCTGTTGGGGCATGGAACCAGTACTATAGCCCCTCCAGTTGTGAAGAACAGAGGCACCATGAATTGGTAAACTTGAAGTGGGAGAATCATTGCATGAAGATGAATGCCAATGCTTATTTGGAACCTCCAGGGGGTCCAAATCATTCCTATGCTCCTGGTGGCATGACTACCAAGAGCCAGACCTGAGTCCAAGCTGTAGAAACCAGGACCTGCAGAGCATCGATGGGGAGCAGGTCTGGGAAACAAAAAGGGTAAGTTTGACAGGAAAAATTTACCCCCATTCCATGATTCATCTGCAGAATCATCAAGCAAGGCATCCACTTCACTCTCCACATCTGCTAACTTCAAGCTATTCTTGCCTCCAATTTCTGTCTCCAAGCCAACTTCATCATCATTGCCCACTTGACTTGCAGCTGTCCACACGTCAGGGCCAAGTTCTGAGAGTATCTGGATGATGGTAGCAATGAACATGTCATGGGTAAAAGGTGTCTTGTGACTGACATTGCTGTGGCCATCAGTGGATAGGGGTACAATGATAGTGTTGTGCAGATGTGTCAGAAGGTTGATGATGGGTTTGAAGTCTGAAATATGTTGCAGTATGAATGGCTTCCATGTGAGATCTGACTGGATTGTGATTGTCTTCAGCATGCTTGGCTTGAAAGTATTGAAATACTTGTTGAAACATTGTGCAAGGTTGCTGTCACATTTCAGCTTGTAAGGCTTGTCAAGAAGAACACATATACCAATAAGAACATAAAAGAATGATTCAAGATCATGAGTTCATCATGTACCATGGGCTGCCCAGTGCCTGCCATTACGAGCTGTGCTGCCATCCATGACCACATTCCCTAATTTTGATTGGTGAGTTGTTTGATGTTACAAGAATATGGAATGCACCATGCAGTGAAGAGGGGATGTATCAATTGTGTGTCACAGGTCATTCTCCACACTGGCAAGACCCATGGCAAGGACAATATTATCTTCCTTGGTCAAGTCTGAGACTAATCTCAAAGAAGTATGTCCTTTGAATTTACAGGCATGATGGGGACAAAATTGCTGGATTTGGATTCTGCTTGAGTTGGCTCTTCAACTGGTGGTGTGGGGGTCACAGAACTGGTGATAGTGGTAGGCTCTGCCATTGGGACAGCATAACCCCAATCAGCAAGCACCCCTTGTTGCTTGACACTCGCTACTCTTGTGCACAAGGGAGTTTGATCAGCAGCAGAGAGGCTGGACATCCTCTGTATGAATTCTAAATGATCACTTCTTTGAGTCACAGATGCGAGAAGAAGGTTGAACAGGCTAATATTGCAGTGCAGGACATGGGTGATTTCAACTGCATTCTTATGGGCTATCAATAATTCCATGAGGGATTAGTGCAGGCCATGAACAATAGTGTTACTTACCAACAATATAATCAAGAAAGGCAACAAGGAGCTCTCCCAGACAGGAAAATGCGGTGATAAGATCGCTGACTGGATGAGTGACAATGTGGGATAAAACACGGAGGTAGTAGGGATTAGTCTTGTAATGGGCAAGATATGCTTGGATGAAATGGGTTGAACTGTTGAGCTGTAGACCTTCGATTACTGATGGATAGGGTACTTTGACTTGTTCCTCATGAACTAATGTTGGAATGCCTTCGACCTTGTACACATCCAAAATGGAGAGCATCTTTCCCTCAGTATACTTCCTGAGGGGGTCAATCCATGAATCCTTCATGGCCACTTTCCTAGCTTGCATACCACCAGTACCCCTTGCCCTCATCATACCTTCCCAAACCATAGTTCCCTGACTGAATAAGTTGTCAGATATAAAGAGCAATCTTTTGAGTTCAATGGTACAGGTGGAGGTGTCCATCTCAATTTTCAACTCCTTCATATCAACCACCTTTCCATCTTCGCAGCTTCTCTTCCCCCAATTGATTGAAGTATCAAACCTGAGAATGTTATGAGGAGTAGACATGACACTGATGAGTATGTGCAGGAACTCACGAGGATTATGATTGATGTCATAGCCACAAGTGGAGAGAGACCCACCACAATCAAAAACCATGAGGTATATCTGAGAACCAAGAATGTGGAGGCATGGAGTGGCATGGTGGCCATCCTGAGCATACAACAAGCAGGACACTTTACTGGCCATTTCTATGTATGATGATCTCTTGTTATCCTTTCCTATGTGGTTCTTCACTTCAGCAAAGGTGGTGAGATGCCTCCAATCAAATTTGCTGCCAGGAGTGAGCCAACAAGACAGGTCCAGTTTCCTCATCACATTGCCCCCACTCAAGGGGCATGAAGCTGAATCTGTGCTCCACACCCTGTGGATAGTGAGTATCTAGAAATAGTGGTAGGAGAGAATTGAACTCACCTGACAGAAACCATCACACATGCCTGGTTAATGGTCCCAACCACCAAATTGAAAAAGGTCACAAGTAAGCCTTCACATGCTGTAGGCTTCACATCAAGCTGAGGAGCTCCAGGCCAATAGCCAACTGCCTTCTCCTCGGAAGAGCCAGAGGCAGGATTGACCATTTGAAGGTAGAGTCCCTTGTCAATGCAGTGGTTCAGTACTTGCTCCATTGTGTAGTGGTCTGATTTTTGGCTAGTTCTCCCATTCCTTTTGGAAACAGGACCTCATCTGGAAAAAGAAAGTTCAAAAGCCTATCACTGTTGTCTCTTGAGAGCTCCCAATGTGTTCCATGGGTGTCATTTTTGACCATATCATTCATAACAGCATGGAACCAGTTGGTTCTACACCTCAAGCATGGATGTATAGACGAAAGCTTTGGATGATTGTCACATCTTTGTTGGAAAACAAGTGGATGCCACTCACATGCTGTTGATTGTACAGTGTCACATGGACTGGCCACTGCTGCACAAAAATGAAATAAACACTGAGATATTGCTAAGTAAGGTAAAGCTAATTACTCACTTGACTTTTCTGTGGCATTTTTTCATTACTGTCTGACACAGGGAAGCTATTCATCACAAGATGAGTGTAAGGAGGAGATGGAGTGCACTGAAGTGGCTGTGGGCAGCCATGGGTAGATGTTGACTTCCAGATTACATATCACAAATCAAAATGATAAGTCAATAGTATTTGATAATTCTACTCTCATGCATGTGATACAGAATAACATCTAAGCTGGAGATAATGCATAGTAAAATTCTTTTGTCCAGTACTTGTTCAGCCAGAACTCATTACTGAATTCATAGCTACTTAAACATGTCAGATGGGGGTGAGCTTCTTGCCCAAAGTTTGGGACTAGATGAGCTGGAGAATGAATGACAGTGAGTGGAATTACCTCTCCAACTTGTTGACCATTACTCTGCACCACCTGCCTCAACAAATGCATACCAGTTGCTGAATTAACAATAATGGGATTGGACTGAGGCACAATGTTGAAGTGCTGAATGTATGCGAGGAAGAGGTCCAGGCATGCAGGGCAGAAGATCATATGCAGCTTGGAAATGGAGTGTCCAGCTAAACCATCTCCTGGCCAGTCGCTCTCAGGGTGTGTGCTGATAATAATTGAGTCATGTTGGCCATGAGGCTTTGCCACCAAGGGTGGTACAGCACGAAGTGTCTGAGGCAGCAGTAGAGTCTTGCTATAGTATGAAAGCTGTTGTACATGCAATTTATGCCAGATCTGAAGCTTGATGATTGCAGGTTGTGAAACTTGGAAAGAAGTATCCCTATTCCCAAAGAAGGTAGCTAAGACATGTTCGAGATTGGGTAGCTGGTAGGTGATGCCAGCCTCATTGACAGTTAGCTGTAACGAGGGCTTAGTTGCAAGATGGAACCAGTCGTTGGTGTTGCAAATGTGTGATAAGGTTTTGGAGCCACAGGAATCTTTCTGAGGAGAAGGGAGGTGGAGATGGAGAAATAGTTGGGAATTTGACAGGTCAAAGTAGAGTATGCAGAGAGGTAGCCCTCACCATCTAGTTCATATCCTTCCTCCATGTCTGAGTTGGAGAAACTTTCATCATCAGTCCCAAGTTGATCCACATGCTGCTGGATGTACGTTGCAAGGTCAAAACATAAACACTTATCCAGCCAGTCAAGATAGTATACAATTTGGTTGTTATAGTTTTGATTATTGCCTGCACAAGCTCGAACCTTGATCTCCTTGATGTGGGCATGTTCAGTGATGTCAGCAGACCACTGCATCACTGCTCCAGATTGCTGAATGCTTGGGACTACACTCTGGAGAAGCTCCAGCTTCGGAATCTGCCAGTCAACTCACATCCCCTCACTCATGATGGCCTCCTTGTGATTGTGGAATTCTTGTAAGGAGCTAGCAACCTTTTCAAGAGACTGAGTGGTGAATGATGGTACCTGTGCAAGATAATGGAAGTCAAGAAGAGCATGGATTGCTATGAGAAACTTGCATGGAACAGATCCAGCCACAGCAGCTATGATATAGCACTGGACTGCACAGTGATCACGACCCGTGACTTGTTTAAGCCTTGAGATTCTGTTGCTGAACACCTGATACCCCATGGAAGTCTGAATAATAGAGAAACAGAAATCCAGCTTGGCAGCCCCTGTCACATCAATGCACCACTTGACATTGTGATCCCAAAACATCTGATGAAAATGGTGCAATACTTCAGGAGTGAGAAAGATGGAGGGATCTGATAAGGGCCAGAGATTCCAACATGGTTCAACAATGCCATTTAACCAAAACTGTCTCATAGCCTTGAGAAAATTTTGGTAGTCCATTGGGGGACATTGGGAACATGTGCTGCGGATGGCAGTGAGCATGGTTGCTGCAGTACGAGGGGGATGCCAAAAGGGATCACCAAATTCCTTTGAAGTAGCAGTGGTGACAGGAGAAACCTTCATGGCTGTCCCTGCCAGCAGGCCTTCTTCAGGTGTATCTGCAATCCACACAGCTAACAGAGTGAAACAGTAACATAAATTGCCTCTCAGGTCGCTCATCATGACCCCCACAGATGCAGCAGTCTTGAGAGGTGATAGAATGATGTTGAGAGCTTGGTGCATGAGCTGGTCTTGAAGTAAGCTACAGACATGAGTGGTTCTGTGTGTAAACTTTGCAATGGGAAGTAATGTGAGGAGGATATAAGCATGCATGGATGATTTGCTGTGAAGGCATGCATTGATGTTGGTGAGACTGATTAGGAGGGGGTGAGCCATATGGTTACCACTCATCACTGAAATATTGGTCTTGTCATCTGACAAGACCACTCCTAGAAGAGTAGCACCCAGTGGCAGTGCCTCCTGAGTGACAGTGTCATCATTGGCAAGCCTGAAAAGAGTCAAGACTCCCATACTTGCATACTCCAGGTGCAATCCCCACTCAACCACTTGCCATATGTGTGACAAATCTTTGTGGCACTTGTCCAGACCTTTCTTGGGACAAATGATATGTGATGCTCGAAAAGCAGATGGCTCAGAAGTGACTTTAGACAATCAATGGGATTATGGTAGAAAACATAAGCTGGCTCTTTTGTAGGATATTCAGTCATCAATGTTTCGCATACCCATCATGGACCAGATGGGAGAGTTTCAGCACGAGTCCTGAGTTCTTTTGCAGAGTGAAAGGAAAGTGAAAGATTCCTCATCTGTTGTGGATGGTGAAACTTCAAAGGTGCTGGAATATCACAACTTACAATTTCAAGTGAAAGTAAACTGTCAATGGGGGCCATGCTAAGACAAGACCACAAGAGCCATGAAGCAAAAGCCCACTCTTGCCTTGAAGCCCATGGAAAATAACTATTCTCTTGGCACTGCTCTGCATACTGATCATGTCCAAATCGATCCATAAATGTCTCCTCACCAGGGAATGCTTCTGCACATCCTTTGTAGGTCTTGACATATATTCCAGGGTCTGGATCATGTTGACTTCCATGAGTTCCATGAGGGTCATTGAAGTTCAAGGGGTTGCCATAATCAGGAAAGACATCCATATCAGCATTCTCATCATCACCTTGCAAGTGAACCTCAACATCCTCCCCATGGATCAGGTCTTTAATTGAAGATGTACAGTAACATGCACCTGAGGGTTGATTCATGTGTTGAAGAACATTTGTTGCTGTGGAAAATTTCTTAGCACACTGAGGACAGCTAATGTTTTTTGGTAGACCAGAAGGTACTTTCTTCTGAGGCATTTTAACAGGACATCACCGAAGGGCAGAGAGACTGTAAGGGTACAGAGTAAGATCCTGCCTGAGGCATAAGGTTATCACATGCTTACCAAGCATCATGCATCGTGCATCGTGCATCTAATGTGCTGGCATAGCTAGAATGCATGCTAATACACACCATCATGATGAATGTCCTCCAATTGTCCCAAGAATCTTCTGTAACTCTCGATAATTGTGCCCAATGAGACTCCAAACAGCTTTACTTCTCCTCTCCACTTGCCAAACTTCACGACAATGCGATTGCTCCCATATGCTGGCCCTTTCAATGCACAAACATTTTATCTTCTGATGAGTCACAATGCCATTCTCAGGTTTCATTGGCAGAACTAGAAGGATTTGAATCATTGGATGAAAAGGTCAGCCAACCACAGCACTGAGATTATATGTACTAACTTCCAGTTCAGCATGAAGCATCAAAGGCATATGTATGCCATGTCATTCCTCCTCCATGCAGCAGCATGGAGGCTGCTCAGAGTGATTGCCAAATATCCCTCATGTGAAAGGATCTCGCATATGAAATCATTCATCATAACACTATTGCTTTACAACTCAACCACATCATGCTTGAGAGGGTGGAGGTGAATTTACTTGCAGCAGATGAGCTCCCTGGTCATGTCTGACTGACCATCAGACAGAGTGGCCATTCAGTCACAGTTGAATATGCGATGTGAGAGTCTTGGCCCCATTGTCCTCAAGCCAGTCAGTCTAGCATTTTTGAGCTTCCATTTCTTGTGACTCAGTGATACATGTAGATAAACCAGCACCCTCTACCTTTGATGTTGTCTTGGATTAGTAGAATATCTGTTCAGTGGTGTGTTGGATATATGCTGTATTGTTCTCAGTATTGAATTGGCTCGAAACATGGCACTCAGTTAAGGCAAATAAAATAGTACTACTAGTAAGTAACAATTTGTCTTCCAGCAACTCAATCTGAGATGCAATGGGTGGTGTCTGAAGGGCCAGGATCAGTAGTGCACTGCTGGTGCCATCATATAGTAGAATTTCAGTAGTGCAGTGAACTTGCACTGGAGGGTTGGTTTGCTGATGACTAAGTGAAGTTGAGTGGCACTGTTAAGGCTTGAAGTTCACACAGACATACTATGTATAGTTGAGTACTTGGAGTCAGGCCAGTGCTGTAAGTACTTAGTATCTTGAATTCTTGAATAGTAGTTGGGGACAACTGGAATGACTGTGTAGTTGTGCACAATTGTGCTGATCTGTGCCAGACTGTGCTGGGCTTGGCACTTGGCTAAATGATCTGGAATGCTGGAATCTTGGCTAAGCAAAAGGGTTGGTTTGCTGATGAAGATCAATGAGTTCTCCATATGTATCAAGATGAAGGCACAAGTTCTGCTTCAAAGAAGCATCACAACCCTTATGCAATGGACATTGGTTGCCAGAAGAAATCTAACACCTATTGGCCACCCCAAAAGAGGAAACCATTCCATTTCCAAGAAGTCCAAAAGGAGTTTACTGGTGAATGTTTCAATTGTGGAAAGAAAGGTCATCACTCATTCAAGTGCCCTCAGCCAAAGAAAGCCAAAAGTGGAGGAGTCCTCCAAGAAGTCAAATCTTGCTATACACAAGATGAGCTACAAGAGCTCAAGAAGGCTTTTGCATCTGAAAAGTCAGATTTTTAGAGTCCTCTCTCCAGTCTACCGCAATGGAGGAGAGGTGTATGTTTAGGTCTGTCTCAGCTCCCAATGCTTTCAATGATTATCCTTCTGTGTGAGCAATTAGTGGATCGTTATTTCTGGTTGAGTGAGAAGACCAAGCAGTAAGCACTGCTATTGATAGCAGTGCTGAATGCAATGCCATCAGCCAAGAAACCATGAAAAACACAGTCTCAAAGCAAAAAAAAATTCAGACCCATGGACTGCTAGGAGTTTTGAAGGTGCCATGAAACAGAAAATTGACACAATCATATTCTTCACTGGAAGAGTGCATGGGCAAACCTTCAAACTCAATGCCTACATCATGGACCTCCAAAATGAAAGAGTCCTGCTTGGAATGCCCTGGCTTCAACAAGCCCAGCCAGTAATTGACTGGGCCAAACACTGGATAGTAGGATGGGGAGTCCCCAAAGCTACTGTTGAAATAAACTGAACTTCCATATCAATGCAACTTGAGGCCAATCAAAAACATGATGAAGTTACTCTGCCATCAGAGTATTTCTGTTTTCAAGAAGTGTTTTCTGGAAACTGTCCTCTACCTACTCATCACCCCAGCTATGACCACATGATTAAAATCAACCCCTCAAAGGACCTAAAGACCTTCAAGCCAGCCAAAATATATCCTCTCTCCCATGATGAAATGAGTCTCCTAGATGAGTTCATCAAAGAGAACCTTGCCACTGGGAAGATAGAAAAGGTTCAGAACTCTGACATTCTGAAGGTACTGCCAACCCTGGTCTTTTTTGTTGGCAAGAAGGACAGGAAAAAGTGACTGATCCAAGACTACCGATGTCAAGTTTGGGCCTACTCCGATGATCTCCAATGCTCACAGAGGCCAGGGGATGTGTCCAGAGGTTGGCTGACATTGGCTGATGATTGGCCAACATGTACTGACAAAGAGCAACAATGGCCAAAGGGTGGCTGACAGTCATGACAGAGGTTTGGGAGAGGGCATTGGGTTCAGCTCATGTGCTGCCCCCTTGTATGAGCCCAGCCCTCAGATTTCACAGATAGGGAGGAGTCAGTATTAAGCCAACAATGGAGGAGGAGGCCAGTCGAAGACCACAGAGGAGGGTGTCAGATATTTAGTTCCTCAGTAACCACAAGCTACTATGTATATTAATATGTACCTGTCAGATATTTAGTCTACAGGTGGTCAGTAAAAGTAAAGCTAAATAAAAAGGGTGACTTACTCCTCAGTAACCACAAGCTATGGGAGAAAACTTATCCTACTGTATGTCCGCTTTTTGGCTTATGTAAGCAACAAACCTTCGCACCCAAAATATGTACTACTCAGGGGGCAGTTTATACTCAACAGAGGGAACTAAGTTGATATTCATACTGAAGAGACACTGCTGAGTGCAGTGGGCTTATATACAGTGGTCATGCCATCAAGGTGGTACAGTATCGGAACGATGGAACTAACATACAGAGTACAGTAAAATTTCAAGGGACAGAAATGTCAGAAAACTTCAGTTGGAGTACAAGTGCAGACAGCAGAGGTGAGGGGTGGGATAAGGAGAAAGCATCTAAAAGGAATAGTACAGAATGGAGTAGCTTCAGAGCACTCACCAACAGCCAATCAGGCAATAGGCCGAAAGCCTAAAGGAAAAGCAGCCCTGCACCATCCCATGCAGTGTGGCAGCTGTGCCATGCCTGGACTGGACCATCAACCCAAAAGGAAGGTGACTCCTAAGTCAAGGGAGGATGTCACCTGACAGAGAGACACTAGTCATGTGGTAGTGCTGACAGAGACCAACAGGGTCTGACAGAGAATGGGGTGGGAATGCACTGTATGAGTGCTAGAGCAAGCAGATGGGGGCAGAGCAGAGCAGACAAGGGCTGGTGGCAGGAGGGGAAGGCCCACAAGGGTCGGATGGTCAGTGGTGGCACAGTGAAGAGAAGAAGTAACAAAAGCCCAGGGATGGGCTAAGGATGGTGATGATAGCACGAGTCTTGATATGTCCCTAAAGGAGGTCCCCAAAACCTCAACAGCACAAGGTACTCTTCTGATATCAAAAGCAGAGAACTGGCCTTAGTCTTAGGCACAGAAAATAGCCATAGATATATATATATGTAGCCCGGAAGACAAACTGAGAAGCTCTAGCCCCAGACTTGGGCTCTGGCTCCTCTAAACTTGTATTGTAGTAGTTGGATTCCTTTTTTTTTTTGTGACTACTCCTGACACCAAACTCCCTTCATGTGCTTAGTCAGCTCCTCACCCACCACATCTGTAAGTCCAAACCACACCTCCCCCTATCTGCTCCTCCAGTCCTCGAAGCTCCCTCCCACCTCCTACCTTGCCCTAACCTCTCCACCCTTCTCACCTCTCCTAGTAGGGGCATCCCCACACCTACATCCGATAGGGGTATTAGATTGCGACCATCCTCAGTCGCCATCCCATGCCTCATCTCGAAACCCAGAACCTTTGAACTGCACCTCCAACCTACTTGATCCTGACTGCAAAGCAGCTTGTAAAAGAGCACAAAGCTTTGGGGTGCTCCCTCTGAAGCTGACTGACCTTTGCACAACCCCCCACCTCAGCACCCTCATCTCGAAGCCAGCTAGAGCCTTGGACCTCCCTCAACATCTTCAAAGCACTTCCAAAACTCTCAGTCTTTCAGAACTCGATGTCAAGGTTCAAAGGATGAATTGATGAGTTCTAGACCCTTCGTATGCCTGCATGACATAGTTAGCCCTTCGTACAGGATGGTAAGACTTAAGGAAAAGTGTAGTTCATCCATCAGACACTGCTTCTGTCTGCTAAACCCCAAACTCCTTCTCATGAACCCTACCCTTGAGGGCAACTGTCTTGAATTTGAGTCCAGACCATGCATGAGTGAGGCAACGTGCACTCATAGACTTTGTAAGGAGTCTCGAAGGCTGCTCGAGCCTGGACCATCGTTCATAGTGCACTTCTCGATATCTCTTGCCCCTGTAACTCATAGTCAGCCCTTTATGTCGAGTAGTACAACTTAAGAGAGAAGTTAGGGCGGCCCTCGGAGACTAGCTGGCTTGACTCGAAGATGAGACAGCCCTCAGGGGGGGTTGACATATATCCATAATCGACATGAGAGCCTTCGAGATGTGCCCCAAAGCCTGGTATGGCCATAAGTGCAATAGTAGCTCGAGGCCACTTCGAGGTCTAACATTCCTGTAACATGTAGTTAGTTCTTCGAGTAGGACAGAAAAACTAAAAGAAATCTTGAGTGTTCTGCATGTCCAGTTGCATCCTGCAAAGTCTTAATTTCCCTTCTACAAGTTCTGCCTACTGTGCTGGGCTCACTTGCACATCCTGGCACCTCCACACACCCACCATTTCACCATACATATCTCGACATGTGTTGCATGCTGATATTTGCATGGTCTTGTTTCCCTGGCATGAGTGATCACTTGCCTGATTTGGCAATCTACTATTGACCTTTGTCACCCCCTTCTTTCATTCTCTCTTGTGCTGATGATCCCCAACAATACTGCTGTGGCCATGAACCCCATGTCAGTCACCTCTGCAGATGCCAAACACACACTGGCCATCCTTCACTAACTGGCTATGATGGAGGTAGGTCCCACAAGGGGAAATGAAGAGTTGTTGGCTGGGCTAGCCAGCATTGAGGTACATTGTCACTGAACCTGCTTTTCTTTCCCCTCATCACTAACCTTCGGCCTAGAACTCCCTTCGTGCTGTTGTTGACACCCCACTGGCCACCCTCTCCTCACTGCCTCTCACCCCTTCTTCAACCACCAGCACCCCCAATGCTCTGCCTGCCCCACCTGCGATCACCATAGCCATGAGCACTCACACCCTGGCTGACCTACCAGCCATTGACATGCTCATGCCCATCACCTCAACTCCCTCCAGTTCCCCTTCCTCGACACTCACCCCTCTCTCCTCACCCACTCATGCTCAGTACGACCCCGAGGTCAATGAATTAGAAGGCAGTCTACAGGCACCTACCCCAGCAGTTGACAATGCTGTCCTTTCAATACCTCTGGAGTCCCCTCTAGCTGGTCAAGCATGCCTCAAAGAAGCATGTACCAGTGTTTGTTCTGACTGCAACATGGAATGGCATATGTTCTTGCCAGACTGGCATCTTAGCTATGTTTCATGAGACTCAACTGCTGGAGGCTCGATGGTGTTTCCCATAGAGGCTTGCATGAGTTGCCTTGATACAAAGGCTGTTTGTAGTGGGATTGACAGCATGAAGTGTGCTCATTGTAAGGCAAGGCACACCCTTTGCTCATTCTATGTGAGTGTCTCCCTAAGTCTTTGTTTCGCTTGCCTCATCCTCCCTCAGGAAGATACTCCTGAAGGGCATGTGCATGCCAAAATTCTTATCTCTAGGAGGATACCTGTCAAGAGCCAAGCCCCCATGTCTGCGACCTCCAGTGCCATCAAACCTGAACCTGACTCATAGTGTGCCCTTCATCCAAGGAAGAAGGTTCATGTCGAAGCTGCTCCCACTCCTTGTTCCTCACTCCTGAAGGGAACCATCTTGACCACTGCTTCTGCCACTCGCACCACCACACCCAGTCCTTCTGTTGAGCTCGCCCTCACCTTCTGTTCCATTCTGGTTGCCACAATTGAAGCTCTCAACAAGTCCCTTGAAGAGCAGGGCATGTCTGAGCAGGCCCTTGGTAAGTGCCAGACTCATGACTGAGCTTGTGTTGTAGGTACATTGTCAAATGGTCACCACTCGTCTCTCGAAGCTTTGACAGCTTCAATATATACATCCCTGTAACGAACTATCAGTGCCAAATATACTCCATTCTTTGCAGCATGATTTAAACAAATGAAAACCTGGGTCTGATTTATTTTACTTTGTGCCCATGCACATCAGATCTTAGCACCAAGCTCCTGGTGCCTCCACCATGCAATGGTGCAGATAGCTATTTACAAAGGTATGGTTCAAGCACTCTCACCTGGGGGTCCTTCTTTTCTCTTTGCCAGAACGTTTTCCCTCTCAGCGCATTCCCCTAACAAGAGCAGTCTTGTGTGCTCTTTCAAGCCACCGGACTAGCCCTCGTCCCTCTGGCTACAAGAAAAAACTGCCTGGGTCCCAATCGAAGGTATCCCCACACTCCCTCGTCAACCAGTCACCCATTTCCCATACTGGGGGATGCTCTGGGAACTGTCTAAGGTTAGTTATCAAGTTTCCTACCATGCTGCTTTCTGCTCTAAACCCTATCAGTGTGTCTTTGGTAGCTAGGTGAATTCTCCTGGCTGCCAGCTCCTGCTTGATGATGTGAATGATTGGACTACTCTCCTGCACAATATCAGTCAGTGACTCAGCCACGAACGAGCACAAAAGTAAACTCGAGGACTTGGCATCCTCACAAACATCCAGGGGGCTCTCCATGCCTTCCCTCTCTCTCTCGCTTATGCCTCGCTGGTTGATCCTAACCCAATCTTCCTCATGCCAGTCCTCCCACTCTTGTGACTCACCCTTCACCTTTGGATCCCCTGTTCCTGTGCCTTGATCTCCTGTCATGGCTTTCTCCTTGCTTGAAATCTGTTCTTCAAACCTTGAAACCTCCAGTAATGTCCTCAATGCCAATGCCTTGCTCTCCTCTTGCATCTCTATCTTGCTCAAAACCTCTAAGCTTGTCCTTGGCACTATCATATGTATGTGTTCCTGTAAAAGTGAGTCTCATGTAGATTCATATGTACCTGATTGCTCTGTATACACCACTATAGGCTGGGCAAAATACCCCAGTGTTACAGGGATGGCCAATCCTGATGTGATGTCTCCTCATTGGTGATTCGAATCCTTGACAGTATCTAAAAATCCTCTTCGACCACATTCTCCTTAACAAGCTTCAACCTTCCTTCCACCTTACAATGATATTCCGAAGTTGATGAAGGATCTCAGGACTGTGGGGATTGCATGAATCCCCCTTGCTGCCTTGGTGTCATGACTATGCACTTTCCCAATCCTGGCTCAGTGATTTCAACTGACTGAGCACCACTCAGAAGGTCCTGGGTTGTCGCATGCAGTGCACATGTGAATGGCTGACCAAGGATAATGTCAAAGGAGGCATTTCGAACGACCTGGACAGGTAAGCACACTGTCACTCCAGCAAAGGTTATGGGGCAGTTATTGATGACCCCTTCTGTCATTTCCTTGACTCTGTTTGCTGTCTCCATTGTAATACAGCCGTCCTTCTCAATGGGAAGCTGTAGAACCTCTGCTATATCCTTCCTCAAGGCAACCACCTGTGACCTACTGTCTAAAATGCCTTCAATCATCCCTCAGCCTGCCAACTCCACATTGACAAAGGATTTCACCTTCTACAGACATTTCTGGTTTTGAATTTAATTTGTCCTCTTCAATGTCTCCACTTGGCAGCCTCATAGGATCGCTTTGGGAAGGTTGTGGGTGGTTGTGGCAACACAGGTAACTCACCTTGCACATTCTGGTCTCAACTCACATCCTGACTCTCACCAGCCAGCAATGCTACTTCAATTTGCATCAGGTCAATGTCACCACTGCTCATTGTGTCATCTTTGCCATTGCTTCATCCACTTGTACCTCCAGCTCTCTCCCCCTTGGTATCTCTTGTCTCATTCAAACCATCTGTGCAGATATTTGGCACTCTTGAAGCATTCGTGTGCCTTCATGAGTTCATCTCATCACTGCTTGCATGCTTGGTCCACTCCCCCTCAAGCAGTACTCCTTGCATGTCAGGTATGTTGTGTTTTGCATAGCTGTCTGATTCATTTACATGCCCAGCTGGCATAGTCAACATGCTCTTGCCATTCACTGATTTCCTAGTGATGTTGCTCACACAACCTGCCAGCTCCCCCTCGTCCATCTTGGCCTTCTGGCAGCTGGCTGTTGGCCATTCTAGGGTGCCACCTGGGTCATATATGGTAAGTTGCAGCTCTTCGGTGTAGCCACTCTGGCTATTTGTGGTGCTGCTACTTGCATTTGGAGTGTCCATGTCTGTACTATGTCCATAGCAATATGAGTTGAAATTTATGAGCCTCAACTGCTTGTCCTCGATGCCCTGCAGGTTTCTGGGGCTCCTGCTCATGCACACTGCCTGTTCCCCCTCGAGTGGCAATTCTCATGCACTAGGGAAGTTGTTCATTGTGCTTCTATTGCATGGTTTCAATGGTAGGTCTTCTTTGGCCTTCCTGTTGATGTTCTTGACCTTGCCCAGCTCCTCAACCATATCATATAGCACTTCTGTGTGCTCATCTCTGAGTGGCTTTCCTGCCCTTGTCCTTGGCTGCTCATGCAGCTCGTTCTGTGCTGTGTGCAGCTCGCTTGGTACCCCTGGTAGGTCTTCTTTGACCTTGATGCCTTGTGGTGACACCTCAGTAAGTTTGTCCTCGAGCTTCTCCTCATTAGGCAGCTCCTTTGACAACTTGTTAGGCTTTGTGCACAATTCTCACATCTCATCATCATTCAGTGCCTCAATAGGCTTCTCAGTAGGTATGGAGATTGGGGTAGGGTCTCAAAATTTTGTTGCTAGGTAGTCAAACATCTCATGTGATGTCCTGAGATTTCAAATCTTGAGTATGAGCAGGATTGGTACTGTCTGGTAAAACAGCATTTTTAATTGAGCATCCTTGCCCTCTCATTGTAAACTTTCATTGTTTGTTTCCTGGCCTGAGAGAATACCCAGCCAGCCCTTTGTGGCTGCAGCTTTGAGTAAGCTCACCTGGTAGACCCTCCAATTCCTTCCATCCAGTTTGAGTGTTGGCACAGTTGAGCTGGCCATTTCATATCTCCAGATTCTGCTGCTAGGCAGGGCTCATAACCTGATAAAATCTGTAGGAATCTGTAGGACACTTAGTAGTCACTAAGTAGAAACTACAGTACTATGAAAAATGTAAGTGCATGCTATGCGCCTATGTAATCTGGTGGCTATGCTACAGCACACCAGTTGTCTAACTCCAACAACTGCAACAGACATCACCTATGGCAGTCCAGTTTGGAGTCCAATATTCTTTCTATTTCAAACTCCATTTCTCTGGTGACTTCGACAGGTGGTGGTGGAGGTTGGACATGATTGGGGATGATATTTGGAGCTGCCAGTTCCAGTTGAGAGATGTGAAAAACAGGGTGGACAGACTTCATAGAATCAGGTAGCTGGATAGTGAATGACAACAATCCAATGTGTGTGATGATAGGGTATGGGCCTAGATTCTTTTTGGAGAGTTTCTTTGAAGGTTGAGTGGACCTAAAGTATTTCACTTTGACATATACTAAATCTCTGATCTGGAAGTCCAGAGGTGGAGATCTTTTAGCATCTGCCAGACCTTGGTATCTTTTTTGAGCTTCTTTCATTTCTTCTCATAAGAATGCATGCAGTGAGTCTAAGTCTACTGCATAGTCTCTTGCCTGAGAAGATGTCAAGTCTCTTTCTGGATGTACAGTAACACTTGGGTGGTAGCCCTTATTGGTGAAGAACAGAGAAACTCTGGTTGTGGCACTTGGAGCATTGTTGT
Source organism: Pisolithus thermaeus (assembly GCA_024663475.1). NCBI lineage: Eukaryota > Fungi > Basidiomycota > Agaricomycetes > Boletales > Pisolithaceae > Pisolithus > Pisolithus thermaeus. The sequence continues at coordinate 567,902 of JANFAF010000037.1, forward strand.
AAGCAAACTCTGCAAGTGGCAGCAACTTGGACCAATTGTCCTGTTGGTAGTTACAGTAAACCTGTAGGTACTGCTCCAAGGTTTGGTTCGTCCATTCAGTTTGACTGTTGCCTTCAGGGTGATATCTGGAGGTGAAGTGGAGTTTCATATCAAGTGCTTTACCTGGCAACCAGAAGAAGTGGGAGACAAACTCTGTTCCTTGGTTGGAGGTTACATGTGAGGGAAATCCATGCTTGGAAAAGACATGGAGTAGGAACAGTTGAGAAAGTTGCAGAGATGTGATAGTGTCTTCAGTGGGAATGAATATTGTTTGTTTCAAGAGGTGGTCTACAATGACCAGTATGGCTGTATGAGTACCAGAGTTTGGTAGTTGTTCGATGAAATCCATAGAAATGGAGTTCCAGGGTCTCTCCAGTATGAGTAGTTGTGTCAACATTCCATATGGTTTATGCCTCAGAGTTTTAGCATGCACACAGGCAGTGCAGGATTTGACATAGTCTTTGATGAAGGTCCAAGTGCTTGGCCAAGTATACTCACAACAGATGAGCTTGAGTGTTCAATTTTGTCTGAAGTGGCTGGCCAGAGGGTGGTCATGCTTGTACTGGAGTACATGGAGTTGGAGGTCATCAGTGTCCAGGATGTATATGCAACCATCCAGGCATAGGAGTCTGGTCTCATCTACCTGCCAATGGGGGCTGGATGGGTCAGAGATGTGGAGTTGGCTCAGTGGATTGGATTATAGGGTGGACTTTATATTGGTGTGGAGCTGTTCAACATCCATGATGATGCTGGTGCATAGTACCAGGCTTTCAAGATAGGTTGCCCATAGTGAGTTTGACAGTTGCTCCATGGTGAACACCAGTCAGAGGTTCTGAGGGTTAGCTTGAGCATAGTCCCTATCCCCCTCTTTGGGGTAGACATCCCATCGTCTAGTTAAGGCATCAGGTTTTGCTCTGAGCTTTCTGGGGCAGAAACAGATTATCATATTGAATTGTGAGAGGTACTCAGACCAACACCCTTGGTGCCTAGTGAGCACCTTTGAGGTGGAGAAGTACTCGAGATTCTTGTGGTCAGTGACAATGTCAATTGGTTGTGCAGGACCTTTGAGGTAATGGCACCAGGTCCGGAAGGCTTCATGAATTGCCAAGAGCTCCTTGTCATGCATGTCATAGTTCAACTCTGGAGTGGTCAAAGTCCAGGAATAGAATGCCACTGGACATATCTCGCCATCCAGGCAAGTAATGGACAGGATGCCAGTGATGGCATAGTCCAAAGCATCCATTTTGACCATAATTGGGAATCCAGGTTGGAAGTGAGTTAATATTGTAGCAGTAGAGAAGGCTTCCCTGAGGCGATTGAAGGACCAGTGACAATCCTCGGAAAAGTTCCAAGGTGCCCCCTTCTGTGTAAGATGTGTCAATGGGACCATGATGTCTGAGTAGTTAAAGATGAAATGGTGATAGAAATTGGCAAAGCTGAGGAAGGACTGAATGTCCTTCACTTTATGGGGTTCAGGCCAGTCATGAATGGCCTTCACCTTGTCTTCAGACATTGTCAATCCCTTGGGAGATAAGAAAAATCTGAGATATTCTATGGATTCAGAGTGGAACTTGCATTTCTCCAGTTTGGCATACAAGCCATGTTTCCAGAGTCTGTGGAGTACCTCACAAACATGTTTTTTATGATTTTCTAAATTTTTGGAGTAGATCAAGATGTCATCTAGGTAGACAACAATGCATACATACATCAAGTAAGTCTGTGAAGATGGAGTTGATGAAGTGTTGGAATGCTGCTGGGGCATTGGTAAGTCCAAATGGCATCACCAGCCACTCATAAGATCCATAACAGGTCCAGAAGGCCATTTTCCATTCATCTCCTTCAGTGATGCACACTAAATGATAAGTGTGGCATAAGTCAATTTTAGTGTAGACCTTGGCTCAACTGGGTGAGTCAAGTAAGTCCAAGATGAGAGGGAGTGGGTACCTATCCTTCTTCATGATATTGTTAAGGCCCCTGAAGTCAACACACAAATGAAGTGATCCATCCTTCTTTTTGATGAAAAGAACAGGCATGGCATATGGGGACAATGATGGGTGAATAAAGCCAGTTGTGAGGTTCTTGTTGATGAAAGTCCAGAGAGCAGCAAGCTCAACTGGAGAGAGGGAGTAGAGGGTTCCCAGTGGCAGAGTAGTTCCTTCCTCCAAATCTATCTTGAGGTTGAACTCCTGGTGAGGTGCAAGGGTGGATGCCTTGGCCTTGCTGAACACATCAGCAAAGTTGTGATAGTCCAGGGGTACCAACAACAAGTCCAGGGTGTCCTGCACAGTGGCAGCCCAGAGTTTGGTGCCATCCTGAGGTCAGACCTGGAGGGAGAACTGGAGTGAGCCATCTAACTTACACACACAGACAAAGGCTGCTGCATTGATCAGGGAGATGTTGGGTGCTCAGAGGCTGGGTGGAGTAGAGTTGTCAACTGAATTGGGGTGAGTTGGTTTTGGAGAGCCTGGAGGGGCATCTCCAGAGTTATTTGGAGTGGGCTCTGAGTTGGAGGGCAATGTTGGCACTGGCAAGTGAGATGTAAGGTTTCAGAATTTAATACTGCCCAATAACCAATCAATTGATGGATTGTAGTGGGTGAGCCAGTTATGTCTGAGAATGATCCTACACTCAGAGTCCAATGGGGTTACATAGAAGGTTATATTGGTGACATCTCCAGAGGGGAATCGGACAGAGAGATTTGAGGCTTTATTAACTGATGTTGTTGCCACACCATCAAACAGATGGAGGATGAGAGGTGGGATGGGATAAGTGCAAAGACCATGATTATTGACAAAAACAGAATCTACAAAGCAGCAGGTTGACCCTGAGTCTATTAAGGCTGAAAAGTCCAGGATATTATATGAGTCAAGAGTCATGGAAAGTTTTAGGGAATTAGGGTTCAAAAGAGCAGATGTGTTGAGGCATGCCTCCAGAGGTGCACAGTTGGTATCAACACAACTCCCAGGCTGTGTGGAGTTCTGAGAGTTGCACTCTATTTTTTTGCCTTGGCAGAGGCAGTCAGTTTGGCTTCTGACTCAGTGGCTGTAGCCACATGGGAGGTGGATCTAGGGCACTCCTTTGCCTTGTGCCCAGAGTTTCTGCAAAACATACAAAGGTTTTGTTCAAACTGTCTCTTTCCCTCAGCAGGGGTTAGCTTTCCATCTTTGCCAAGCTTGTTCGATAGTCTGGATGGCATTCCAGAATTCTGACTGTTCAGAGGTTTGGGGTTTGGGGCAGACAGAGTTTGGTTGCTACCACCAGATTGAGTGTTTGTGCCACTGGATTGTTGCCTGTCCCCCTTGTTGGAACTGGGTTTATTTCCAGAACTGCATCAGCAAGATGGCAAAAGTTCTGATGGTCTGACAAGTTCTGAAAAGTTCTGAAAAAGTCTGAAAAGTTCTGGAAAAGTCTGAAAAGTTCTGATATCAGAAATTCTCAGAAAATTTCAGACTGACAGATCTTCTCAGACTTTTTCAGACCATCAGACCTGCCATCAGATTTTTTCAGACCATCAGAATTTTTGCCATCTTGCTGATGTGTTGCCAGAGTTGTTGCCAGAGGACTTTGTCTGATGGGAGACCTCATCCTTGCATTCCAAATAGCACATGTCAATTTCTTGGGCTAGAGCACATAAACCATATAAGGTTGTGGGTTTGCCAACCCTGCTGATCTCATCTTTGATATGATCCAGAAGTCCAATATAGAAGAGGTGGCAGAGAGCACCATCTCCATAACCTCGGACTTGTGATGCAAGTCTATTGAAGTTGACCACATAGTGATGAAGAATCTGAAAAAGAACTGCTGAGGAGGGAGGAGAGTGATCTGAAGGGGAGAGATCTTCCAAAGGGGCTTCTAAAGCCTGGGGAGAATTGCCATCTGGGGAACATCTGAGACTGTCTGGGACTGTCTGAACACTGAGGAAGGCCACATGCAGCCTTCTCAAACTTGAGCTCAAACTTGTAACTCTCGGAACTTCATTGTTATTTTTTGTAAGTGAGTACAGTGAAGTGTAAGTACACACAGGCTTATATAAGCCACATCATGTGTCTAACTTCAAAACTAAGTAAAGTCTAAGGTAAAAGAATAAAAGCAAAAGAAAAGAAAGTAAACACAATAAAGTAAAAGTAAAAGTAAAAACTATAAAATAAAAGAAATATCCTAGTGGGGAGTACTCACTCCCTACAGCAATTGACCCTGTGGGTCTCCCTCATATGTAGGTGGTTGAGCTGGTGTTCAGCATCAGCAACCAGGTCATGTGGTCTGAAGGTTGTCTGAAGGTCTGCTACAAAGTCCAATCAGCTGTCCATCCATAAGGGGCAATCTGCCAGGTCTCCAGAGTTCAGGAGGTCTGGTTCAAACCATTCAAGGGCCATGCCCTTGAGGTATGATTGGGTGAATGTGACCTTATTTCTATCCAGATGAAAAGCCTTGGGACGATCTTGGAAGCAGAGCTCACACTGGACCACAAAGGTCTGGAACTTCTTTGGACCTGTTCCATTGAAGGTGTCCAGCTCTCAGACTTTGGCTCTTGAAGACAAGGTGTTGTTGGAGCGATTGGTTGAGCATGACAGATGGTCAACAGCCATTGCCAGGTTCTGTAAGACCACCATCTGGGGGTCTAACTGTTCTGGGGTGTCAACAAAGGGGTTTCTGTCATCTGGGCCATCGTCTCCAGGACCATCATCTCCTGGACCATCATCTCTGGGGTCATCACCTCTGAAGAGGTCTGGAGTTGGTCATGTGGTTGAGGTTGAGCATCTGCTGGAAGAGCCAGTTCTAGGAGTTGGAGTGGAGAGGGGTTCTCCTCTGGCAGGGAAGCTACAGAATTGGCTAACTGATGGTGGGGGGCATTGGTGGCTTGCTAGCACAATGCATGCACTAGACTTGTGCATATCACTGATTGTGGCTCATTCTGAAGCTTCAGCCACTATGGAGCAGGAGTGGAGTTGGGTTGTCATGGTCATGGATTAGGGGTGTAAGTGAACTTGTGCAAGTATGAGTTCGAATATACTGTCAAGACTGGTTCTCAATGGTCTCTGGGAGGTCCAAGGGTGTGGGAAGGATTATAACAAAAGTCCAGAGGGTCAGAGTAGCATATAACTCCTGTACACTATTCTTGCAGAGTTCTGGAGGTTGGAGCTATCCAGAGATGTCTGGAATCGAGTGAGATTGATGAGTGTCTTAGTTGATATTCAAACTGAAGTGCTACAACATATGTACAATGGCTTTTATACTATGGAGAATGTTCAAAAGCAATGTCCAGGGTGTGATGACTACCAGAGTGCAGTGTGGATGATTCAGAACATTAGTAAGGTATCAGTAAGGTAAGCCAGTAGTTGCCAGGTAGCCAGAGGTACAAAGATTAGTCATAGATACTAGTATGGCAAGTCACTTAGAGGTGAGAGAAACATATACTAAATATAGAAACAGGGATGGAATCAAACCAAAACTAAGTCAGAGACAGAGTGGAGTTACACAATGGAGTCCCATAGGACTAGAACAATGCCAAAGACAACTGGGTTGCAGTCTGGACCTTGCACACATGTCACAGATGTGACATTGCCTGTGGTTTGAGCACCACAAGAACATGTGGGAGAAAAGGGCTTTACAGTTCTCAGAGCCAGGGAAAGAGGCTTATGCTAAAAACCAGATGGGGTTGTGGAGTGACTTTGCAAAAAAGGCAAGGTTGATGTTCCTAGGTAAGCAAGTGGATTGTGCCTAGAATGGCAGCACATACATACAGTTTGGATTGTCCTGTGATATTCTTGGCTTGGAGAGGAAGTGAATGCCAAACATGTGCAAACAAAATGGGAAATGCCTAAAAGAGGAATAGCTGACATATTTTCAACTGCCTGCCTAAATCAGTAAGGGCTGAAAATTTTCATCTTCTATCTTCCACCCATGACAACCAATTCTCTGCTGCTATATACTTTCCCCCCCATTCAACCATCCAATGTCTGACTGGAAGCAAGTCTACTCTGGAATCCTGTCCTCCCATGCAGGAAAGTACAAAGAAGCAAGGGGGAACTTGGTGTTGGAGCATATAAATCTCCCCTGTATTGCAGGTCCTAGGTGCGATGTTTGGGTGCTTACATAATCACCTTAGAGCGGACTTAGCAGTACATTTCATAGAGTTCCCTCAGTAGCTCACAGTCTACTGAGGGTAAGTACACATATATTTCACAGTATATTACTTACTGACATCCTGTAGTAGCCTACAGGTACAGTACTCTACTTAGTAGCTCACAGTCTACTGAGGTAGCCTACAGCCTTTTTCAACACTTGGAGCTCAGGAATGAGATCCTGGCTGAGGTGAAGGTGAAGATCCTTCAACATGAATTGTTGGAATCTGTGGATTTGCCCCATAATTTGAGAGTGGTGAGACCTCTTTTCCTCAGTTTGGATGTCTGAAGTTTGTCTAGGCCATAAGGATGGAGTACTTGCACCAACTAGATCCCCAAGACCAGGAGCAGGACATAGCAGTCATGCAGCACATCCTGGCTGCCACAGGAAAGAGGCAAGAAGATACTGGTGATGGTGAGGATGCCAGGGAGGAGCAGGCCTGACCCACCAAGGTTGGGGACTACAAAAAGGGCTTTACAGCCTTCACTGCAGCTCAATGGATCTTCAAGAAGGAAATGGATAGCTATGATAGGGAAAGGAGGGACATCAAGGACCCCAAGATCATAGGGCAGAGGATCAGGATTGTCCAACAGTGGTGGGAGTCCCTTTGTGATGACAGGGAAGCAGAAGCAGAAGCAGAAGCTGGGAGGGCAGCAGAGAAGTGGAACAAGTTGGGTGCACCTAAACAGCCCCATGACTCATAAGTGCACTCTTCTCTCTAAGACCTTCTACTGAGTTGGCAAATCAACAGATACAGGAGAAAAAATCTCCCTACCATGGCTAGAGATTTGATCCAAACCCTGCACAGAACCATGGGGGCCCTTGTCCTCATGTTTGTATCCCATGAGGCAGGGGAAGGTCAGGTCAAGATGGCAGTGTAAGTTGCATTTATCTTGTTGGATCCAAGGCTGAAGAAGACCACCAGGTTTGAGACAGCACCAGAGGATGGGAAGAAACCATTCACAGCCTTGACTGAGGCAAGCAAGAATTGGGTATTGAATGGTGAGACTATTTTGACAGATTATCTTTTGACAGCCCCTGGTAAGTGTGGTGTACTGTCAATCAACATGGGTATGCCTATTGATGACTGCTGAGTGGAGGAAGATTCAGCTGAGAAGCAGGAGGTGGAGATATCCTTGGACAAGGATGGAAATCCAGAATTGCCCACTTGGGGAGGGCAGAAGTTGAAGGTGCAGCAGAACTTGGCAAGAGCAGTCTTCCAAGCTGCTTATGGTGTGTCTTCATTTGCCTGTATGTGGCTGGGTATCTGATGTAATTTTGGGACATAGCCAGGTTCATGAAGAAGCTGAAGGCCAAGGTTCCCTGTGTAACGGTATTTAACTTTTCTTAGCGTAGTTTTCCTTTTTTAGCTACCCTCTGGTTAGGGTTGTACAGACACTCACTAGATGCTTTACTTAGTCAGCTTTTGCTGTGTTGACTCAGCATGTTGGGCTGTAGCCAATGGTGTTTATCTCTCTTTGTTTGGTTTGTTCTGCGATGTTCCTTGGTACAAACAACTCTAGTAGTATAAGTACTGGACTCTCTTGTCATAGGATACTCCAATCGAGTTCATTTCGTGCTTGCACCTAAAACTCCTTTCCCACTCTAGTCTCTATCAGTTCTTGGAGTGACTGAGATACAACTTTGTTTGTCAGTTGTCACACTTGAACTCGATTACCAAATCTCCCTCACTCCACTAGCTCCCAGGCATATAGGGAAATCATACCCGGACTCCAGGGTTAAGGAGCTTTCTGTTCTTCTTTTCTCTTCTTTTACGAGACAACGCTTTTAGTCTCGTCCTCCTATCGGCTGGAGGTTGTGTTGAAGAAGACCCGTAGTCAGTAGTCCCGCTATCCGTCAAGGGTAGTGTGAAGGTGCAACCCACATTAGGGGGTGGAAGCACATAGTGTAAAGTAGTGCCCCAACGCTTGGGAGGTAGAAAGCGTACTACCATATATCTAGTAACACTACGGTACCTCTACGACAGTTGACAACAGAGTACCAGCACAGAGGCCAGGGAAAATCGTTGAAAGTTTTCAAAATTCCTAAAGTCAAGAAAGAGGAGTCGGTGTCTCCCATAGTTTTACGAATCTCGCCATATATCAAACAGGAATCCCCCACCCCTCGAATCCCTTCTCCCGAGGAGATAGATCCCAATCTCCAAGGTTTCATCCTGAACGTTCTGTACAACTTACGGAACAGACACACAATCTGCACTCCCTGTCGTCGCCCCATCCAGGTAGCCAACCATGGACCCCCGCAATTTGACGGAAGACATGCTGCAGTTTATGCAGCAGCTTTCGGTTATGGTCGGCCAGCAGGTCGCCGCCGCCATCGCTGCCCAGCAGCAGAATAGGCCTGCCACAGCAAACAACTCCGTCGACCCCATGAAATGGGGAATAGCAGATCCGGGCCAGTTCAATGGCTCAATTTCAAGGTTCGAGGAATGGTGGTCGAAGATGTGGGCCTTTGTGGCCATCGCCAAATTCAAAACACACCGAGAGGATGCGCTGGCAGTCTGGTCTCATATGACTGGACCAATAGCAGGGGCTTATGCAAGGGCCCGAATAGATACTTGCCTCACAGCACAAAGGTGGCCGACTCATGCCAAGGTATCGGCCGAAGTTGAAATGAGGTTCCACCCTCTTCACAATGCGGACTGGGCCAAGAAGCAATTGGCCAATATTCAACAAGGAAATGCCAGAACGGAAGAGTTCTTGGCAAAGTTTAATGCACTGAGGACCGCATCCGGGGTATCCAACGACTATGCTATCTGGATGCTGGAGCGGGCAATGCGCCCAGAAATCCTCCAACAGATCTACATACAGGGCAGGAGGAAAAATACGTGGAAGGACTTTGAGCCCGAGGTCCAGGGAATGGGTGCAGCTATGGATGCCATTAAACTCCAAACGTCCCAGTCTGGCAGTCGCTGGACTCAAAACTACAACCGGCCCTCGGCTGGTACAACATCAGGCAGCAGTGTGCCCATGGACATTGGCGCTGCAAGCGGGTCAAGAGGTTCCGCAAGAAAAGACTTCTCAACTTACAAGTGTTACAGCTGTGGCCAGACCGGTCACATAAGACCACAGTGCCCGAACGGGCAAAAGAAAGGCAAAGGACAGCAGGTCTGTTCTGAAGGCGCTGACCCCTGCCTTAAAGCAATGGAGGGGATGACACTGCAAGCATTTCACAATTTTTCTTGCCAAAATATGTTGAAAAAATGGAAAGAAGAGATACTCTTTTATTTGGGCTGTGTTCACATAAAAAATGCAAATATAATATTTTGTTTTCTTTGTCTTTTCTGTGCAAAAAAATGAATTGATGGTAGTGCTGATTAGCTTCTATGCTAATGGGTATTACCATCAATCAATGTTTTGTGGAAAGTCATGCAAAGAAAAGAAAATATTATTTTTGCCTTTTCTCTTTGAAAACAGCTGTCAAAAAAGAGTATCACTTTCTTCAATTTTTTCAGCATGTTTTCTGAAGAATAATTGTGAAATGCTTGCAGTGTGAGCTTCGAGCAAATCGTTGCTCATATTGGACAGTTAAAAGAATCGGAGCTACAGTGAAGTCGGGTCCTGTAGACTCTAATAGTACTGGACATTTTTCTTCTTTGTCTCATCCCTCTTCTCTTAAAAATAAAAATACAAAAATAGTAAATAGTAAAACACAAAAAAAGGTTTCTTTTTCAGACTTTGTCTCTGTAAATAGGTTTTCTCCCCTCTCTGTAGATAGTATGGACTTAGATATGGACTCTGATGTACCGTCTGCAGAGGAGACCCAGTTGGGCTTGGAACAGGATGTTAAACGTGGTTTGCTTAATTCCCCTGCCTATAAAAACCCAAAAAATGTTTCTTCTTCTTCTCGTATGGTAGTTACCAAAAAGGAAAGCAATGATCAGGTGACAGTACCGCTGAAACCCTGAATTCGTTCGCTTAACTTAAAGGACCATGTTTCTGTTCCCATCGTTATCAGGTCTCATAAAGGAGGTGCACACGCTGTGCAGGCTCTTTTGGACTCTGGCGCCACTGGTGCCTTCTTGGACTCTAAATTTGTTGAACAAAGGAAACTCCCGAAGCTCGCTTTGCCTAGGGCAGTAGATGTATTTAATGTCGATGGATCCCCCAATTCCACTGGAAGGATTACACATCAGGTTCCACTCCGGGTTCAGTATGGGAATCACTTCGAAGAGCTAGTAGCCGATGTCACAGATCTGGGATCTCATGACATGATATTGGGTCACACGTGGCTTGCCACTCACAACCCTGATGTCAATTGGAAAACTGGTGAAGTCTCAATGAGGAGGTGCCCATACTCGTGTAGAAAGTTAGCGCCTAAGCCAGCCTTTGTAAGATGCATAGAAAGGATCGAAACCATAGTGCAAGATGCTTTCATCGATGCTGTTGCTTCCACCAAGCAGGAGGAAGTAAAGAAAACCGATAAAACCCCTGAGGAACTTGTTCCGAAGGAATATCATGATTATCTATCTGTCTTTTCTGTCCAGGAATCCGAATGCATGCCACTTAGGAATCCATGGGACCATGCTATAGAACTCACACTGCAAGCATTTCACAATTTTTCTTCAGACAACATGCTGAAAAAATGGAGGGAAGAGATACTCTTTTATTTCAGATAATTTGTCACAAAAAATGCAAATATAACTTTATCTTCTCTGTGCAGAAACACAGATTAATGGTAATGCCCATTAGCTTCTACACTAATTGGCATTAGCATCAATTCATTTTTTCTGGAAGAAAATAAAACATAATTTTTGTGTTTTTTCTTTCCAAACATCTAAAATAAAAGAGTATCTCTTCCCTTCCTTTTTTCAGCATGTTTTCTGAAGAAACATTGTGAAATGCTTGCAGTGTCAAGGACTCGTTTGTACCCAAGAAAGGAAGGTTGATCCCTCTGTCCCCTGATGAGCAATCCAAAGTCAGTGGCTTTGTTGATGGACAACTCAAAAAGGGTTACATTCGGCCAAGCAAGTCTCCGCAGACATCCCCCATGTTCTTTGTCCCTAAAAAGGATGGAAAGAAGCATATGGTACAGGATTACCAATATTTAAACAAGCATACAGTCAAGAACTCATATCCGCTCCCACTTATCTTGCAGCTTGTTGACAAGCTAAAGGGTTGTAAATTATTTACCAAAATGGACCTTAGGTGGGGATACAACAATGTTTGTATCAAGGAAGGTGACAAGTGGAAAGCTGCTTTTGTCTGTCACCGTGGTGCCTTCGAACCGTTGGTTATGTTTTTTGGACTTTGCAATTCCCCCGCCACATTCCAGAACATGATGAACGACATCTTCGGTGACATGGAAGATGCCATGGTAGTATATATCGACGGCCTAATGATATTTACAAAAACAGACGATGAAAAGGAGCATGACAGGATCGTGCTAGAGGTGCTTAGAAGGTTGAAAGAGAATGACCTGTTTGTCAAACTGGAAAAATGCTTGTTCAAGAGACAGGAAGTCGACTTCCTTGGGATGATCGTTGGCGTTAACGGAGTTAAGATGGACCCTGCTAAAATTGCTGCTGTGCAGAATTGGCCGGTCCCTACCACCGTTCGCAGAGTTTGTGGCTTCCTCGGCCTTGCGAACTTTTACCGACGTTTTATCAAGGACTTTGCCCAAGTGGCATGCCCCCTTAATGATCTCACGAAAAAGGACATTCCGTTCCGGTGGACCGACAAGTGTCAATTAGCGTTTGATACACTTAAAGAAGCTTTCACCACAGCCCCTATTCTTATGTTCCCCGATCAGGATCAGAGGTTCCGTTTAGAAACCGACGCCTCGGACTATGTGACCGGAGCCATGCTTTCGGTAGAATGTGAAGATGGTCTCTGGAGACTGGTTGCTTATTCAAGTCACTCCCTCTCTGGAGCAGAATTAAATTATATGGTTCATGATAAAGAGATGCTAGCCATCATCTGCACTTTGGAGCAATGGCATCATTATTTGGAAGCCACTCCATACCAATTTGAGATTTGGACAGACCATTGTAACCTAAAGTGGTTTATGACATCTCAGAAGCTTCAACCCCATCAAGCACGGTGGGCGCAGTACTTCAGCCGTTTTAATTGTATTATCATCCACAAACCTGGTGTCTCTATGGGATGACCGGATGCTCTCTCTCGACACAAGGACTTGGTAGAAAACAAAGAAAACGCAAAAACAGAGGATTCACTATTTATCAAACCTGAACAGCTCCGTTCGGTTTGCTTGGAATCTTCTCTAGAAGAAGATCTCCGTTGTGCCTCGGTTGGGGTAGATGCTAGTGAGCTTACCCTGAAGAATGGACTTTTATATAATGGAGATAAGGTCTTTGTACCTGAAGGACTTCGTAACAGGGTTCTTGCTGCTCTTCATGACTCACCCCTAGCAGGTCATCGCGGAATTAAAGGAACTCAGGAGTTGGTCACACGCTGGTTCATGTGGCCTACCTTGAAACCCGATGTCGAGGAGTATGTAAAGCACTGTCAAGCATGCCAGACTAGCAAGTCTAGTAATAAGCCGCCAGCTGGAGAACTCAAACCTTTGCCGATCCCTAGTGTACCCTGGCAAGATCTTACTACCGACTTTATGGACCTAGGTGTCAAGTCCACCTCTGGGAAATCCCATGTGTTGGTTGTAGTAGATCGCTTTTTGAAAGAGGCCGAGTTTGTCCCCTGCACTGCCGAAGAAACCGCTGTGAGCACAGCGCGGCTTTATTTGTCACATGTTTGGAAGCATCATGGACTCCCTCTATCTATTATCTCGGATCGTGAATCACAGTTCACTTCGCAGTTTTCTCACGAGCTATTTAAAATGTTGGGAGTCGAGCAGAAGCTCTCAACGGCATTTCACCCACAAATGGATGGTCAGACTGAGCGGTTGAACCACGAAATTCAGCAGTATTTGAGGCTGTATGTAAACCATCAGCAGGAAAAATGGGAAGATTGGCTGCCTTTGGCACAGTTTGCATATAACAATTCCAAGTCTGATTCTACTGGCAAGTGCCCCTTTGAAGTTACTCGTTCGCATTTACCATGAATGGGCGTCGAGCCAATGACTTCTAAGGTAGAAGCAGCAGAGGAAACCGCTAGAGACTGGTTCCAGGTGTTCCAGAATGTACGCGACTCGCTTGGAAAAGCTAGAAAACGACAAAAAACTCAGGCAGACAAGCATCGTTCTCCTTCCCCTACACTGCAAGCATTTCACAATTTTTCTTGCCAAAATATGTTGAAAAAATGGAAAGAAGAGATACTCTTTTATTTGGGCTGTGTTCACATAAAAAATGCAAATATAATATTTTGTTTTCTTTGTCTTTTCTGTGCAGAAAAATGAATTGATGGTAGTGCTGATTAGCTTCTATGCTAATGGGTATTACCATCAATCAATGTTTTGTGGAAAGTCATGCAAAGAAAAGAAAATATTATTTTTGCCTTTTCTCTTTGAAAACAGCTGTCACAAAAGAGTATCACTTTCTTCAATTTTTTCAGCATGTTTTCTGAAGAATAATTGTGAAATGCTTGCAGTGCTACATATTCTGTTGGTGCTCAGGTTTGGCTAGCTACAAACCACCTCTCGCTGAAAGACTGGCAGAGCCGAAAATTGACCAAAAAGTGGATTGGACCCTATGAGGTTGTCGAGGTCCTCCTGAACACTGTTAAATTAAAACTTCCCCAGAATATGAGGATTCACCCAGTTGTGAATGTTTCCCGGGTAAAACCCTATCTTGGCGCCCTTGATGGGCAACCTGTTGTTAGACCCAGTCCCCAGTGGGTGACTGATGAAGGAGACGTAGAGTTTGAGGTTGAAAAGGTGGTAGATTCACATTTGAAACGTGGGGGACTGCAGTTTTTAGTCCACTGGAGGGGCTACCCTGATGAAGATCATACTTGGGAGCCAGCTAGCACTCTTAAAAATGCCCAGGAGGCAATAGACGACTTCTATAAACTTCACCCCTCTGCCCCTAGAAAACTCCGCCTCGTTGACACCTCTGGACTTCTTTTTTCCCCTTTACCTGACCCAGTGACCATTTGTCAACCCCTTTGGTCTCGCCTGGAAGTCGAACCATAGGAGGGGATAGTGTAACGGTATTTAACTTTTCTTAGTGTAGTTTTCCTTTTTTAGCTACCCTCTGGTTAGGGTTGTACAGACACTCACTAGACGCTTTACTTAGTCAGCTTTTGCTGCGTTGACTCAGCATGTTGGGCTGTAGCCAATGGTGTTTATCTCTCTTTGTTTGGTTTGTTCTGCAATGTTCCTTGGTACAAACAACTCTAGTAGTATAAGTACTGGACTCTCTTGTCGTAGGATACTCCAATCGAGTTCATTTCGTGCTTGCACCTAAAACTCCTTTCGCGCTCTAGTCTCTATCAGTTCTTGGAGTGACCGAGATACAACTTTGTTTGTTGGTTGTCACACCTGGGGGTTGCTGATAAAGTCCCCAATGGAGTATCTGGACTCTGAGTCCATTCCAGAGGGATTTACCATGAAGGATCCTTCCAAATGAACAAAGGCTGACCTTGGGTTGCTTTGGGATCATGGGCAATCCCTAGAGGCAGAGGAGAAGGTGATTGTGTCATTCACTGATTGCAAAAAGGAGGATGCATCTTTGTCCAGGCAGTTTGACAGGAAAGTGGAGGGGAGCAGTAAGAAGAGAGTGTGGGTGACTGTGGAGGATGACAGTGAAGCAGAAGTGGGTGGAGCAGGGGTACCAGGGCCCTCAGTCACAAGGCCCTCAGTTGTGGGGCCCTCTGGGCAGACTATGGACATGGGTGAGGTCCCAGGAGAGGCCACTACAGATGTAGGGGAGCAGACCCCTGAAGAGTCCAGTCCTGCTTGGCATGCCAGTTAGGACTGGATCCAGTATTTGAAGTCTCTTTCTATCATGCCCAGGTATCAAGTACTCTTGGACCTGGTGGATGCCCTGCCAGAAGAGGTAAGTCTGTGACCCTCCAGGAGCACTGGGCTAACAAAACAATTTCACAGGAGAGTGTGAAGTGGATGGACAAGGACTTTCCTCACTGGGCAACTTGGACCTGGAGTGCCAAGTATTTGCCAGAGGAAATTCACATAGATTTGGGGGCTTTGCAGAAGGCAATTGCAGAGTTGCAAAGTGCAAGGTTCAGTTCCTCCTCAAGGGGTTTGGAGGGGGTTCTGGGACTTGGGCTTCTGTTGAGGGAGTGTAGTTGTGCTCAGGAAGTGGAGGAGGATGATCCTGTGGTCAGTAACCTCCCAAACTTGGTGTGCAGAGGGGGGATGATGTGATGGATGTGGTGGGGGTTGTAGTTTCAAGGTTGGAGCAATGTTCCACAGGGACTAAGGAACCCCAAGGGGGGAATGGATGTGAAGGGTTGGGTGGGAGTGATGAAGGGGATGAGGAGAAGGAAGAGGAGGAAGCTCCTCCATGAAAAAGGAGAAGGGCAGAGAGTGGAATCATGACCAGGGGACAGAAGATGGTGAAGAAGGATGAGGAAAAGGGGAAGAAGGAGGTGGTGGGAAAAGGGAAGAAGCATCTGGGGGGAAATAGGAGGAAGGGGGTGAGAACTCAGAATCAAACCAAGAGAGCCATGTGAATGGGTGGATAGATATATTATGATCAAGTGTAGTTTAAATCATAGATCTCTGAATTTCAAAGGCTCACCCAATCAGAAGATAAGTACCTCTTCAAGGAAGCAAAGAGAAGAATGAGAGTCAACTGGTTGCCCACAGCAATTGATGCCTACCCCACTTTCAGGGAGATGGGGCAACCCCCAGCCATGTTGGCCAATCCCAATTTTGGGCAGATGGGAAATCCCACTTGCAGGGGGGTGGGGCATGCCCCAGCCACATCAGCCAATCCCACTTTCAGGGGCATGGGGCATCCCCCAGCCACATCTGCCTCCCCCACTTTCAGGGGGGTGGGGCAGCCCCCAGCCACATCCACTTCCCCCACTTTCAGGAGGGTGGAGCATCCCCCAGCCATGCCAGCTGGCCCCACTTTCAGGAGGGTGGGGCATGCCCCAGCCACATGAGCCAGCCATGCTTGTTCAACCTGTGATCCACCAAAGTGCATGCATTAATACAGTGAGGTTGATGGAACCTCAAATTGAGCACAATCCAACCCCCATTCCATGGGAACTGAAGGGAAGAAGTACAATATATAGTGAGGTGGGTGAGGTATCCTTAAGCCATATCTGCCAAACCCATTTCATGGATGTGGACCCCACTTTCAGGAGGGTGGCATATCCAATGCCATGTTGGCCTACCCCACTTTCAGGGGGGTGGGGCATCCCCCAGCCATTTTAGCCTAGCCCACTTTCAGGGGAGTGGGGCATCCCCCAGCCACATTGGCCTACCCCACTTTCAGGGGGCTGGGGCATCCCCCAGCCATGCCTGCTGACCCCACTTTTAGGGAGGTGTGGCATCCCCCAGCCATGTTGGCCATCCCCACTTTCAGGGGGGGTGCAGCATCCTCCAGCCATGTTGGCCAACCCCACTTTCAGGGAGGTGTAGCACCCTCCAGCCATGTTGGCTGACCCCACTTCCAGGGGGGTGTAGCATCCTCCAGCTGCATTGGCTGACCCTACATTCAGGGGGGCATGGCATCCCCATGCTACATTGGCCAACCCCACCTTCAGGGGGGTGCAGCATCCTCCAGCCAAGTTGGCCAACCCCACTTTCAGGGGGGTGTAGCATCCTCCAGCCACATTGGCCAACTCCACTTTCAGGGGGGTGTAGCATCCTCCAGACATGTTGGCTGACCACTCTCAGGGGGGTGTGGCATCCCCCAGCCACATTGGCCAACCCCACTTTCAGGGGGCTGGGGAATCCCCCAGCCACGCAGGCCACCCCCACTTTCAGGGGGGTGTGCCATCCCCTAGCCATTCTGGCCTAGCCCAGTTTCAGGGGAGTGGGGCATCCCCCAGACCAGTTGGCTGAACCCACATCCAGGAGTATAGGGCATCCCCTGTCTGAGTTGGCTGACATCAGCCAGTCTCACTTTTAGGCTGGAATGTACATGTCAGGTGTCCCAGTTTCAGGACTACAAGTGACTGAAGGGTCTGGGAAAGATTCATTGTTTGGAAACTGCATGAGGGTGGAATAGAAAGGCTGATCAGAAAATATATAAAGCATTTTCTTGAGGTACATAGCTGTTCATGAATAGGGTTGAATATCATCAACTCTCATATGAACTCACTGAAAGATTGTGTCATTTGAATGCTGAAAGCACTCTGCCACATGCCTGATTGTCAGGCCAGTCACACATGTGTACATGAGTATCAAGAACTGTTCTTCCAAGGTAACACATCTTGGAGTCATGATGACCCATAGCTTACAGCTCCTTAATGAGCTGAATGAAGTCCTCCTTGTACATACCAGGTTCACAGTGGATATGTCTGAGATGACCATTGAGAAGTTCCTGATCCCACATTTCACTGGAGAGCCTGGAGGTGTGGTATGGTATTGGTTCTCTATGAATTCCTGAGTCAAGCAGCTCAGCCACCAAGGCCAGAAGTGTCTGGGGAAGAGTGAAGATGTGCCATAGTATGAGTCAGTGCACATCATAACACTGATCAGGTGGCATACATGAAGGGGGTTCAAATGTTCAATTTCTGACATACTTGATAGTGAGCTTGTGCACAGCTCACAAACAAGACCAAGCTCAGCAGGTTGTAAACTTCAGGTAAACCATGCATTCCATACAAGCTCTAAGCAAGTAAAAATGCATACCAAACATCAAAATATATGTATCTCTCTAGGGAAAACTTGACTAAAATAGAAACTGAGAATAAAAGAAATTTCCTCTAGTAGGAAAAATCCACTCCCCTTGGAGGCATGACTTGAAAGCAACAGCTCAAAAGCAAAGTGTATTGCCCCAAATGAACTATGGCTAGATATATGTGACCTCTTAAATCTAAAATATGATAGATAAATGAGCCAAGAGTGGGGAATAGACTGGGAATGGGATATATCATATGAATGGGCATTGCACACAAAAAAAGATTTCTGCCCAACAGCAGGGAGTGCTGGGATGTGGTTAGTATTGGCAGGGAGCTGTTCAGGAGTAGGACAGATGTGCCTGTATAGATATGGATATGTGTACAGATCTGTACAGAGGGGGATCTGTCTGTGGGGAGACAGGCCCTTGGTAAGGACATCTGCAGTCTGATCAGTAGTAGACACAAACTCAACAGAGACTTCACCTGAGCCCAGCTTCTCATGAACAAAGTGGTGGCAGATTGCAATCTGCTTTGTCCAATCATGGAACATGGCATTCTGCACAAGTGATATGGTGGATTGATTGTTGATATGTAGTATGGTGGGTTGTCAAGAAGGGGAGGGCTCCAGTTCATCAACAAGAGGCTGTACTTGAATAGCTTATTTGATGGCTGCACACGTAGTCATATATTCAGCTTCCATGCTTGACAGGGCCTTTCCACATTTGACTTCATTCTTATGGCATGGTGGTGTTGCTTTCCTTCAAGGCAGGCATGGCATGAAGAGGTATGATTTGTCATTGGACTGACAATCTCTATCCTTTCTACCATTTCTTTGCTGACAAGCCACTGAACAGATTTAGTCTTTGTGGCTGAAGTGTCAGTGCCAGGTTTCAAGAGATGCCTTAGAGTTTGAAGATGATGGAGTTAGAGCTGTAAACTCAAGAGTAGGGTTGGTTGCTGATGATGGTCCATATGCAATTCATGCAGCATGTTGCAGCAAGGAAGCCTTTGCCACAAGTATAAAAAGTGAGTTGCATTTATGGCTGATGCCTATATTCTCTCCATCCATCTTGATTTTGCACTTGTTGCACATGAAGGAAACTATGATGTCTCTGCTGGTGAGATATACCACTGAGAGCATGTTCAAATTGAGCTCCAGAGCATAGTTGACATTCTGTAGTAGTATGTTTCCTGTTTTTCCTTTTCCCAGGTCCATTTCAAGCTCAGTGTGACCAACTGAACTTGCAGGTATGGAGCTGCCCATTCAGACCCTTCAGTCACTTGTAGTCCTGAAACTGGCACACCCAAAATGTACATTTCAGCCTAAAAGTGGGACTAGTCAATGTCAGCCAACTGACCCTGAATTGGAGTCAGCTGGTTGGACCAACAAGTGGGTTTGGCCAACTCAGACAGGGGATGCCCTATACTCCTGGATGTCAGTTCAGCCAACCTGGCTTGGGGATGCCCTACCCCCCTGAAAGTGGGTTTGGCCAATGTGGCTAGGGGACCCCCCACTCCCCTGAAAGTGGGCTAAGCTGAAATGGCTGGGGGATGCCACACCCCCCTGAGAGTGGGGTCAGCTGACTTGCTGGGGGATGCCACACCCCCCTGAAAGTGGGGACACTGATATGGGAGCAGCCCTCAAGGCCATAAGACTCCAAATGTCTTCAAGCCCTGACAGCCACCAGGGTCAATCTTACAACTGGCCTTCAGCTGGTGTCACTTCAGGCAGTGGTGTGCCCATGGACATACATATATATAAGTGCTACACAAGGTGGTTTGGGAGGTGCTGCAAGAAAAGACTTCTCTAAATATTAATGTTACAGCTGTGGCCAGATGGGTCATATAAGACCAACTGCCTGAAAGGGCAAGATAAAGGAAATGGTCAGCAGGTCTGATCAGAAGGCATTGACCTCTGCCTTAAGGCTTTCAAGGGGATGAGCTTTGAGTAGATCGTTGCTCATATTGGACAGTTAAAAGTGCCAGAGCTTCAGTGAAGTTGGGTCCTGCAGTCTCCTCTAGTACTGGACAATCTTCTTTTTTTAGTTCTCATTCTGTTTCTTTTCCTAAAAATAGCAAAGAAAATACAAAAGTAGAAAATAAAAACACAAAAAAAGGTTTCCTTCTTGGACTTCATAACTGTAAATAGGTTTTCTCCTCTCTCTGTAGATACTGTACACTTTGGTACAGACTCTGATGTACTGTCTGCTGTGGGGTCACAGTTGGGCTTGGAACCAGATGTTAAACATGGTTCACTTAATTTCTCAGCCTATATAAACCAAAAAAATGTTTTTTCTTCTCACATTGGTAGATCCAAGTTGGCTAGTGATGCTCAGATGACAGTACTGCCAAAATCCTGAGTTCACACACTCAACTTACAGGATCATGTTTTTGTTCCCATAATTAATAGAACAAAGAAAGGAGATGCACATGCTGTGCAGGCACTACTCAATAGTGGTGCCACTGGAGTCTTTGTGGATACCAGATTTGTTGATCAAAAGAGGTTGCCAAAGCTTGCTTTGCCACAAGCTGTGGAGGTATTTAACATCAATGGCACTGCCAACTCTCCTGGAAGGAGGACATATCAGGTGCTACTTAGGTTCAGTGTGGAGATCACTTCAAAGGGTTAGTAGCCAATGTCACAGATCTGGGATTGCATGACATGATTTGGGTCATACATGGCTTGCCACCCATAATCCTGAAGTAAATTGGCAAACTGGTGAAATATTGATGAAGAGATGGCCTTTTGCTGCAGGCAACTTGTGCCAAAACTGGCTGTTGTTAGAAGGATAGAGAAACTAGAGTTACAAGTGCAGGAAGCTTGGATTGCTGCTATAGCATCTGACAAGCAGGAGGATGTTAAGAAAACTGATAAAACACCTGAGGAACTGGTTCCAACGGAATACATATCATGAATATTTATCTGTCTTCTCTGTCCAGGAGTCCAAATGCATGCTGCTTAGGAAACCTTGGGACCATGCTATAGAACTAAGGGAGTTGTTTGTTCCTAAAAAGGGAAGGTTGATCCCTCTCTCCCCTGATGAACAGGCTGAGGTCAGTGGCTTCATTGATGGACAACTCAAGAAGGGCTATATCCAGCCTAGTAAATCACTGCAGACTTCTCCAGTATTCTTTGTCCCAAAAAAAGGATGGAAGGAAGCATATTGTTAAGTCCAGGCCTACCCCAATGATCTCTGACACTCACAGAGGCCAGGGGACATGTACAAAGTTAGGCTGACATTGACCAATGACTGGCTAATGAGGGCCAGTGGAGAGTGATGATGGCCAAAGAGTGGCTGACAGTCATGGCAGAGGTTTGGGAGTGTCATATCCATGTATTCAGGTTCTACTTGGCACTACTGGTAGGCACTCCCCCAGTAGATGGCTGCCTTCTGGTAGTAGTACATGTGAGCTCCAGACTGGTGTCCTGCCTCTGATGCTCCAGCCCATACCTTTGTTCTCTGTTTGGACTAGTGAACACTCCATTCCTTCAAGAATTAGTTAGTGCTTTGTGTTTGTCAGACCTGTGTCTGCCACCAGTAGACTAGCCTCCAGACTAGTCCCTTAGTCACTCACTTACTAACACTTGTACATAGCCTTTCCATTGGTTACCAAGACTGCCAGAACTCCAGTAGTCCCTCCTCCAGACCAGTAGTATAAATACCTGTTTGGGTCTGTACTGGTATCCTCAGTCAGATAATCATCCTAACACCCAAGTTACTGTGTAGAACTGAGTCTCTTGTCATCTGAGACTTAGGTCCAAGCACCAACCTCCACCCTGGAGCTTGTACTCCACTCCCCCCTGCCACCTTGATCATACCCAGGCTTGTCCAAGGGCACAGCACATGAGCTGAGGCCAATCAGGTGGTGTATCCCTTCAACCTGATCTGTGTTCCCATGAAACACATGCTCCCCAAACTCTGGCTTGTTGAACTCCAGCATCATGACCATACCCAGAACATCTGCACCTTTAAACTCCAGCTTACCATGAACTCAGGAACCATGTTTAACAGGGAGAGGGCATCAGGTTCAGCTCATGTGCTGTCCCCTAGTATGAGCCTGGCCCTCAGACTTCAGAGTTAGAGAGAAGGTTGGAGGTAATCCAACAGTTAGACAGAGAGGCTGGTTGAAGACTGCAGAGGAGGGAACTAAGTTGATATTCATACTGGAGAACCACTACTGAGTGTGGCAGGCTTTTATATGGCACATGTGCCATTGAGGGAGTACAGTATCAGAGGATCAGAAGTGATAAATGAAGTACAGTAAATTTTCAAGGGGTATGGATGTCAGAAACTTCAGTCAGAGTGTAAGTATGGACAGTGGAGATGAGGGATGGGACAAAGGAAAAGTATCTAAAAGGAAGAGTACAGAATGGAGTAGCTTCAGAGCACTCACCAATAGCCAATCAAGAGACAGACCAAAAGCCTAATGCAGAAGTGACCCTGCACTGTGCCATGCAGTGCAGTAGCTGCACCATACCCAGACCAGCCTGATGGCCTGAAAGGAAGTTGGCCCCTAAGGCCTTGAGAGAGTGTCACCTGACTGAGGGTGGTTACTATGTGGCAGTGGTAGTGGTCACATGGTGATGCTAACAGGTGCTGATCAATGCTGATGGGGTCCATCAGTGAACAAGGATGGGAGTGTGTTGGACAAGTGTTGGAGTGAGTGGACATCATCAGAGTGGAGTAGAGGTGGATCAGTGACATGGGAGGTGGGTCTAACAGGGTCAAGATGGTAAGCTATGATGCAGGATGGCTCAGGCAGAGGCATGGTTATGATGCATATTGTGATGGAACCTAACTTAACAACATTAATGACACTCAGAGTGGGATTAAGGTGGCTATGCTTTGGCTATGGTTTACCTGCTATGGATGGTTCTACTTTTTAAGTTTATGCTTGGCGCACATGTGCAAAGTCAGCACCACTGTGGGCTTTGAAACATGTCTACCCTCCACTCATCCTCTAGATGGTCTGCACACCTAGCTAGGTGACAGTCCTCAAGCTCTCCAATGGCCACAAGTAGCTTGTGATTGCACCCAGATCCATATGTATGAAGCTCAAGCTGAGGAACTAGGGATTCATCAAGGGGGTTCAGGGGCAGGGGATCAGGGGGCATCAGGATGGAAGATACTGTGAATACTGGTGGAGTAGCCCCAAGAGTGACATTCACAAGAGGTACTGCTAACCATGGAAGTACAAGGGGAGCAAAGGGGAAGGCCCCAGCAGTTAGTGGGGAATCTGCTAGAGGACTCCAGGTCCACTGGGACCAAGACCCGACTCACACCAAACAACTTATCCATTGGCTTCTCAACCACGCAGCTGACCATCACATACTCTTCCATGATGGTGGCACATACCAGCCAGCCTAATGCTGTACATGTCTGTTGTCCCCACTGCAGGTATGACTCTCAGGAAGAGGAAAGCCAGCTACCAGATTACCACTACTTTCCACATACACCAGCAAGTGATGATGGTTTTCCTTCTCAAAGTACCCAGCATTCACAAGGCAGTGGTGGTATTGTAAGCTTTCATTATAGTTCTATCCATTTACATCTCACTGGCCTATATTCAGTCATAGGATATTGATATTGACAAGGTATCTCCTGATGAAGATGATAGAGCAGCTGAGAATTCAGTTTGAAACAATCAGCAACAAGGTAAGTACTTAGTCATCGACCAACATTACTCACTCCACATCATCCTTTAGAGCAACAGTCACAAACACCACAGACCTCCTATCAGCATGGCACTCCTCTGATTGGTGAGTGTCATTCAAGTAGAAAGTATTCAATTTTATTTCTTCAGACCCAGTGCTGCTTGCTGAGGATGTACACTTGGAAATTGACATAGTTGAAGAACGTCACCATCAAAACCATTTCCCTCACACTCCAGATCCTCAACATCTACATGACATTCATCAACAACAGCTCCCCAGTTGCTCAGCTCCTCTCCAACAAGATGTGCCATTGGATGAACATTCACCTCCAGTTGTTGCCCAACAAGTTTCAACTCCTGGTGAACCAGGTGGACCCACATCAAAGCTTTGTTCTTACCCTTATAAATTCTGGGAAATCATTGAATGAGCCAAACAGCTTGCCCAGTGTGGTGCTGCCTCAGACCCCTTCCCCAGCAGAGTGCTGTTCATTGATGAGAAGAGTGCTCTGTACATTACTGAAGTGATGGCTGAACATGAACAAACAGGCATGCTTATTCCTTCCAGTGAGTGCCATGTTATCTTTTGAACTAGTTACTCACTGATGATGAACAGGTTACTGGCCTGATTACTGCAAAGATCTTGGCATCCTCATACAATTTCCTCAAATCTTCACTGTGCACCTTAACACATTTTGCAGCTTTTGGAGGCACTCATGGCATGGCAATTGACCCTCCAAGCCAAGGCTCACAAATACATCATGCAGCACTATCCACTAGGCAGCAATCAACCAGTGGAGGATAATTTGGCAAATGCACAAGAGTTGATTCAGGGAGCACAATTTGTGAGAGATGGCATTGAAGGAGATGTCTGTTCCTACATACACAGCCACACTGAAAACCAAAGTTGCAGCCCCTGTCAAGGGGATCATGGGAGTATGCTTACATCAGTATGACCTTTATTTTTTTGATAAGATACAAGCAGAATACTACAAAAACACTACCCACTAGTACCCAGATCCTAAATTCTACCACCATCTACCAAATATAGTTATACTGCATTTATCCCTGTGGACCTGTGGTGGACCACACCACTGTGACACTGTGTGGCTGTTGCACTGTAGTGCTGTGGGTCACCATAGCACTGGGGCTGTAGCACTGTGCCATGTGGGCCACTGTGGGTCACTGTCAGCCAGTTCTTGTGGCTGTGGACACTGAGTCCTGGGTCACTGTCACACTGTCACACTGTGGCTGCACTGTGACATACCATAGTGTGCTGTGACCACTGTCCCAAAAAGGGAGTTTTACTGATGATGAGAGGTAGAAAAGGGATGTATGAATGCTGATGAGGCTGACCCACATTGAACACAATGGGCAGGCATTCAAAAGCACATAGTCAAGAACCATTGAGGACCTACTTCCAACCCCATGTTGGTGGCATCCTTGTGGCATTGCAAGATGTTGCTAATGCATAGTGATGTTGGGAACATGATGCATGCATTGGCAAGTTGAATGGCAGCATCTGGGCTGAAGGGGATGTTGGAAAGGGATCAAAGTTTGCCTGCATGGTTTAGACCATGAGTCCATGAATGGGAAATGGTGAGAATGATGCTGCAGTGCCTGGTGTGGCAGTGACAATGATGGTAATGATAAGAAAGTGGGAGAAGGGCATGAGAGGGAATCAAACATTGGAAAGCATACAAAACTCACCTGTGTTGTCTGAGGCATAAGTCAGTAGGGAGAGGCCAGCAAGAGCAATAATACAGTGCTGAGAATGGCAGCAATGATAATGATGATAAGAAGAGAGTGAGAGAAGGGCATGGGAGGGAAACAGACATTGGAAAGCATATGGAACTTACCTGTGTCATCTGAGGCCTGTGTGGGTAGGTGGAGGACAGTGAGAGTGATGCTACAGTGCCTCAAATGGTGGCAATGATGACAACAATGATAACAGAGCAGGAGAAGGGATGTGGGAAGTAAGCTGACAGGAGGGGCAGCATAATGGCATGTAGCCAAGCAGTGCCCCTCAGCCATCATACTGTCAGATATTTAGTTCCCCAGTAACACCAAGCTACTGTATTAATATGTACCTGTCAGATATTTAGTCTACAGGTGGTCAGTAAAAGTAAAGCTTAACAAAAAGGGTGACTTACTCCCCAGTAATGCCAAGCTACTGAGGAGGGAAGGGAGAAAATTTACCCTACTGTATGTATGCTTTTTCACTTATGTAAGTGACCATCATCGCACCTAACTAAGTACTACTAAGGGGCAGTTTATATTCCAACACATACCTCAATACTCCAGTTCTGTGAAGGTAGATGGTATTTGGGGCAGGAGCTATTGCTGCTGTTGGGGAAAGTGAGTGGAGAAGCCAAATTAGGCATTGTGAAGGTGTGTGGAATGTGGCTAATAAGGCTTAATAATCAGGATGTATAGGTCCAAGTTATCATGCTTGTCACATAGTGTTACTAATAATAATAATGTTAAGTTATGGTGTCACTCAGGTGGTATGCTACTAGTGCTACCAACTCAGACCCATACCAATGAAACTGTATTGTAAATAGTTGTGGAACTCTGCACCTCATTTCATTCCAAAGCAAGTTTCCATAACATTCTATGAGACAGATGAATGCTCTTGGGTGTCTGAGAGATTGACCAGGTGCTGATGAGGTTAGCATGCTGAACCACAAACCAAGTCGAGGTAAAAGTTGGAATTCTCAGACAACATTTCTGTTACAAAATTCTGTCCTTACCTCGGTCAACTCCCATGTCCTGCCTATACTTCGGGTGTATGCCTCTCTTTTTGTTGTACTCATCACTGCCATCATCATTTCGTCCCTCACTGCTTATCGCATCATCCCAGGCACATCCCCTGATGGCCTTATGTTTTGGTAATTGATTCAACATCGGTTCAACTCCTTGGTCTCACCCTCACTCGTCAGTCCAACACTGACTCCTTGGTCTTGCCCTCGCTCATCAGTCCAACACTGACTCCTCAGTCCCACCCTCGCTCGTCAGTCTTGTCTTTGTCTCATGACTTGCCTTCTGTACTATAGCTGCACATGCTGCACATTGTTGCCTTTCTCATACTTCAGTACTTCCTTGTCTCGTTAGATTGTTGGACTCATTGATATGCACCTGCCTCGTAGCTGTGCCTCTTTGGCCCTATATAAGCCCTAGCTACTTGCCATGTACTGTATCTTTTTGCTACTTTGCAACCACGCTATAAAACTATCACCATTGTTCAGAGATACCATCTATGCTGGCCAAGGAGACCGAAAGCCTCGACGCCTCGAAGTAACTACCTTGCCATCGCTACTACGCACTTGTCCTTTGTTAGGACTTTCATGCGCAACGGCATAACAATTTCCTTGATCACAGTCAAAATACCCCTTGTTATTTTTCAAGCACACCCTGTCAGTGGAGAGGGTGGCTGATTGACAAAACAATATTCCATTCACCAGTGATAGCAACTGATGGATAACACACCAGGAGCAACACATATATCCTCGAGTTCCCAGCCAGAATCCAAGAAACGGTTCATATGGTTCTCGACATTACAGTTGATACGGAGATAGGGGCATGGACGATTGCAGCACCAGAACGACGAAGCGAGGGTCGAGCGGTAGTGCCGGCCTGAGCGTGACTGCTGGTACTTATGCCAGTAGCGTACTGCACTACATTTCCCTACATTTGCTTCTCCGGAACAACTCACATCCTCTCTCGAAATATTTTGTTTTATCAAGGTTTTCGCACACAGCTGTAATAATAGCAACGAGACCCACGCTCGGCTGCGGGCGCAGCCTGGTAAATTGTGCTTTGTACCCGCCGGTGCTGAATTGTGATGATGCATTCCTGTGGGTTCGCGGTTAGTACGGTCGGTTTTAGAAAGTGCCAAACAACGGTAACTTGCGCCACAGTGCGTAAATGATCTTTTGATAATCAGCCACCGATCACTGCATTACCGTGAGATGAAGGTTCCGCTGTCTAGCCTCATGTCGTTCAACTCCATCTTCCTGACTTTGCAACACGACGTTAGCCGGTCTCCTTTGAAATAATGGAGTTTACTCGCTCGTTCACGTCACGGGCCATACGACCGATGCGGCACTGGCAGTGTAAAATGCCACGACATAGTCCCCGTGATAGATAAAGAGTGTGCAATGCTCCTCCACTTTCGTCAAGCAAACGCTCGCCCTCTTTATTTCCAGTATATCTATTCCTTTCCATACTGCTTGACATTGTCTGCGAGATGCATTTCGTGAAGACTCTACTTTACCTCGCCACCCTTCTCAGGTTTGCCATGGCGCAGTCGATGGAGATCCTGGAACCACCTGCTGGCGCCACGCTGACCCCCGGCAGCAACTTCACCTTCGCACTAAAAATGTCGGTACGTACCCTGTTTGCGCTCAGTACATGTCTTCCACGCATCGGTTGCTGACCGTCGTCGACATAACCATATAACAGGACTTTCCTGAGCAGATCGACATTGTCGCCGTCGTGATCGGGCTGCAGTCCTGTACACCATCGTGCTCCCTCTACGAATACATGGGCAGCGTCCTCTACCGGGGTTCCTACAGTCCATCTGCAGTGTTCGCCAATTTTTCCGTCGCCGTGCCGAGTTCGTTCTCGAGCGGAGCTGCCATACTGGCTGCGGATACCCTCTACTTGATTGGGGTAAGTTTTTCTCCCGCCTCTTCTTTTCTTTTCTTCTTCCCCATCATGTGACACTGACTTGTATGCTTGCTCTGTCGCAGGACGAGTACCAACCAGTACTTGAGTATGTGAACGAGAACGTAACGGTCTCTTAGGTGATCATTACTAGGCTGGCACGGCGAGTAGAGGAAGAGATATTCACGATCATATGGACCGTTGCTATTTAGTTTTATTCTCAGTTACATACTGGTTTCTCTACGGACGGACATTGGATACTAAATGTACCTAGCGTCCCCGGTGTAATCCTTTTTTTTTTCAAAAAAGTACACAAGGCGTGGTGGGAGCAACAAGTCCGACAGTAGTCCGGAAACTGAACAGCAGTCCCGCGGGAAAATGGGAGACGCCATCTATGATTCGCCTTAACGCTGTACATTATGGCCCTCGAGGGTTGAGGTCAGCACCTTGAATGCCGACTAGTCTTTACATTGTGTACGCCGAAGGAGTGGATGCATGCGTTTTGTCGTGGGATGAAATGGAGGAGGGAGTGAGCATGATGCTAAGGCAGCTCATCAGCTAGAGTTGGGTGGGTTTTTTTTTTAGCTGCGAAGAGATCCTGTAGGACCGCAATCCACGGCGTCCCTTAATCACGATCATACCTGGAGGGTCGCGGAAGTCGTCGTCCAGGCCCTCCTCAGACACCGAGGCTAGTATTCCGAGCTCACGCCCGTGCACTCCTCCGATGCCCTCGGTTTGTGCTGGGACAGTAGTTGATATCTCGGATGGGCGACTGGCTGGTCAATCATATGACTCTACATAGCGATTACTCGTTTACCAGACCCGCTTGAACATTGGCTGTCAGGGAGAGCTGACCAGGTTTGCATAGGTGTAAAAATGGCAACAGGCCCCACGTTCGTCTGTAGTGCGCAGCCCGGTAAAGTGGGTTTGTGTGCGCTGGTCTATGTACGTAGTGAATGTGATGCACATGGATTCATGCTGAGAGTTTGCGGCTAGTACGAAAAGCTTAGCCGCTGTGGATGGTGCGAAACGATGGCGGCTCGTGCCACAGAGCGCGTAAATGACTTTTTGGTAATCAATAAGTATAACGGCCGTGGGTCGTGCGAAAAGCGTGAATCCCCGATTCTCGACGCGTAGTTCGACTATTTCGCGTAGCTCGCTCCCCTCGCTATTCTCGCTACTTTCGCAATTCTCGCAATTCTCGCTATTGTCGGCAGTCTCGCTTTTTTCGCTCCTCTCGGCAAAAGCCACGTGAGTTTCCTTTTTTGAACAACAAAAGCCACGTGGCTTCGCATGTCTCCGCAATCGGTGCTGGCAGTCAGCAAGTGTCCTTCCCCCTCCCTCCCCAGCTCCCTCCCCAGCCTCCCTCCACTCCAGTTGCATACCAGCTGGTCCAACCACTGTCAAACAACTATCACACTGAAAACACTGTGTCATCTGTGAGTGTCTGCTCTGATCTGGGCTGCAGATCAGCCTGATAAGAGATCTCATCCACTGATAAGGCCCATAGTTCGCATTTTTGACTGTTTTCTGACAGTCCTTTGGCTGCTGGTAAGCCCATGGCCCTTTGATAATGCTCAGGAGGGGCACTGATTGCATACCCTGGCCATCTGGACCTGGATTTCCTCCATTTTTTAGATTTTTGTTCGCATTTTTCGCATTTTTGCCCCCTTTACTGCTCACATTCTCTGGCCAGGCTTCCTGGTAAGTCATCTATATACCTGCCAATGGTCAATCTCATCCATTTCTGACACTTTTTCATATGTATTTCCCATCACTCTGGCACATTTCTTAGGTTTTTGTTCACATTTTTCGCATTTTTGACCCCTTTACTGGTCTATAAGTATAACGCCCGTGGGTCGTGAGACGTTGTGATCCCCGATTCTCGACGCGTAGTTCGAGTGTTTCGCGTAGGTCGCTACAGTCGCTATAGTCGGTAGTTTCGCTCCTTTCGCTCCCCTCGGCAAAAGCCACGTGTATTGCCTTTTTTGAACAACAAAAACCATGTGGCATTTCAAACTCAACCGTTGTCTGTTCATAAGGCCAGGCAAGTACACGTGACCGTGGGAATAGTTTGAAACTGCGACGGTGCGCGCATTTCAGCAAGCCCCGCAGGCCTCTTCGAGGCTATGGACCATGCTGCAACACTGCCGGAGGGGCGGAAGAGCTCCATTCACATTTTGCTACTACTCTACCTAAGGAAGAGGGGGGTAAAATGGAAAATGAGCTGTACAAGACAAAAAATCACTGATCACTGATAAGCTATGTATTTGTGGTGTGACTTTCCACCACAGTTGAGCAGAAACTCAGAGGACCTTGAGGGGGAAAGTCATGATAGCAGTAGGATGCTGAGTGAGTGGGTGTAACTGAGGATCTAAGTGCAGAGGTGGTCCTTCTTGAGGCAGATGGGATGCTGAGGGCACTGGCAGGTGTGATAGTGTCATGGGCAAGTCCTATAGAGCCAGTGCCATCCTGTGACATTGTGTGAGGGGTGGATGAACCAATCATGATCAAACTCAACAGTAGTCAGCTCTGGTGGGTGGACTATAGTGTGGAGGGATGGGGGAGGCCAGCAAATTCACTCCATGCTGGGGAGGAGGAGGCAGCCAGTGAATGTACTCTATGCCAAGGGGGAAGGGTGAGGGCAACCAGTGAACCCACTCCATGGCAGGGCAGTGGGGGCAGTCAGTGAACTTACCTGCTCCAAGCTAGGAGGGTGAGGGCAGCCAGTGAACTACCCACCATGCCAAGGTAGGGGGAGGGAGTGAGGGCAACCAGTGAACCCACCATGCTAAGGTGAGGGGAGGGGAGGGGGAGGGGATGAGGGTAGCCAGTGAACCCACCATGCCAAGATGGGGGGTGGGGGCAGATACCAAATGTACTCCACACTAAGGGGGGGAGGACAGCCAGTGAACCCACTCCATGCCAAGGGAGGCTGAGGGCAGTCAGTCAGTCCACCCTGTGCCAGGGGGTCAATGCCAGGGAGGGTGGGGGCAGCAGGTATTACTCCATGCCAGCAGGTGTTACTCCACATCAGTGAACAGGGTTTTAGTCAGAACCAGTCACAAACCAGTTGTGACCAGTCCTGACCCAATTGCCAGTTCCCTGATGCATGCCAGCAAGCATGACTCCATGCCCACAGGTGTGACCCCATGTTGGTGGGTGTGACTCCATGCTGGGGAACATTGGTGGTTGGATTAAGGTTGAAAAGCAGCCACATCCTGGGTAGTCACAAGGGTGAGTCTGGGCTCTCAGCTGGTGAATGGAGAATGGGCTTTCAGCCAGCAGTGGTCAGCCAGTGAAGGGACTGGCAGTTAGTGAATGGAAGACTGGCAGCCATTGGATGTACTCCATACCAGTGGAGGTGACTCCATGCAACACAACATTGGTGGTCAGATTAAGGCTGTGAAGCAGCCACTTCCTGGGTAGTCATAGAACTGTACCAGTAGATAGGATTGTGAAACTGTGTAAATAAGTGCATTGAAGCAATGTACATGAAGGCTATGTCAGTGAATGGACTCCATGCCAGTGAGCATAACCTCCATGCTAGGGCCTGGCAAGCATTACCTCCTCTAACATGCAATGGAACTGTTTTACCAGCCAGAGATTGCAACAAGTTGTGGAGTTTCACTGGCATAGCCCATCCCCCCCCAGCATGGAGTGGATTGACTGGCACTGGCCCACCCCCCTGCCATGAAGTATGGCCTGAGGTATTTAGACATCTGAACATTTGATCTGTAACTGCAGAACTGTACCAGTAGATATGATTGTGAAACTGTGTAAATGATGGATTTGAACTGTTTACCATCCAGAGATAGCAAGAAATTGTGGAGTTTGACTGGCATAGCCTATCCCCCCCCAGCATGGAGTGGATTGACTGGCATTGGTCCACCCCCCTGGCATGGAGTGGATTCACTGGCATTGCCAGTGAATTGCACTTCAGGCCAGGGGGGTGGGCCAATGCCAGTCAATCCACTCCATGCTGGCAAGTGTTACAAAGTTGGATTAAGGCTGCAAAGCAGCCACAACCTGGACTGTTTACCAGCCAGAGATCACTGAGCCTGTCCTCCCCCAGCATGGAGTGAATTGACTGGCATGGCCCACCCCCCTGGCATGGAGTGGATTCACTGGCATCGCCAGTGAGTGCACTTCATGGCAGGGGGTGGGCCAATGCCAGTCAATTCACTCCATGCTGGCACATGTCACTAAGTTGGATTAAGGCTGCGAAGCAGCCACAACCCGGGTAGTTGCTCATAATATTAAGGGAGAACGGTTCACACGCACCTGGCATCTCCCGAGCCGACGCCTATTTCGCATATTTCGGCTAAGCCAAAAAACCACATGGCTTTTCGAACTCAGCTTCTTCTGTTGTATGTTTCAACACAAATACAATGCACGCCGGTGCTGCAGTTCTTTCTTCCCTTTCCCCCACACTCCCATCTCCTCCACATACCTCCCCTGTAGTATTACGAGTTTCCCTTGCAGTATATACAGTAGAGGTAGCATATAACACTATATAACACTATGTAAGCACCAATGTGTGAGTGACAAGGGTGACAATGTGCTTATGTGCATGGAACAGCCTCTTTTCCCCCCAGACTTTGTGCTCTGTTGGCACAGGTTCTTCTGCCTGAGTGGTGAGATGCTTTCCCCATTTCTGTCTGCCTGCTCTGAATGTGTAATGGTTCTTTCTTAGGTGTTCAAGGTGCAGTTGGAATGTTTTGGGTGCAGTAGTTCACATGTTCTGACATGGTCTTCAGATCTTTTCCTGGTACTCCTTCCTGAGCAGCCTATTGCCAGTGGCTGCTTGCTTTGCTGTAGGTGACTGAGTGAATGCTGTAGACCAAGATGAGGTGGTGCCAAATCCCTGCTACCTGGCTGCATAGATTCAACTCTGTGTGTCTGCTGGTTGTTGAGGCCTCTTTGAGGCTGGGATCTCTGGCATCACAACAGAGTAGAGACCTGTTTGGTGGGGCCTGTATAGGTCAAGTGGGGTCACCCCTACTTGCAGTTGCCATTCAATTTTGTCTCGGGCTTCCTGCCTTTTGCTCTGTCATACATCGAGTTCCAGCAAAGTAGGGTCAGTCACAGATAGTGAAGCACAGTCCACTTTGTGCATTGGCTGTTCCCCTTGGACCTTCCCCCTGGACTTGGATTCCCCCCCCCTTCCCTTGGCTCTTTCCCACCTTTGAACCAACTTGCACTCTCCATCCTTCATGTAAGTCACTTTCCCCAAAAATTTCTGATGATCTCTGATCTCCACATCACACTAGGGCTACCCCTCCTACCTCCCCTCAGTGAGCATGTGATGCTACTCACCAATCTGAGCATGAGGATTGAATGTATGAATGTACCATACTATAGATGTCACTTTCTGAAAAGATATGTGTATATGTGTATATATAATGTATCAACATCCAATTGAACTATTTACCAGCTGATTGAAGTATTGTACAGGAAGTCTATGTCAGTGAATGGACTCCATGCCAATGAACACACTCCAAGCCAGTGAACATACCTGACACCAGAGGGGTGGGGGAGGCCAAAGGGCTGCGAAGCAGCCCTGAGGCCAAAGGTCATAAGTATACTGATAAATATACCAGCATCTGCAAGGCTGAAGGGCTGTGAAGCAGCCCTGAGGCCCAAAGGTCATTGGAGTATGCCAGTGGACATACCCCATGGTTTGGAAGGGTAACCCCCCGGCTGCGAAGCAGCCGCGAGCCCGAAGGGCTCGTCAATAAGTATAACGGCCGTGGGTCGTGCGAAAAGCGTGAATCCCCGATTCTCGACGCGTAGTTCGACTATTTCGCGTAGCTCGCTCCCCTTGCTATTCTCGCTACTTTCGCAATTCTCGCAATTCTCGCTATTGTCGGCAGTCTCGCTTTTTTCGCTCCTCTCGGCAAAAGCCACGTGAGTTTCCTTTTTTGAACAACAAAAGCCACGTGGCTTCGCATGTCTCCGCAATCGGTGCTGGCAGTCAGCAAGTGTCCTTCCCCCTCCCTCCCCAGCTCCCTCCCCAGCCTCCCTCCACTCCAGTTGCATACCAGCTGGTCCAACCACTGTCAAACAACTATCACACTGAAAACACTGTGTCATCTGTGAGTGTCTGCTCTGATCTGGGCTGCAGATCAGCCTGATAAGAGATCTCATCCACTGATAAGGCCCATAGTTCGCATTTTTGACTGTTTTCTGACAGTCCTTTGGCTGCTGGTAAGCCCATGGCCCTTTGATAATGCTCAGGAGGGGCACTGATTGCATACCCTGGCCATCTGGACCTGGATTTCCTCCATTTTTTAGATTTTTGTTCGCATTTTTCGCATTTTTGCCCCCTTTACTGCTCACATTCTCTGGCCAGGCTTCCTGGTAAGTCATCTATATACCTGCCAATGGTCAATCTCATCCATTTCTGACACTTTTTCATATGTATTTCCCATCACTCTGGCACATTTCTTAGGTTTTTGTTCGCATTTTTCGCATTTTTGACCCCTTTACTGGTCACATTCTCTGGCCAGGCTTCCTGGTAAGTCATCTATACCTGCCAATGATCAATCCCATTCATTTCTGATATTTTTTCATATGTATTTCTCATCACTCTGGTATATTTCCTAGGTTTTTGTTCACATTTTTCGCATTTTTCACCCCTTTACTGGTCACATTCTCTGGCCAGGCTTCCTGGTAAGTCATCTATAACTGCCAAAACAATCAATCCCAACCATTTCTGGTATTTTTTTCATATGCATTTCTCATCACTCTGGTAAATTTCCTAGGTTTCTGTTTGCATTTTTCGCATTTTTGACCCCTTCCTTGGTCACATATCTGGCCTGGGTGCCTGGTAAGTCATCTACTACCTGCTAATGATCAGTCTCATCCATTTATGACACCTCTTGATATATGTATTTCTGGTGCATTCCTTAGATTTTTGTTCGCATTTTTGGCTTTTTGAGAAATTGTTGGTTATCTTTCTTCAGTGTGCCTTGGTAAGCCTTTCCCCACTCATCATTGATGCCCTTTCTCCTATTTTCTCTCATCACTTTAGTTTTTTTTATACCCATCTTTTGGGTTATTGGCAGATACCTGTGTCCAGGTTGTCAGTGTAAGTTGATGTCACTCTATCTGCAGGTGAACACTCACATGTGTCATGTAGGTCTAGGGTTGGCATTGTTGGGATTTTTGGTTGCCTTTGATACTTGCTTTGTGCTGGTGGTAGAGTGAACACTGTAGACCAAGACAAGGTGGTGTGAAGTCCCTACTACCTGGCTTGGTGGATTCATCTCCACCTGTCTGCTGGTTGCTGAGGCCTCTCTGAGGCTGGGACCTCTCTCATCACCGCAGAGTAGAGACGTGTTTGGCGGGGCCTGCAAAGGTCAAGTGGGATCACTCCTGCTTGCAGTTGCCATTCAATCTGTCTTGGGCTTTTTTGCCTTTTGCTCTGTCATTTGTCGAGTTCCAGTCAGTAGGGTCTACCACAGGCACAAGGTGACTTCTCTGTGTATCCTTCATCCTCTTCACTGCTACCCAATCTCCATAATATCCAGTCTTTCCAACCATGTAGGTGTTTTGGTTTCCAGATATACTGCTTCAATATCCCTGATGATGCATGTGTCCATCAGGTCCACCCCCCCTACTTCACCACAGCGTGCCCACAATGCTGGTCGTCAGGCTGAGCGTGATCAGCGTGTCCTTGGCTCTCCTCCATCCCGTCGTCAACCACATCATCCTGTTCCTCCTTTGATTGTAAGTTGTACCCATGCTTGCCATATATGTGAGATTGATGTATATAATGTCAGGCTCATGCTCCTGCACCACTCCCTCCCCAACAGCCACTGCTTCCCCCTGCCCCTCTACCACCCCAGATGATGCCCTTCCCTCCTCCATATTATCAAAATTTGGTTCCTCCTGCTCCACCACCTCAGAATATTCCAGAGCGTGTTGACTATACTGCTCGCCTGTTGGAAGGATACAATAATGACCATGAGAGGCGTCGTCAGCACAGAAGGAACCAGAGAACCAACAATGCTCCTATTCCCCCTTCAGCTCAACCTGGCCCATCTCATGCTCCCCCTCCACCTAACTACCATACATACCAGCAGGTCAGCAACCTGCAACATGAGGCAGAACAGTGGAGACATCAGCAGGCTCAGCAGCAGCATGCTCAACATCTTCAGGCTATGCAAGTGCAACAGTTGCAGGAGTGGCAACACTTGCAGACCATGAGAGTGCAGCACCAGCACCAGCACCAACAAGAGTGGCAACAATTACAGTCCATGAGAGTGCAGCACCAGCAGCAGCAGGGACAAGAGTGGGGAGATTTGCAGACCATGAGAGTGCAACAGGAGCAGGAGCAGGAACAAGAGTGGGGAAACTTGCAGACTATGAGAGTGCAGCAGCAGCAGAGGCAAGGGCAGGAGTGGCAGCATGCTCAAAACATGAGAGTGCAGCAGCAGCAGGGGCAAGGGCAGGAGTGGCAGCACATTCAAGGAATGAGAGTGCAGCAGGGGCAGGAGCAGGGACAAGGGTGGCAGCACTTTCAAGCCATGGGAGTGCAGCAGCAGTTAAGGCAGGAGCAGGAGTGGCAGCACCTACAGTCCATCAGGCTGCAGCAGCAACAGAGGCAGGAGCAAGAGTGGCAACACCTTCAGTATGTCAGGATGCAAATGCAGCAGCATCACCAACAACAGCAGCAGGAGCATCAACAGTTACAACTGCAACAATTGCAGAGGGTAGAGCTTGAACATCATCATCATCAGGAGGCAGAGCAGCAGGCAGTACATCAGCAGGTAGAAGAGAGGGAGCAGCAAGAGCAGCAGGAAATAGAGCAAATCAGGCAGTTATCTCAAAGGCTGCTTACAGAGGCCCTGAGTGAACATAGTCAACGTTCTGCAGAGCAGTATGAGCAGGACCAGGAGAGACAAGCCTCTAGAAATAACCTTGGCCATTCCTCTCCTCCCAGTTCTTCTACCAGTCCTGCTTCCTCTCCCCCAAGACATCCTTCTCCTCCACCTCCACCTCCACCCCATGATCCAGCTCCCAGCCCCAGCCCAAATCCCAGTCCTGGACCTGATCCCAACCCAGACCCAGACCCAGACCCACCATCACCACCACCACCACCCCCAGCAGCACCATATCACATCCCTCCAGGTGGTAGGCCATATGCTGAGCCAGTAGAGCATCACTATTTGGGTCTGATGAACATTCAATGTCCCAGCTGCCATGCCCTCCATTTCCTCTCAGAGAAACTCTCTAACTCCAGTCCACTGCATCCTCACTTTGGTAGCTGCTGTCTTCAAGGCCAGGTGGTACTCCCTCCAATCCAGCAGTGGCCAAGGGTGATACAGGACCTCTTTGATGATCCCCAAGACCAGAGGGATTTTAGGAAAAATGTTCGTCAGTATAACAATGCCCTGGCATTTACCTCAGTGGGAGTAGAGGTGGATAGACAGACTGTACAAGGGGCAGGCCCTGCATCTTTTCGTATTCATGGCACTCTTCACCATCTCATGGGAGCACTCATGCCACCAGAGGGTCTGCAGCCTTCCTATGCTCAGCTCTATATCTATGACCCACAGGAGGCAACAAACACCCGTTTGAGGAGAAACCCTGACTTGCATGGTGACATCTTGCTGGACTTGCACACCACTCTGAGAGAGCACCACCCCTATGCTGCAGTCTATCAGCAGGCCCATGCAATCATGCAGGCCAAACCCCCAGAGCAGCATACAGATGTCTGCATGTGTCTTTACCTACAGCAGGGTACTGATGGAAGGAGATACAATCTCCCTACTGTGGATGAGATTGCTGCCATTGTGCCAGGAGATGGATCAGAGATTGTGAGGAAAGATAGGGACATCATTCTACGTCTGCAGGGTGGGGGATTACGTCGCATCAGCAACCTCCATCCCTCTTACCTCCCACTCCACTATGTGCTATTGTTCCCCCATGGACAGGAAGGGTGGCACCTGGATATTCCTTTGCAGGTAGCTGGTGGTGGCAATCATCGCTCCAAGAAGGTCACTCAAATACTCTGGTATGCATATCGTTTGCACGTTCGTCCTCCTCAGGTGGAACCAGCCAATCTCTTCAAGGCTGGCAGGCTTTTCCAACAGCTGGTCTGTGATGGGTGGGCTTCCATTGAGCAGTGCAACCTTACCTGGGTGGCCAACAATCAGACCAAGCTCAGAGCAGAGTTGTATAGTGGATTGCAGGATCGTCTGGCTCAAGATCCTGATCAAGATCTGGGTGGTGTTGGTCATGTCATCCTCCCTTCCACTCATAAGGGGGGTCCTCGCTACATGAACCAGCTGCTTCAGGATTCTCTGGCCATCTGTAGAGAGTACAAGAAGCCTGACCTGTTCCTCACCATGACTGCAAATGGGAGTTGGCCTGAGATAACTGAGAATCTCTTCCCAGGTATGTTTGGATTTTTTTTTTTTTTTTTCTGGCTATCATTGACTCACCATCATGACACAGGGCAGTCACCAGTTGACAGACCTGACTTGGTCACCCGTGTTTTCCATGCCAAGAAGGAAGCTTTGTTGAAGATGATCAGGGGTGGTTACTTTGGAGAGGTGGCTGGATTTGTCTACACTATCGAGTACCAGAAGCGTGGTCTCCCTCACATGCACCTGTTGATCTTCTTGGAGGAGGAGGAGGACAAGATTCGTTCTGTGGAGCAGGTGGATGCCATCATCTCAGCACAGATCCCTGACCCCAATCTCCACCCCCAACTTCACCAGGCTGTCTCCAAGTATATGCTTCATGGTCCCTGCTCCCCTCAGAGGTGTATAGAGAACAATGTTTGCAAGAAGCGCTTCCCCAAGGCCTTTGCTGCTCAGACCATCATAAAGGAGGATGGATATCCTGACTATGCTCGCCCTCAGAATGGAAGGACAGTGGAGAAGTATCAGAATGTCTTTGACAACAGTGTGGTGGTCCCCCATCCAAGGGAACTTCTGGTGAAGTTTGACTGCCACATCAACCTGGAGGTCTGTGGTTCTATAAAGGCAGTCAAGTATATCCACAAGTACATCTACAAAGGTCCAGACAGAGCCACTGTGCAGCAGGAGGGACATGATGAGATTCGTTCCTACCTTGATGCAAGATACATCTCCTCCACTCAGGCATGTCACAACATCTTTGAATTCCCCATGCACATGGAGTGGCCTGCTGTGTATCGTCTTCCAGTCCACCTTCCAGGAGAACAGACTGTGGTGTTTAGTGCTGAGGATGACATTCAGAATGTGGTGGGCAATCCAAAGAACACCCAACTGATGGGTTGGTTTGAGGCCAACAGGGACCCTGTCCTGATAGCTGCTGGGGCACATGATTTTCTGTACCAGGAGTTCCCCAAGAAGTTTGTGTGGGATAAGAAGCATGCTGTGTGGAAAGTGAGGCAGAGGTACAAGGCCATTGGAAGGATGTATGCTGTGTATCCATCAGCTGGTGAAAAGTTCTACCTCCGTCTTTTGCTCACCCAGGTCAAGGGTAGGTCTGCCGTCATCTCATTTTCATCTCCCCATCTGACATCTCTTTCAGGTGCAACTTCCTTTGAGGATCTTCGCTCTGTGGATGGTCAGCTTCATGATTCCTTCAAGGAGGCCTGTCGTGCACGTGGTTTGTTGCAGGATGATAGAGAGTGGTTGTTGTGTCTGCAGGATGCTGCTCACTTCCAGATGGGTTCCCACTTGCGTCGACTTTTTGTGATCATCCTGGTGCATGGTGCTCCAGTGGATCCAAATCACCTGTGGGAGGCATCCAGGGACAACCTCTGTGATGACCTGAATCGTCACCTGATCAGGGTCCTCAACATTCCTGAGCCTACCCAGGAGCAGATCTATGACTATGGCCTCCACCTGATCTCTCAAGCCCTTCGTAGACATGGAAAGAGCCTACAAGATTATCCTGAAATGCCTAGGCCACAGATGGACTGGGGTCGTCGAGAAGGGAACCAGCTGATCAATGAACAGTTGGCTTTGATGGTGCCAGAGTTGCAGGGGTTTGTGGAGAGGGGGCAGGAGACTTTGAATGTGGAGCAGAGGCAACTTTACCAGGCAGTGCTGGACAGTGTGATGGGTGCACAGGGGACCATGTTCTTCCTTCAGAGTGGTGGTGGTTGTGGCAAGACCTATCTGGCCAACCTCATTGCTGGGGCTGTCAGAGCAAGGGACAGGATAGTGCTGTGTGTTGCTTCCACTGGCATTGCCTCCCTCCTCCTCCCTGGTGGTCGTACAGCACACTCCAGGTTCAAGATCCCCATCCCCATCCATGAGCAGAGTGTTTGCAACATCAAGAAGGATGACATGAACCATGAGCTGATTCAGAGGACCTCCCTTATCATCTGGGATGAAGCTGCTTCTCAACATCGTCATGTGGTGGAATGTGTGGATAGGACTTTGAGGGACTTGATGGATCAGGATAGGCCATTTGGGGGCATCACTACTTTGCTTGGTGGGGACTTCAGGCAGACACTCCCTGTCATTCAGCATGGTTCCAGGGAGCAGATCGTGCCTGCTACACTCACTCACTCCAACCTGTGGACCCAGATGTCAGTGCATTATCTGAACCAGAACATGCGTCTTGGGCAGGATCCTGAATGTGATGAATGGGCAAGACGTCTCCTGGAGATAGGGACCACTGATGGAGAATTGGAGCTGCCTCAGCACATGCATTGTGGGGATGGATTGGCCTCTCTGGTGGATGCCATCTACTCTGAGGTCCTGGCCCTGCAACCAAACCAGCCACTGGCAGATGGGTATTTCCTGGATCGTACCATCCTTACCCCTAGGAATGTGCAGGTGCATGAGATCAACTCCATCATTCTGGAGGCTGTCCAACCACAGGAGAGAGTGACCTATACCAGTGCAGACTCTGTGACTGATGGGGAGTATGAGTATGTCCAGCCAGAGATGTTACACACCCTGTCCCCCTCTGGATTTCCACTGCACAAACTGGAGCTGAAGAAAGGAGTACCCCTGATGTTGTTGCGCAACTTGGATCCAATCCATGGACTGTACAATGGGACCAGACTGAGGTTGATTAGATCCACACCTAGGATCTTGGAGTGTCGTGTGTTGAAAGAGGGTGGAGATGGAGAGGTGGTGTTGATCCCCAGAGTTGCCCTGGAATGTGGACTTGAAGATTCCCCTGTTCCTTTTCGTAGAAGGCAGTTCCCTGTGCACCTGGCCTATGCAATGACCATCAACAAGTCACAGGGACAATCAGTGAAGAATGTTGGGATAGATTTGCGCTCTGAAGTTTTCTCTCATGGTCAACTCTATGTGGCTCTGTCACGTTGTACTCATCCCAGAAGGATCAAAGTTCTGTTGAAGGAAGGACAGGACAACATGAAGACAAGGAATGTAGTGTGGGCTGAGGTATTTAGACATTTGGATATTTGATTTGTAACTGCAAAACTGTACCAGTAGATAGAATTATGAAAGTTTGTAAATAAGGGAATTGAAACATGGCACTCAGTGAATGCACTCCATGCCAGGGGGGAAAGACAACATTGCTGTGGAGGGGGGGGAAGACAATCTTGCTGTGAAGCAGTGTGGGGGGGGGAGACAATCTTGCTGTGGAGCAGTGTGGGGGGGGAGACAATCTTGCTGTGGAGCAGCGTGGGGGGGGGAGATGATCTTGCTGCGGAGCAGCATGGGGGGGGGAGACAATCTTGCTGCAGAGCAGCGTGGGGGGGGGAGACAATCTTGCTGCGGAGCAGCGTGGGGGGGGGAGACAATCTTGCTGCGGAGCAGCATGGGGGGGGAGACGATCTTGCTGCGGAGCAGCGTGGGGGGGGAGACAATCTTGCTGCGGAGCAGCGTGGGGGGGAGACGATCTTGCTGCGAAGCAGCATGGGGGGGGAGACAATCTTGCTGCGGAGCAGCGTGGGGGGGGAGACAATCTTGCTGCAGAGCAGCGTGGGGGGGAGACGATCTTGCTGCGAAGCAGCATGGGGGGGGAGACAATCTTGCTGCGGAGCAGCGTGGGGGGGGAGACAATCTTGCTGCGGAGCAGCGTGGGGGGGAGACGATCTTGCTGCGAAGCAGCAGGCTGCAACGCAGCCGCGAGGCCGGAGGTCTCGTCTATAAGTATAACGCCCGTGGGTCGTGAGACGTTGTGATCCCCGATTCTCGACGCGTAGTTCGAGTGTTTCGCGTAGGTCGCTACAGTCGCTATAGTCGGTAGTTTCGCTCCTTTCGCTCCCCTCGGCAAAAGCCACGTGTATTGCCTTTTTTGAACAACAAAAACCATGTGGCATTTCAAACTCAACCATTGTCTGTTCATAAGGCCAGGCAAGTACACGTGACCGTGGGAATAGTTTGAAACTGCGACGGTGCGCGCATTTCAGCAAGCCCTGCAGGCCTCTTCGAGGCTATGGACCATGCTGCAACACTGCCGGAGGGGTGGAAGAGCTCCATTCACATTTTGCTACTACTCTACCTAAGGAAGAGGGGGGTAAAATGGAAAATGAGCTGTACAAGACAAATCACTGATCACTGATAAGCTATGTATTTGTGGTGTGACTTTCCACCACAGTTGAGCAGAAACTCAGAGGACCTTGAGGGGGAAAGTCATGATAGCAGTAGGATGCTGAGTGAGTGGGTGTAACTGAGGATCTAAGTGCAGAGGTGGTCCTTCTTGAGGCAGATGGGATGCTGAGGGCACTGGCAGGTGTGATAGTGTCATGGGCAAGTCCTATAGAGCCAGTGCCATCCTGTGACATTGTGTGAGGGGTGGATGAACCAATCATGATCAAACTCAACAGTAGTCAGCTCTGGTGGGTGGACTATAGTGTGGAGGGATGGGGGAGGCCAGCAAATTCACTCCATGCTGGGGAGGAGGAGGCAGCCAGTGAATGTACTCTATGCCAAGGGGAAGGGTGAGGGCAACCAGTGAACCCACTCCATGGCAGGGCAGTGGGGGCAGTCAGTGAACTTACCTGCTCCAAGCTAGGAGGGTGAGGGCAGCCAGTGAACTACCCACCATGCCAAGGTAGGGGGAGGGAGTGAGGGCAACCAGTGAACCCACCATGCTAAGGTGAGGGGAGGGGAGGGGGAGGGGATGAGGGTAGCCAGTGAACCCACCATGCCAAGATGGGGGGTGGGGGCAGATA